>CP115865.1:6253100-7453100 GCA_027920645.1 Caenorhabditis nigoni | reverse complement strand
TCTCATTTCGATGCTACCGTTTGCCTTAGCTATTGTCACTGGATTTGGCCGAAGCTTGACTGTTGTAGGAAGAGTTTTTGCCGAACAGATCTTTGCGATGTGTGCGATCCCATTCGGACTGGCGTTCACCATAATTCCAATTGTTGTCACATATTCGATAACGGAAAAGTAAGTTCATGTTTTTAGTAATCATTTGGAAGTAATTTGAATTTTTCTAGTAAATTGGCTGAATGGATGAAAGTTGCCATGTTCCTATTCTTCGTTTTATCTGCAGTCGCCATCGAATTTGCTGTTTTCGGACGAGGTTTGGATATAGTTTTAAAAATGACAATCAGAGATTGAAACTTCAGGAAAATCTGCATCATGGGCAGCATCGTCTTGGGATCCGCTTGCTGCTTCAACAAAAATGCAATCTTTAGCTCTTATCGATTTCAATCAAGATGAATGCGGACTTTATGAACTTCGTAGAATCGAGCCAAAAAAATAAAATAGATCTTTGCATAATCTAAAATTCGTAATTGATTTTGCTTTTGAAGCTTAAATTTTGCTCAATACTTTGCCAAAGGGACCAATATTCTTTTTTCTTTTCTTCCACCTATTTATTGGTTCTCTCATATCTTTTTCTTTATCATTTCCCGAGGATAATAGAGAAATTGTACTTTTCAGTGTTGCTTGTCACTTTCTGTATCATATTTTTTCTGCCTTTGTTGTGATTTGCGATGTATTTCCAAGTAAATGCTTTTCATTCTTTTCCTTCTTCTCTGAACAAACACAACCGGGAGGATTGCGGAAACTACGGTGGAAGGCAAAGTGTGCATCACGTACCGCTTCGCCACATTCTACGACAATTCGCTTTTTTGCGGAGCGGACTTGACAACTGTTGCAGAGAGCTCGCCGAGCCAACGACTTGTCGTGTGCCATTTGAGCCAGCCGATTTCTCGTCGACGATTTTTCAGTTCTATTAAAAACAATATGAAAAAATAGAAAATTGGAGAAATTGAAGCAAATTTAGGCCAGGAATTTATGTTTCAGAGTACACTGATTACTCGAACTTTGAGTCTCTGATAATAATCTATCTAAGCACCTGACTAATGTTCCAATTCACCTTAGAGGAAAACAGAATAGAAAAAAAAAACCAAAACCAAAGATCATCTGTGTTTCTTCGCCTTCTTTATTCATCACAAAAGTGGAAGACCAGCATATATTTTTGAGAGTTTCTGAAATAGATTCGGGTGTTGATTACTGTCTTTAAGAATTAGCTTATTTCTCTCTTTGATTCATACCAATCTTCTAAATACTGTTGCTTAACTGATCAAGCTAATCTTGTTCCAAGTTCTATTTTTTTTCCCTCTGATTCTTAAAAATGGTATTTTTGAACTCATTGGAATATATAACTTTGTAGGTAATTCACATGCTGCGCTACCAGGCGTCCGTGTACAGCGATTCATACGGAAATGATTTTCATTCACCCGTACAGGTACGGTTTTTTTTTTCGATTTCGGAACAGTACCCATTCACTGAAAATCAAAAAAAAATCTGAAATTCGGATCTCCCGAGCTGTTAGATGTATTATCAAATGATTTCAATTGTCCCCAGGACCCCAAAAGTCGAAATCAAAAAGAGATTTTTTGATTTTCCAGGGACCATCATCAATCGCATCGTCCATCGGATTCCGGTCGCAGCAGGGAAAGGTTATCAAGAGATTACCGACTACATACAAAGTATTTTTTTCACTGTTGCAATCTAAATAAAAACCCAACTTCCAGAGTATTCCATCATGTCGGTTAGCTCCTCGTCGTCGTCTCCTAGTCTCTGATGGTGTTCAGAAGTCGATGACAAGTAGTTCAGGAGTCACATTTCCACCGCCAGATTATATGAAAAAGATGAAGGAGAATTACGAAAGTGGGAAAATTGTAAGAAATTGTTTATTGAAAAGTTTAGATGAAAAAGAAGTAATTTCAGATCTATATTCGTAGAAACGGCGGTCTGAAAACAAGTGGAATATCAGGAAGACTTACCACGATAAACACTTCTATACGAACACCTTCGTGAGCTCAAAAACTGTGAATTCGGATCAGAAACAGTTTTTTACAGGTATCATGCAACATCAATGTCAGCAGGAAGTGTGACTCTGGACACTAGTGGGAGCGCTCCAAAATATGTGTATCGCTTGCCGAAACAGGATTTTGGAAAGTTCGATGAGTAAGTTTTAAGTTATCACCTTATCTATAAGCCTGTTCACAGAAATCGACCCAACGGGAATATGTATGTGCCAGCTCAAGAAGCACCAAAACAACATTTCACAACCGTTCCTGCATGTATGTCAATGGGAGGAGAGGTTATGATTGAAGAAGAAGTAGATGATGAAGTCGCCGATCTAGGAGCAGACGAACTTACTGGCGATGGATTCAATGCCGACAAGTCTCCAAAATCAGAATCTCCAGATCCGTATCTGAAGTCTTCCGGACCACTGATACAGCCGTGTTCTTCAATGAAACCACCAAACTGCAACATGCTCCAAAGGAATCGGTTGCCTGGGAATAGGTTTGCGTGAGTTTAAATTTACTTTGATTCCAGACGAAGAATGATTCTATTTCAGGTGTCCTCATCAAGATTGTTACTGGCGAGGTACAAACGAGATGTCAATGAAGAAACATATGTTAATTCATGGTCAAAAACAATCTTCGATGTATGACAAATCTGGTGAGACCATGAAAGTTCAGCTCGTGCAGCCAAAACCAAAAGGAGTGAAATGTAGTGAATGTGACACGTTCGCTTACTCTCGCCCTCTTCTTCTCCGTCATATGTACGATTCGCACGGCATCGAAGCTCCTCTTGTCAAGAGAACCTTCGCCAACAGAGAAATGCTCCAGTCTTGGTTGGATTCTCTTCGCGAAACTCATGCTGTCGAATTCGTCGTCTCGTCGGGATCAAAGAAATGGGGACGTGGTCTCCAGGTTCACTATTTGACATGCTCCAGAAGTGGTGATCAGAAGGAACGGCCGAACAAGAAATACGTTCGACCGCCACGACCATCGATAAAATGCGGACGAAATTGCATGGCTTACTTGAAGATCAAACAGAATCCAACCGTGTCAGAACTTCAAATCGAAGGATGTCTGCATCACAGTGGACACGAAATCGACCACACAAGAATGGTTTTAGAGCCAAATGAGTTGGCATCAATTGGACTTCTTGTGGACGCTGTCAATGAGGGAATCGATGTATTAGGAAACATTGAAACGCTTCGTAGTGAGTAAAACAATCCCCCAATCAGATTCCCAGTATTATATTTCTAGGCTACATCGGATCTGCTGGACGATTCCGCCTCGTCACTGACAGTGGACTGATCGAGCAAATGCCTATTTGGTTTGAGCAATATCATCGGGATGTAGCCATGTATAACGGGATTGGTTCCCGTGATCACGGATCATCGATTGCCAATTCATACTGTAATCAAAATGACGCTAAAAAATTTGTATCAAAATATTTTGTAGTGACACCAATGAAACCTCCAGTTAACGGGATTCGAAGGGTACCATACACTGGAATGAACATCAAGGTAACCTCGATTCCGATGATTATACAATTCTGAAGCAAAAAAAGTTTCCAGAAAGAATTAGATGCAATCGCATTGAAGACGGCTGTGCCGATTCGCTTTAACGGCGGACAACTTCAGGATATTGATTTGAATGTAGGCAATGAGGAATACGATGAGAGCGTTAGTTTGAGATCTTATTCCCAAGAAAAAGAAGAAGAAGAAGGAAAGTTGTATTGTTTCAGAAGGTCAAAATAGAAATGGACGATGAAGATGCTCTTGCGACGCAAAGTATTTTGAAAGATGAATTCGAAGAGTTCAAGCCAGAAGACCTTTTCGATCTTCATAGAACGGATGATGAGATATTGTGTGGAGGAGAAGAAGCTTCTGGAATCACCTCAAATATTGATGGCATTCTGGCTGCCAACCTGCCTGAAAACTTTAGCGATCCGCTGTGCGGAATGGATTTGAACGCCGATTTCGGTGGTTCATTTGATGATAACGTCTTTGATGAGGTTTTTTCTGAAATTTCGTTCTTATCAATTATCAATAGTTTTGTTTCAGTTCCTCGGACTTTCCAACTTCAACGACGTCAACAGCAGATTTTAATGAATAGTCATTTTATAGCCTGATCAGTCTCAGTCTAGCTAGCGCCCCCTGTTAAGAAGCTGATGTTAAATTTTCATTTTTTTATCATTTATAATTTTTTTCTGTTATTCCGTTTTTTAGATAGATTAGTTGTTAGTTAGTTAGTTTTCTTTATTTCAGCTGCCATGTTTTTAGGTTGTGTGTTTTGCCACAATTTTTTATAGACCCGATTAAGAAGCCCCCGAGTGTGAATAGACATCGGTAGATCAGCAATCTTTCGTACATTATCAGTTTCAATTTTGTTCCCCTTAGTGCACTCTGTCATAGGCTAGGAATTGGTTCTATTCTTTCCTCATTCTTACATTGGTACCATAAGTACTTGCTCATTTCAATGTAACATACTCGGTTTAGAATCACCCAGAAGCCTTTTTTTTTTGATAAGTGTTGATTTTTCACATACTTTCCACCTGAAAATATTCTTGTAGCCTTCGAATCTTTACCATACTCTTCTGAACAGTTTTTGAATAGCAAAAGCGCTAATAAAAAAGATGCTTACTTATGAATCGAATGGATTTCATGAATAAATATTATTATCACAAAACTTACATATTCTTTACAACAACCTGTCAGGGATCGGAATAAATTAAAGAACTTTGGTGGGAGACGGGAAAGCAATTCAGATCACCTAAATGTGGGGAACACAATAAATTAAAAGCAATGTAATCAAACAAGAAAACAATTGAAGGAAAAAGAAACCAGTTGAGAAGGCAAAACTTTTGAAGGAGTACTTGTTTTCTATTCTAATTTTTCTTCTTCTCAGAATCCAGAACTTTGGCTCCCTTTACTGGAGTGTCCTTGTGGTAGAGGTAGACAATCGAGAACAAAACGAGACCAGCCATCATGGAGAACGAAGAAGCATAATATGGGTAGGCAGAACGGATGAAGCGTTCGTATTGCGTATGCCAAAGAGGACGCACGGAAACCTGAAAAAAGATTTTTGAATTGAATTGACGAGTCAGTTGATAGAATCGTGGAATGTTTTCATACGATTCAGTAATTACCTGCAGGACATCATAAACATGAGCGTATCCGACTCTTCTGTAGTCTACAAGGAATTTGAAGACTCCAAGAACGTCCGGAAGCTTGAAGGCGGCGGAAAGACGTCCGTTGTTGTTTTTAAGAGTGGCTCTCACGAATGGATCAACGCGAACAAACTCTAGCTGCACATCTTTTCCTTGGAATGGTACCCACTTTCCATTTTTAAGCTCCTCAATCTCGATAGTGTAGACAACGTCTTCAGCGATGAAGTAGTCTTCTGCTGGTGGCATAGTCTCTCCTTTCTTATGATGGTTGACCGATTTCACACGAAGTACTCCACTCTCCTTCATAACCCATTTGGCGATGGCACTAGCTAGTTCAGCGTTTCCAGAAGCAGCTCCTCCGACAGCAGGATTCACAGAGTTGGTCTTGGCAGAGAAGAAAGCATTAGAGAACAAGTCAGTACTTCCGGAGAAGACAATTCTAGCATTGTTACGGGATTGGAGACCTCCGACAAGAAGAGTTCGTGATCCAGCGATTGATGGATTCTGCAATAGTGACATTTATTGTTGGAATGAATAATTCTATAATCTCAATGAATCGAAAAACGAAGAAAGGCTTGAATGATTTCAGATTACAATAGGTTTCTGTTTTTCCTGTTTCAAGGACCGGCGGCCACAAACGTTTTTCTTACAGAACCATTTTCGCACTGACATAATATCACGAAAAAGTAAATCAAATTCTTACCACAACCCGAGTAGCTTTTGGATCGAACGAGTATGCAGTTCCTGAAGCTTTCACAATGTTCAAAGCGAGATTGTTGGTTTTTCCAGCCACCAAACCAATTCCCTTGAAAAGAACTGGCCCAAGCTTTGCAGAGCTTCCAACAATCAACTCAGCGCTGATAAGTTGATCTTTGCCAACAACGACGGTGGTGTGATCTCCAGTATCAAGAGATTGATCGTAATTGTGATGATCGATAACTGAAGTTCCAGCCTCATCGAACTCGAATCCATGCTCCACGGCGAGTTCACGAAGAGCATCGCCAATGTTGGAACCGGCGGCTACAAGCACGTTACCTCCTTCATCGACAAATTTGGAAATTTCTGATGGGGAAAGAGATCCTCCGAAAACTTGAACTCCGGGAGCAAGGACAAAAAGATGGTCGAAAATCAGCTGTCCATGTTTGAACAGAGCAAGTTGAGAGTCATCAGCGGTACGGATAGTCAATTCATGGCCTCGTTCTGAAAATCGTGTTGTTTGATCCGACTCATAATTTTTTTCATTTGTGGAGTAAAGTAAAAAATTCCATACCTTTGATGGAATTCAGAAATTGAGAGTGCGAATCTTTGATTGCCGCAGTTTCTCCTAAAACAAGAACCCGATCGGCGCAGGACTGGTCGATTATGACAGATACAAGGAACAGGAGTGTAGGTAACCACCTCATTCTGAAATATATGATTTTTTAAGACAAGAGTTCATTAACCGGACGGAAAATGAGCAGTTTCTGCCACGTCAAATTCGAACAATTTTTGAGGGTGCAAACACCGCGACGACAAATTGCACATAATTCGCACCGTATCTTTTTGGAAGTGAAGCACAATGTTTTTTGTGAAGATGTTCTTCTATTCTAGAGAATTTCTAGAAGAAGAAGACTTTGAAATTTTTATGTGGTGATTATTGGAAAGAGCATCAGCCGACTCTTTTTTTCATTACAAAGAAATTAAGAGACGAGTTGAACAATTTGCTATTTAGATTGGGAAAGAAACAAACACTTTAGAAAGTTTTCATTCGGTAGAAATAAGGAATTTTCAGGGAAAAAAAACTATGTTTCATAACAGATAAAAAACTACCAAATGATTACAAGAAAATCAACAAGGGGAACTAGGAGAAAGCTAACAAGTATATTGTTTCCAAAGTAGGACGAATGCAATGGATTGGAATTTGTCTGTTTACTTCAATATTTTTGCGAATATCTTTGATTTCGCTTTGAAAAACAGCAATTGATGGCGAAGTTATTATGAAAAGACTGGTATGCAGATTCAGGAGATACTCGTTGAGGTTCGTCGTCTCTTCTGAAGATGAAATTGGTTGACTATTTCTAGTAACGATATGAACACCATTGCGGAGAGTTGAGAGAATTTCTTGGAGAGAGACCATCTGAAAGCTTTTTCTTATAACTTTTTTCGTCTCAGAAATACCTGAGATTCGTCTTTGATAGTAGTCAGAGCAATATCAACTTCGATTTTCAACAATTCAAGGTGATAAGAATCCAACGACAAAATGATCATGCGCAACCAATCCAAAACTTTCTTCACCGGAAATTTGTTAACAGTCTCACTGGGAGGTGATACTGATTGCTGAGTAACAGTTTGCAGACCATCAGACGAAGTTTCACGACTTGGGGAGTCGTTCGCTACCGTCTCGTCTATTTCCAGATCTCCACTTGCTCTAGAATCACCTCCGACGAAATTGAGAATATTATTGAAAGCGGATGGATCCGCTCTAAATATATCTCGGTATTCTTGTCTGTCACTATTGCTCATTCTTGCTACTGGAGTCAACGGTCCTGACATCTCTTGAAGCGTGGAATTCGGATTTTGGAAGTTTGAAGATGTTGGATGTCCTGACTCATTTCCAGTCTTCATCTTTTTTTCGCCCGTCAAGAGTGGGTTCACATGAACTCTTGCCAGCTTTCTTTCCTCGGTTTTGATGACAGAATTCAATAAAGAGCTCGGATTTCTTTTTGGTTGCTCTCCAGGAATATAGTTCTCCGAATCATATGAAAACATCATTGGATCAACTGCCTCCTGATGGTTCTCGAAACCCATGTCATCGACATCGTAAACATATTCTTCAGGGGAAAATCTTTTCGTCGATCTGAATTTTAAACAATACGACATTTGAAGCTTCTCAGAGCACATGAGCTTACATTCGTTTCCTTTTTCTAGCTGGGACTTCCAAATCTTTGATAACTTCTTTTTTAACTGCATGCTTATCTTCCATTTCGACATCAGAGTCCGAAAGATGATTATCGATACCGCTGCTCCGCGGATGTACATGATTACCCTTCAATTCGAGGGATCCATCATTGGCCATGTAATGAGTGATACGGCTCTTATTATCCACTTCTACATATGCATTCTGGCGAAGTCTAAAAGTTTCACAGAATGTTAAAGCAGGTTTTTCGACAGGTATTTCTTACTCAGCGAGAATACTCGAATGAAGTCTTGTGCTCGATACAAACATCATTTTGATACGTGTTGGTATATCGTATTCTGTGGAGAGATAAATCTGTCTCTTGATAAGAGTATACCTATAAAACTGAAAACTGGTTAAATTTACAATGTTAAAAATTCACCGTTCTTTAAAAGTTTGAACAGATTTCTCAGATTCGGTTACATCTCTGAACTCCGTGACGAATGTTGTGTCCGACACCGGTGAACGCTGTTCTTCCGCCATCACCGCCAGAAACTTTAGAAGGCTTTTATCGCTTCGGGTATCGAATTGGCGGACCGGGGGAATCTGAAAACTACCATAAACGGATGAACGACAAGAATTTCTTACCTGTTCTCTAATCAATGTAAGTGTTCCGTCTTTTTTCTGATATTTGGTGATTCGATAAACGTCATCGAATTCTACCTCCGCGTCCTTTCTCAGTCTAAAAATGGGTTTTTGTGGAGGTTTCTAGCAGATAAATTCCTACTCTATCAAGAATCCACTGTCTACAGGAGCACTCAAAACGAACAACATTCTCACTTTCGTGTCATTGTCCAAATCGTCTAACTCATGAATTCGAAGACGAAAGTTGCGAATTCTAAACATTTTTGCATGAAACTTTAACACAAATGCGATTTTTACCGGCTGTGCAAGTTCTTTTCCGAAACATCACAATAGAACTGTTGCTTGAATTCTTTGCATATCTTCGAGATATTGAGAAGAGAAAGCGATTCGTTCGCCTTTTCCGCGATGAAGTTCATTAAAAGAACGTTGACTTTTTCCGACTTTAGCCAGTCCGGCGGGTTTTCAATTTGTGACATTCTTTAGGAACTATAGAAAAGAGGAATTAGAAGAAGAGTATTAGTGTGGGTAAAACAAAAATTGGAAATTTGGGAAAGAGATCTCATTTCGAAATGTGTGCAAGTTTGCGTAAGATGTCCACCGTAGCCTGTGACCTAAAAAAAGGAGAAGGAGTGAGAAACGAGAAGAAGAAGGATGAGAGAGAAAACAAAGAGATAAAAAGAAGAAGAAGATTATTGTCTAGAAATTAAAATTCTGCATATTCAAAAATTCAGAACTCTTGCAAATATATTATGAACATCAATATTCCAATTTTTTATTCTTTTTTCGCGATTCCTGGGTGGATTTCAAATAGAGAACAAGTAGTGTATTGAAGCGAGAAAATTCAGATTTTCCAACAACGAAAAAAACAATAAAAGAATGAATAAGCTTTTGCATCCGGAGAGATGAAACATTGAAAAATCTCTGAAATATTAAAATAATTATATCACTGTCTTATTCTGTTGTTGGCCGGCTTCCAATACGAATGGAGCTCGTAACAGCGTCTAATTTTCAGGTTGAGCGTTTTAAAATTCAGTTTTTTGTTATGCTTTAAAGATAATTCGAACATTCTCTCCAAAACACAAGTTTAAATTTTTCATTAGCCACGGTAAATATAGAAAAGCTGACATAAATTTATACAGAATCAAATTATGAAGATGTTGGTTGTCGGCACATTGTAGCGTCAAGCTGGGTAATTTGTGTCAACGTTAGCATAACCTTCCGGCGGTATTGATTCGTATCATGGAAATAGAATGGATTTCTCTCCAAATAAACCGTTTGAAGATCCTTCAATTTTGAGAGAAGATCGACTTCAGAGAACGATTCCACTTTGTTGTCGTTCGCCTGAATTATACATCAATATAGTTGAAAACTATGACTTTGAATTTACCCAGAAATCGTTGAGAGCTTCAAGCTTCTCAACTCCACTGAATGTCTTGATTTCGTTGTTGGCTACGTCGAGAAGAGTAAGATTCGACTGAAAAAAATTAGTTCATATTTACGTTGTCTGATAAAAAATAACCAATTTCTCGACTCCATGGATATCTTGAAGTCCTTGGTCACTGAGATAGAGCTCTTGCAAGTCTTTCAACGACTCAATATTCTCAATTTTCACAAGGCGATTTCCCGGGATGCTAAGAACGCGAAGCTTTTGAAGAGTCTCCACTCCTTCAATCTGTCGGATTTTGTTTTTTCCTAAGAACAACTGCTCCAGGTTCACTAGATGAGAAATGTTCTCAATTGTCTTGATTCTGAAAGGAGGAGTAGGTTGACAGAAACGCCTTCAGGGTTATTTTCTACCTGTTATCTCCAAGCTCGAGAAGTTGTAACTGCTTTAATGAGTCCAAGTTTTCAATCTTTTCAATCTTATTGTTGACAAGATATAGAATTTCCAACTTTGTCAATTTATCGAGTCCGCTGATTTGACGGATTCTGAAAGTGTAACTCGTTGTTTCAGATTGTCATTCTTCACTTGAATACCTGTTATAACTCAAATCGAGAGAGACGAGATTGACTAGAGAATCAAGATTTGAAATCTCCGTCAGCTGATTTTCATACAGATCTAGTGATGTGAGACTGGACAGTGCCGTCAATGTAGGACTGCACATAGTGAGAAGGTTGTTTCTCATTCTGAGCTCCTAAAGAAATTTCATGATTGAAAATACTGATTCACGATTTTTGCTTACTTCGATTTTCGAAAACTGAGAAAGATCTGGAATATGATCCGCGCGAGTGTGAGTTAGATCGACATCCTGAAAATTTTGATATTTCTCTAAAAATTTCGAGTAACCTACTGTTGTGTCAGCATCATAAACGCTCAAATCGAATTGATTTTTGAGCACTGGCTCTTTTCCTTCCTCATCTTCTTCGCGAGGAAGAACCACAACTTCTGCTGCTTGTTTCTCCGCCATTCTAAAAACTAGATTAGTCTTCATTTTCAGAATTAGAATTGCGAGAAGTATTATACGAGAGAAAAAACACTCGTGAAAGCGAAATGAAAACGAATACAGAAATACAGATTTTGAAAACAATTTATAGCTTATATAAGTTAATATCTGAATTGAAACTATAGTCCTACTAGGTACTAGAAGTTACTCGAACAAGGAAAAATACACGTTGTACAAATACATTAAAAAAGAGAAGCAAAAGCAGGTCATTTCCTCTCGAATGGATCAATCCAGACGTTCTGACCACCAGCTTGCTGTTCCCGAGACGATCGAAGCAGAGCTCTTTCTTCTTTTTGAGCGTTTTTGTAGTAGTCGTGATGATATTTCGGGTAGAAGGTAACTGCTGCGACTGCACAACATGTGACTATCGCGGTTGTCACGACAGCCATTGAACCCAGTGTCGGCCTATTCATTTTCGCCCATTTCGGTAATCGATTTTTCACGGACAGCCAAAATGGCACTGGTGCTCCTGCAGGAATGCGCATTTTTCACCTGAAAGTCGTTTCATTATTTATGAGACTCGCCAACTTCTCAGCCATCTTAAGGAGGTATAGTTTTTAGCGAAACAACATAGTTTTTATAGTTTGAAACACGACTTGAATTTTCCTTTTCATCAATTCTCAGTTTTTTAATCACTTCTTCGAGATTAATGCCAAAATTGGAAAAAAATGCCTTCAGCGGAATTCGCGGAGCATCGTTGCGCCCGCTAAACAACGCGCGCTGCTGGGATAGCGGAGCGTTGTAGTTTTTCAGCGATGCAATTTTTCAAACAGAATTCTCTAAACGTTATTTTCAGATAAATATTTGTCATCTTTCATCCATCACGAAGATTTTAAAATGAGCCAAGGTTTGAATTTACCATCCCCTGCGTGCCTAATGATTATCTTTTCAGAGTCTGACGCATCTCACGACGATGCACGAGAACCGGAGAAAAAGGAAGGAAAATCTGAGGAAGTATTCGAAGTGGAGAAAATTCTAACCCATAAGCTGCTTGAGGGCCGGCTGTTCTTGAAGGTTAGTTACAATAATGGCCTGGCGATTTCTGGAAAACTCTGATTCAGACTCGCTGGGCTGGCTTTGGGCCGGAAGAAGACACGTGGGAGCCGGAAGAGGACCTTCAAGAGTGTGCCAATGAATGTGTCATTGAGTATTACGCTAAAGTCAATGTGAAAGATGGTTCGGAGTTGATTGCACGGTTGCAAAAAAAGAAAAGTGCCAAAAATCATACTGCCAATCAAAAAAGTAAGAAACGCGAACGACCAATCAGCAGCAGTGATGAAGATGTTTCGGACAATAGTGACGGGAGCTACAAGAAAAAGAAGTCGAAGAAAAGCAAAAAGTATTAGCTTTTTTCAAGTTCCATTATTTCAAAATTTATGTTTCAGGTCGCACAGGAAATCCAGCCCTTCTGCGTCACTGGAAGCTCCAAAAGTTCAAACGAAAGCTGCTCTGAAATCCTATGACAGCATCGCATCTGCGACTTCATCGGGCCCCAGTCTACCGAAACAAAAAGCTTTTCTTGCTCGAAGCCAATATGATCAGAGCTCATCGGACGACGAAGAGGGCGAACCGACAGTCAGCTTTCTTGACAAAATCGCAAACAAAGTGAAACCAAAGGTAACAGTGCAAGCTCCCATTGAGCTTCCGGTGCCTCCTAAATCACCACAGCCAGAGACTCTGACTAAACCAAAAATCGAGGTTCGAAGCCCATCTCTCGAACCTACTTCTTCTTCTTCTGCGCACGTGTCTTCTAAATCTGTGAGTTGTCGGCGCTCTATTTGAAAACAACAAGGAAATTTCAGAATTCGGAACGTTTCGAGTTGAACGGTAGGAACAAGTCTCTCACTGGCAAATCTACATCAAATGAAGACGGTACCTCGGACTGATGTGCTATTTTTAATTTTTGTGCTTCCTTTTTCAGCGAAAGACTGGAAAGTCGATGGCATCGTACGTCACAGTGATGATTTACATCGTCGGAAGCTTGTTCTTCTGACGAACTCTACTACAGGCGAGCGAAAAGTTCTAGATCCTAAGGGTAAGTCTCCCATCGTCTGTGTTTTTTAGCCATCGAAATTCCAGAAACGTTCGATCTTGTGGGATGGTCCCTCACCAAATACCTTCTCGATCGCTGTGAATTTTGATTGAGGTCTCGAAGTGCCCATGTCCCAATTTTTTTCGTTTTGAATCCGACGCCACTTTTCTGATGTTCCAGGGACATCTAGAAAGTGTCGCCAAATTCAAAAATCCCAATTATAATCTGTATAATTATCTCGAAATCATATCTAGCTTCCTGATGTGAACCCCTTTTCCTCTAAATGATTTCCTTCCCCACTGCTAATTTATACTGCATTGATGCATAATTAACATTAACATTCCATTTCATGCAGCCCTTCAACATTTTCATTCTCAACCTGTAATAAATAAAGTATTCTCCAGAAATTGAATTTATTATTCGCGGTTGTTAACCGTTAATTACTTTTCCTAATTTTCTGCTTTTCTTTCGGATCCCGATAAGTTTCAGTAATGCACAAAAGATGAGCGATAGACACATGTCGAGTATTTTCCCCGAATGCGATCAGTTGAAACAGGTATCAAGTCACTATGCTTATTAATTGAGAAGTTTTTTGTTCAGATTTACGATAAATGCTTCACCGAGTTCTTCCAAAAGTTTATCACACCCAATTATAGACATCAGTATGCTGTGAACCCGTGTGAAAGGTTTCATGAAGTTTACAAGAGATGTGTCGATGAGGTAATGATGAAAATCATAATTAACAGTTTCAATTATATTAATTCTTCAGAGACTTGCAAAACAGAGGCCATTTGAAATCGATTTGGATGAAATCCGAAAAGAATACTTGAATACAGAAGATGACAAGCTGAAAAGTCGGCAAAGCAGCTCCACGCAATCTGAACAAAAATGATCTTATTTTCGTTGCTCTCGTCCCCACTTGATCTGTTTCACTTTTCGAATTCTCTTGTACGTATCCGCTAGCTTTGTAAATTATTTCCGCCCTGTTACTAGGTTGTTGTTTTCATTTGTTTGTTTTCCGGTATTATTTAAATGACACTGAAAAAAAGCAATATAAACTTGAAAGCTATTTATATAATACTGTTTTTAAATCATTGGCTTATATCCATTGAATTCCTGAACTACTCACTTTCCCCATCTTTCTATATCAAACCATTCCAGATGGATCCGAACAGTCCCATGTTCCAAAACACCCCTCAACAACCAATGAGTTTGCAAAGATCCGAGGATAGAGAGGTACGGAAATTTCTGAAGATTTTTCCTAATTGAGTTTCTCAGAGTGTTCAGCGGACGTCAAAGAAAGAAAAGGATGATGAGAAGAAGAAACAAGAAGACGAGAAAATCTTGCAACTTGAAAAAAAGTTGGAAGAGTTTCAGGAGAACGCGAGATTCATCGGAGACCTCGCTTCAAACTTTCAGACCAAATATCAAGACGCGCTGAACGGAAGAATATATACTCTTATCAGAGGACTTCAAGTAAGACGAAAATGTTATTTAAAATATAATACTTCGTTTTTTAGGACTTGGATAGAATGAAAGGAACTTTCAGTGACAAAAATGTCCCATTAGACATTTTACCATACCTCGACGATGGGAAAAATCCATTATTGTACTCCAAACATTGCATGGAAAAAACATTGGAGAAGAACAAGGCGGTAAGGAGTTGTTCAATTTCTATTATATCATCTAGTCTTCATTCCAGGTCAACGGAAAGATTGAAATGTACAAAAAGTTTCGTGCCCATCTTATGAATGCGTTCAGTGAAGAAATGCCAGATTTTGTTATTGAGTACAGGAAGGAAAGAGGACTGTAGCGAAGACGTTCCTTGTTATATTTTCTATTTATTTGATTTTTGTCATAAAAGTGTACATTTCGTCTGTTTCTGATGCTGAATATGACGGTTTTTAGCCGAACTTTCAACTATATTTTTGTTCAATTTTGTTTGAAAATTACAGACTTCTTTTAGATGTCAATTGGGGCGAATGCGGTGATGAGCGTGCAGAATGGCTTCACAGCCAAAATCATCCGCTTCGTTCCCCACTTTGTGGCCCTTCGACTCAGCTGGACTCACAACGATCTGAAAGCCGAGGGCCTGGAGAAGTTTGTTGAAGAGTATCTGCCGGTTATCCGTGAAAACAATCCTCAAATCAAATACTTTCTTCAACGATCTTACACAACTTGTGATCCATTTGTTGTCGGAGAGTGAGTTGAAATGCAATTGAGTTCTGTGTAAAGATTTGGAAAAAATAGGTACAACTGGCTGCGTCATCGTAAGAAGCGAGTGAACTGGAAATCAAAGGAGCAGGTTCTGTCAATGGTTGAAGAAATGTCGATTGGTGGAGACTATAGAGAAGGTTCGATTTTAGGGAACTAATTCAGGGGTACAATAATGACAGTTTTCAGGTTACAAACGAGGCGTCAATCGCCGTCTCCCTCGTGGTCAAGAACTCTGGGACACTGAGACAATGGGCCATGACGTGTTCCAGGTTTCAAGCAAATGGAAAGCGGACGTTCCAGAAGAAGATGAGATTCCAATCACTGCAAAGACTCATCCCCACTTTACCTATCGCAAATATTAGATCTTGTCTTGTTTTTTAGTTAGTGGTTCATTGTTTTTTTCTGTTATTTAAAAATTCTTTTTATAAAACATTCGAGTTTTGTGTTTTAAAAAAGTAGCCTTGCCAAGCCAGAAAAGATTCTTTCCAAAAGAACAAAATTCGACAAGATTTTTGTTTGAAAAGAAAAGGAACTCATAATTCAAACGGAACGACTGTAGTCTCCTTTCTCTTCCCATTCTTTATTCCAACCAGAAAACGAATAAATTTTATCTTTTATCGAATGCGCGCGGTCCGACGAATAATGGACGGGCGGCGGTGTCTCTTTGAACTTGTGCAATGCCATTTGAATTATGGTACGATTGGTATAAAAAGGGCAACGACTCTGGGAAAAGGAAATTTGTGAAGCTGTTTTTAATGAGGTCTGTTTTGAAATCATTTTTCTTGAAGATAAATCTGCGATCTTTTTTCGTTCTCTACAACAATTGCTCATAAAATGGTCGGTGAAAAGTTCGACTCTCTGCGCACAGATCTGCGTAAATCTGATTCCAAAGCTATTTTTGAATTTCGAAAAAAAAACGAAAGTAAAGTTCGCAAAAAAGAACAAGCGCTCATTTTATGTCGTTCGTTTTCCTTTGTTCCAAAACGACCTGTTCTATTGAAGAATTATTGTAACTGGATTCGAAAATAAACCACACTTCTTTCTGGGACCCTTTTAGCTTACTGACAAAAGATGGGGGCTAGTGATAAGATCCATGATTTTTCTTCTCTTTTTTTCCTTTCGATCAGTCGCCACCACCACCAGCCTCTGGAGTCATTCTACTCGTGTTTTATGTGTCTTAGTGAGCACACAAAACGAAGAAACTTTCTCTTTGGCTCTCCATTTTCTCTCTCATTCTCGTATTGCTTTTGAGTTTTATTAGTTTGCAGACAGGACACATTCACATCTAAATTCTTGCGAACGAAAAACTTGCTAGACGGATACTTTCATGAAAAACCACGCCCACTTTTAAAAGTACTTTTTCAAAAAATGTGTATTCAGTTGCGCATATTTCTGGTTTCTTGGAGAAATGGAAGTTAAGGGGAGCTTCAATCTAATTTTACCTACCAATGCTCGTTCTCATAACACTTCCTAATCCCAAACACCTTTCAACAACAAAATAAGTCCTTTCTTTTTTTGGTTCGCCGCCGTTATATCGCCATTTTACCCTCCGTGTCCTTCGATTTTACGAGTTTTCCAATGGAAATCCCTCCGCCGTCGTCCAGAAGGTCGTTAAATTTACGACCGTCCCTCTCTTCTTCCCATTCCGCGCCCGCCCTCCTCCCGGACACTCGATGTTTCCACACAACACACTCATTCCAAACTTTTTCTTCCATACTATTTTATTCCGGAAGAATTTTGAATCTGAGAAATGATCAAGGTCAGTTTGTTGATTCGCTCTGAGTTCGTCTACCCTGTAGATCGAGCTGTGTGTTCTGAAGTATCATACACGAGCTAGACTACAAGGTGAACGATGGAATGGAGCAGGTTCTAGTTTGAACGTTTTTAAACAGAGTTTTCGAAAAATCAAATTCAAAGGTGGTACCATGGGTAAGTCAGAGAATAAGAACTACTACACTTTAGGACTGTACGTACCGTATTTACTCAAATAGAAGCATATCCAACTTTGAGCTCAATTATCTCGATTCATATGAAACATATCAAAACCTTGTCAACTGATAAATTATTTATCATGAAATCACCAACATTTTATCAGTTGAAAACATTTTGATCTATTTCACAGGAATCGAGATAATTGAGCTCAAAGTTAACGGTTTGGGATGGCTTTCTATTACGGGAAACTTCTAATCTTTCATCTTCATTAGCTTCAAAAAAATCCCCAAAAAGACATGCTCTCAGCTAGTTTTTTAAAGTTCTCATTTGTAGCAGCTATCATTTTAACAGTTCTGAAATTTAGCAGTTTTGTTTCCACCGCTCAAAATTTACAGGTAAATATTCAAACAGTTTGAGAACATCAAGTTTTCTTTTTTCGAACTGGATCCCATTTATTTGAGCATTTCAGAAACTAAGAAAAAACAATACTAACCATTTTTCTATCTTCTTGTTTCAATAAAGTGCCAAAAACGAATACCCTGTGGTCTATCTCTCTCGATGAGTGAATGAGCGTTATTTGCTCGCCGAGCCCACTTGACAGTTCGGTTCGACATCTTGTCTCTTCTCTAATCACCTAATCACTTATTCCTGAAAAAATGGTATCATCAATAAATATTCTAATTTCTGTGTCTGTATTGTATTTCCTTTCCTTCAATAATCAGGTCTCAGTAGTTGAAGGAAGTAAACGAGAAGCTCAGTTATACAGGTAACCTATTTCTGTGGGTCTCCTTCCATAAAGTAAAAGTTTAGAGACTTGCTGGCTAACTATAGCTATCTTGTGAGACCTGTCAGAAATCCAAAGAAGGCGTTGACGGTAACCATGAAGGTGTTTATTCAACAAGTGTTGACAGTGGATGCCAAACATCAGATGATCGAAGTAAATGCGTGGCTTAAATATGTTAGATCTGAAATTCAAAAAATTATCTTATTAAAATATTTTTGAGGTGTGGACTGATTTCCGTTTACGATGGAATCCATTGGACTATGAAAATATAACTTCTGTTCGTTTCTATGGTGAAGATCAAATTTGGCAACCTGATATTCTTCTCTACAATCGATACATTGAAGAGTTGAGAATTCAAATTCTTGATTTTTAGATTTTTGGATAATGTATTTTTTTCAGTGAGCAAGAAAGTTTCGACATTACTTATAAAACAAATGCATTGGTTTATAATGACGGAGTGATCAACTGGATACCTCCGGGAATATTCAAAGTACAAACAGAAAACACTTTTAGAACCTAACTACTATTTCGTTTAATTTTTCAGCTAAGCTGCAAAATGGACATCACACTGTTTCCGTTTGACGAGCAGATTTGTTTTATGAAGTTTGGAAGTTGGACTTATCATGGATTCGCACTTGACTTAAGATTGGATGTTGTGAAAGGACAAGGTATGTGAAATAAGAAATTCCAGTTTTTAACTTATGAATTTTAGAGCCATCAGCTGATCTGTCAACATATATAACCAACGGTGAATGGCATTTGCTGTCTGCTCCAGCGAAAAGAGAAGAAAAATTTTATAAGTGTTGTCGAGAACCGTACCCAACTGTCAAGTAAGTACTAAAACCTGTATTAGAAGGGCCGGCCTAATCGTTTTATTGTTCCAAAGTACCTCCAGAGGGCCCCTTTATTAGAGGTGCCCTTCAATTAGAGGCGACCCATCTATTTTTTCAGTCATTTCTTTCGAAAATGTTCATTTTCATGAAAGATTTTTTGTTAGAATTGTCGGATGTTTTTGAATATTGAACTTTTGATTTCTGATTTTCTAAATCATTTAGTTTCTTTCTCGACTTCTGATCATCTGAAAAGTCTAGTATTTCTAGGCCAAATAATCATCAAAAATTGACAACAAATTTACCAAGTTACGACGCCTAAAATCTTTTACTGAGGCGGAATTTCGGAATTTCAGAATTTTCCAATTTTTAAAATTCCGGAATTGTTGAGTTTTCAGATTTTTATATTCCGTCCGGAACATTTTAAGGGAGAATTCAGTAGCTCTCGTTCAAAGTTCACAGAAATCTATCAATGAACAAGTTGTGGTGTTTCAATGAATTTTTGTCGAAATTGTGGAATTTTTACTGAAAACGAATTTTAAATTTCAACCGAAACATTTTGATGGGGGCCCTTCTAATACAGGTTTTACGATATTTTTTCAGATTTTATTTGCATCTTCGTCGTCGAACGTTCTACTACGTTTTCAATGTGATTCTACCAACTCTCCTAGTGTCATTCATGTCACTTCTTGCTTTTTGTCTCCCTGCGACTGATTTGAGTGAAAAAATTGGATTGCGTGAGTCGAATGTAATCATCCAGGATCTGAACTATTAAATTCAGAAACTACGATCCTCCTCTCTGTTTGCTTTTTCTTGACGATTCTTTCCGAAATGACACCGACAACTTCTGAAGCTGTGCCTCTTCTTGGAGTGTTCTTCTCAGCATTAACCTTTATTGTTGCCATTTCCACCACATTCACAATTTTAGTATTGAATATCAGATATCGTCAGATCACAAACCATTATCTCACTCCTTTGGTAAGAATATTTTCAAAAATTTCAGGTAACTTTTTGTATTCAGTTTCGATCGATATTCTTGGAATGGTTACCTTGGTGTATGATGATGAAACGTCCTGATCACAAATTCCGCAAAGGATCCTCATATCGAGATAGTTCGGCAGATCATTGTGTTCAAGTAAGTCACAAAATAATCTTTTCAGCTGCTTCAAAATTTTAGTTTCAGTGTGCGAAAAATGCAGAGCTAAAAAGCATTCTTCGCGGAACTGATAATCAACAACAAGTGGATAACGATACATTGTATCCATTCCCAGCTGAAACTCTTTCATTGTCTAGAAAAGTTGGAGATGTGAGTTTTATTTGGAACCCAAAACGTTTGCATGAACCCGTAATAGAATTTGAACAGTTAAAAGTGAAATTATAATGGCTTGAAGTCTTCCTATTGAAATATCATACAGTAGTTGCGAGCTGCATGATGGAAGAAATTGATACAAGTCCTACTGTAGATCGGGAGAATTTCAAGATTTTTCAAATGATCATTATTATTGTGCACTTCAATTCGAAATGGTCGAGCAACGATGTCTGATATCTCCGGAATCATCGCGGCGCACTGAAAAATTTTTTAGATTGAAAATTAAAGAATGCCTAATTCAAACCTTTTCATAGCTCCTTTTGTTAGATACGACATAGAACAAGAATCTTCGAAAGACCTTCTGTTCAGAAGGACTCAATGTTGAAAGTGGAGGGTTATGCTTTACAATCTGAAGGTTAAAAATGACAGCATTTTTTTGTTTTTCGTAGAGCTTACCGGTGCTTTCCAATCGTCTAATCTATACGAAGCTAGTAGTTGTTTATGACGTTCACTGCATTCCACATCCTTCTGATAAAGCAGTAAAAGTACTGCTAATTGTTCGGATTCTTTGGTTATATTTACAGAAAGACCCGACTTTTTTGCTTCTTTCATTCCCATCATCCAGATTTTATCGGTATAAATCAAGTAATCATTCCATCGTTCCTCGATCAAAAAAGTTTCCATAATTCCGAATAGAATCAGAAGTCGTTCCATCAAATCTGGTAGAGCCTTCGCTGGTAAAGCTTCTAATCGTTGTTCTCCCCTCATAAACATATCTCTCGCTTCTAGAGGTTTATCCATACTGAGAAGAGCAAATCCAGCTTCTCTGGATAAGGTGTGAACTACAGATGGATCCATATATCTAACTGCCACGTTCAGCGCTTTATCGTAAAGATGGACAATGTCTCCGGCGAGGTATTGTTCAACTGAAAATAATTCAGTTTAAATACAAAACTAAACTTTAAAAAAACTGACATGGAAGGACCGCATCTCTTTTGAATATTTTCACCAGGTTCTGAGCTCCTGCTTGATAATAGAACATCAATTTTCCGTGTTCCGGTCTTCCCACCTTATCCATATTCCGGTTTTCTATCACATCCGCCAGCTTCTCATAGGTCATTGACATGTTTAGATAATCTTTTTCTTCTCTGAAATTCTATATCTTCATTCTTTTCTTAAAACTTTTGAAACGTACTGCAGTACTTTCAATTTTTGCAAAAGTTGCTCCTCGGTTTCCAACGACTTAGCCGCCTCCTGTTCCATGTTCCTTTTCGGGGTTAGAGACAACTTCTGTAGCATATTCCTTGCCTTGGATTCTGCCATTTTCCCTATCTGAAAATTTTTTCAGGGTCTATTCATTCAAAGGAGATGTCAAGTGCACGAAGCAGCGAGAAGTGAGAAATTTACACGGGGAATGAGAACATGTGAAAGAACACTTCGGGAAGATGGTATGTTGACTCCTTACAATTAGACTTTATCATAAAATTAATGAATTCAGGATCCGAGTTGGCAAATGTTCTAGCCACAATTATAAAAATGTACGAAGTAATGGTTACTCAAGTTGAACGAATTCGACAAAGGATTGCTCTGAAAAGGAAAAGAAAGGACATTCAGGTCAGTTATGGAGAAGAGATAGTAGTCAATAGATAGAGTGGCCGTGGAAGAGAATCTCGAGTGGAGTGTCTGCGCCTCTTGCGAATTAATAGTATTTAGAGAGTTGGGGGAAGGAAAAGAAGTGTGCGCAACAAGAATTAGAAGAAGGGACACATTGAACATGAGAGCTTGAAAATGAGCAATTTCTGAAATAAAAAACTGTGGAACAAATCAATGAATTCTATAGGTAAAGCTAGAGAATACCAAAAAGCATAATATACATTCATTGAGTCATTGAGGTCATTGAGATATACAAAAACATAGTTTTCACTTGATTTTTGGTCATTTTGATCATTTTAAAGAGTCTGGAGTTCGGCTGTGGAGGATGTGAAACAGACCTAAATTGAAAACTCTGCTTTCTCAGAATTTCTTGAAAATTCTCAGGTTTTCAGCTATTTGCTGATTTCTGAAAGACCCTTATTTTTTCACGTTTTCAGTAAAAACTGACCAAAAAGGGGGCGTTTCAGAAATCGGCCAATAGCTGAAAATCTAAAAAGTTAGGGATGTTTTACACCTTTCAAAATTTTTCGAAGTCATCGGAAACTTGACAGGCAAGCTTCAGACTCCTAAAATTGTCAAAATGAACTGAAAAACACGGTTTTTATGATACATAAAATGTATTGAAAATAACAAGAACCACTAGTGTACTGATTAGCCAGACTTTCGTCTGTTGATCCCTTTCGCCACGTAGAGGCTCAGTACATGAAAGGGTCCCCCGCCCATGGTCTCCGAGGACCATTGTTGGATAATTTCCAAAGTTCCTTTTCTATCGTAAGAAGCCATGCCATACACTTTTTATTGATATTTGTTCATTTCTTCTGATCTTCGATTGAATCTCTTGCTACTGTAAAATAAATACGTAAAATCGCGCCAAAGGCACACCAGTCAGCTGAAAAAAAGTCAAACCAATATACTGTAATTTTTCAGGACGAATGGAAGTTCGCCGCCCAAGCAGTTGATCGTTTTTGTCTTGTAATTTTCACAATTGTCTTCATTATTTGTTGTTCCATTTTTGTATTCATCCCACCAATCAAGATTTTGGATTGATGTGTTTTCAGAGAATAATTTCAGAGAATAATAATTTTTATTAATTAATAAAAGCTCACACACAAATATCAGCGAAAAAAAAATAATGGGAAAGATGAACCGTATCGCAAGTTTTTTGGTCAGTCATTGAAAAACGGGATTGGGGGGATTTCATTGTGTTCATGGACTAGATTGGAAAGAAGCGGGTATTCAAAATTATGGAAAATTGATAGACAAGAAGAAATAGGAGATGAAAATTTATTAATAGTTTTATTTCCTTGGAGATGGCGGAATTTCTCTTCGTTGACCACTGCTGACACCAGTCATACTTCGACGAGCTGGATCTCGTTTCATAGTTCCACTTTTCGTGAATACCTGAAATATTTGTCATGTTAACTCTTTTTATAAATTATATCTACTCTACCTGTCCAATTTTTTCAGCAAAGTTGACACTGCTGATTGACTCATTCAGACTTTTAGAATCCGGAGACAAGTGAACAATAACAAGTGTCTTACTGTCACCATCTGTAAATGTATAGATTTTTGATAATAAAATGAAAAGAAAAAAAACTGACTTAAACTATCTTCCAAGATTCTTGTCAACTGGCAGTTCCTGAATGGAATGTGTTTCTGGTTCTGACGAAGTGCCAGCACCACATTACCAAGTTCAGATAATGACTTGTTTATAGCTTGAGCTTCTTTGAGCAATTGCCCTGTCGCATTAGTTTGGGATACTCTCTCAGATCCAGCAAGGTCAACCAAATTCAAGCGACCTGGAAAAAAAACGAAAGTCGGGAAACTGCCACTTTCAAACATTGCACTAACCAACTGTAGTGACTTTTGTGATAAGATTTGTGGCAGATACCAGAACTCTGACAATCACATGCGATCTACTGGATTCAATGTTTGCTTCTGTTGCAGCGACTGCTTTATTCTTTCTTCCACGTGCCAATGTTTCCGTGACTTCTTGAGCAGAGCTAACAGTGACTTCTTCTAATCCAGGAATCGAACCTTTTCCTTCTTCTGTTTGTCGAATCGTCAGATTAGTGTTGGAGGTGTTCAGCAAGTCTCTGAAAACAAAAAAAAAATATTACGATTTTTGTTTCACGAAGGAGCCTCACCTGATCTTCTCGTTGTAGATTTCCATCATTGCAACTTTGATATCATATTTAATGTCTCCAGTTCTCTCTTTTGCTGTTTCGAACAACTGCATAATAGCTCTCTGATTGATTCCTGGCAGTTCCACAGGTCCATCCATCGTGTATGTTTTTCCACTTCCCGTATGTCCATATGCGAAGATACATACATTGTATCCATCGATACAAGATGTAATGATTGGAGATACTTCATTGAAGATTTGTTCTTGAGAGAAATCTGTTGGAATAACTTTATCAGCTCCGGCACTCGTTTTTCTGGATCCAGATGTGTTTGAAACATGGACAACTCCGTTATCCATTTCGTCAATTACCACAACAGGCTTCTGATTATCGGACTCTGATGCAAGTTGAGGACGAATACGGTAGAAAACCCGAATGTTTCCTGAACAACTTCATTTATAGATTCTAGCACTTTCTGTCCAAAAAAACCTACCATTCAATTCGACCAACTGATTATGCAACTGTTTTCTTTTTTCCATTTCAGCCTTGTACCTCTCAATCAAAACTCGGAAGAAGTCTGTAGTTTTGGAAGTCAAGAGCATGTTCATCTCAGCCATGCACACGTTGAATGCATCCTTCGTATCCACCGCTAGCCTTCTCAACTCGTCTTTCTCATTTTTTAACTCTTCTGCACATCTTTGAAGCTTTTTCCATTGACCTTCTTCTCTCATCGATTGAACCATTTGGGGGTATGGTTTGATGACGTCACCAGTTGGTTGTGGACTCACGGATCTGGGAACCGAACATGACGAATCACGACTGGAAATGACACAAAACATTCATGCGGATACGTGCAAAGAAAACGTTTTTTTGAATACATAACTTGTAATGTACCCTGAAACCTTTATTAGAAGCTCCTTTATTAGAAAGTCCCTCTAATAGAAGGGCCCTCCGAAGGACCCTATATTAAAAGGGCACTGCTCAAAATGATACTTGAAAATAAATGCAGATGCAGGTTTGATTAAAAACCTGGTCAATTTTAGTGAAATTGATAGATTTTCATGAGTTTTGAACGAGAATTCAAAGCCTTTTCTCGATGAAAAATTTCGGAAAAAATTTCTAGCTAAATAGAAGCGCTCCCTCTAATTGAAGTGCCCCTGTAATAAAATGGCCCTCCGGAGATGTCTTGGAATAACCTTCTAATACAAGTTTTACGGTATTCTAGCTTAAAAACAATTTTAAAGGTTTCACAAACAAAATCACCAAAGACAAGCAATCCACAGCGACTCACCTCAATGCGAATCGATCCTCATTACTTGTCATATCACTCTCATAATCCTCATCTGTCTCCAGAATTTCATTCACTCGTGCCACTTTTTGCATCTGACTTAACGCACTTTTCAACCGTAAATTCTCTTCCGAAAGTGTTCCGAAATCCAGGGATAAAACTGAAATTCCTCTGAGCATATTTGATCGATTAGTGTATGTTGTTGCTCGACCTGTAACCCAATTACTCCATTTTTCTTATCCTCTGTTCATTCCAATTCACCGGGGTTAGAAATTTTTTTATAAGCATTAGAAAGTTAAAGTTTGAGTTGCAAATGCAAATGTGTGTTTTGCCATAAGTAAATCTTATTTTAAACGATAGAAATTCGTGAAGTTGGCCGGATTGAAATGATTCGGATATCGAAAAAAAGAGCGAAATTGGATTACAAATTCGAGAAAAAAGTATTCAAATCAAAAACGAAACAAGAAGAGAGTAACCACTAATACACGAAATTATGCCAATCCGACCACCACAACATAAAAAAGGGTTTTCCAAAAAAGAGTACTTCGAAAATTTCAAAAACTCTAACTGAATTAAAATTTGCATGCGAAATTAAAAAATCAACACTTACCTTGAATAAAATCCTCCATATTGGCAATTCGTGATTCCTGTTCATCAATAATATCTTCTAAATTTCTCAGAAGTCTGTCTTTGGTTTCAATGTGTGTCTCCAGGATTCGCATTTGAAGTTTCATATTCACAAGTTCCACCTGAAAGTTTTGGAAAATCTAGCTAGAAAAATGCAGTATATAAAGTATGTTTTGGAAAAATTTCATTGGTAATTGGATTTTTGGGATTTAATTCGGTTTAATACTCTCAGAAGAATCGTAAAAACTTTTAGAAAATAACGTAGAGCCCAGGGGTGCTTGGAACGGAATTCGGAATTCCGAAAATTTCGAAAATTCCGACCGGAATATTTCCAAAGTTTTTTTTTCGGAATTAGAGATTTTTGGACTACGGTACGTCGAGAAAAAATTGCTTGCGGGCAGAATTATTTTCAATGTTTTGTGTTTTCAAAGTTTTTTTTCCAATTTTCACCTATTTAGTTTCGGCGTTTTTGTGATGGAAAAGGGAAATTTCTTCTTCAAAATTGAAATTTTCAAAAATTCTGAAAATTCCGAAGTTGCGAACACTTCAAAGTCGAAATACTTTGGAATTGCGAAATTCAAAATTTTCAAAAATTGGGAAATTCCGAGTTTCCGAAATTTCTAAAATTTTCAATATTCCGAAAAATTCCAAAAAAGTCATTCCGAACATTTATGGTAGAGCATGAAAGACCCTCACACAGTCAAGTTTGAGCTAAATTTTCTTGGCTCCTATAAAAGATATCAACAATTTGTCAACTGACAAAACACTTCTGATATTACGATAAGCAATTTATAAGTTGACAACTTTCCTATATCTTTGACAGGAACCGAAAAATATAGGCTCAAAGTTATAACCCCTCATAAAGGGACCTTCTATGAAGATTCTACAGTACTCTCAAACTAACCTCATGAATATACTTGCATTGTTGAAATATATCAACTTCGCCAACATGCGAATCCATTTTGAAGTTTTGGAGTCAAATTGGAGAACCTCACTCCTCCTGTCTATATTTGTGTGCGTCGATCGTTTATTTTTCTAGAAAAACAGTAATTTTGGGGTGCGAGGTTTTTCGGGAGGAGGGATGGACGAAACGACGGAAAAACAATTTTGTCTTTTCTGAATATTCTTATTTTCCCAAACTTGGCAAAAATGTGGAATATGTAGAATAGGAAATAGACAAAACAGAAACAAACAAAGTAAAAAATGGAATCAACATTCGATTCAAATCCCTTGTAATTCACATAAAAATAGGATAATCTAGAGAGACGGTTAGCAACAAACTAGAACAAAAAAAGTTTCCAAAAATATATGAAACAGTATAAAAGACAGCTAACCAGGTGTAAGTATGCCTTTAGAACCTCAAGTGGTCTTCCAATTCTATACAAGACAAAATAAATTGTTGGTCAGGTATTATTAGCGGAAAACGAAGAGGACCGAGAAAAAAAAGAGGAACTGGTCGAGTATAGGCAACAGAAAAAGAAGAAGAAGGTGAAGAAGAAGAAGCAGCAAACAGTGATGCCACGTCATAAAAGTGAGAGAAGGTAAACTAATAAATTTAAAGATGGCAAAGAAGAGGATGAAAGTTGAAAGGGCAAAAGAGACAAGATGAATGCACATGGGGGCTTGTTACGATGAAACAGCCGCACAAATCAAACATGAAATTGAATACAATGTGAAAGGTTGGGAGATGAAAAAAAGAAATTATTTGTGACCTGCTCTCACTCTGGTACTGTTGTTTGCCCAACAAAAGTTAACTCGTTTTTGGCATCCTATTTATGGACTTTTTCACAATAAGATCCTTGAATAAAACAACACAAAACTGTTGAATATTGATCTCAAATTTCTCTATTGTTCACTTCTACAATCTGTTCAAATAAATCAGAGTAATTGAAAAATCACGAGGAACAAAACTATGGAAAACAAAATACAGGAATTCCACAATTTTCGAGATTCAATTCACAGGTTTCAGCAACAAGGACCTTACAATTTATGCTGAAAACTTTTCAGATGAATTTTTTTCATTTGAAAAAAAAAACAATATTAATGCATGTACTCAAAGAAAACAGAGTAACGCACAGTATTTCCTCTGATAGAAGCCCGTCCCAAATGGTCAACTTCAAACTCAATTATCTCGATTTCTGTGAAAGATATCAAAATTTTGTCAACTGATAAAATATTTATCATATTTTCACCAACATTTTATTAGCTGAAAAATTATGATTTCTTCTACAGAAATCAAGATAATTGAGCATAAATTTGACGATTAGGATGGGCTTCTATTAGAGATACGGTAAACACCCTAGAATGCCAGCCAGCTCGTCAACTTTCAGCTTATATATCTTGTTTCCTGTAAAATATATCAAAAAGTGATCAACTGATAAAATAAATTTGATGTAACGATAAAAATTTTGTCAGTTTGTTACTTTTTGATATCTTTCACGGGAACCGAGATATATGAGCTCAAAGTTGGCAGTTTGGCTGATATTTTAAGAGTGTTTACAGTATTCAAAAGTCAGGATTCTCAGATTTATTCAACAACTAGTAAGAAACAAAGAACCTAGAGTCCATTCTTCTTTCTTTTCTGTTCTTACACTGCTTATCCCATTCCATTCCGATTTCATGTGTTCATTCTTTTTTTTTCGATCACCTCTCAACACACGTTATAGCCAATTTTCACATTTTCAAGTGGCTCAAAAAAAAGAGGAACCGAAAAGAAGAAAGTGAAGAAATCTAGATGGTGCCATCTCGTTTTGTTTGGATTTAGAATGGAAAGAGTGCTCCGGAAGAAGAGAAGGCGACACTTCTTTTTTAGGAAGAGCATCATGATTTATTGGTTGGGAAAAGAAAAAGAAGAAGACGTAATGGGAAAGGGTTTTTTCAAGAACAAAATGATGAATTAGATTGGATGGAATAAAGTTCCAAGGCAAATTTTTGATGACCAATCACTCATCTCAAGAGAGTCGAGCGGACGGGCATGAATGTGTTTGTAAAAGTGATCAAAACTGATGCGAGGAATCGAAAAAAGAGGGAAAAGGGGGCGGAGTCGGCGGGGGAAGGGACGGCGGAACGTCTGAAGCACACACGTAATAGGCAGTAAGCCAATTGTTTCTTTTTCTTCTAGTTTTGGTTCTTGTTTCAGGGCGAGAACATACAAATTACATAACAGATAAACAAACGGTTTTCCGTGTAATTATGACCAAAAGACCGCTCATTTCGAAGGAATGGAAGAGACGGTGGACGAGAATTGTGGAACGTCATGTATTCCAGTTGTTCTGGAAACATGGACAGATAGTTTGCCTGTTCTGATCTTCACCAACTTATTTTAATGTTTAACCCTAATAAATAGTTTTGCATTGGAAATATTAGCAAATTCATCTGAATATATCGCAAACACTCCGTCACCCCTAACTTTCAACTTATCTCGGTTTGTGGGAAATTTATCTCGGTTTGTGGGAAAGATATCAAAAAGTGGTCAACTGAAAAACTATTTTTGATATTATGATAAACATTTTGTCAGTTGACCACTTTTTGATATTTATTACAGGAAATGAAATACCGTATTTCCTCCATGAGCTTCTATTTTACCACATTTTTATCAGGGTGGGCTTCTATTAGAGTTGAGCTTCAATTAGAGGGTAGGCTTCTATTTTTCAATGATTTGTTTTTAAAAATTTTTATTCAAAAATTCAGAAATTTGACAATTCGGAAGCTATGAATTCTGAAATTCGGTGTTGTGGAAAAATCGAAAATTTCATTCTGTGGTTTTAAATTTCGAAATTCTGAGATTCCAGAATCTCAAAATTCAAATTTCAGGAATTCTGAAATACCGAAAAATAGAAATTAGGTAATTCAGAATTTGAGAAATCAGCAAGTTCTAAAATCACAGTTCCAAAAATTCTGGAGTTTTGAATTACCGTATTTTTTCTAATAGAAGCCCATGGGCTTTTATTAAAGGAAATACGGTAGAAATACCCAAGAACTGATTATGGACTATTCCAGCACCTAGAAATTATTGAAATTTTAAAAATAGGTACTCAAAATTCCGGTCAGTTCTCGAGATGCTTTTTGAACATTACTTCGGTTTACCTGAACCTACAAAGAAAGGTACAATTATCTTGTGATATACATAAAAGTACTAAAAATGAAAGTGACACGAAATAGGGGTGTATAACCATCTCGGGCCACCCCGGCAACCACAAAACCGGGCATGTTCATACAAGTAGTACATAATAGTAACGGAGAGACAGAAAGAGTATTCCGACCTCTTCGGAATCATCAGAGAGAGGCAAAGAGGATGTTATTATATATGAGTATTCGACCGCCTGGAGAAGAAAAAGCGTAGAATTCAAAGAGAGGATCACAGAGAAATAGACGAAACACACATAATATAAATAAACACGAGGCGGCTAGAACCTCCATTTTTCCCTACTGGTTGTCCCCGTAGAATAATTGGTCACCTAGGAGTGTTTTGATGGAAAAAGAAATTACTGTGAAAAGGTTGGTAGAAACTCCGATTATAGTCTTAGATACTCAGTCGGTGGTTCAACTAAGATTTTGAAAAATGAATGATAAGCATTCAACTTACTATTTTACTGTTTTTGTCTGTTTTGATAAGAAACGGACAACTGAATGATAGTAAGATAACCCAACAGTTTTATATACTACACATGGAGGGAGTGGTTATCCGTTATCTACGAAAATTTCATCGGGTTTTATCCAGTTACTTGTTGATTGATAAGAAGGCGTGGCTGATCCGAGAATGCTATCCTTATCAGTAAAAATGAGCATCGGGATTGTCACGGACTGATCTACACTTGTCCCAGCCAAAATTTAAAAGAACCTAATTTCCTGAAACACACTGCAAAAGCTTAAATTTGATTGTTAGATTTTAAAAGATTTTCTAGTACCTATGAAGGCACAGGGTTCAAAAAGGCATGGTCAGTAACCGCGCCCCAGATAAATTTCTGGCCTGGCGATATTTGATAATTTCAAAGTGAACATGGGTTCGATATGAGTATTTTCAATCAACGCGCGCTTGTTCGCTCATCGTTATACGTTTGATACTCAGCCAACGAAAAAAAAAATCCTCAGCCTCATGTTCACTGGGGCGCGGATTCTGACCAAGCCTTTTGGAACCCTGTGAAGTAAATTGATTTCGAATGTTTTTGCAAACAAAAAACAATATCTTCCTTATATATGAAACGCTACACGCGTCTGTTGGTCCCCCTGTCACTATGTCGACGTCCGGAGCGCGGAACCAGTAAAAAAGCTAAAGCTAAATAAAATCGCGCCGAAGGCGCACCAGCTAGCTGGTATATCATAATTTCATATTCAAAAATGGTTTCTCACATAGATTACAAACAAATTTTCGCAATTCAGCTACCCGTTTCTTTGACACTTCACTTGAAAGAAATGTCAGTTCTTATCAAAAAATGAGAGAAAATAACAAATGAACAGATAAATGAATAGTGACACATTCTTGCCCTTTTTAGCAATTTTTAGGCAGAGAAAAAAGCAAGAAGAAAATAAAAGAAAATGGGGGGATGTGGGTGTGTTTCAAAACTGACTCACAAACTACTTGTCCTTCTTCTTCTTCTCTCGATTTCTACCAATTCTCTCACCCTCATTTTCTGTTCCTCCTTCCATGTTTAGCCTTGTATCGCGCGGGGGCTCCGCGAGCTCGAATGTTTAGAGAGTCCAGAGAAAAAGAGGAAAATGAGAGTAAGAAGGGCAGTAAACAACAACAAGAAGCAGAAGGAAGGCGAGTAAAATGAGATGAACTGCTGTAGCGGTTTTACGTTTCGAAAACGAAAACCGATGAATTTTCGATGAGATAGGATAGAGATAGCAAAAAGCGATGAGTATACGAAACGAATGATGAAGAGAAGAAGAAAAAAGGCGCGAAATTTGAATTTTTGATGGGCATTCTGGGAGAAATAATTGTTTTCAGATGGCACAATGGATCAAGCAGCAAGTCGATGGACATTTTGAAGGGAGGGGCATAGGAAAGCTGTACAAATCAAGAAGATTTCCTATATGTGTCATGATTCATAATGAACAGGAGAAAAGTGAGAAGATGCGCCTAAATGACCGACACTTCTCCATTTTTTGTCTATGAATGAATTGAATGCGTTAAGTGGGAATGAATGCGAGCAAATCGAGACACACACGACCACTTTGTGAAGAAAAAGAAGAAATGACCCTTCCGCTTCGAAGACGACGTCCTTCTCGCCTTTGGAACGTGTTTCTGGTTCAGTTGTCATGGATACTCATCCCTCCGTTTCTGGTCACTCTCTTCTGCTGGGCATTAGGCTAGATGGGATTTGCATGTTTTGAAATTCATTGAATTGAATACACATAAAATGTATTAGTGTATTTTGAGAAGGAATAAAAATAGAATCTCAGTGAACTGGGAAAAAATTTTGGAAGAAAAAAAGGAAGATACCGTAAGCCCTGTATTAGAAGGCCTCTTTAATAGAATAGCCCCCCTGTTAAGAACGACCGTTCTTAAATTTAGTTTTAAAATTGAAAAATATTCGTTTGTTTTCAGGGAGAAAAACTCCGGGAATTCGACAATTCAAAGTAAATTTGTTGAGAAAGATTTTAAAAAATGAAAACATGCTCAATTTTGGTGAAATCGACTGGTTTTCATAAATTTTTAACGAAAATTGTTCGAAATTTTCAATAAAAAAGTAGGGAATTATAGACGGAAAAATAAAAGCTCCCTCTGGAGGTACCTTGGAACAATAGAAAAGCCGGCCCTTCTAATAAAGGTTTTACGGTAGTCACCTTTTTTTGCAAGTATTTCTGTAACCAATAACAATGTTTATTTGACTGAGTTTTATTTGAGAATAATGGGTGAGGATCAACAACTGCTTTCGAGTAAATATTGGTTTGGGTTTGACACCAATTTGATGAAACCAATAATATTTTATTATTTAAAAATTCCTGATATTCTCTTTGAAGTAAATATTTTTCAGAACCTGTTGTTGTGCTCGGTGTTAACCCTGTCATAGAATTACTAAAAAGGTTCTAAATATATCTTCCGGCCAGGAGCACCTGGTTTTTTTTCTGAAAACATGACAATCCCCAATTGTGAGGTGTACAAATTGTTCAATATTCAGGAATACAATCTCTGCGCTTCGTTGGACTTCAGCCCATCTTTCCAACCTTGGACAAACGTCAGGAGAACTTTGCTCCAATTGGCTTGCTTCACTTTACTAACAAACCTTGGTCCAGGCGAACTCCTGCCCTTCATACTGTCTGTAAGTTTTCAACCAATGCGACGGCCAACTACTGCCCAGCTGAGAGTGAAAGTTGGAACAAAGTCTGCCGCAGTCAAATTTACTCAACCTTTTCCCAAAAGTTGCCTTCATTTACCGATCAGTAGTAGCTACTAGGTCTAGATTTTCAGGTTCTTACATCAGGAACATTCATCTATGGTCTCCTTCCAGCATCTCCAGAAAATATTCACATTGCATCGGCCAATTACTACAAAACCAGGTCTTCCTCCATTCCTAACCCTGTCAATCAACAAGAAATTGGTCTTTTCATATTTCGACCTTCAGTCTCAAAAGCATCTTTTACTCCACGAATAGACTTGTCAATCATCTCGAAAGAGGTGGAACCTCCGACAACAGACACTCGGAACTCTCTGTTTTCAGAAATGTAATAGAGACGAAGGTCAGAAAAAGATAGAGCTATTTTTAAAAATGAGAGAGTTCATAACATAGCCGTGGTTCGTTGGTTCAAAACACGGAGAACGGATAGAAAATTCATAAAGGTTGTAATGATAGCAGGATTAACGGTAGCCCGACATTTCAGAACCCGACATCGCAGAACTCGACATTTCGGAACTCGACATTTCAAAAGCCGACATTTCAGAACCCGACGTTTCAGAACCCGACGTTACAGAACCCGAAGTTTTTTTTTCAGAGCCCGAGTTCTGAAACGTCCAGAAGCCCATCGTAGCCGTTATAAATAGGAAATGAAGATTCTCTCTTAGTCCCTGAAAATAGTATTATGTTCGTTAATTCAGAACCGGAACCTAGTGGAAATGAGGACTTCTGCGTTCAAATAGTTATCTTGCACCCATCTATTTTTCTTTTTGCAGCTGTATCACCAAATGTTACATCTACCGTAATCTTCAGTCTTTCCTTTCCACCCATTTATTACACAACGTGTTTGGATCAAAAGATGGCACCCATTACCCAAGAGTTTTTCACATTTTTGTGTGTATTTTCTTCAAGCAGCTGTCTTTGTAAAAGTATAGTGAAATGGGGCCAGATGTGTGTTGTGGAATTTCCTTCTCTTTCTCTTCCAACGGCGTCATCCGTTTACCTCATCGTTTTTCAACTTTAATTGCACTTCAAAATAACATAGACTTTGTTTGTGTCAGGTCGAGAAGAATCTATAAAGAAACGGAGAGAATAGAGAGAGCTCAAAAACAGTTGTCAGGGTCATCACCTTGACTCTTTTTCCCTTTCGTCTCGTGTCAAATTTCCAGAATGTATCATAGTGATTGAGGAGAGGACACAGAGGGGAGAAACAATTTAAAACCTCAGCTCGCCGAGTCAGTCAGAGGGCTCATTTTTTGAGCAAAGAGCAATACGGATCCTCAAGGAATGGGGTCTAGGCTCATGCGTTTTCTTTCAAAATCATAAGATAACTGATCACTTCTTCAGACTCGTGAGGTTTGTGTTCCGAGCCGATATCACTCTTATCTCTTTCGTTGTTTTGTTGATTGGGATCTTTTAAAAATGTTTTTTGATGGAACCGTCTATTTTTCGATGTTCTTGAACAATGTGACTTCGAAGGTCCTGTTTATCGTTTTATTGTTTTTTAAACTTGACATATGACACTTTCATGGTTTCTAATTGCCCTTCCATGTTTTTGTGGTCCATACTTTTGTGGCACGCCCAGAATTCCGGATGCCCTCGATCGTTCAGATTCTGAGAATTTTATTCTTATGACCCTTCTCCATAACTTTAGTGAACATTTTTGGTTCCTCTAGATTCATATTGTGAGAGGCCTCTCAAAAATACAATACCGTTGCTTTATTCACGGCTTTAGGTTTTTTTAATGAATTTCAAATCCAAGAAATTCAGGAATCTTGGAATTCTAGAATTCAAGATTCCAGGAATCCAAAAATCCAAAACTCCAGGGAGCCAGGAATCCAGGAATCCAGGAATCCAGGAATCCAGGAATCCAGGAATCCAGGAATCCAGGAATCCAGGAATCCAGGAATCCAGGAATCCAGGAATCTAGGAATCCAGGAATTCAGGAACCCAGGAATCCAGGAATCCAGGAATCCAGGAATCCAGGAATCCAGGAATCCAGGAATCCAGGAATCCAGGAATCCAGGAATCCAGGAATCCAGGAATCCAGGAATCCAGGAATCCATTGAATCCAAGTATCCAGAAATCAAGAAATCTAGAAATCCAGGAATCTAGGAATCTACGGAATCCAGGACTGTAAAACCTGTAAAAAGAAGAATCCCTAACTTTTAAATTTGAGCCAATTTTTCTAGGTTCCAGTTCACCCATTTTTGATATCTCGCATAGGAATTGAGATAATTGAGCTCCAACTTGACCGTGTGTAATCAGTAAAACCTTTGGATAACTGATATCGCACTTGAAGTCATTCCTAGTTTCCTAACAATGTCTACATGCTCTAATCATCAACATTGTCACGTAAATAGGTTTGTTTCGAAACAGAGTAATCTGATACTGTTCTTCCCGACCTCATCCCACCTCTACAAACCACCTGTCTTGTTCTTTTTCTCCGATCAGTTTGACCACAATCCATCAGATCTATGATCCGTTTACTTTTTTCAAATATTCAATGGAATGTGTCATATTTCCCACCGAAATTTTATTTTCTTTTTTTTCTATCCGTTCCTTCCGAAATTTCGATTTGCCACTTGAAATTGTGACGCAGTGGCAAGCAGCTCTAACCACTTCCCACCCAAATAGTTTATTTGCTCTTTCTCTATGTCACGTACTTCTCGATTGGCTGATGTTCCGCCCTTTGAAACTGTCGGGGTTTTTCGAAAACAATTTGAACTCTCACAAATACTTTCCCAAAATGACAGATATGCATCCAAAAGCTGCGCACCCAAAAGAGTTCCTCGAGAGCAAATGGAAGCATGCCTTCACAACATTCTTTGGTATGGCTAATCGTAATAAGACAATTGATATCATTCTGTTATTCCAGATTTGGATCGAAATGGACTTATTGAATGGAAAGATTTCAAAGATCTGATCGAGGTAAGACTCACAATCAGAAACAAAAGAATATGTGTTTAGGAAGTGTCTGGTTGGGATTAATAGGGATCTGACTAATCTGAAAATGGAGATTATGTACCAATACGAACAAAATATGATATATCTTTTGTGTATTTATAAATCTTAAGAACCAAAAAATAATCAGGCGATTTTGTTTTATCTTTTATTCTTCTTGGAAGATATCACTACATATACGTTTTATTTATTTAGGTAGTTTTTTGTTGATCAAGATGAAGATGATTGATCAGAGATGAAAAAATTGAAAGTTTAAAGAAAGAATATTGGATACTATACAAATTTCTAGTATCGTAAAACCTGTACTATAAGGGCCCCAACACTGTCAAGTTTGAGTCACCGTAAAACCTGTATTAGAAGGGCCGGATCTTCTATTTTTCCAAGGTAACTCCGGAGGGCCCTTCTATTACAGGGGTCCTTCAATTAGAGGGGGCCTTTCTATTTTTCCGATTTTTTTTCCCGAAAATTTTCATTGAAAAATTCGTCGAATTTACGTTCAAAACTTATGAAAATCTATCAATTTCACCGAAGTTGAGCAAGTTTTTTGTCAAAAAACGGTCTTTCAACAAATTATTATTAAATTTTGGTATTTCCGGAACATTTTTCATTGAAAACGTACGGATTTTTAAAAATTTCAAAACACATTTAGAAAGTGATCCTTTTTCCCAGAGGGCCCTTCTATTAGAGGGGTCCTTCTAATACAGGTTTTACGGTAATTGAGATGTGTGTAATATTATGTCCACCAGTTTATCAGTTGACAACTTTTTCATATCTTTGACAGGAACCGAGATAAGCTGACTCCAAGTTAGAAGTTAGGGAGCCCTTCTAATACAGGTTTTACGATATATTCCGAGATGAACATCCCCTACATTTATAATCACATACATTATATTTACGAATAGATAACGGCATTCTTTCAAACCAGCTAGGACAATCAAACTGGAAAATTATAACTTCTATGACCATAATCATTTTTATCAGGTTATCGGAGAAGTTCGTGGTCGTCGTTCCGACGTCTTCATGACCGCCCGCCTCTGCCTTCCAGATATTTGGCAGAAAATGACTGAAGCAATCGGAAAAGAAGAGGAAGATATTGTAAGTATCTTAGTTAGACTTTCTATCTCTCTCGAATTGCTCCTCATAAAACTTCCGAAGAGTCACGTAGTCCTTTCTCATCTGTCTACTTTTTTCTCATCCTTTTCAATTCGTAGATCACCCTCTCCGACTGGATTCAACTTTGCGAATCATCGAGAAAATCGGTTCGTGAGCCGGCTTGGCAGAAGGCGTACGTTGAGTACATGTTTAAACTTCTGGATGAATCGGGTATAGAGGAACTAAGAAAGAACAAAAATGTGAGATTGGTGTCATTTTCAGGAGATCATCTTGTGGATCAGGCGGAATATGTTCAAGTGCTCGGATACTTTGGAGTCAATAGAAAAGATTCTAGTCATTGCTTTGATCAATTCGCATTTGTGAGTTTGTTTCTATATAAAATTTGGAATAATGTTTTGGAATATTTGAAACGGTTTTTCAAATTCAACTTTCGAAATTTTTTTCAAAACTGGAGTACATTTTGATACCTTTAAGCTATTCTTAGTTTTTGTATCATCTACATTGACGTCGAAAAAAAATTCGACACTTGTTTAGAAAGATCATCCTCCTTATTCCTCACTTCTTTAACCGAGCTAGTAGTTTGTTTTCAAAAAAGAATTAACCCAAAATCTGCAAATCTGGCGATTTCGAGATTTCCAAAAAACCGGCAAAATCAGCAGTATCATTTACAAATCGCCTGAAATCAGGGATAATACTACAACAAAGACTCTTCTTTGAGTGATTATCCCGTTACGTAGCGGCTCTTTTATTTTTACGATGCCTGATAGATGATACAGTAGGTGTTTGAGTTATTTTTCTGTTTTCTTTATTTCCGAATGAATAATAGCGGAAATATTGTACTTGAATACAATTAGTTTAGTCTAGTCTGGTCAAATATAAACTGTTTTCAAGGATTTTTCTGAATTTCAGAATCATCAGGGTCAGTTGATTCATGCTATCGACAAGAAGAAGTTCCACGTTCTCTGGAAACAATTCTTCCATTCTGAAGATCCCGCGTCACCTGGAAATTGGCTTCTGGGGAAGAAATACAAAACTCAAGAATGAGCAATTTGATAACAGGGATCCTATAGTTCAAGGCTCATTGTTGAGCACAGATTATCGGTTCCTTAATACCGTAAAACCTCTAATATAAGAGCCCCTTAACTTTTAACTTTGAGCCAATTTATCTCGGTTGCGATTAAAGAAATAAAATAGTTGTCAACTGATAAAACATTGCTGATACTATGATAATCAATTCATCAGTTGACAGGTTTTTGATTTCTCTTAAATGAGCTGAGATAATGGAGCTCAAAATTGACAGTGTGGGGGCCCTTCTATTACAGGTTTTATGGTATATTTATTTAGCAAAACTTTGACCATTTCTTTTACCGGTGTGCTTTTTTTCCGACCAAACTTTTCTCCTTTTTCTCCCCGAAAATTCATATTATTTTTGACTTTTCCTGTCACTTATCCAACAATGAGCTTTTAATAACACTGATTTATTGTCATTTGATAAACAATTCAAAATAAATTTTTAAAAAACAATTGAACAACGAAAAAAGTTACACAGTACTCTGTTTGCTACAGTAATCTCGAAGGTGAACCCGGCAGGAAGTGAGGAAAGTTTTGCCATTTTGTGGAGACCCGGTTGTTTTTTTGGAAGTGAGATTCGAAATATTGGATTTGAAAATAAATTGATTAAATTGAATTAACCCATCACAATGTTACCACCGATTCGTCGACTCTGAAAAATGAAATGAATGAGAAAAAATTCAATAATGGGCTCAAAAACCAACCTTTTGGATTTTATGGTGTCTGTGAGATCCAGGGTGCCGGTGTTCTAGAATGTTTTCTAGGCTGGCAATATTTCGAACGGCGTTCTGTCGAATTGCTTCAAAGTCTTGAATATCATATGCCATCAGGGTGCAGATGACGTTGCAAAGAGCAAAACAGTAGAAGAAAAGTCGCATTATAAGGTGGAGGGAATTAGTCTGGAGAAGGCGAGAGAAAAGGAGTGAAACTGATTTGGTGTCACCCACAGAGCACGCCGGCTTTATATGTCGAGGGTGCCAGATTGAGACGCTCCGCCCCTTTCAGTACTTCTCTCCTCAGACTCCGCCCACTTTTCGAGACGAGGGAGGAATTTGTGCTGAAAATCTGGATATTCGGATGGTAATCGGATCTATGTCAAATGAAAACAGGTTTAAGAACAGACAGATGAAGGTTTAGGAGTTGTGACAAGGGAGCATAAGCGGTTTTTGTCATGACATAAATGCGTGTGACATATGAATAATGGATTGTGTATTGTGCAACACAATTCGGGATGCGTGGGATATCGGAAAGAGATTCAGAAGTTGGGATGATATCATTGAGTAATTGGATGTTCCCAATGGTAAGGGTTGACTATTTCTGTTGCAAACTAGACTTTTTTAATTTAATAAATGATATTTTAAAAATACAGGAAAAACTAAAAAATCCGAAAATTGGAATTTCTTTTGAAAAAGAACTTTTTCGAAGTAATATATCAAAATATATAACTTTGGGGCCATTTTAATGGGCTTATTCAGGTGAGAAAAGACCCCGACAAAAATTCAAACAAAAGCAAAAACCTCCGCAAAAACTTGGAGAATGAACCAATCGGGCTGACAATTTGGAGAAAATTGCAGAAAACTTTAGAGAACGTATTGTCAGAATTTGGGGTCAAATTATCCACTTTGAAAATTTTGTCTGTAATTCCAGCCAAATGCTCGAAGTGGATATTTTTTTTGGTCGGAGTCCTCCTTTAAAAACTAGGCCATTTTTAAATAAATTTTAGGTTATCGAAGAAGGTTCTAAAATCATTTTTCTTGCTCAGTGGACCACATTCAGGTCATGTTTAAGGGTCTAAAGATTATCTAAAAATACGCGTATTCAAAGGACTTCAAGTTTCGACCATATTCAAAAACAGGAAGCAGTTTTTCTCAAGAACTGGACCAAAAATGGACATTCCTATTTTGGTTCTTCATCTTCCACACATTTCTTCGGAAATCAAATTTCCGACGGAAGTTGATTCTTGGCATTTCCACGAATTCTTCTTATTTTTCCATTTATTCACAGTGTCTCAAAAAGATGATGTGTTGTATTTTCCTTTTTGTCACTTCTTTCTTTTGCAATTCAGACAAAAATTTGTACGTCTGAAGCTGAAGCAGAATGTCCAGATATACTCGAAAAACGCTAATTTTGTGGGCGTCTTGGGAGAAAAAAGAAAAGAATTTGAAATAAAAACAACAAAAAAAAAAAAAAAAAACAACATTTCTAAAGTATTCTTAGTAGATTTGCACAGATTTTAATGCAGAATTAACAAATCGGTGAGACCTGGCAATACCAATCAAACATCAATCCCTTGTCAGGGTTTTGACCACGAACAGTTTATCATATCGCCGGATTCTTTTTATGCACCCCTGAACACTTGAAAAACAAAAAAGAAAAGTAAGGGATTCAGAAATTTGTATTTATCTCGGAAAATGGGACAAACAAGACGAAATCATATGGTTTTAGGGTAGATTTTTAAGAAGGGCCAAACCTCTGATTTAAGAAAGAGAAGAATAAGTAAATATTTTGATATGTAGATTTTACAAAAATCAAGAAAGGTAATCTTAACTTCTCAGTGTTCCGGGAAAATGATTTCACTGAAAATTGACTCTGAAAAATATCAATACGAAATTCTGTGTTTATATCCCGGAAGTTAGTATAACTGTTCATAGTTCAGAAACTACAGTATTCTGACAGCAGGGATGTTTGGAATGGAATTCGGAGTTTCGAAAAAATTCGAAATTTTTTCCGAAAGATTGTTTCGGAATTAGGGATTTTTGGACTACAGTAACTTCCAATTTTTGGCGTTTTCAATACATTTTTGTCAATTTTAACCTATTTTCTGCGTTTTTGTAATGGATAACAGGATTTCTTCTATAACATTTCAGTTCGAAAAAATCCGAAATTCCAAAATTTTGAATTTTTAAAATTCGAACAATTCTGAGAATCCGAAAATCCAAAAATTCTCAAAATCGGAAAATTCCGAGATTCCGGAAACTCGAAGTTTTTGAAATCGAAATTTTCGACATTCCGAAAAATTCCAAAAAGGTCATTCCTGGTCTGGAAGAAGGAATTTCGGATTTTGAACTTTGCTGCAAAAGTACTTGTAAATCTTTAGAGAATATTCTTAAGATTTCTAAATCTCAGTTCTTATGCATTCCACCTTCTAACTCCTTCCTAATCCCCCGCTTTCCAGATTTTGAACTTCTACTTGAAACTTGAGTTTGGTGACCCTGGATTTTGATGCTTCTAGTTCTCCTAGCTAGGCTCCAAAAACCAGCTCATCTGCTTGAAACACAACAAAACTTACCAAACAACGTGGTTTCTAGAATGTCTGACGTTGACGACTACTGATGGCTACCCCATAAAAACTTTCGGTGCATTTTGTATTATGTTTTTTTAAACATTTCTCGAAAAAACGAATGCAATGACATCAAAAGGCAGTCAGATGTGTGAACTTATATTAATTAAGCTCATGTTATACTTCCTATTTCTTTTTCTATTTTGATTTCCGTCAAAAACAGAATCAGATATTACAAAGAAGTACCCATTCAATCGTGAAGATTAGGTATTTTAGAAACATCATTGAATTCCAAGAATTCGACACAAACTTCCGTGATTAGTATATCATGCGGGTGGTGTTGCGTAAAATCCAAAGTAGATCATGTTTTGAGTCAAAAATGAGTCAAATAGAAATGATTCACTTTAATCGGCTAACCCGTATTTTCCTACTTTTCTTCTTCTTCTATTTTTCACAGACATATTGAGTCAACTCATCTTAAAAGTAGAAGAGTTCATCAAGACACTAGACACTATTTGTAAAAATCTTCAAAGTTTATCCAGACAGATATAGTGGCGAGTGTGAGGATGTTTGTGTTGATCTGAACGATTAAATAACGATCAAACAAGTTATAGGAAGTTTATTTCTTCAAAGTTGGAACGGATTAGAAGACGTCATAAGAACTTCTAGAACAAAGGGAATGTATAGAAGTCGACGGAATGAGAAGGATCTATTTTCCTTTGGTTTTTACTATTTTCAGGAGTCTGAAGCTCGGCTACCAAGTGTCCTATCACTCTGAGAATATTGGAAGGTTATAAAACAGATCTAGATTGAAAACTTTGAATCCACAGAATTTTTTGAAAATTCCTAGTTTTTCAGTTATTTGCAGATTTCTGAAGGATTTTTCCTGTTTTTGTACTGGAAACGGTACAAAAAACAGGCGTCCTTCAGAAATTTTGGCAAATAACTAAAAAACTAGGAATTTTCAAAAAATTTTGTAAATACAAAGTTTTCAATCTAGGTCAGTAACCTTCTAATATTTTCAAAGTGATCCGACACTTGAAAACCGAGCCTCAGACTCCGGAAATAGGTCAAAATCAACTGAAAAACACGTGTTTCCATCTGGAGACATTTTCGGATATCCTTATCTGTTGATTCGTACAGTTTTTTGCGATTTTATATTGCGCTGGTACAACAAAATCGAAGCTATGGAAAAGAAACGCCGGTAGCCGTTGCCGAAGGTCCCACAACGACAACTACAGTAACCTAAAAATATTTGTATTTTCTCGATGCATTATCCTGAATTTTGTGCGTTTTTGTTGGAGAAAAATCTGCGAAACACAGCAGAAAACGAGAGAATGAATTCTGAAAATAAAAATATTTTTAGGTTACTGTACTCGTTGTAGGACCTTGGTCACCGGTTTTTCTCTTCCACAGCTCCGATTTTTCGTACCCGAATATTTTAAAAAAGTATACTTCTGTGACTAATCTCCAAACCTTTTTTTTGCATAAAAATTCAAACTGATCTCTGCATTGGCCTTTTCTCTGGCGACTTTTCCAAAAGCAGTTCATTTTCTCAAAATTGCTCATAATTATTCGTCTCTCTAGTTTTAGAAAATTCGTCACAAATTGAATTCAGTAGTAGTTGTCTCGATCCAAAATAATTCCAACAAACACAATAAGAATGCGTCATGAAGAGAAAAATTTGGAGATTTTCAGAGCAGAAAAAAACGATGGTGTGGCTAAAATTCCGCACAGATTCATGTGAGAAGAAGCGAACACGAATCTTTTGCAAAATTACTGAAAAAAAAACATGTTTTGTTCTTATTCAGAATTGAAATAAGGAAGTGCTGTGGCAGGATGATTGTTGAAAAAAAACTCCGAAAAAAAACATGATTGTCTTGAAACATAAGTTTCATGTAGCCAAAGACCAAAAATTTTACAAAAGAGGATAATGATGGATCTGGAGGGAAACGGAATAATATTTCTACGGGAGAGGGGGACCTAGAATGTCTATGATTTAGGTGGCATGATGTGGCAATTGGATATCGGGAGGATGGGATTCATAAAACACTGGAAATGTTTCAAAATGGGGATTTTACAGAAAACGGGCGACAGGGGATGAACAGGGAGATAGGTGCAATCAAATTCACAGATAATGGGGGAATGGGGGAATGCAATGGGAGTCAAAGAGCAATAAATGGATTTTGAGAAGGGATCGATCACTAATCATAATAGAAGGAAAAACAAGTAAATATCTAAAAACAATCAATTACTACTAATTGCTTTATCGGGATAAATACTTGAAAATGGGTAATCGACAAAAAAGTTCCATTCGAAATTCCATTATGACGATCAGGATATTGAGATTGATTCATTAGGGATGAAGTGGTGGGAGAATATTTGCAGTCTGAAATGAAAATGGAATTGATATCATTGTTGTGTCTAATACAAATTGAATCTTTCTCAATTTGGTGACTTCATACACTGAATATTGTCTTTTTCGGTCGAAGGTAGTCAAAAATTCAATTATGACACACCTTTGCGTTCTTTGTTATTTGAAAAACAAAGCTTTCCGTGTTATCTGTTACTAATTTCAGCAAAATCATTACAAAGCAAGATGAAAATCCCCCAAAGTCTTTGGGTCAAAGAGTTGCATTTTTTAAACTAAATGTTCTGTGAACGTCCTTCTTCGGCAGTTACGCAACTCTGTCATCGTCGTCTCATCATTCTTTATCTTTCATTAGGCTCTTATCAAGAAAAACGAATCTAAACTATTCTCGGATTGCGCAACAAGCCCCATAAACGCATTCGAACCGTATTCTCTATTTGACCCCATCCGAGTGAACCTGGCGGAGATAGGCTTTGAATACTCTTCTCATCCAAGTTCCGAGAAAAAGTCTGACTCCGTTTGAGATTAATTTGTTATCAGGATACACAAAAGACTGCTAAAATAGCCGCCTTTCCTTCCGTCAACAATAGAAAAACCTCCAGAAAGCAACTAAAATGAGTCGACGACATGATGTGTTAATGTTGGCGTCATTCATGAGTGCGAGGAATTTGAATGAACCGAGAAGGATTAGCAAGCAATGAAAGTGTCATCGAGCATGAGGACAGACGACTTTTTAACGGAAAAAATTTTAGCAACAGGGATCTGAAAGTATGGGAACTACAATTTCTACTTTTCTAAGAAAGTTCTTCGGCGGATTCTGTTCAAACAGGAGTTTTTTCTTTTCTTCGGCACTCATAAAACTGCCTATTCATCAGCTATATAATTTTATGTTAACTGTCCTTCGAAACGCCGACATGGTTTTGTTCGCATAAGAGACATGTTCTTTTTTTAACGTCCCATCTGGACAGAATATATCCGCACGGCATCTTTCTCCTGTCCAGTTGGGCAATTTAATTTCGAATTCTCATATACATAGATTTTTGATTTTTCGTATTTTCAAAATTTCGTGAAAACGCACCTGTTTTCAAAGTGAAAATTTTGAGATTATCGAAAATCCGTAGAGGGTGAAAACCGTATTAGTGAATTTAGGAAGATTTTCAGGTCGCCAAACAGCAAGCTTTGATTAAGAAGTTAAGAAACTTATCGTCTTCGGTATTGGGGTCGAGGAATAAAAAACAGGAGGATTTTGAATGAGCTGATTGAGATTTTGCAGTGGGTAAAGAGCAGTTTTGATGTTAGGATTATTCGAAAATGAATTCTATTGCTAATCTTTTGCTTATTTGAAAAAAAAAACTGCAAAAAAGTTATGCTCCCTCAACTGATCTTATACATTGCTGATAGAGGGACCGTTTCAGTAGGGATGTGAACTGGCACGACAGCCAGCACTGATATTACAGCAGAAATGCATTCGTCAATAAACCGAGCCAATATGTATGATATAAATGATTCATAGTTGGGTCACAGACGTCCTACAGTTACCCGCATTGTATTACAAAAAAAAACGGAACGAATATGGAGTTGTGAAAGAGCATACATGAAGAATTGATTATGAGCCATTCTTAGCGATTCGTTCCGCTTTAAAAAAACCAAACAACTAAAGCAATGAATAGTGAATTCTCTCCAACGAGCTTTTGTAATTTTCAGATATTTTCCATGGCAAAAATTATTTGCCAATGAACATCGACAGTCCTGCCAAATGCTTCTTTTCCATCGGTTTAATCGTCGGTTTCTTTCAAACAGAACCTTCGTTCATTCACGACTTTTTGTTGCTTCAATTTTCGGATGAACATCAAAAGGGCCGTCGCCACTGAATGCATCTGTTCAGTTCCCTCTCTCTTTCCTCAATTTTCACCAAACTCACTCCCAACACAATGGCGGCGATGCCTTTCAACATTCGTAAAGGTAGTATACTTTCCCACCACGAAAATACGAAGACCCCTCCTCATCGAAACTCGTGAAAAGGAATCGAGAAAGAGGGAATCGGGCGATTGGGAGGGATCATTGTGAATGGTGAATGGTGTGATTGGCGAGGTAGGAAACCAGTTTTTTGCCCACCAAACAGTGTCACAAAATGTGTCATAAATCTCAATGATTTGAACGACTACTTTTTGTTCCCTTGTTGGTGTGAAAGTGAATTTAATTGAAATACCTGATCCTCGTTCAAAAACTAAAACGAGAAACAGTTCACTGTTTTCAGAAGAAACCCTCAGGGCAAATACTCATTAGCTTGATGATCTTTTGCTAAATGCTCACTTGCTAAATATGCTCATTAGCTAAACTTGCTCATTTGCTAAAATAGTCTCACTTGCTAAATTTCATTTGCTAAATTTTGATCATTTGCTAAAAATGAAAAATGGAAATTTCGCTGAAATTTGGGAATTTCAGTACTTTTTGACTGAATTTTTTACAGAATGTTCCGGTTTTTGTTTTAAGTTTTAGGCTTAGGCTTAAACGCCTGTTTTTCGGTAAGGAGTTTCAGCCTAAGCCTTCAATTTGAAAAATTTCTCCATTTAGCAAATGATCAAATTTTAGCAAATGAAATTTAGCAAGTGAGACTATTTTAGCAAATGAGCAAGTTTAGCTAATGAGCATATTTAGCAAGTGAGCATTTAGCAAAAGATCATCAAGCTAATGAGTATTTGCCAACCCTCAGCTGATCGAATTTGAAATCACTTGTCAAATACACCGATTGTCGGTGTGAGGACACTACATTCGACGGCTGGTGATTTGTAACGCGTCCATACATTCAATTGAGCCGACGTGGCAATCAGTGCAGCTGCGCAGGGTGGCAGCTAGATGAATGAGTGCTTTTTCGGATCACCTCATTTCAAACATCGTTTGCCGCATCATGTTTCATGTACTCGCCGCTTGACACTAAACCCTTTGACCCAATTCAGACCAATGATTGATACGAATCTACCCGGTGTTTTCAAACGAAAAACTGAGAACATACCATACACATGATGATGAGGACGAGGACAATAGAACATGAGTCATTGAACTGATGAGTGGAGTTGCCAGTTTCAGAAGTCTCCGGCTCCTACGCGACCGGCACGACGAGAAGGTTTGGCACTCTTTTTTGCCGGTGGAGAGCGTGGCGACGAGACGAGAACACTATCCGAAATAGACGATTGAGCTGGTTTCGGCAAATTTGGTGGGACGAATCTGAAAGGAGAGATTATCCCGGCTCCTAGAATAGTTTGAATACCGAAGCGGGCGCTTTGGAGCACCCTTGTTGTTGTTTCCGTGTTTGGATCCACGTTTCTCTTTCTGTGGTGCAGCGGTGGAGTCCATGGAAACGGAACGGTTCATTGAGACGGCAGCAGTGACCAGACAAGTTTCACTACGACGTTTGCGGACTGGCATATAATCTGAAAAAAGCAAAATTGTAGTTAACCATCTTCGACTCAAGAAACTGATTGCGCAACTTTCCCTTGACACCTAAAAACACCTTTCGATCTTATCATAACCTAAATAGCGGTGAAGTGAAAAGGATCGGAGTCATTGGGCTTCACCTAATGCAGTCACGCAACACAGATGACTGAAGATAGTGAGCGATTTAGATACACATAGCAAAGACTATATTATTGTACTCAAAATTTCAAAAAGCATTCAAGGCTGACCGGTTAAATTATATTCTCCAAATCTCGAAACCTAGCAATTTGTCATTCCATCTGCTCCCATAATTACGCTCTCTATAGACAACTTAACGATCCTATTGTGAAATTGAAATTCGTTTTTTTTTCATACAAAAGTCAGCTGTCATTTTCTCGAGTTACGGATGGTTCGCATAACTCAACATAACGCGTCACGGAGGAAAGAAAAAATGATAGATGAGCCATCGGTAGATCAGATGTCTCACATGGAAATATGAGAGAACGTTGAGAACGGAGAGACTCACAGGAAGACTATACGGTCGAACGAATGAATTAACAAAGTAAATGATAAGAGTTGGCACTGAGCCAAACTTAATGTTTTCAGAAAAGTATAAATACTTTTGAGAAAATTCTCTGATCATAGACGATAAAACCGCACGAATTCAAAACTTACTTGTCAGCTTAGTCTGCTTCAAACTATCCGATTCCTGATGATCATGGGCCTTTTTAGCAATGCTAGCTCTGAGAAAAAAAGATTATAGAAAAAATTACCGCAAGTAGGAATTACCTAGTCACTGGCTTTTCGTAGTCTGCGGGTCCTTGAGAAGTGGATGCAATCGAATGTTGCGGTTCGTTCTGCTCAACCACAAACAAAGCCTCATCGGGAACCTCAACGGTGTCAGACGCCGCCGGAGAGTCATTTCGTCGAGCGTGCTTCCGAGGACGAACGGTGGTCTCGCGATAGAAGCTTGGAACTTCTGAAGCGGCGATCGATTCATACTCGTAGTCTCCTTGAGCTCCAACGAGCGGAACTCCACCAGCAAAATCGAAATTCCACTTGCGAGATTCTTCTGCGTACATGCGCTCAAGACTTGCGTCGAGTTTTTTAGAAACCTATAAATTGGATATTCATTCGTGAAGTTTAAGTTATTTAAGTTATTACCTCTCCTGGATTTGGTCTCCCGAAGAGACATCTAGCCGCCTTCCGTTTCGAGTCGCCAGTCGATGTCGCCATTTGCGATGCTCTCTGAATTTAGTACTTGATAAGCAAAAAGGCAGAAAGAAGTATACAACAAAAAGTGAGAGAAATGCGGTAAAACGCACATTTTTCACTGCGTCTGGTATAGGAAAAGAAGAGCGAAAACAGTCACCACTGCCGCGGCAAAATCGATCGATTAGGCGGCAGAACAGAAAAAAGTGTTAGGAGGGGGGGGGGGGGGCGAGAGAAACGAGACGAAGGTGAGTTGCGAAACGTATCGGAGAACAAAGGAATCGAGGAACGATGCCTGATCGCTGCGTGTTCACGTTGAATTGCTTGAAATTAGGTGAAAAACTATTTTGTTTATCGTCAAGAAGTTGGCAGAGTTCGAACTCTTTGAAGTTGCCGCTCCGATGAAAATTAGCAGTGGAGCGGGATTGCATAGAAACCAGAAATCGAAAGCAAGAAGAATTCTCCTTTTCAACGAAATAGAAAGTAGAACACAACTTAAATAATGTCAAATATTTACCAAAACGGTTTTTTCTCACTGAATTTCGAACAAAAGCCATCATTCTGCAATGCACAACTTTTGGTGTATGCAGAATTTTACCTACAGTAATCCGCGCACATTTTTTCTTTTCCGATTTTCAAAATTTATATTTTAAAAATTCCTAAAAACCGACATGCGGGTGCAAAGACTGGGTGGTAAAGGGCTTATCTTGAACCTTAATCGGTGTCGTAAAGTGAGGGAAAAAAGAAGAAGACTTTGGGGTCTGGATAATCGCAAGGATAAGTTACACCCGTATTACTGTAAAAGATTGGCTAGAACACTCTCGAACAAATGAACCTCCGTGAAATTTTGGCGGTATTTTCAAAACTTCCGAAAACAGAATTTGTGGAATGTTGGTTGATCATCTGTATTCACCTCTTTACAATGTGACCTCGGTCACTTCCTCACAGATACTTTTTCGCCTCTTCTCATCATCATCATCTTCCCCATCAAAAAATCTCGTGGCTTCTGCCAGCTGTTGCGCATCTCGACTTCATATTCATTCCGACACCTAGTCCAATGTTACGTCACATTCTACCACACACCTGCCGACAACTGTAGATCGTGAAATGGACTGGCTCCATCCGGAAGAAGTGTATCGGATCGGAGGAACAGTTGGCGTTTGTGTGTATCGTTGAAGAGGGGTGAATTGGTGGAATGTCAATTAGGATAAGTGACCGATTAGATGGCAACAAGTAGGCAACATGTGTGCACAGAAGGCGTCATGGATACTTCAGCTGTTGCCAGGGAAATCTGTTTCAACAATTTTCAAAGCTAATTGCATCCCTTGTTTCAATCAAAAGCGTTTTTTTTCATTCTCCTTAACCCCCATGCACATTTTGATTATCGTAAAAACTTCGAATATGGGGGTATTGGCCGTATGCCAGCTCTGTATGATAATCATTTTAGTCGGTTTGACTGCCGTAAACCTGTCAAACTGTCAAAAAACCCAACGGTGTGTACACATGATCAGAAAAAAATAGAAGTCGAGTTTTTGATGCACAGTCTCACAAATGTTGTATTTCATGTACTCTTTATCAGAACAACTACTTCTCCCTTGAGTTCTCTCGTTCCTATTGTTCTGAAGGAGAATTATAGTGACTGTATCGGCACAGAATTTGCATAAACGATTATTAGAGCGAGACGGGCGGTCATTCCAAAAAAAGAAACTTTTGAAGAAGTACCGAGAGAGATGACGTTAATGGTATTCTGGAGGTACGAAGAAAAAAGAGAAAGTCTGATGGGATTGTGAATTGAGGAATTTTGTTTCAAGCGGCGGTATTTGATGTTAATGGATCAAATCTTGATCCTCACATAACCTAATTCAAAAAATAAGTCTTACTGTAGAAATATAGGCAGATTTGGAATTCCGAAGACATTCTGGAAATGATGGATGGAAATGATTTTTCTCTTTTCTGGATCAGGTATTTCAGAAAAACCAACTGTTTCCCAAACGGTTCTAATAGAACGCCCCAACCCGTCAGCTTTGAACCCGTATATCTCATTTCCTGTTAAAAAATATCAAAAAGTGGTCAACTGGCAAAGTGTTTTTGAGATTATGATAAATATTTTGTCAGTTGACTACTTTTTTATATCTCTAACAGGAACCGAGATATATCGGCTCAAAGTTGGCGATGTGGGTGGCCTTCTATTGGAGCTTTTACGGCGAACAACTTTTTTCTTTTCTGGATAAAATGTTTCTCACATATTCCTTTTATTTGAGTGTTTTAAAACAAACAAATTTATGAAATGAAACTTCAATTTTGAAATTATAAGCCAATTTTGTTTTCAGAGTTAAGGAAGTCCTGATTTCTCATTTTTCATGGATCCGCTTCTAGCCATAAGAAGAAAAGGAGAAACTTCCAACATTCCGAACTTTCACTGATGTATAGGCTACACAGTATAGCCCCTTCATAATTACAGAGTATTCCAAAAAACATCTACAGAATCATGTTTTCTCCCATATTCTTATTCCGCACCATTTCCGCGCCTTAATGTCAGCCTGTCATAAATCAAAACCCGCCTGTCGGAAGAAGTGAAACATCATAAATTATTAGGTGCTCTTCTTCTTCTTCGACGCCGCCTTCGCTCATCGTCTGTTTCTTACATCAATTGTCGGCGTGTTCCTCTTCTATTCCGGCTGTTTTAATTAAAAAGAAAATACAATAGAGATTAGAGAGACGTTAGAGAATGTTTGCGCATATTGCAATCTAATTAGGTGCCCGTCTATGGGCATTCCGATGATTTATGTACTGACTTGACCGGACGAAGACACAAAGGTGTTCCCTTGTGTATTCTATCAGAAGGGAACCGCCGACCAAGTCGTCAAATTTGCATACGGTTCCTCTTGGCCCGTTTATGATGAATAAAAACGGAAGCCGAAAGAATACATCTGCCCTTTCCATGCCTTGTAGACAGCCGGTTTGTATAGATAATATTGATGTGTGTGTGCATGCAAAAAGAAGCCGCTGACAGCCGATTGTCAAAACATTCTATATTCCGTTTAATGTTCTAATGCTTCTGAATCCTGTTTTTAAGAAGGGTTTTTAAGAACACCCAAGGCTAAGCCATTCCTAGTACCTGTCACTCCGATTCGTTTCTAAACACAACTTTACCAACAACAGGTGTGATTCTCCCTTACTCTTATCAAACGTTTTCCTCATGAACAAAAGTTCTCAAACGTCATCACTTTTTTCAACATTGATAACTGTATATTTTTGGCACAGCGCCAAAATGTGTCATTTCTATTTCGTTGGGAGTCTATAAACTTGAAGGATTGATGGTGGATTTGGATCCCACTGACTCCCAACCTCATAAAACCATCAAGCTAACTGTGTGGCGCTGGCCGTAAATCAGGCGTCACCTTATCGACCATCACTTCTCTGTTTTTCAACTAAATTGCAATTGGTGCCAGCTGGTTGAGAGAGGACCACGAACAGATTGCGAGACAAACTGTTCCAAAACGTTTAAGGGTGTATTTTACACATCTGTGCATACATAGAGAAAGAGTGTCCCCTCTCTTCCTCTTCCCCGTTCACACATACGATACAAGAGAGGATATGGATAGCGATCGGGACCATGTCCTGCTCTTGAACGGACACTAGAGGTCAGCGAGAGGGATGACATGCGGGCGTTAATCCCAGGCGTTATTATTCAACGGACTATTGTTTAGAGGGACATACCTATTCACGGATTCAATGGATGAATAGAACCAAAAGATGGCTGTCAAGAGTGGAATTCAAATTCTGGAAAGTCTGGGGAAGCGAACAACCTTTTAAATTGCATCGAACATTTCATAACTCAAAACCACAAGAAGCGGCCAGCTCCCTTCTCCTCCACGTCACATAAATTATCCAGTTCCCCTCCATCGATCATCGAATTTCGGATCCCGGAGGGACGCCAGCCCCCTCCACTCCACGTAATAGCCCTCCCGTTCCTTCTCTTTACCTCCCCAGTACCACTCGGAGATTCAATGCAAAACCGCAATAAAAAAGTCCGTTCCAAGGTCTTCTCGGGGGGTACTGTTTTCCTGTGCAGTTTGAGTGCCACATAAACCATGCGAGAAGTCATGCTGTTGATGTACTCTCTAAAGTTATGCAAGATGATTTATTACCCAGATTACGATGATGATGGTCCATTAAGTTTGACTAGGGGGAAGAGGCATTGGTATAATGCCTCGGTGTTATGTAATTTGTAAATAAAGACGAACATAAATTCCCTATCTCGCTAGCAAAGTTTTCAGATAGTTTCTTAACTTTGAGATTCGGTTGTCCCCATGCACGCAATCCATTGCGCAAGTTTTATAATTTGAATTATACAGGTGTGCGTACATTCACACTTTTTTCAATTTCATGGTTTTTTTCCTGAAACAAAAAAAAATGGAAAAAAAATCAATCATAATCGGTTTATTATTTTTGGATCTTGGATCATAACAAATGGCAATATATAGGGTAAAGAGTTACAGAGCTCCAACTATTCAGTTGGAAATGTATCACAGGGAATTGGGAAACGATAGATTATTTGAGGATGGGATGGAAGTGACTAGTTCAACATTGAGAAGAACTCAAACAGAGAGATAATCGAATGATTAGATTCAACCCGTTGGGAAAGGGCATAAATGAATTAAAAAATCACATTGAAACCTCTTAGTACGGTGAACGAGTGCTGACTGTCGGACGTCGGGACTTTGGAGTGTATATCACATTCTTCGGAGACATCTTTGGGGACATCGAGTTCTTCTTACGGGTAATGGTGTAGAAATCAGTGACCTTTTGTTGTCTCTTCTGTGGTGACTTTCTCGGGGTTGGTGGCTCCCGGAACAACCACTTCTTCGGCTCCTCCTCATCCTCAAACGAGCTGTTGTGATCCATCAATGAGGGTTCCTCCTTCTCAGACGTGCTTGGAGAGCTCAATGGAGTCAATGTCGTGGAGCTGAGGTTCAAATCAGTATGGGTGGAGTGCGAGGTGTTGACACTGATCACTTTAGTTCTGGAAAAAGGGATATTTAGAAATTGAAAGAATGAAGGAAGTTGTGTTACCTGTAGAACTCCGGAACGGAACACTCTGGCAGAATTTCATACTTGTATTCGACTTCAGTAGAGATCATGAGGGAAGGAAGAGGCATTCCAAGTTCGAAATCGAATCCCCATTTCTTAGATTCTTCCTCTCGCATACGCTTGCAAGCGTTGTCGAGCCATTCGCGAGTTCTGGCACGTTGTTCGGGAGTTGGACGTCCGAAAAGGCAACGACGAGCAGACATGATGGTTTTAGTAGTAGAATGAGGTGAACTGAAAATATGAGAAGTTTATGAAATGGTCAAGAGTCAAGAAAAGAGTAGAAGAAGAAGTAGAGACAGAGAAGCATAAGTCGAAAGATGAAGAGCTCTGAAGCGAGACGCCCTCCCGTCACGAACACACATACATTTGAATATACCCATCGGAGGAAAAGAGGGAGGAAGGGGAGGGGCGACCCTCCGGTTTCCACGAGAAGGGGAGGAGTCATAAGCGTTACCCGGAGGCATCGGTCGGAGTGTAATAGAGGGGTACTGAGAGGGGTGGCCGAGGTCAGCAGTCGGGCAATCGGAGGGAACGGACCAGACAAATATATGTATATACTATGCGCAACGTCTGGTCGCACCGACTCGGACCACTTCGACCGGGTCAAAGAAGGGGATCAGATTACTTTTAACGAGAGGGGGATCGGAGGGGTTTTTTGAGAGGGGCGCACCGAAAGTTTATATTAGAGTAGGAGAAGAAAGTCAAAGAGTCGGAGAAGAAGCATAAACAGTCGGGGACTTCATAGGAAGTAAAGGATGACAGATGAGAGAATCAGAGATGATCTACAATCAGTAAGATCAGAAAAGTTTCAGAGCCCAGTCTACTTTTCTCGAAATATTTCTAATTGAATTTTGTAGAGTACTGATAATCCGCATTAATCTATCTTAGCTGGGAAGGTACTAAATCCAGGATTAATTAGTGAGAAGCCCTACGACAGGGTGAGGAGGATTAGAAGCGATGTGTAAAATGTTTCGGGATATTCGACTAATAGACAAGACGCCAGGAAGAATATTATTAAACTAGGTTTAAGCGAATTAAGTGAGCTCTGATCATAAACAAGATTTTAGGAAGTGTATTGTTAAACTAGTCTCAAGCGTAATAAGTGAGCTACTCTACTAGAAAACATGAGGTGCTTACTGTAGATGTGAATCACGGGAAGTCTTACAGTATCACCAGCTCCCTCGAAACCAGGTATGATTATTCAACAATGAGTAATGGCTCATTTTGTCCCAATCTGTGGTCAGTCACTATTTTGTTACAACAACATCTTCTCCATCGGGCTCGTAGGACACCTTGGTACCGGATGGTGGTACAACTATGACTAATTGAATGAACAAATAGCAGATGAACGGGAATAAGAAGAAGACGAGACAATGTGTCTATTCAAAAGGATGACGAAGAAGTGTATAGTTGGAAGAGCAGGTGATAGGTGGAGAAGCATTGATAACAACAATAACAACCGGAGAAAAATGATACTGTAGAGAGGAGAGGAGGGTTCTGTACAAATAGGGCGGTCTCGAGAGGAAAGATAGTTGACCCTTGAAGGGGGTTGGTCAACATATTTGGTATAGTGTTGTTACTTGTGATTAAGGGTCGAGAACAGACAGTAAGACGTCTGACTAGCGGAAAATGTCAAAGAGAAAAAAAAACACAGCTGTATTAAGATAGTCTTACTCCTAGTTAAGATAAGCCGAAATCAAGATATAGATTTCTATCTACCAATTTGTCACGAACCAGCCAACCGGCTGCTCTCAGGAAGCGAGAAGCGAGCATCTGTCCCGGCTGTCTGCTAGGAGAAGGATATTCGTTGGAAGGGTTGTAACGAAGAAGCAAAGGAGAGAGCCAGATGTTGGCGAAGGATCGAGCACCCCCACACACAACCACAACAACAAATTATATGGCACGTAATTATGAATTCAATTTGGGGAAGGAGGTGGAGGAAATCGGAAAGGTACTAATGAGCAAGTGGAGTAGGTAGTGGATAAGGGACCACCTTGAAATAGGCTGTGAAGAACTAGAACTGAACTCGGAACGAGAAAAATTGAAGACAACCAAATGAAAAACAGGACAACACAGATAAAACTAGATCCTAGAAAGAATCCGAAGCCATCAGAAAGGTAGACCTCCCAGAAGCTAAAAGAACATTTCCCATAATATATCGGCGGCTAGGTACAAGGGCGAAAACAGGACGAAATGCGAGAGACCGACGGCTCGTCTCATCTATTCGCTCCGCCCAGTTTTTCCGTTTCGACGCCGCCCTCCGCTGGAGAGGTTGGCACTATGCCAAGACCCCAAGAGAGTGCGTAAGAGGAAGAGACGCAGAGTCTCCGCACTCCAATCGCCCCTCTCTCGCCAAACACCCTGATCATCGCAACTTTCGTGTTAGTTTGTTGGTGTGATTGAAGCATGAAAATAGTGACTGAAAGTGAGAGAACAGGGTGGTTTTGGCGACGAAATTTTGATAAGATTACGCCTATCGTTAAAATAAATTTTGGGTAATAATATAACACCTTTTTGAGTTTTTTCCTTTGTACAAATTAACTCCAATCACCCAGTCTTATCATTTTTTGGAGTAGTGAGAAAACGAAATCGAGTTTTTTTCTCGCTTGTGGGGACGCTAAACATTTCAAGACATGAAAAGTTGATATTGAAAAATGGAGAAGAAGAGCAGGCGAAGGTTTATTTGACTGTCGACCTGCAGGTTGTTCTTATCAGGAAGTAGAACAATGCTCCAGAAATAAAGACATAAAGGGAAAGAAAGAAAGCGAATGACAGTTCTTGAAAGACACGTCATTTCTGAAGGAAGTTTCTTCAGAGGAGAGTAATCAGAAAGTGCAAAATTCAGAAAAGTACAGTTGTATGGATTTCTAAAGAAAAACCTACTAGGTGTTGTGTTTTTGTATCTCTCATTTATTTTGGCCACACAGAATTTGAAAAACTTAAAGAGTTCTATTCTTCGTCAATTTCCAGCAACAATAGCTGTGGAAACTACCGTACTTCCTCTCATAGAAACCCACCCAAGGGTCATCTTTGAGCTCAATTATCTCGATTCCTGTGAATGATATCAAAAACTTGTCAGTTGATAAAATATTGGTGATATTATGATAAACAAAAGTTCAGTGGACAAATTTTAGGTATCTTTCACAGGAATCGAGATAATTGAGCTCAAAGATGACCCTTGGGTGGGTTTCTATTAGAGGAAATACGGTATCTTGTTCTACCGTACCCTCGAAATTTTCGAGATTCGTTCGTCTCACTGAAGCAGTATAGAACATCAGCTCTTTGGAGATCGCATCTTGTGCGATCTACCATATCTTTATGCAGCAAACTTTCCTAGAACTTTTCTCTGAACTTTCTCCCCGACTACCTAGATGCAACTTTGTCCCTTTCACTTAACTATACCTTCTGTGTTTATTTCATCATTCAACCATTTTATCTTCTCGAAAAGATCTAAAACACTCAATTCTGAGTACACACCGTCTTGAAAAAAAAAACCGACTAATTCATCATCATCTAGGAAGATGTCTCTGAAATGCGGATCATATGATTTCCAAAAATTGAGCGAAACGTGTTTAAAATCTAGAAAAAGCGAGGAGGAGAAGGAGGAAACGGTTTGTGAATTAACAAACAAACAACTTCAAAGGGAGAGAAGCAGAAGCCGTTTTCCTGCCTAGATCCCTGTGGCAGATTGAGTTGAAAAAGAGAATCACAACCAGAGTTTTTAGCAACATTGAACACATGTGGAAAGTAGGGTAACCAGGAGAAGAGGATAAAGGAAATAAATTACATGCGAGAAGTCTCATTTCTTTTGTCTTCCGAAGGTTCCGAACCACTTGTGCCAGTCAGGCAGGCAGAGAAACTAATTTCGACACGAAGACACTTGATGGAAATTAATTGAAGTTAGATAGAAACATGAACGGGTTCAAGGTGGGGGAAAGGAGTTTAGGGTCGGTAGGAAGATAGAAAACAAGATATCTGATTCAATGGAAGCCGCCTAGGATTGATAAATACAATAAGTACCCCCAGGAACCATCATCTGAACTAGCTCTAAAAATGAGTATCGCAAACACTTTAAGATGACCACATGCACTTTGAGCTCAATTATCTCAATTTCTATAAGAGATATCAAAAATGTGTCAATTGATAAAATGTTGCTAATGTTATGACAAACATTTTATCAGTTGACAGATTTGGGTTATCTTTTATAGAACCGGAGATAATTCTGCTCAAAATGTAGATATACGGTAGCCTTCTGCTGAAGTGTTCACGATATTTGCGCCTAGGCGAATTTGATGAGCATCCGAATTTCCGAGAATCATATTTTAGACCCATTTGACACAGATCTTGGATTTTCCTTTCCATTTGGTCCGCCCGAAATGAACAATTTGAGAAACGAAAATTGCAATTCTCAGAACAAAAATCAGAAGGAAAAATTCAAATCAAGGAGTCTTTGTATCCATAATCTTCTCAAAATGGACCCATATTTTAACCTTCCCATAGTCTTTGTAAATCTGACTTTTCTCCAGAAGTACATATTCTCATGTCACATCAGATTACGGTCATTGTGTTCTACTTTTTCCCAAGGATTAGTTTTTTTCTAATAATCTCATCACTACGACCCTGTCCTATTCGACCACAAAAAACTTCTGTCTTCATATCAGAATTCCCAAAACCGCAGTCCTTTCCTCTCACTCTCTCTCTCGAGTTTTTTTTCGAATTCGATCATTTCGCGCCGCCCGAATAGAAATTGAAAAAAACCAGTCCACCTTCACTTTTGGCGCCAAGAAAAATTTCAACAGGAGGAGTGACGAAGCAACAAAATTTCTCTTTCTTTGTCCCATTATTTCGTTTTCACATGTGTGAGGTGTGAGTGATCGCAACACGGGCCCCAGAAACAAAAACAGCAGGGCGAAACGGTCATTTTCGCGCAGCTGATCATGGCGATTGGCATGCTGCCAACCAACCTGAGCGGGGGAAAATGAAACATGTGATTATTTCGAAAAAACGCGTTTTGGTGACTCAAATGAAAGTTCACAATATGTAGAAGGATCAGGGATTGAAATGGGTCCGTAAACAGCTTTTCTGAAAAGTTGTATTGTAGTTGACTACCCAGAAAGGACAGTCCCAAAATTAGTTTTGTTCGAGAAGTTATCGATTTTTAGGAATTACTTTATTCCATACTTGCCAAATTCACCCAACAAATGTTTTCTGCGATATTCCGCCTTTAAGAAGGTATCGAAACTTTACAGTTTTTCAAAAGTTTCCTTAAAACTTCAAAAACTCGAAATTTTGGATCGTGGCCCAGGTCGGAGAATTTTCCACTTTGAGCAGGCCCAGCCCGTGACAAATACCGTAAACATTCTGATAGAACACCAACCAATCCGTCAACTTTGATCTCATATATCTCACTTCCTATGAGAGATATCAAAAAGGAGTCAACTGGCAAAACGTTTTTCATAAAATCAGCAACATTTTGTTAGTTGACAACTTTTTGATAGCATTCACAGAAAATGAGTTACAAAATGAGTTACGAGCTTAAAGTCAGTGGTTTAAGTGACGTTCTATTAGTGTTTACGGTATGTTTATTTCAGACAGTATTTGACATATTTATGGAGTAGTAGGTATCAGATTCAAAGAATTACTAAAATCCTTATTATGGTTTTCATTATCAACATCCGGCAAAGTTCGCACCGAACCGTTCTAAAAATCCATAAAAATCCAGAATGTGCATTCTAAGTTTTTCAGCAACTACAGTAACCCAAATCAACTCGACCATTTCCCAGCTATCACCGGGAGTTTTTTTAAACTAACTCGATTACTCAACAATCTCCTTCTCTAATATGATTCATCCAAGTCTTCAGAATAGATTCCCAAGGTACACATACCTATCCCAAACCATCATCATTGACCAAAAAAAAGAAAAGTAATGTGGTTGGAAACCATTGGCATCTCTATCTCATCTTCTCTCATTTTGCCACCATTTTCCCATTTCGCCCGCCACAATCCGACCGGTTCCTCAATGCCCACAAAACCCCCACAACGACGCCCAAAAACCGCCATTTGAAAAAAACAATTTTTGAATTTTCCGCCGCCCAGATTTTTGGCGGGTAGAACTTGAAATTTGGGTAGGTAGGCTATCTATTTATGTGTTTTTGAGTGAAAAGGGAAATCGAATGGGGATGATGAGACATTTATTTGTTGGAAGAGGGCAAAGAGTGCCAAACGAAAAACAACTTGAAGTTAGAAGAAATGTTTCTGCAGAATTCAAATTGGACGGGGAATCAAAATTCTCTGTAGGGACCAAAGATCGAAATTTCAGGAGTTCCTAACCAGTGGCTTTATGTTTATGCTTCTGGAACTCAACTGAATCAGGCTTAAGCGCTCATTAAATTCAAACTTTTCCGTAAATTTACGGTCATAAATATCCATTAACACCAACCATTCAGCTTCTCCTTCTTCTTCTTTTTAGTACCCCTGTGAAACTATTCCGTTGCACCACCATTATTATGCAAATAGCCAAGAAATAATAGAATAGCCAATTGAAGGAGAAGCGTGTCACCGATAAAAACGGAAAATTTGCATTTGCATCGCAAATGGATGGGAACATGAGAAGGTACCAACAAGAACGTTATCAATAAAAACGGAGAAAAGATAGAGAAGGTGGACTAAGCCAAGGGTGTTGATTCAGACATTCGAAGGTCGGGTTTATGAAGATAATAAAACACTGAATGGGTGGGAGGAGAAGATAAAAATGTAGAACACAAGAATCGGAGATAGCCTCGTTCAAAAAAAATGATCGGAGAGAATTTGAATCTGAGAATCTGTTAGGAAGAAGATCGAGCTGGATGGCGTGGAACAAGATTCTGAAACAGAGAATAGTTCGGATGAAAAATAATCACTTCTGGACAAAATAAGCCTTTAAAAAATTTGAGTGCATTTTAGGATCTCTTTAAACTATCGGTCCCTTCAAAAATTACAACAGATATATCATGGAAAGTTGATGGTTTCTCTAAATTTGCGGTTGTAACTTTTTCGAGGATTCAGAAGTTTTCGATAGAATTTCATAAATTACCAAAACAAAGAAATATGATCTGATAGTCTTCTGAGCTGAAAAAGAGTTTCAGTATCGGTCGATGAGATATACAAAAACATGATTTCCAGTTGATTTTCGACCATTTTCAGATGTCTGGAGTTAGGCTGTCCAATTTCAGATGACTTTCAAAACTTTGGAGGGCTAAAAAACTAAGGATGTTCGTGAAATTCTGTGAATGCGAAGTTTCTAATATACCGTAAAACCTGTATTAGAGGGACCCTTTTATAGAAGGGCCCCTCTAATAAAAGGGCCCTCCAAGAGAGGCTTGGAAAAATAGAAGTGCCCCTGTAATAGAAGGTCCCCTGTAATAGAAGGGCTCCTATAAAGAATTTTGCTGAAATTGCCAGATTTTTATGAATTTTGAATGAAACTTCGTAGAATTTTTCGATACTAAATTTCGGAAAAAGCTGGCCCAAAAAATAGAAGGGCCTCTTTAATTGAAGGGCCCTCGGAAGGTACCTTGGAACAATAGAATGGCCGGCCCTTCTATTACAGGTTTTACGGTAGGTCTGCTTTACACCCTCTAAACTTTTCAAAGTGATCGGATACTTGACAACCGAGCTCCAAACTCTTGAAAATCGTCAAAATGACCCAGGTTAAATTCCAGAAGACTTTCGCTGATCTTTATCAAGTGATACCGAATTCACAGTTCTTATTATGAACAGTACTAATAAAAAGTCTGCCTAGTGAAAACCTTACATTTGTCTGAAACTAGCATAAAGAAAAACACAGGCTGACCTACAAAAGCTCTCCTTGAGGTTTCTTTCAAATTTAAAAAGATTCTCGACGCGATAAAAGAAACAGAACCGTCAAAATTTGTCGGTCGGTTGGGGTGTCTTCACTAATTCGAAGCATCGGTGATTACTATCTCTCAATTCCTCTGCCTATTCGCATATCTTCTCAATAATCGGAGAGGGGTCTCCACCCGACACAAAAATTGAGTTATGGGCGACAAGACAGGCGAAATTTGAAAATTGAGATGAGAGGAGAAGGGAGGGGAGTAATTGGACCGAGAATTTCGATTAGAAACCGTCCCCCTTTCTGGGAGGGGCTCTGTGCATTTCGAAAGAGACGAGGAGGAAATTTGGGAAAAAAAGTTCACATAAAAAGACATAGGACCAACAGGTGCAGAGGACAAAAAGGAGTTGCGCAAGAGCATTTTATTGGATCGAGGGAGAAAAAATGGGGAATTTTAATGTGAGAAAACGGGCTCGTCTAGATATTCATGGGAAAGTTCTAGAAGGAAGTTTGAAATACCATAATAATATACAGTACCGGTCTATAAGATATACAAAAACGTGATATTCAGTTAATTTTGGCCCTTTTCAAGAACCTGGATTTCGGTCATCAAGTGTCGGATCAGTTTGAAAATTATGAAGGGTGTAAAACAGACCTATAGATTGAATACCTTGAATCTACAGGATTTTCTGAAAATTCCTAGTTTTTCTGCTATTTGCCGATTTCTGAAAGATACCTGCTTTTTTATGTTATCAGTACAAAAAGGGGGAAAATGGTGTCCTTCAAGTAAAAAATAGCTGAAAAACTAATTTTTCAATTTTTCTGAAAATTCTAGAGCTACAAAGTTTTCAATCTAGGTCTGTTTTACACCCTCCTTCAATGTGATCCGACACTTGACAGCTGAGCTCTAGACTCTGGAAAATGCCAAAAATCAACTGAAACACTTTTTGGCCGATACTGTATTTCTTACAGTAACCTTCGAAACCCTCAGTTTGTAAAATAGGTCAGCCCAACTCTCTGACTCATTTTTCACTCATCGGGCGAAATTACAATTTTACTCTTCTCGATGCACGAAAATGCTCCAGCTGTGGCACACCTGAAATGCACCTGGGTTGCTTCTCCTCACTCCGAACCTATACTCAAATTTCTAAATTCTAAATCATTCCGGGGACCGGAATTCTAATGAGTAAACGAAGAAAAAAGCAAAACGGATAACCATCTTCAGAACATTGACAAATAGCTTTGATGATGATTTGTTCAAACAAATTTGCCGACGTTTTTTTTGTTGAAAAAAAAAACGGAACAAAAAACGGTTGCCGTTGTCCTTGGAGGAACGGTTTGTCGGCACACTTGGCACCGCGCCAGAAGGTTCTTCAAATGGGAAAATGAGATAAATTCATTTTGTCATTTTAGAGTAAAAGGTACTCAGTAGCCAGCGGCTTTTCGAGATTTTTATCTATTTCCAAGGGTTGAATGACCTTAAGATGAGGATCTATGATAGCGGTTAGACCTATTGCGTAAATGAAAAACGGGGTGGGATGAAAAGAAGAAAATGGTTGAGTAACAATTGTTGAGTAACAAATACGGATAGGGCCTAGAAGTCAAGAGATGCATAAGAATCAAAAATCTTTTTTCTCTAGGGGCAAAAAAGACAAAAATTTAGGCCAAACATATGCCTTGAAACAGTTTATCATTTGGCAAACTCTTATCATTTTCCTCCAGAAACTGTTGATTGTTTGTTCATTTCCCTTCCAGGTCTCCTCTCTTTTCAATATGATTTCTTTTCATAAGAATGCGCCAAAACCGTGTGTTGTCTAATTCTATGATACATTCAAAATATTTATGAAAGAAAAAGACAACAAAAAGAGATATTGGGAGGTCGCATGAATTTTTCGCAACAAAAAAAGAATACCGTAGACGGATACCAAGTAAACGAACGGACGGGTCAAGGGCTTTTTCGAAATCGAACGCAAACATTGTATGCGTCAGAAGCTGAGAAACGTCAGAAGCTGAAACAAGTGGGTCAGGGAACTTTGAGTCATGGAAACAAAAACTTTTAATGAAGGTTTTCTTTAGATTTGATGTTACTGGAAAGGATCAGAGCGGTTTAAAGAATAATACTTTGTTTTCTGGGTAAGTTAGTTATATACCGTATCCTAAAAAGTATTATTTCTGTATAGAAGCTGCGGAAAAGCTGCAGAAGAGAAAAGCTTGTGGGCGTGACCAACGGGTACTGTAACGAAAACCACCATAACCTAGAATTTCGGTCCTTTTTTTCTGGAATACTATTTCTTCTTCGACAAATTTTGAGGTGGAAAATCAAAAAAAAATGGACATCCGAGAAAAAAAGTAAGTTTGAAAGTTTGCTAGTTACCGTAGTTCGGCCGTAGCCGGGAACACGAGATTTCCTCTTCCACAGCTTGTATTTCTGCATACAAGTACAATATGACGTTTTGAATATACCGTAACCAAAAAAGTATGATATTGCGACAATTTCAGCAAAAAAAAAACAAGCTGGCTTTTAGGTTTTGAAAAATGTATCATTTTCATTGTGATCCATCTAAAAGCTCAGGTTTTTAAAAAATATAAATCCGCTTTTGTAGTTGACAACTTTTGAAAAAAAAACCTCCAAATGCAGTTTGAAAGTGGAGTTATTCTGGAAGAAATTCATCCTTGGTAAGGAAAACACTTCCCTGATTTCATGTGGCATATCTCATGAGTTTAGATAATTACTCGTTCGAATTTCTAGAAATTTGAAAAGAAATATTATTTTGAAGCAGTTGTCTAGAGACTGATTCTAGTGAAAGTTACAAATTTTGACCCCAAAATTCCCCTCATGTCAATTTGACATCTCGATTACGGTAATTAACCTATCGAACAATTCGTAGTACAAGACCATTCACGAATTCTTTCCCCATTTTGTGGCCATTAACTTGTCCGAACAAGACCACCAGTAGCTCCTTTTCTTGTTCGATTGACATGTGTCAACAATCACATTATTCCCAATTCTTCTTGCCTTTTGTAATCCCATCTTTTTATTCTATTTGCTGTGAACATCGTTCTCTTTTTTCTGAATACTGTAGATATATGTAAATGGTGTGTTTGCACAGTTCGATGACACATTTACATTTGATTGGAGAAAAAAACGAGTCATTGATGACAGAGTTACGATCTCGGAATTGGGGAAAAAAGAGCGACGGGAATACATTCTTCAGGGGAAACACAAAAAAGGTACAGTAACGAAAATTCTCCAATCTTCTTCGTAGATCTCTTTACTAACTTTGGGTAAGATCCACGCAATCAGTTCTTCTGAAATACAAATCGGCGACTTCAAAAAATGCGGCAAAATCGACGGTGAGATGCCCTTGACATGTGGTTATTGGCATAGAATTTCGGAATTCATGAGAAAAGAAAAAACATGAAAAAGAAGAAAAGATTATGATCAAAACGTCACTTCGAATTAGGGTTTGAGACGATTCTAGAAGAAATTTTGGATAGAAATCGGTGTTCAAGTAAAAAGAAGATGTTTAGTACCTGGAAAAATTGGGGAAGATGACAAAAAGGTACTTGATGTGTAATACCGTAAAACCTGTATTAGAAGGATTCCCTTTAGTAGAAAGGCCATTTTCAAAATTTGTTGTTTAAAGTTAATAATTTTCGTACGTTTTCTGTAAAAAAATGACCGGAAATCCCACAATTTCGAAAAAATTCGTCGATAAACTTCTTTTTGCTAAAAATTGGAATTGATAGATTTTCATAGACTTAGAATGAAAATTCACTGAACTTTCAATGTAAATTTTTGGAAGTATGACTAGAAAAATAGAACCCTTCAAATTGAAGAGCTCCTGTAATAGAAGGGTTCCTTGGAACAATAGAAGGGCTCTCACACTGTTAAGTTTGAGCTTGATCTCCTTAATTCATACGCAGGATATCAAAAATGTTTCAACATATGAAGTGCTTGTGATATCATGATAAACAATTTATCAGTTGAAAACTATTTTATACCAGTCGGTTTACGCCCCTTCGGGGCTAAACCTCCTGGCCTCCGGTTACAGTACCCGTAATCTTATAAAGGGGCTTTTTAACTTTTTTTCAAGAGAAATTTTTTTAGGGTCTGAACCCGGTAAATAGGAAATTTAAAAGTTCAGAGTTTTGGGAATTTCTTCTGAAATTTTGGAGTTCTCTGGAGTTCTGGAATTTGGAAATTCTGATTTTCCGGGTTTTGAAATACAGGATTCAAGACGTTTCAAAGTTTTGATATTGAGTTTAAATTCGGAGGATTTTTTAATGGAAAAATTCGGGAATTTTTTGTTATAGCTTTTGAGTTTTCAAATCTTCAAATCTAGATTTTCTGAATTTCCGTCCTTTAGAATTCACTGATTTTTGAACTTCCAAGTTTATTATTTCGCAAATGTCCTATTTCCGCACTTCTGTTTTTTTCTATTCAAGGTTTCAGGGATTATTTATTAAAAACTCAGGAAATTCTAAAGTTCCAAAACGTTGATTTTGAAATTCTGAAGTGTTCCAAATACAAACTTTGGCTCTCTATGATTTCAGCCAAACTTTTTAGTTTTTTTTCTGGAAATCCAAATTTGCGAATTATCAAGTTTGAGTTTGTTAATTTCCGAATTTCCAAAATCCTGATTTCCTGAAATTTGTGAATACAGAAATTCCTATTTCCAGGTTTCAGGAAATTCGGGAGTTGAAAAATTAAGAAAGTCCAAGCTCGAAAATTTTGCAAAATCTTCGCAATTCTTAAACTCTGAAATTCTAGAAGTTAAATGTAGTTAATAATAATTTTTAAATTCCTGGTGCGCCTTCGGCGCGATAACGTAAAAACTCTATGAGCTTGAATTTGACAGTTCGGTATTTTTCAAGCTTTTCAAAAAAATTATTCACGTAACGCAATAAATTACCGAATCTATCAATACTAGGTCACGCCCCCTCCTCCTGACCACGTTTGAAAAATTCCACATATTGAAAAAAAATAACGCTTCTCTGTGAAATCACACTCTCTCAACTTTATTACTCGTTGGATAATTCCCATTGGCACTTTTTCACTGGTAAGAAGATCTTTGCACGCTGCTTATTGGTAGTTTCTTGTCTTTCGATTGGTGAAAATGCGAATAAAGTTCCGAAAGACCCCCCGGGTCGCCATGTTTGGTGGTTCATGGCTAGGTGAATTCATTTTCACTGAACGTTTCCCCTTTCAAAAATGATCCAATCAAAGATTCAAAAAAAGAAACATCGATAAACAGTGTTGGCATAGACTTCTGCCACTGAAGAATTACTAATGGAAATTTTCTCAACGGTAATGGGCCTAGGAGCCCATCAGGGGTTTTTGGTTGGTGTTTTCCCCCGGTGAAAAACCATTTTCCCTTTCAAGTACTGAGCCTCTACGTGGCGAAAGGGATCAACAGACGGAAACGTCTGGCTAATCAGTACACTTTTGAACTTTGTTTTTTTTTTTTGAAATAAATATTTATTTTTAAAAAAGGTGTTTTCTCTTTTCTCTACGGTTCGAGAGAATATGTTTTTCCGTTTCATCACTTCGAAAAAGGAATTAGATGTTACATGTTTATTAAAAACCAGCAAGCTGGTGCGCCTTCGGCGCGATGCAATCTATTTTTTAAAAATGTTCGTCGCTTCGTTTCTCACTTTTTTCTAAAAGGGTCACGTAAATATATATGTATTTTTCAATTTTTTCAAAAGTTGACAGAGTGACAACGGGACAGACAGACGCCTCTAGCGTTTTATTAATAAGGAAGATTTCCGAGTCACTAATTTCAGAACTTTCAAATTTTCTTCTTTTTGAATTCCGTGAAATAGGACTCTAAAATTGAGAGTGAAAATTTCGAAATGTTAGAATTCCAGTAGTTGGGAAATTGAGAAGTTAAGAGAATTCAAATTTAGAGTAATGGATCAGTTAAAAACTATTTTATATCTTTTACAGGAACCCGTAAAAAATGGCTCAAAGTTAAAAGCAAGAGGGCCCTTCTATTACAGGTTTCATGGTATATCCAATGTATATTAAACTTCCCAAACTTCACTTTTGGAAACGAACCAAAAACTTCAATTCGTCATGTTCCGTTCATTATGTTCCCAATACATAGCATACTAAAAAACAGAAGACAGAAAAAAAACACATTTGAGCTGATTGACAGACATAATCAACTGGAATATCCATTCATTAGATCTAATTGAGTTTCGTTTGGTGTCGGCTTAAATGAAAAACGAATTAGTTTGGGAGAGAAAAAAAAGAAAAACGACCCACTCAATTTCGGAGCAAAAACAAATGGAGTGGATGGAAGGCCAGGCCCAAATCTATTAGATCAAATGACGAGATTCTTCTTCTTTTTAGTTGAAAGAAGACAATCTGACAAAAGTTCAACTGGTATATAATTCATTACGTCCCACCTTTGTTTTCTTCTTCCTTTTCATCTGAAACCCGAAAATTCTTTTGGAGCAAAAACCTTCCTCTTCCTCGTTTTCTTCCCATTTTTTTACCTTATTTTATTGTTTCGGGTACGCATAACAAATAGGTCGAAAGACACTTTTTTCCTTCTCCTTTTCCAAAAAACGAGAAGGCCTTCCTTCTTTTTCTTCTCTCCGAAGCCTGACTCTTTTTTGTGCTCATTTGATTTGTAGTTTTTCAAGTGGCTCTTTTTTTGAAACCCAAATTGTTTTCAAGAAACGAGACGAACCAAAACTAAAAAATCGCTAAAAACCCCTCTCTTGCTCCATTTCTTCATTTTGTATTTTCGGAACCAATTTCCAAAAGTCACAACACAATTTTCCATTTCAATGACTGTCAAATGGTTTATTTCAATCTTTCAGCTACTCAATTATTCGAAATAAAATGGATTGTACCCGAAAAGCACCTGACAGAGTTTCCACTTTAGATCTTGAATTTTTCATGACATTGTATTTTCGTGTTGTAGTGGTGTCTGGAAAAGAGCATTTTCGGCGGCGGGTGCTGGAGTCGAAAAATGCGCTCTCAGGGTGCATGTTTATCTCTTTTGAATCGCTTTATTGGCACTTATTTGAATGTTCTTCGCATGTCGACTACCAACGAAGAAATAGGCTCCTGAGAGGAAAAAATCGAGCCAGAATTTGTTCTTTTGAATCTAGGAGCTAGCTTCCTAAAGAAGCAGATTTTCCTATAATCCTAGCTGAGTTTCTAGAAGACTAAGACTAGTAATTACTGTATGGTTTCGAAATATCTTGTCATCTTTAACGAACATTCTATTAGAAATAGTCCAAGAAACAGAGTAGTTCAAATAAGGAAAAAAAAACTCGAACCTTTTTTCCACAAGTTTTGATAAAACTCTAGAAAAACTTAAACAACTATTAGGAATACCGTAAAGCCTGTGTTAGAAGGGCCGCCCTTCTATTATTCCAAGGTACCGCCAGAGGGCCCTTTTATTACAGGGGTCCTTCAATTAGAGGGTGCGCTTCTATTCTTCCGATCATTTTTCCCGAAAAATTTAATCGAAAAATTCAGCGAGATTTTTCATTCAAAGTTCATGAAAATCTATTAATTTCACCAAAATTGAGCAAGTTTTTAGCAAAAAAGTTAAACAAATTTTGAAGGGAGCCCTTCTATTACAAGGGGTCTTTCAGTTTTTCAAAGCTCCTCTCGGAGGGCCATTTTATTAGAGGGGCTCTTCTATCAAAGGGGCCCTTGTAATACAGGTTTTACGCTATGTCTAAAGATATATCCATTTTTATAAGTTCAAGTGGTTGTGCGCCACAGCTTCAAGATTTTTTCAGACATTACTATCAACTAATTTCTTTGCGCTTCCTGAAGGTCGCTTTCCCATCTCTCACGTCTCCCATATTAGTATTCCCAATGGTATCTGAAAGGATGAAAAGTGTGGAAAGAACACATTTTTCTTATTCCGCAATACAATTTTCTCATGTTGGTCCCGATGGAAGTCCTTTGTACTTTTCTCCTATTTTTCTCCTATTATTCTATCACTAGCAATCCAGTCTGATTCTTGTACCAAAGATCCTCGTTTGTGAATTTAGTGAAAAATGAATTTTCCCACCAATTGACCTCTTCTCGTTGATCTTCCTATCTTGACCTTTTCCTTGCTTCCATCGATAAACTCCTCCACCTCCGCTTCAACATTTTATTCTACTCTTCTTCTTTTTCTTCTTATGTTTTCGTTCATAACCACTTCACACTCTTTTTCTCTTCACCTAGTTCTACTTTTCGACATCTTCTTCTGCTTTTTCTTCTTCTTCTTTTCTACTGCACATTTGCATAGAATTAAACGGCCTTTCGACGAGAAAAAGAAGAAGAAGAAGGGAGGAGCATCAGGAGGGCGAGAATTCGGAAGCAACACAGGCTTCGTCTTCTGAACAAACGGGATTAGTTTTGGATGTGTGTGGCAAAGGTTATTCTTCCAATCACACTTCCTTTTTCATATTTCGGGTTGAATGTTTTCCCTGTTCCCAGAAGAAAATTTAAATTTTGAACCTAACCTTCTGTTTCCTGAACTTCCTGACTCCATCAACACCAGGCATTCTTCATAGTTCAAAGTTCTGGAATCATATACAATTTTTGTACTCCGTCTAGCCACTCCCGGATGCCCAATTTCTGTTCCGCAAACTCTAAAATCTCATGTAGATGCTCTGATTAGCTCATAGATCAAGAGAATTTGGATGGAGAACTTTGAAGTGGAAGAAAAAAAAAGAATGAGGAACTTGGGAGATGTTTCATGTCTTTCAAGTGAGTGCAAAAATCGGATGGAGCTTCTTTTTTTTTGGAAAATTGTTTCCAACCAGATCCCTTATCTGGAAAATAAAAAGTTATTTTTTTGAATCTAAAACTCAAAACTCAAAACTCAATTCTGAGAAATCTCGCAAAATTCGAACCTTCCTGGTTCTTGTCAAATGTTCCCATCTCTGTCTCTTTTCACTTCTGAAAATGATTGACATAAAGATGTTTGAAAATGATTTGAGTGAAAGAAAGACAGACGCATTCAGATCTTTGCTCATTTTCCCTTCTGCTCAAAAAATACAATGCTTTCAGCATAGACAAATGGTGATGAAGTTCATTTCTTTTTCTGGTTTTGAAATCATTCCGAATACATTTTTGTGTCCACGAGCACTTGTCATTTACACTCATCCATACGTATTCTATTTTTTTGTTTTTGAGAAATTCAGAATCTTTCGTATGACTGATTCTTTTTTACCTGACAACTTCATTTTTCATACTTTACAAAGTTCCTAAAATGTTTTTCGGATTAAAAGGGTATACCGTAAAACCTGTGTTAAAAGGACCGGCCTTTCTATTGTTCCAATGTACCTCCGGAGGGCCCTTCTATTAGAGGAGCTCTTCAGTTAAAGGGGTCCTTCTAATAAAAGTTTTACTGTAAATTCTGTATTTATGGAGTTCAATTAAATTTTTGAAATTCCGTAAAACCTGTATTAGAAGGGCCGGTTCTTATATTGTTCCAAGGTGCCTCCGAAGGGCCCTTCTATTAGAGGGACCCCTTCAAAATTTTTCACAGAAAATTCGACGAGTTTTCGTTCAAAATTCATGAAAATCTATCAATTTCAATAAAATTGTGAAAGTTTTTGAGTAAAAAAAGAGTTTCAACGAATTTCAGATAAAAATTTTGGATTTTTAAGAATATTTTTCACCGAAATCGTACGAAATCTTTTAATTTCAACAACACATTTCAAAAGGGGAGCCTTTCTATTTTTCCAAGCCCCTCTCGGAGGGCTTTTCTATTAGAGGGGCCATCTATTAAAGGGCTCTTCTAATACAGGTTTTACGGTAGTAGATTAGTTCTGAGTTCCTTTTCCGAAAATTTTATGACAGTAGAACTCAAAAAAATCGAGCTATTTTCAAAAACCTCTTGAGCTCTCAGAACTTTTCAAACTATTTTTTTACAATTTTCAGAAAATTTCAAAATTTCAATGAGCATGATTTTTATGTAATCCGAAACATAAAATTTTCCGCTTTACGATTTTCCGTCTGCAATTCGAATATTCAAAGATCTAATAATTAGTTCCAGTTAAACAAATTTTCCAATGACCTTTGTCATCTAGAATTCCATGACCGACGTCGACACAGAATCCGCGTCCGTCTGTCGCCGTCGAAGCGACTCTGAGATTTTTGAAAGAAACTCTGACACGGGCTCTGCGTCTCGCGTCTACCCATACTATTCCTCATTTCGACACAATTCAATTTCAGAGTCTCTTTTCCGCCCCCCTATCATCATAGTCATCATCATCATCGTTTTGTGCTCGTTGGAGCCGCCCCATTTTTCTCTCTTCTTCTTCGTTTTTCGTGCTTCTTTCCCTTACGCCCAAAAAGTTCGCATTGGATATATCGCGCACTTTTTTGGGACTATCTTCTTCTCGGACTTTCAATATTCTTCTTCATCTTTTTTCGGGAAATTTGGGATCACAGACATCAAAAATTGATCATTCGTGAAATGTGTCCTAAACTCATTTCGAGTTAGTTTCTGTCATTGATCCTTTCATCTCATATTCTCGGGGAAACCAAAAAGTAAAATAGAAATAGAGAACAGAAGTATATACATACATGTATGCACAAAAAAAGGGAAAGCTGTGAAATTTTAATGGTTTTCAACGCAAAAACAAGCCTCTCTTTATTTTTCTTCCAATCCGGATTTTCCTGCTTCTCCCAAAAAGGTCCAGACAGGCAAATCCTCATAAGTACTTTTTTTCTTTAAAAAATCGGAAAAAAGAACCACAAATATTTTGAATTCGATTTTCTTTGTTCTACTGTTTCCTGAAGAAAATTCAATTTTGAAAGTTAGAAGCCCCCGAAAATTGCGTTCAGAAAATTCAAAAAACTTCAGAGAAGTCCAAAAATTTTCTGGGGGAATCAGATGAAATCTTTGATGGCAATCAAACTGCAATTCACTCCTCTCATAACCTCTTCGGGTTTTCTGATATCCCCTTGGGAATCGTCTTGTTCTTTCTCTCGTTTCTCCCTCTCCAGACTCTTTGATATAAAATGCTGCTGCAATCCCTTCTCTTCTTTTGTCTCTCTCCTACACTATTCGTCATTCCGATTCTTGATTTATTCTTTCTTTAATAATTTTTAATAATTTTGATTTCAGATGAGCTAAACTTTCAACACAGCATGCAAGAAAAATGTCGCTTAGTTGGAATTTCAATCAGAATCCTCTTTCTTCTGAACACAATCATTTCGGGAATCACACCAGACGATCGGTTTCATATAGGTTTGCATATTCATCAAAACAAAAAATACCAAAAATTGTATTCCAGGTACAATTGCGAATCGAGGATCATTTGCTTACGAACACCTGAGATATGCAATAGACCGATGGAATACAGAGCATGGAGCACATACACAGATCAAGTTCTCAATTGTTTCACCAATTCGATATGACAACAATTATGAAGAAAGGAGTGAGTTTTTGAAGATATCCTATCTTTAACTTTGGCCCAATTTATCTCGGTTTCTGTAAAAGACATCGAGAATATGTCAACTGATAAATTGTTTATCAAAATATCAGAATTTTTTTGTCAGTTGACAAATTTTTGATATTTTGCATAGGAGCCAAGATAAATTAGCTTAAACTTAACAGTGTGTGGCAGAGATGAGTGTAATAAAAATTTTGAAAATCCGGAATAAGGAATAAGGAACAATGAGTAAGGAACAAAATTTTTAAAAACCGAATTATATTCGAAATTTTTGATAAAACATCGAAGAGGAATTCAGATTGCATTAAACAATAATTTGAGTGGTAGCTTAAGTTAAATATTTTTCAAATGTTAAATTTCCAACTTTTTATTGTTCGAATTATCAGAAAGCCAGGGGAAAAATGAGGAAGAAGGACGAAGGAATGAAACTTTTAAAATCCGGAAGAATGAATAAGAATTAAGGAATTCCGCTCATCTCTGGAGTGGGGGCCCTTCTATTTGAGGTTTTACGATAGGTAAAATGCAGCAAAACATGAAATGGACCAACACTTTCTCTAGACTTTCTAGACTTTCAATGTTAAACGATAGGAAATTCATTGGTGCTTGGTGCTTGAATGAGTTTAACTTTTCAAAAGGCAAAAAATCGGGAAAATTTATCATAAAATGGATATTATCCTACCACCTCTGATAGTGAGGAACCACCATTTTTGCAATTAGACGTTTTGAAAATAATGTCAGACGATAACTTATCAGCCATTACAAAACAAAATTTTCAGTGTGTGAAATCATGCAGCAAGGTATCGTCGCAGTTGTATTATCTAACGAAGAAAGTGAGCAAGATTCTCAACTCATCAAGTCTATGTGCCATTACTTCAATGTGAGCTCCCCTATATCAGAATCTAAATTAATTTTCTCAACTATTCAGATTCCATGTCTATCGCTTCAATCAACATCTCTTCGTGATTCAATCTCTGACTTTGTAACCCTCCTCGGGCCATCGAGAGGAGCGGGAGCACGAGCTACCAGTGAATTTCTGGATTCTATGAGATGGACTGGATTCCTCTTGGCTTATCAACACGGATCAGATCTAGAAGATCTTTCTCCATTGATGCAATATAAACAGATTGCCGATACTGGAGGACGGCGAATTCACATTAAAGTTCGACGACTTCCGAATAACACAGATGACTATGAACCGTTTTTGAAATATGTGAAAACCAGACTGAAACAAACTAATATTGTGAGTTTTTCGATCTTTGTCAAGTTTCTCTGTAACGAATTCAATTTCCAGATAATTCATTCCAACAACATAACAGTTCTCTATAATCTTCTACAACAAGCTCGTGGGTTGAATATGGCAGAACCTCCATTCTCATACGTATTCACGAATACGGTAAGTTTTTTTCTGTAATATTTCCGCATTTTTCTATTCAGGATTTGTCTCTTTTGGAAGATTTTCTGAATAATATGTATGGAGCATCGTTTCATTGCAATATTACCGGACTGCAATTGGTTAAGAATGACCCAATGATGAAGGTAAACCCTTGGATTTGCTTTTAGACTAAAAATACAACTTCAGACTCAATTAGCGTTAACTTCCGAAGCGGTATATGTTGTGGGAATGGCGATTTATAGAATGAGAGAAGTAAGATATCAATTTTGAATTCCTTATTTTTTCATAATTGTTTCAGCTCGGCCATGCTCCTCGTCAATCGGCTGTGATGTGTGATTCTCATGACATTTGGTCGGATGGTCGAATAATGAATGAAGGAATTCGAAAGGTAATTCTCGAATAATGCCACAACAATTCCCTTCAAATGTCCTTCAAGTTCCCTTTTCAAATCCGCAAACAACCACATTGAAACCGTCTTTCTCCCCTTTTTTCTCCCTCTTGATCCTTCAAACTTGTCTCTTTTCTATTCTTCTGAATTGTAAAAAACGAAGAAGAAGAAGGAAGTTCTTTTCTAAAGACCAGGGATTACTGTATTTGTTGGGATAATCGTCTAGAATTGAGACACTGAGAATACAACGCTGAAGTTTACGGATGTGTATGTGTAGAGAAGTTTGCGAATGCAATTGAGTGGACATTGCGTGATCTTTTGGAACGGACATGACACATTTTTAATAGCTGTGGATATACTTTATGACATTAGGTGAATAATTGGTACTGGTACTGGTTATTTTGAATCATCGCGGAAGTTTACTTTCAAAGATTGGAAAGATTGCATTGAACGTTTCTGAACAAAAACTACAAAAATGCCGTAAAACCTGTAATAGAAGTGTCCCCTTATTGTCAAGTGCGAGCTAATTCATCTCAGTTTCTAAGAAAGATATTAAAAAATATATTACTTGCTAAAATGTTTATGATATTGTGATAAACAATTTATCATTTGACAACTTTTTTGTATCTTTGAAAGGAGCTGAGATAAATTGGGTCAAAGTTAAAAGTCAGGGGCGGCCTTTCTATTTCAGGTTTTACGGAGGCTGGAAATTTTATTCAAAATTAATATTGAACAGGAAAATCTAGACGAGTTAGGGCAAATTTTCAAAAGTTTTCGGCATTACTTCAAGGACTCTGAAAATTTGAAAATATCAAATTTTTCAAGATCAAAACAATTACCGTGAAACCTGTATCAGGGTCCCTCTAATAGAAGAGCACTCTGGATAGGACCTAGATAGGAAACAAGAAGCCCCATGTAATAGAGGAACCCTCGAAATCGTGTGGTTTGAAATCAAAAATATCAGTACGTTCTAGTGAAAAAATCCAATTTCTCGGGAAAATTCTCTACAAAAATTGAAGGGTACCCTCTAATTGAAGGGCTCCTGTAATAGAATGGCCCTCCAGAAGTTACCTGGATTAGGTCACAAAATCGATATAGATCATGTTTTTGTTGCAAGAGATGATTTTTTTGCAAATCCAGTTCAGTACCAAAACAATCCTTTTTTCATTCTTCGGTCCCATTAATTCGATTCCACACTTGACTTCTTGATTTTCCCTTCCTTTTTAAACCCCTATGTTTTTCCTAAAATTGGAATTCCAGTTGAAACTACGTAACCAATTGACCGGAGACGTGCAATTCAAATCAAATGGAGAACGAGACGACATCATGTACCACGGCGTTGGACGCATCAACTCACAATTTGTGAAGGTAAGGATCAGAAGAAGAGGAAGAGAGGGGTAATTGACTAAAACCGGTTTGTTGATGAGGTAATTTTCTTTTGGAATCAAACGAAATGTAAATAGTCTGGAACATTGAAAATTATCGAGAGGAAGAAAGAGATTTGATAAGGACGGATATGTTCTATGATCTGTTAAGGAGACCTTGATCTACGTTGTCAATCTATCGCCCTTTTCTTCAAACTGTCAACGCCGTCACAATTTTGAAACTGATCACACTTACCACAGAAACTTCAGAAGACGTTCAAGTAGTTTAAACACAGAACACACTTTGAATTCTGTGTTCTTTAGAATCTTGACAGGCTACGAAATTCAAATTCCTCGGTTTCAAACTTTTTTCCATCTCGAGCACTTTTTTTTTGAACAGTACTTGTACTTGTGTACAAGCAAACAAACAGGTTGTACAAGTTTGTGTCAACTCACTCCAAATCGTTCATCTATATATAGCAATCCTCAACACACCTATGTGTGTTATTTGTACGAATATTCTAGTTTTTCTGTGTTTAGTGTCATATTCAAAAAGCGAGAATTTCGAGAGCATCACGATGTTTTATTACATTTAATTAGAGCTCCAAAAATAGGAATCAATCGAATGAGAACGAGAGAAAAGAGAGCTTTGGGGAGGGTATTTACAAAAAAAGGTTAGGTTGATCAGTGCGTTTATTGTCCTTGGGCCTTCTCGAGCTCGGCCTTAACGTTGGCTGGGAGGGCGTTCAAGTAGGCTTGGATCTTTTGTCCCTTGGCTTGAACGGAGAGGGAAGAGTCGTTGGAGATGGCGGTAAGGTCAGTGTCGGCCTGGAAAATATATTCATAAGAATTGAAAAGAAAATTGTAACTCAACATGATCTACTTTCACTTTAGCTACTAGGGATTACGTACTAGTTATATTTTTGTAATACTTTTTACTAAACCTATGCAACATAAATCTTTGAAATATAATCCTCTTACCTTCTTGGCAGCTGGAGAGAAGTTGGCAATAGCGGCTTGATGGGCAGCCTCGGCTTGTCCTTGTTGTCCCTTGATGAACTTCTGGAAGTCAGCCCAATCGGCGGCGACCTTTCCTCCTTGTTGGGAAACCCAGGCTTGGACCTTGGCGTCGAGAGCAGTCTCGGTCAAGTGTCCGTTGGCTTGGATGAGCTGTTGGAAGCTCTGGAGTTGAGCTGGAGTGGCATTGCGAAGGAATGGTGGAACATCTTGTCCTCCGGCTGGCTGTCCGTAGACAGAGACAGCGGCAACGGCGAGAAGAGCAAGAACGGCAAGACGGCACATTTTGGGGTAGTTAGGGAATCAGAAGGATTAGAAGACGACTGATGAGGATACCCCGACAGAAATTGTCGATTTTATACTGTCCACGCACACTATCTACTGTCTCTCTGTGCCGCCCTTTCGCTCCTCCCACTCGGCAGATCATCGACGAGAGAGTGGAGAGACGCAGAAGGAGACCGAGTGTTCGCTGAAGTTGGCCAGTTTTCCGATGAAGGGAAATCGCTGAATTTGAGACTTTTTCAAAATAATGAAGTATAGAATAAGAAGTGACGAATTGTCTGTGTTTAGTTTTGGAACAGAAGTTTTAGTAGACGTCATCAAATTGTGGAAATGGACACGATGTGATTGGGCAAGGACGGAAGTGAATAAGATGGTTCGATATGATTCTAGATCGTTGGGAGATCATGATTCAATGTCAGTGATGGAAGTTGTGCAGGTTTCTAAGAAACTTCTCGAAGGTTTTTATCTGTGAACCTTACCGATTGTTAAGCACATCATAGTTCATAAAGCCTAGGACGGTAAGACTGGGTCTGGGAAAACTGTTTCACTGATACTAAATTTTGTTTCGGCATGATGGGAAATTGTATTACTGAGTTGAATTTTTGGCTGTCACTTTGAAACCGCGACTCTTCAAAACCAGTCAGTTCGAAACCGTGGTAATACAGATGAATGGATGAATTTCAGACTACATGAACAGTTTTCAAATATGTTTTTTTTTCTGATAGAACACATCTTGGAACTCGAAAATTAAAAAAAAATAAATTTTCCATTTTCTAGGATTTCTGAATATGTTCTATCAGAAAAAGCGGACTTGAAACCCTTAAAATCGTTTTTGTAGTCTTAAATCTATCCATTCTTCTGTATTACCACGGTTTCGAAGTGAGGCGGAGCCCAATTTTGAGACAGAGCCCCTCTAGTTTCTGAAATTCTACTTCTCGGAATTTTCTGAATTTCCTAATTTCACTTTGCTGTCCATTACACTTTACTGTTCCTTTCCCTTATCTGGTCAAAAGTCCATCCAACTAAAATTTCAAAAACCTCTACTCTAGACACATTTTTGTTCCAGCCAACCAGTCTTCTGTTTTTTTTTCTTATCATTATCGTTTATTGTACTTCCCATTTCAACGTCGTCAGTTTGAAATGGATGACCTTTCACCAAGATAGTCTTTCCTTCTGAAGAAGAATTCGTCTGACTTTTACACCTCCTCAAATGACATCATCTATCACTTTCAAAGCTTGTCATGGTCAGAGTGTGTAGGTGAAACTTGAAACAAAAACGGTTGTTTATACAACCTTGAACTCATTTTTCTTCTTCTCTTCTGTGATCCAATGATTATCATCTTTAGTTTTTTTTCTTTCCCATGTCGTTTAGTCCAAATTCATCCGTTTTCTTTTTTCCATTTCTGTCTTATCCCGATTTTATATCCCTTCTTTACTTCCTGATAACCCCGACAAAAACGGTCGAGATTTCGTTTGACGACTGTTTCGTTTTCAAGTTTGAGATGACGTTACGTCTTCTGATTTGTTCTGATGGTCAGTCAGAATGAAACATATAGTATCGTTTCTGACTTGTTTCTGATTTTGTAATTTTCATCTGATTGTGAGTAAAACTATCCATCATTTTATTTAGTTTATCTCTTTCTCCTTGTTCTTCTTCTCGACAAGAAACAATTCATCAGATTTTATCTTCCTCGTTATGACGTGGCAGATGAGAAGAGGTAATAAATCTATGTCGTCGTTGTTGTCTCTTTGTTTAGATGATGACGTGCAAAGAGACAAACACACTTTGTACAATAAAAATCTCAATCTTATGTGGAGCAGTTGACCTACTCAAACCAAAAATTCTATCTTATTTCTTCTATAGAGCGATCAAAGATCATAGGCAGCTGTATTTAGCTGGTGGTGCAAATTGAAGAAAAATTTGATGAATGAATGCCGAAAGGTAGCAAAAACTCTGTGTGAAAACAAACAGGCAAATGTTGATCGTTGAGGACAGAAAGAGTTGAAATGCAAATAAACTTACCTACTGGAATCAAACTATTCGCACATTGGACTCGAAAGAACTCGACAATGAAAGTGTTTGTGTAGATAACTGGAACATTTGGGTTAATACCAGACAATATGAGAGAAAATAACAAGGAACTTATCTTCGTGGGGGAATCTGAAATTCATTCTTTCAGCTTGGTAACTGGTCTGAAAAGCGTGGGTGGAACTTCGATAGTCGATATGCGAACCGATGGGAATTCGATATTGATCCGGATTCAGAAGATTTAGAAGGACTCCACCTTCGTGTTGTCGTCTATCTTGAAGAACCCTTCGTCATTAAAACTGGAGAAAATAAATACGAAGGATTTTGCATCGATTTGCTGAATGAGATGACGAAAGTTCTGAAATTCAATTACACAATCATTGAGGTTCAAGATGGAACTTATGGGATAGAGGTGGATTTTTGGTACTTTTTGATTTCGAATTTTTGAATTTTTAGGACGAGTCTGGTAGATGGAATGGTATAATTGGTGCTCTACAAAGGCATGAAGCAGATTTATCTCTTTCAGCAGTGACCATAACTTATAGCAGAGCCGAAGTAGTTGGTGAGATGATTTCTATATGCAGTACCGGACCATCAGATATACAAAAACTTATTTTTCCGTTGATTCTCAGCCGTTCTGACTATTTTCAGGAGTCTGGAGCTCGACTGATAAGTTTCCGATCACTTTGAAAATTTTGAAGGATGTAAAAAATACCAGACTGAAAACTTTTCATTCACAGAATTTTTTGAAAATTCCTTTTGTTTTCGATTTCTGAAAGACACCGTTTTTAGCCCCTCATTGTACTAAAAATGTGAAAAACAGGTGGCTTTCAGAAATCGAAAATTAAAGGAATTCTCAAAAAATTCTGAGAATACCAATTTTCCATCTAGGTCTGATTTACATCCTCCAAGATTTTCCAAGTTATCTGAAACTTAAAAGCTGAACTCCAGACTTCTGAAAAATGGTCCAAATGATGAGAAATACTTTTTTGTATATCTTATTGACAATACTGTAGAAACGAAAGTTAATACTAAACTATTTGCAGACTTTACTCTTCCATTTATGCATCTGGGGATTTCGATTTTATTAGCACGAACTTCGGAAGAAACTGATAAAGGATCACTCTGGACATTTCTTGAACCACTTTCTCTAACTGTTTGGATCAGTTTACTTCTCAGTTATTGCATTGTTTCCTATTCGATGCACATTTTGGCCAAGTTTTCTCCATATGAATGGTATTTTCTGATAGGTAGATTTTTATTATTTAAATTCAACTATTTAAAGGTACAACTTGGAAAGGATTGATGAACGGGATTTTGAAAACATAAAAAACCAAAAGAACCAATTCACAGTTCTGAATTCATTCTGGTTTACGATGGGATCTCTTATGCAACAAGGATCGGATGTGATTCCACGAGCAGCTGCGACACGGTTGATTGCCGTGGTTTGGTGGATGTTCACACAAATTATAATCTCTTCATATACTGCTCAATTGGCTGCGTTCTTGACTGTAGAAAGAATGTCAACGCCTATCGGTTCGTAGTTTTCTTGAATCGATTTTTTTAAGTCTTGCAAATACTTCAGAAAGTACACAAGATTTGGCGAATCAGCAAAAAATAAGATACGGAGTTCTAAAAAGCGGGTCAACTATGGACTTCTTCCGTGAGAGTAAAATACCGATGTACGAGCGGATGTAAGTTTTTGTTTTTCTCAAAATTCAGTTAGATCCTAAATATTGCAGGTGGTCAGTAATGGAATCATCATCTCCTGGCGTTTTTGTAAATAGCTCAAGAGAAGGAATAGCACGGGTTAAGTCGGGTGGGTACGCGTACATGATGGAGAGTTCGATGTTGGAATATTATTTGGAACGAGATTGTGATTTACAAAGTATCGGAGGTCTTTTGGATTCAAAGGTGTTTTAGAATTCAATTTTCAATAAGTTAACTCATAAGTTCCAGGGTTATGGAATTGCTCTACCAAAAGGTTCTCCTCTTCGAGATATTTTATCAAGAACTGTGTTACAGTTACAAGAACGGACTATTCTGGAAGCATTGAAAAATAAATGGTGGAGGGATAGGAGAGGTAATATTAGGATACAGATACCGTAAAACATGTATTAGAAGGGCCCTTTTAATTGAAGGGCCCCTCTAATAGAAGGGCCTTCTGAGAAAGGCTTGGAAAAATAGAAGGGCCCTACGGAGGTACCTTGGAACAATAGAAGGGCCGGCTCTTCTAATACAGGTTTTACGGTGCCATGAAAATAATTGCCAATATTTTCAGAAGGTCCTTCGTGTGGTCCTCCTCCTGCTGAAAAAGCAACAAACTCAAAACCTCAAAATATATTTGGAATATTCTATGTTCTTCTAACTGGTCTAATAGTTGCATTCCTTCTTGCATGCGGGGAATACTGTATTGAGTCTCGACATGAAGCGTTCCGGCTGAAACTGACAATTGTTGGAAAAGTAGGTCATCTAGATTCAATTTTTAAAACTAACAAAATGTTCAGTTCATCGACTGGTATCGTGGGAATTCGAATGATACGAAAACTCGGAATAAAATGAGAAACATGCAGTTGGATACTGCTGGACAAGAGATCTCAATGTGAGTTTTTTGTTTCAAGCTCCTCGCCTGAATTTTCAGAGTTTTGAAAAAGTTCCTTGCAAATTTCTCGCTTCTCCCGTACCATCATATTCGGTTAGATTTCCGGCCAGAAATCCTGATTTTGCATGAAAATTCGCCCAGAATTTTCGCAACTTTTATTTTCAGTTTCAATAATAAAATAGAGTAATGTGAGGCTCTCACTTGGCACAAGGAAGGTAGGTCAAAGTATTCGGAAGTGCATGATTCGAGACGCTTATTTTTACGGAATCGGCTTGGTTACATTTTTTCTTTTTCTCTCGATGCACTGCTACTACTCGCTTCAGTTCTATTTTTTGGTTTTTTCGGCTGAAACTATCGCATTTTTTCAGTTTTAATTACCGTAAAACCTGTAATAAAAGGGCCCCAACACTATCAAGTTTGAGCTCAATTATCTCGGCTCCTATGAGAAATATCAAAAATGTGTCAACTGATAAAATATTGGTGATATTATGGAAATCATTTATCAGTTGGCAACTTTTTCATACCTTTCACAGGAACAAAGATAAATTGGCTCAAAGTTTAAGTTGCCTTCTATCACAGGTTTTACGGAGTCTTCTTTCTCTTAATCCTTCAGTTTATCCCTATTTTGATATGGCATTGCTACTTTGAACTACTTTGAAAAATTTTCAATACACTCGACTTTTTTTGGTCTTCTAAAATGGTCGATTGATCCCAATCAACGAAATCAATTTCTTCAGATTATCGAAAAAAAATAATTCCTGATTGTTCATTAACTCTTTCCACTTTCAACACGATTTAATCAACACCCCAACAAGAACAATAAATCCAAAATGTATTTCCTTCAAAATTTCTTATGAAAATCTTCCAGATCCATTCATGCCGAACCTCCCCAACCTCCAGTTCCAACTTCTCGACCTGATCCAACTCGTCTCTCGATCTCATCACCAGCACCTACCATCTGTGTTGTTTCCTGTGATGATGGCACTCCGATCAGTCGAGATAGACCTCCATCAATCAGCAGAGCAGGTCTTCGAAGACTGAGTCGGATGCTCCCAGCAACGACACACGAACAGTTATCCAGATTCCGACAAGGATCAATGTCATGATTCTTTATTCTATCGTGTTTCCATTTTTTGTAAATCTTGTAATTACCATCTTTTGAGTTCTACCTGTTACTATCAACAAAAAACCAAATTCTCCTCTTCGAACTGGTCTATTATTTAACTTTGATTAATTCTTTAAATTGATTTTGACATGTTTATAAAATGTTCGTACATTTGATTGTTATTACCGTAAAACCTGTATTAGAAGGGCTCTCTAATAGAAGGGCCCCTTCAAAACGTGTTGGTTGAAATCAAAAATTTCGGTACGTTTTCAGGAAAAAACATTCCGGAAATTCCACAAATTACAGAAATTTGTTGAAAAACTATTTTTTGCTTAAAACTTTGCTAATTTCGGTGGTGAAATAGACATATTTTCATTAAATTTGAACAAGAATTCGCGAAATTATTAGAAAATTAAAAAAAATCCCTCTAATTAAAGTGTTACTGTGATAGAAGGGCCCTCCGTAAATACCTTTAAACAATAGAAGGGCTCTTCTAATACAGGTCTTACGGTATTTGAGACGAGCTTAAGTTCGCCTACTGTAGCTTTTTCACGTTTCGTTCGTTTTTTCTCGATACCTTCACGTGAGTCTGAAATTCGAAAGGAATGGTGAGCTGGAAAAAAAAATGATGCAGGCATCAGCCATCACTCTGCAGGTGTCATTTATACTGCTGTTTTAAGTTTGAAGTCGTGAGCGTGGAAGAAGAAGTAGATGAATCCGAAGCATGGGGCAAAAACTGATGTGAGATGTCAAAACGTTTCGCAAAGAGTTCTGATTCAAAATTCAGGAATCTGGAAGATCAACGAAATCCTTCGCACCTACTGAGAAATCAGAAAAAGTGATGAAGGATGACTCTAGAAAAGATTCTCCACCCATTTTAAAGAATGTGATCCCAAAACTGTCTGCAGAGCCAAGTGAAAAGAAGATGCCATCTCCGAACAAACGACTCGGTGTGATGCCACGACTGAAGAAGCCGGAACCCGATTCTGTTCCCTTGATTCCAATTGATGGAAAGTTTAAGAAACGATGGCACGTAGAAGGGATTATAGGAAAAGGGGGTTATGGGGAGATTTATACTGCCATCGACATGAAAATAGCAGAAGAAGTGGCAATAAAGGCGGAACCAATGGAACGGAAAGGAAAAGTGGCACGGAGAATGATTCTGGAGCAGGCGGTGCTAGTGAAGTTACAGGGAAAACCGCATTCGCCGTTGATTTTAGGATCAGGTCACACTGAGAAATTCAACTATATCGGTAATTTTATTTTTGAGTTACATAAATATAAGAATGAAGGTTTACAGTTCTCCAATTGCTTAGTATCAACTTGGGGGATATTCGAAGAATGAGCCCAACTAGAAAATTGAGCAAATCAACCGTTGGAAGAATCACAGTTCAATCAATTGCTGCTCTACGGGATCTTCATGAAATCGGTTATTTGCATCGAGACGTCAAACCGGCCAACATCTGCTTTGGTATCACTCCAACGGTATTTAGTAAACAGTTATTTATCTTGAACGAAACATTTGCAGACGCGTCATGTGCTCAAACTGCTAGATTACGGTCTCGTTCGTAGGTACAAAGAAGCAGACGGAGAATGGAGACCACATCGTGCTAAAGCAGGATTTCGAGGAACACAGAGATACGTCTCCACACGTGTTCATCGTCGTCTAGAGCAAACGCCAGCTGATGACATGGTCTCTTTGATGTACACTGCGTTCGAACTTCTGGCCGGAGAGCTTCCTTGGAGAAATCTTGAGAAGAGTGATGACATTTGGAAGATTAAAGAAGCAGTTGTAGGCAAAAGCAGTGAGAAAAAGTTATCTGAAACACATTTTTTTTCAGCAATACGGGCATATTGAGTACTTCAGTGGAATGGCACGCGAGCTGTTTGACTTTTCTAAACTCGTTTCTGGACTCGACCCGATGGTGGACCCACCATACGCAACTCTCCAAACATGCGTGAAAAAATTGTACTCACCTAAGAAGCTTACAGATCTATACGATTGGGAGGAGAATTTCAAAGAAGCAATTCTAGAGAAGACTTTGTCAACGGACGACAGTAGTAAATAAATGAACTGTAGTTTTTGATATGATTGGTTTCATCGTTTTTTTTTCTAGGTCAATAAAGTCAATTTCATTGAATAAAGCAAAACAAATGTGTTAAATTTTGGGAATAACACTAAACAAATAAACTTTGCAAAAATGCAATCGAACACTATTTTTTACTGAAAAGCTGCTTCGGGTGTACCGGTGTGGTTGAATTTGATGTGATATAGATCGATAACAATAGTTTGAAGAAGTAGATCTCTTATTAATCGTCCCAAGTGGCAGTTGAGGTGGACGGTTGTTCCCACGGCTCCGGAATCCCAAATAGTTCTCTCATCTCTTCTGTAGATTTTCCTTTCGCCGAGTTGGCAACCGTTTTGCAGCCGTAATTGATCAGTCCAGTAATATCCAAATGATAGGCAGCAGTTATGAGGTCAAACAGATTTCCCATGGGCAGTTTGGTGAGAAAATGTCTGTCCCACGACGGAATGAAAATATTTTTCTTGTCCTTCTCCGCTTGTGCAATGGCTGGATCGTCTTCTTTGTGCTTCTCACACCATTCTAGCACTAGCTTCAAAGTGAATCCGACGACATTGTTGACTTCTAATTTTTCCAGAGGTTTGTTCTCGTCGTCATATCCCTTGATAGTAGCGGCGAGAGTGCTGGAAAGAAGCAGCGCTCGAACATCAGCTTGAAGGATGTGACCATCAGAAGATTGTACTTTAACGATTCGTGCTGGAACGGAAGGCTTCGGTGTGCTGTAATATTAAACAATGAGATAAGGAAACAGTTCTTCAAAGGGCACCTGGGCTGTGGCCGCTTGGCACTATTCTTTTTCGGTGGCATCCTCGCTGTGATTTGAAATGAAATCTCCTGCAATCGTATTTCGTATTTTGGAAAAGTGAGAATTGAGGAGGTATTTGACAAAAAAGAAAGAATAGGAAAAATATGACTCATTTTCAGCAAACAATTGCTCAATGTTTTGAAAAAGCCATGAGGAAATATATTTTCGCCGTTCGAGAAAACGAAAAATTCAGATAACCGAACTATTGAAAACTATATAATTTTTATGCACATCAATGAATATGGTTGAAAACTTAAATAAAAAATTGACAAAAAATTAACGGGGTGCAGGATAAATTGAAAGCAGAGAACAGGCAATATTTGGAAGCATGGTACAAGATGCAAGTAGAAAATTATGTTGTTTTTATGAGAAATTGTCATTTTGTTAATCATCGATTGGTGGTTCAGGAGACAGTGAAATGTCACTCATTTCTTGATCTTCCGACGAAGATTCGTCGTCTTCTTCTTTCTCTTCTTCCTCTTCCTCAGCTATTTCGGCTGCTTTAATCTCTTCGTCGGATTTGAGATTTAAAGCTTGGCGCATCTCACTAGAAGTTTTCCCGGCGATTTTAGATGCAACTCTTCTGCAGAGAGTCTCATAGAGGTGTTGAATGTTGAGGTAATTAGCAGCGCTCATTAGCTCGAAAAGCTCGCTGTTAGGAATCTGAAAGAAAATTATCTTTTATCAATTTTGAATTTCGATAAGAACCGTTAAGTAAGCATTAGTCCACTTATCGAACGAGTAACTCGGAACGTCGCTTTTTCCAGGTGGGGTCCATTTTTTGTTTTGATGATGCTTCAGCCATACACATACTTTCTCCATTTGAGCGCTGGTTATGTTGCCCAACGGTATCGGCTCCTTCTTCACATCTTTCAGGTGATAGTCGAAGTTGGCAATCAGCTTAGCTAGCGTCTCCGACTGTTGTGCCAGCTCTACCGTCAACTCGAAATCCTTTCCATCCGAGGTCACAACAGTGATTAGTTCTTGAGAAGTAGAAGACGATGGTTCATCGGAAGTCATAGTTCTGCAAACTTTGGGTTTTTTTCATTTGAATACGAATAAGGGTGGTCCGCAAAGAAGCAAAGATTTTAAACAAAGAATCTTTAAGGAATTGGCAGTGAGAGTGTAATCGTTAACTTTTGCAGGCTCGCTTCAATAAATTTTCAGAAACTTCTGCACAGAAGCTGAAACAATAACTTCTATTCAATAACTGTAAGAACGGCATGCGTAGGAAACATCAAAAACAACCCGGAAAATCGATTTTAAGAGGAACAGCAGCCGAAAGCTGTGTGCCAAGCGCAACGACGGCGCGCCCCACTGCACATTTTTCGTTTGCGCCAAATCGCGGTTGTTCAAAAAAAGTAATTTCAAAGGTTTTCGAAAAGCAGACTATGTTCTAGACCATGGTATTTAGATTTGATTCAAAAAAACATAGTAAAAAATAATTAATTTTATCGCTGTTTAATTGTGACTCAATTATCTAAATAAAATGTTCAGAAATCGAGCTCGAATTCGGGTTCTCTCACTATCAGCTTCCATTGCCTTTAAAATTAGTCTACTTGATGATTGGATCATCAAATTTTGAATGTGAAACGCAATCAGATTGATAAATAAGCTTTCGATTCTGAAATTTAACGAAAAACTTTCGACTCGCCGTTTTCTCGAGTTTGTCAATTTCAAAAATCCGCCGAAAAATTGCAGTCCAATAGGGCGCGCTTTGATACCTGTGACGTCATCGCTCGGGAACAATTTCGCATACAAGTCCATCGATCTTGTCGTCGCTGTGCACAGAAAAGTGTTTTTCTGAAAAATACTTCGAGATGGCGTCTTCCGGAACCCCAACTCCTTTCATGGGATCGGGTATAAAACAAGATCTACACTTATTATTCAACAAGTTCTCATCTACCGAATCTAAAAGGTAAGTCTTCAGTTTTCATCAATTTGACAATACTTAAAAAATTACTTCTAATATTTTTCAGCATCCGAGCATTTGCCGAAATTTTCCGGGAAACGCGTTTCGACACCATTTTCCATTATCGAGTAAACCCAGCGGAACATCTGGAAGTGAGTGTTTAACACATTCTGCGACAAAATTAATTGTATTATCTTTTTAGTTCAGCGAATATCTCCTCCAGAATGCAGCTCTATATTTTGAGAGCAAAAATGACATAGGTGCACCGAGAACAATAGAAGTAAGAATCTCAAAAAAAGCCTGAAATCCACAATCATATGAAGAATTTCAGGATCGATTATTTGGAATATACCTCTGTTATGCGCTGTACAATGTTCAACCTGTAGACCATATATGCCAGGTGATCATTATTCATGTGGACACTTATTTTTTAAACTCCTTTTGTAGATACCAATCACTGGAACCCAGTTCGAAGAGCTCCTCAAACTGCAAAAAGAATTAGTATCTAGAAAACTTCTCCAACCCGTTGCTGCCATCAAAAATCTCCTACTAAAGAAAGCATTTCGGTTAACTGTCTTCCAATCAACTTATGATCCAGTTACACACAAGAAATACCTGTACGAAGAAGATGTTCTAAATTATAGCAGGAAACCAATTGTAAGTTTGAAATCCTTATCCATAAAACCAACTTATCACATCAAACAGGAACCATTTGCAAGAGTAGCCGCGTTGAAAAATCAGAAATTGTTTGGCGAGATCGTACTGATGCACAATGTTTATACTAAGGTGACGAAATCTACCCGAATTCGGTTTAGCAACTAAACTTTGGTTTCAGGCGAAACAAGATCTTGGTTTAACAGATATACAGTTAGTGGAAAAAGTCGATCCGACCTTGGAACTGCAGAAAAGTTTAGAAAGACACCAGAAAGAACTCGAAGCGGTGCAAAATGGAACTGCACTACCGACAACGAGTAACACGGAAGTAGTAACAACAGCAGGAACGAGTAGATCAGAGTTACGAACTAAAGCATATTCTGCTGGATTGAAGCATACCAGACAGCGAAGGTATCTCGACCCAAATATGCAAGGTATGTTTTACACTTCAAGCGAGACAGATTTTTATGATCCTTTTATTGTAAATATAGTAGAAACGGGCCGAGACGGGCTTTTTTAAAAATTTATTTTCACGGCCCCGGCCTGAGTTTCCGGTTTTTTTCATGTAATATTTAGGTCCGTGAAAAGTTAATTTTGAAGTGGAAAATCAACAAAAAATTTTTAGAAGCCTGATTTTAAACCAGCTTCCCGTTATTTCAAGCTTGACTATAAACTCTTTCAGAAAATTTCAAGCACCTCACATTTGGACAAATCGCTCAACAATGCTTGAATGAGGAGCCCGGTCCATCTACAGAGTAAGTGAATCCTGCCGATTTTTGTGTTTCTAGTTATACATATTCTAACTTCAGGATTCCCAATCGCCATTTGAAAAATAAGAAGAAACGTAGAGCAAGTGTAGAACCGATCGAACAAATGGATGAACATGATCTGGCTGAGCAGGTTCTTCGTGAAGAGTATGCATCCAGAGTCAAGCCTGAATCCGACGGTGAGTAGTCGATTATTATGAAAATTAAAATCCAAATTGATTTTTCAGGAGAAGAAGAACAGATGCTTGGCATGAAAATTGGTAAGCTGGGAACCTCTGGTGTAGCCAAAATTCGAGCTCCCAAGCGGAAGAACGGAAAATTGATAACAGTCAAATCTGAACATGTAGCCGATGATCGAACGGAAATGACAGCTTCACAAATGTAAGCTCCAAAGGTTTTTGAAAGTTCTCATTTGTAACTTTTCAGTAGTGCATCGTTCAAATCTCCTGAAAAGAAGAACGCTAATGTCCGGAAGGAAGTGAAGCCACCCAGAATTAGCGACGAATGGGCGAATAAGCTACATGCCTGGCACGGACAAGTTGAGGCGACAGATAAACAGCTTAAAAAGCTAACAAGTCAAATAAAACTCGAAGAGGTAGATGAAGACGAACATTAGAATGTTCATGTCAAGATCCCTTTATACTTTGAAAATAAGTTAATAATTTATTCAAGTATTATCTAATAATAAATATTTTATTCATAACATCACTAATTGTCTTGTCCTTTCTTTTTCTGTCTGGTTGAACACTTCCCGACTTTGTTTTTTTTTTGTGAATCTTAATACCATCCCTGACATGATCTGGGTGCAAGTTCAAATTATCAGCGTTGATGCATTTTGCGAGGAGACCAAATGAAATGGCCTGATATCGTGCAATACACGCCGATTTCACTCGGTTATCATCTAGTCGGTTTCGTGTTGTAGTCGCTTGCCTTGTGGAAAAGTAAAGTGCGCCAATTACATTACTCCGAGAGAAGTGATAAAATGGGAAAAGTACATGTCCGAGTGGAGGTGAAACTGAAGGGCAGAAGCTTAGATTCCTTGGACTCTTTCGCGCTAAACATTCGAAAGAACTATGAGGTCAAGACCTACCATTCCTTCGAAGATGTTTTCTTGACCTCTTAATTCAAATTACTCTAACTCGTTTGCCGTTTTATCTGGGACGAGATCACAGTCACCTTTTAGGTTGTTCTCTTGCCTGATTGATTCGTTCTAACTGTATAGGCGGAACGATTTAAAAAAGAAACTCCCAATGTCGACTGAGAACGCGATCTTCTTGTTTTTTCTCCTCATGATCTGCGACCGGTAACGGAAAGCGCAGAAATTGCGCTCTGCTGTTGTATGAATATGCAAGCAGACACGTTGTAGCTGGTGCCACGGTCTGTCGCGACCACCGAAAACCCAATAAAAGGGAGAACAGTTGAAACAGATGTGATGATATCGGCAGTGGCCTCCCCTCCTGCCCTACGGTCGTTTCTTTGGGGATACTGAACGTCTCCAACGGACATTGATAGTTCTTTGACGTTTTTTTCGTAACCTATCTACTCTTTTTCTTCAACCCATCAAGACTCCGCCCAATTTCTCTCAAAAGTATAAAATGAACTAACGAGCTTCTTTCAGTCGCAGCCTCGCAGCAACCAGTGGACCTGTAGAGGAACAACAACGGTGAACTGGACCAAAAATGACGAACACTGGGGAGGTTCAAGCTATTGAAAATCGGGATACGATCAAGAAGATCGACTCTTTGTCAACTATGCCTTACTGGTAAGTGGTCTTACATAATACGGGAGCCAAAATGACTGATATAATAAGGGGACTAATAGGATAAGGTGACTAATAAGTAAGCTTAAGCCTCTTTCCTGACTCTGAATTTGAAATACGCTCTCTGGGCGTCCTAATGACCCCAATCTTATCAGAAGAACTAGACGTGACTATCACAGTTACCAATGAAACGATCAAATACTGATCTATCAGTACCAAATGTTGACCCTATTCACGTGATTGTCACCATCTTCAAGACATTCAGAACACCTCTAGTTATTCAAGGTTGGGCGTAATAGGTCAATAGGATGAAAATAAAGATGAAGTAGTAGTTGCTTCTTTTCCAGTCCATGCTATTCCCTACAAAAACTGTTGACTCTCATCTCTTATCAACCCCGACGAACATGTCATAGTTCAAAAGATGTCTATTCGTTATCAAATCAAAAAAAAAAACCCAATTAGTTCATTGCGATACAGTCCTTTGCACTAGGAAGGAAGATCGAAAACTGATCTATCACATTCGATTCTTATCGCTCTTTTCCATGTTTTGTGTGGAAAACCATAGGTATCTTTGAGGGAATCGGAACAAAAGGAAACGATTCTCAAAAACAACGGGCAAGAAATTCATATCAAGATTTCGTAGATTAAGCTTTGATAAAAACCGGGTTGCTGAGAACAAAAAGTTGCAAGGAAGTGTTTCAAAATTCAATAATATCTCACTGATTATGATTAGTCTTAATTTTTTAAAGATGGAAGTTTCGTACCAATTGAGGCATGACAAATTAGTAAATAATAAGTCAGAGTAAGACAAAGTACAATGACTGTTAGTTCCCTCCTATCTCCCGAGATTCATATCATGTCACATGATCCTGGAAGAGATGTACACTACTCCCCCCTTATAATCCCGTTTTTTTCTCCACCATCTTCTTCATTAGTCTTATTCTTTGTCCATCATAGACTCTTGTGAAACATGGCTATTTTACGCGTAAAGTAGGTCTTACCGTTTCGATCAACTGATAACTATTCAAGGTCCTTTTTCAGCGGTATCGATAGCGGCGACGAGAATGCTGTGGTTACTGAGAAGCCGGTTTTTGAAACTAGCAAGAGTTGGTCTTTGAAGTGAGTTAAACAAAAAATGGCTCCTTTGAACTGGGATTTTTAGGAATTACGAGCTTCTTCACGAAAGGATCGAACGTCTGATCGATGAGAAGACTCCATTCTTCTCCTTGGAATTCTTCCCACCACGTTTCGTGAATGGTGTTCCAAACTTCCTCGAACGTGTTGAGCGTCTTTCCGAAGGAGGATCTGTCTTCGTTGACATGACTTGGCACATGGGAAGTGACCCTGCCAATATTGATAAGGTCACATCCTCTTCCTCGATTGCTGCATCGATGCTCGACTACTGTGGAGTGGATACCATGTTGCACATGACATGTGTCCAATACAACAAGGCCGACACTTTGAAGCATCTCGAACAAGCCAAGGCGATGGGACTCAGAAGCATTCTTGCTCTCAGAGGAGATTTACCTCCAGGGGTGTGTTGCGGCATCGTTTTTATTCATTTTTAATTTTCATGTTTCAGACCGAGCTCGAGGATACTAACCAATTCCGTGCTCTCGACATGATCCGTTGGATTCGTGAGGAATACGGAGACTACTTCTCCATTGGTTGCGCTGGATACCCACTCGGACATCCACAAGCCCCATCGTACAAGGCTGATCTTCAGTATTTGAAAGCTAAATGCGATGCTGGAGCTAACTTTGTCATCACCCAACTGTTCTTCGAGCCAGAGACTTTTGAGAAGTTTGTTGCTGACTGCCGTGAAATCGGAATCACCAAACCAATCATTCCTGGAATCATGCCAATCATGGGATACGAATCCATCAAGCGTATCGCTAAACTCTCCCAACTGGAAATTCCTGATCACATTCTCGAAGATCTTGAGCCGATCAAGCATGATGACGACGCTGTTCAAAAGTATGGAACTGAGAGATGTATTGAAATGTGTAGACGCCTTCTCGATAACGGATCAGCTCCATCGATTCATTTATATACCATGAATCGTGAGGGAAGCATTCGTGAGATTCTGAAGGCTCTTGGATTGTGGAAACTCGAAGGAGATCGTGTATTCCCATGGAAAAATCGTTCTCAACATCCGATCAGATGTCTTGAAAGTGTTCGTCCAATCTACTGGAGCTTCCGTCCTCGCAGTTACATCACCAGAACTCGCGATTGGGATCAGTTCCCGAACGGAAGATGGGGAAACAGTTCTTCTCCAGCATTTGGTGACGTGAGCAGCTACTACTTGTCTAACTTAACAGTAAGTTTAACAAAATGAAATAGGCTATATATAATATCCTTCAGACTCTTCGTAATGGTGACGATCGTCTCTCCATGTTCGGAGAAAATATCGAAAGTATCGAAGACGTCAAGCGTGTCTTCATCAACTACATCACCCAAACTCCAAACGTTTCCGGAAAGAAAGTTACTGTTCTTCCATGGACCGAGGCTGAAACCGGAGTTCAGCCAGAGACATCATTGATCAGTGAACAACTTGTTTGGTGCAACGAGAACGGAATTCTTACTGTGAACAGTCAGCCGTCCGTCAATGGAGCGCCATCAACTGATCCACTCGTCGGATGGGGAAAACCAGGAGGATACTGCTACCAGAAGGCATATCTTGAGTGTTTCATGACTGCCGAACTTTCAGAAAAGCTGATTGATATCATTGAGAGAGAATACCCAGTTCGTGTTAACTACCACGCGATTGATAAGGATGTAAGTTATATTCCAAATATTCACTCGATTCAATCCAATTTTCAGAGCTCTTTCGATAAGACGAACAGCGAAGAGACGACCCCAATTGCTGTCACATGGGGAGTCTTCCCAGGATCAGAAATAGCTCAGCCAACTGTAGTTGATCCACTTTCGTTTCGCGCTTGGAGAGATGAAGCTTATCAAATGTGGATGGCCCAATGGTATCAAGATAATATAAAATTTTAGTCTAACTTTTTTTATTCCAGGGGAGATTTCTATCCAAAAGAATCAAAGTCATATGGAGTTATCAAATCAATTCATGACACGTTCCGTCTCGTGACTCTGGTGGACAACGACTTCCAGAAACCATCCGTCCTCTTCGACGTTCTTCAGAAGGCTCTCGAACAACTCTATCAGTAAAACTCTTGATATTCATGTCGTTGCAAGTCTGACTTAGTTTCGCTTATTCCACTTTGATATCCGCTTTCGTTGATGAAATCTACCTTTTGTTGAGTCCCTCCCCGTATTATTTGATACCAGTATTACTCCGCTTTTAGTTTTTTTTTAAAATTATTTTCCCATCCCGATTCCAAATCGCCCTCACTTATTTATTTCTAGTTTCCGCTTAAGTAATAAAGTAAAAAAAAAATATTTATAGAACCTCTTCAGAAAGAGAAAAAAAAATAGATTTTAAATCAAATTCGTTCGTTGCATACGACTGAAGAGTCAGTCAAGTTGATTCGACTGGCTCTTGTTCTCCACCACTGGATTTCTCGAATTCGACATCAGCCGAATCAGTGGTTTGCTTCTCAGTTTTTGGAGGACGGAGCATCGACTTCTGGAAAATATTCTTTATTTAAAAAAAAAGTTGATCTGAATTTGAAGGTTTACCTCACGACACTGAGTTCCATCCAGACGATCAATTTGTGGAAGGAAACGGAGAACTTTTCCACGATAAGTATCCGCCTGGGAGAATGGATTATTATCCAGATAGACGCAGTTGAGGTGGGGAAGACGAACGAGTTCATCAAGAATACTCCAATCGGAGAGCTGAAATAAAACATTCGCTTGAAAAATGTGACCTATCATTTTTTACCTGATTTCCTCTAGCCCAGAAGTCAGTAAGAGTGGTCAACTGATGAATATTCTCAACTTTTTCCAGACGATTTTGATTAAAGTCGAGAATTTCAAGTGGAAGATGTTCGTCGATTCCGCAGACGTACTTGATTCCGTTTTGAGCCAGATAGATTTCTTTCAAGTTGGTCAGACCAGCAATATTCTGAATTTGAATTTAAGTAAAAGGAATACAAAAAAGAATACGGTAAACACTCTGAATGAGTGCCACCAGAGATGCCCGGATTCCGCATTCCGTATTCCGGATTCCGTGAAAAATATTTTTTCCGGATAACGGATTCCGGATTCCGAGAACATTTTTTATTCCGGATATTTCAGAAAATGTGTTAATCTGCAGGAATTCTTTGACTTCTTCAACCGCGACACACAATGCAAAAATATAGCAAAATATGTTTTTGAAAATTTTTCGGCAAATCGGAGACCTCAAAATTTCGGATTCCAAAGCTATTCGGAACATCCCTGGTGTTTACAGTAATACATTTCACTTACATCAACTACAGTAATCGCGTTGGCTGGAAGACTGAGCACTGTTAAACTCTTCAGATGATCCACATTTTCAATGATTCTAATCTGGTTGGCGCCGAGGAAAAGTCGATCCAGTTTCAGATTGTTCTCCAAGTTCTCAATTTTGGCGATTCGATTATCACCCAACTCGAGATACTCCAACTCCGTCAACGTCTCCAATCCCTCGATTTTCGAGATCTTGTTATGAACGAAATAGAGTGTCTTCAGTTTTGTCAGCTTCTCGAGATTCTCGATTTTCAAGATTCGATTGAACGACAAATCCAGAATTTCCAAGTTGACAAGAGCATCCAAATTCTCGACTTTCTCAATTTGATTGTCATAGAATTCGAGATGGGTCAATGTCGTCAGACAATCCAGATTCTCAATCTTCTTGAGCAAATTCCAACGAAGAGAAAACTGCTCAACATGGGTGAGCCAGGAGTAGTCTCCGATTTTCTTCAATCGATGACGTGTCAAGTCGACTACTTTAGCATCAGAAGCGATCTGGATAGAAGAGTTATTTTTTGGATGACTAGGTTAACAATCACCTCAACATATTCGACTTCTTCCGGTTCCACGACAATCTTTTCGTATTCTTTAACACCGTCTTCAGAGGTAACACTCGTGACGTTCATCTCTACGGATTCTTCAGGAAGAGGCGAAGAGTCGATAGTACCTAGTGGAGTGGGTGCTAGGATCGAGGGACTAGGCACCTACGTGGTGTCGGCTGGCTGACTAGTGACATGGTTTTGATGTGTTCATTCACGGTTCACGACTAAAATAATTTCAATTACTGCGTGAGACTCTTAGATTTCCGGAATGAATTTTCGGAAAAACGGAATCTGGAATACGGAATCCGGAATTCGGACATCTCCAGAAAAATCCTTAAAAAATGTGCTTTATTTTTCATCGTTTGCAGCGGACATATAAATTAATTTCTCGTGTATTGCAAATTAATATATTGGTTGAAAATTCGGAATAACCCATTTTTTTGGAATTCCGAAAACGGAATTCGGAATAAAATAAATGTTTCGGAATCCGGAATACGGGATCCGGACAAAATATTTTCGCGGAATCTGGAATCTGGAATCTGGAATCTGGAATCTGGAATCTGGAATCTGGAATCTGGAATCTGGAATCTGGAATCTGGAATCTGGAATCTGGAATCTGGAATCTGGAATCTGGAATCTGGAATCTGGAATCTGGAATCTGGAATCTGGAATCTGGAATCTGGAATCTGGAATCTGGAATCTGGAATCTGGAATCTGGAATCTGGAATCTGGAATCTGGAATCTGGAATCTGGAATCTGGAATCTGGAATCTGGAATCTGGAATCTGGAATCTGGAATCTGGAATCTGGAATCTGGAATCTGGAATCTGGAATCTGGAATCTGGAATCTGGAATCTGGAATCTGGAATCTGGAATCTGGAATCTGGAATCTGGAATCTGGAATCTGGAATCTGGAATCTGGAATCTGGAATCTGGAATCTGGAATCTGGAATCTGGAATCTGGAATCTGGAATCTGGAATCTGGAATCTGGAATCTGGAATCTGGAATCTGGAATCTGGAATCTGGAATCTGGAATCTGGAATCTGGAATCTGGAATCTGGAATCTGGAATCTGGAATCTGGAATCTGGAATCTGGAATCTGGAATCTGGAATCTGGAATCTGGAATCTGGAATCTGGAATCTGGAATCTGGAATCTGGAATCTGGAATCTGGAATCTGGAATCTGGAATCTGGAATCTGGAATCTGGAATCTGGAATCTGGAATCTGGAATCTGGAATCTGGAATCTGGAATCTGGAATCTGGAATCTGGAATCTGGAATCTGGAATCTGGAATCTGGAATCTGGAATCTGGAATCTGGAATCTGGAATCTGGAATCTGGAATCTGGAATCTGGAATCTGGAATCCGGAATAAGAAAAACCGGAATCCCAAATCCGGAACCCGGAAATCTCATTTCTGCTGTTAACTCTAGTTCGTGTAGAATTCCATGCTCATCAAAAAACCAAAACGCTTATGCTAGTATCCATAGCAATGACTTCTGAATTATTTACATTTTGTGTTGTTATGTTTCCCAGAAATCTATTTTTTTTCCATTTTCCCCTAGAAAAATGCCGCTCCCGTTTTCTGTAATTTCAACAACTTCCGAAGATGTTCTAGAGGCAAATGATTCTGATGAAGAACACGAGACATTTGATATCAACTGGATATCGGCGAAGTTTCAACTATTCACCTTGCTTTCAAATCAAGTTCTCGTTTTCAGAAACTACTCATTTCCTCAGTCAATGGTTTTAGAACTTGAGGAGGAATCTTTGGTTAGTAGTGTAAATATTACAGTTCACAAAGACTATCCTCGTAAGTTTTTCATTGTTTTATTCTGGACAATAGAATGCATTTTCAGCATCATCGTTGACTGTTTCTTTAGGAATTCCATCCAATCATTTTAGGAATTCTCGAGGGAAATCTTATAATGCAGATTATTCAGTTCGACAGGAGCTGTCATTTAGAGACGATTTCCATGTGGAATATGGTCAGAGGCATCCAAAAGCAACGGTTTTTCTCAATTCACCAGCAAAGTTTGTGAGGTGAATTACTACTTTTTGCAAACTTGAAAACTGGGCACTGGCGGGCCTTCGCGGGTCCTACCATAGTTTCTTTTAGAATCAATATTTATAGACCAACTAAATAAAATATTATGGAACTTAAAGAGTGCTACAAAATGATACTATTTGAGAAATTGCATCTTTTCTAGGAACAAAGTTATAAGTCATCAAGTGGCTAATCCGGGCAGAGCCATAGCCTTTTATTCTTTTTTGGCCATTTCGTCTGTAACTTTTTTCATAAACAAGGTACAGCTCTACAAAAATATTAAATTGTATTCCTTGTCAAGTTCTATCATATTTAATTGAGTTCGTCTGATACTTATTCTAAAACAAACTATGACAGGGCCAGGGCCCATTTTTGACCCCTTTTCAAGCCTATCTTTTTGATCCAACCCTCAAAGTCAGAGAAGAACTCTGTTCCTTCCTTCCTGCAATATCCAAGTATGAAGCAAACAAATCCGATTTTTTTCTCCCAAAATGGGAAACATCATTTCAAATATATATCTGCACAAAAATCGTCGTCAATTCGTCCAATTCAAAAGCAAATAATGGGTTCCTCTTCACCATGCTTCCTCTTCTTTTTCCTCCTTTCTTTTTTCAAAAAAACTCAGATGGCTGTTGGCACCGAATGTCCGTTGTGTTGACTTTACTTGAGAGTAGTAAGTAGGTCGGTTAGTTACTAAGAAAAGGAGAAATAGATAGAGAAGGGAAACGGTGTCTTGTGTCCAAACTGTTTGGTTCGCCACACAGAGCACAAAATAACAAGAGTTTGTAGCCTACGTGTCTGTAACAGTGGATCTGGAAAGTTCTTTTCTCATTCTGTAATTGTCTCTGGGAATGCTCGACCAATCCTCCAGTCAACACTTTTCCATTCACATTTCCTTTCTCTCTCCATAACAACCGCCTTTCTTATGTTTTCTTTATTTTTCCTGCTGAAGTCTCAGATTTCAAGTAACTGGAATATTCATAATCCCCCTCGTTCACTTTTCCCGAATTTTCTTAATTCGTATGAGTTCCTCTATACGATTTTGTGACAGTGTGGGTTTTGAAATCTCGCTTAAGAAACTTCTAAAGTTCTGAAATTTCAGTTTCAGTACAAAAAAATCGGTTTCTCATTTCAAAATCGGCAATATTTAAATTTTATTTTCTCCACTCCTTAGAGGTTTTAGGACTTAAAATTCTTTGTGTTATAAATACTTGAAATTCTGAGGAATATCATATTGTTATATTTTTCTCATAAAAATTTTCAAACTTGGAAGAATTATACCACCCAAAGTGTAGACAAATTTTTGAACTTTCCAAAAATTTTCCAAAAAGCATTTTTCGATGAGAAAATTTTTTTCATATAAAATATCTCATAGTTTCATTTGAAAACATCCGATTTTGTTCTGAAAAAGAGATCTTTTGGCAGTGAAACTGAAGTTTCAGCACTTTAGAAGTTTCTTAAGCAGATTTTGAAAACGAATTCAAAGGTTCTGCAAGATGCTCTTTCAGCGTGCATCCTGTGAAACCTGTAATAGAAGGGCCTCCACACTGTCAAGTTTGAGCTAATTTATCTCAGTTCCTATGCAAGCTATCAAAAAGTTGTCAATTGATTAAACACTTCTGATATTATGATAAACATGTTATCAGTTGACAACTTTTCTATATCTTTGACAGGAAACGAGATAAACTGACTCAAACTTTAAAAGTAAGGAGGCCTTCTATTACAGGTTTTCGGTAATTGGTTTATGTCAATCAGTCGTAAACCTTAAAAGGTTCATTTGCAAGAATTGATTTTTTTTTTCTATTTCTAGAAAAAGCAATCTTGCCCTCATAGCCAGCTTATTTTCAGTCTTGTGTACACTAAAAACGACTACATCTGTGTATTCTTCTTCTTCTTAAAGATTGTAGTTCCGATTAGATAATTTTTATGCAGATAACACAAACTCATTACACAAGATATTCAAGAAACATTCTCCATTTCTTTCAGATGATTATTGATTCCTTTTTTTATTCAAAACCGAATTTTAATAAAAATTTCTCCGCAATCCAGATTCACATGACTTCTATGTATGTCAAAAAAGCTCCCATTTCCTATTCTCAATTTTCCATGAATTTCAATTGGAGCCCCCGATTTCCGCTCACTTATTTGAATTGAAAACTTTTGAAAAAAAAAAACCCAATCCCTTCTACTTTTTTTCAGAATATCTATCCACGGTTTTTCGGATTCTGACGTCAATCATCACCGTCAAGTGTCAATTCTCTCTGTTGTTATTTGTGGAGCAGGTCAGCCATTTCCTTTTTAATTTTTTTTTTGGAAAACATGAATTCTCATAGAAAATGTAATAATCAATGCCATATTCAATATGTATCCCATGCCAAAAGCGCTCATTGTTCATGCGAAAATTGAAAAAGTCAAAGTTCGGTGTCATCCCATAAAGCCCGAGAATATTTTGTTTCTTCTGTGCCATCATTTTTGTTATTTTTTCTCTATAAAAACATTGGTGAATCCATCCTTTTCCCCTCTCAAGAAATGTCAATTTTGGCTCGTTTTCTATCATATTTTCATCCGAAAAAAGCTAAAAGAATTCTGAGAATGGAGTCAGAAGCTAAAAGAACAATTGGAGTTTTTGAGCTCTTGGATCATTTGAAAGAGACGGATCACGAGAAGAAAAGTAAGATAATTCCATATTGAAGAAAAGTGTCACACACTAATAAGAGATCTTTTCCCCTGGTTTTCAATTTCACTTTCCGAATGACCTTTCCCCCGAAAATTGCAGGTGAAATACCGCCATTCGACAGAAATTTCAAGGACGAACCGAAGCAGAAAGCGATGAGTTACGTCGAACTCGATAGAGGAATTCTGTTGCCATTGAAGGCAAAACCGGTCAGTTTTCAAATTCATAACTTTTTTTCCCTCTTGTGCGTAGTTTGAAAACTATTTGAGATTTTTCTTTTTCCTTTTTTTCAATCGAATTCGCCAATCCAAAAAAATTAGAATGAAAGAGAGAGTGGTAAAAACCAATCGTGTGGAAGAAGCAAGTGTAATTGGCTTACTGAGCAAAATGTGCTCTTTTCCTAGAGAATCGAATCGAGATGGCGTCGTTCTCAAGAGTCAATGGGTTGAGAAATTTATTTGCGTTTTTTATCTCAAAATCCTCTTTCATCTACTCTTTCGGAAAGCTTTTCCGTCTAGGTCTTTGGGAAAAAAACTGAATTTTTTTGAGGTTTTTTTTCTGGATTTTTGGTACATAATCGGAGCTGTGAAACATAAAAAGGCAAATAATTCCAAGGGTATAATAACTCGGGGGTACAAAATCGAATTTTTCAGGTATGTTGTGCCCGCGAATTGAAGATTTTGTACCCCTATTAGTAAGTTGCATTGTACCCCAATGACCTATTTGCTAAATAAAGACAGCATGTGGCCGTGTCCAAAGTTCTCAAAACGACAACTACCGTAACCCAAAAAATTTTTCATTTTCCGGACTTTTTATCTCAATTTTCGTCCGTTTTCATTAATTTTTTTTCACTTTCATATTTTGTTCCGACTGGTTTGAAGACAAATTTAACAAAAAACTTGACGAATTGAAACAGTGAAAAATGATAAAAATCCGAAAAATAAGAATATATCTAGGTTACTGTGGTTGTCGTTTTCCTCTAAGAGAAGCCTCACTCACCGTCAACGTTGAGCTCAAATATCTCGATTACTGTAATAGGTATCAAGAATTTGTCAACTGATAATTTATCTATCATAATATCACCAAAACTTCAGCAGTTGAAGTTTTTAATATCTTTCACAAGATTCGAGATAATTGAGGTTAGAATTGACTGTTTGGGAGGGCTTCTATTGGAGGAAATACGGTAAATCAGTAAAATTATTTATCTGCTCAATATTTTGAGTTATATTTCAAGCACGTTCAGTTCTAAAAATTCTCCAAAGAATCGTTCCTTTCTACCTTCTACTGAAATAGATACAAGTTTTCGTCCAAACCTGATACGTCTTACTAGTTTTTAAACCTTCAGTTTTCTTCCCAATTTACTCGTCAAAATAAAACCAAAACAAGCAGAGTGAAAACTAGAAGAAGTAGCAGGTGTTCCTGAGGGGGAAAAGCCTTTTTTTTACATTCGTCACCAGCACGTCCTCTCTCTTCCCCCAAATACGTATTTATTATTTGGTTAGTCACCTTCTCCTGACGCTGTTGGTATACTACTCTTCTCTCTTTCCCCTTCTATTTCTCTTCATCAGCAATTTTATTAAAACATGTGTATAACAAAAATGTGTTTAGTACTTTTGTGGGAGTCTGGAGGATTAGGAATTCTATTTAGGGAATAATATTTTTTGAAAAGTCTGTTTTGTAAGTTGTACGATTATCGGGAGCCTTAAACTCTAGTTTCTAGAATCATCTCAAACTTATTTTCAATATAATATCAGCATATAATCATCATAAACAAAATAAGCATGGATTGGCAGATCTTTCTATTTGCTCTTTTCTCTTCTTCTTATTTCTATTTGCTATTGGAGAGTCAGTTGAACTGCCGCCAATACTACTTAACAATAGACTTTTTGGTTTCTCATATGACTTCTTCGGAACATTTCATAACAAGGTTGCTATTTCTACTAGAAATTTCTAGTTCTAGAAAATCCACGTGACTAGAAACATGGAGTCGTCCATTGTGTTTAGGGTATCCATTGGTGACTATTCATCACCCCCTTCCTATTCAAATTCTTCTTTCTTCTTTTTTTTCTCCTTTTTTGTTGAGATCCAAGAAAACCTTGTTACTTCATGCTCCGATGCACATCCTCCATTGTTTTGAACATGTGTTTTTTTTTCAGAAAATGCGAGAACCCAAGACAATCGTTGGACTTTATGATACAGATTCTGAGGATGAGGAGATCTTATTTTCAAAAGAAATGCTGAATAGATTACGGAAAAAAGAAGCTGTTATGAAGGCATGCGATTTTTTTTCCCAAAAATAATAAAATTGTTTTTAACTTCAGAATCCACAAATACCTTCAACATCTGCGCTTGCCGAGGCAATTACAGTTGATACAAATAGTGAAAAGTCAGCACCGGTAAGTGGTATTTTGAATTTGGAAAAAAAATGGCTCTGCGTCACTTCTAAACTGTGACACTTCGAAACCAGTCATTTCGAAACCGTGGTATTGAATGAATTTCAGACTACAAAAACAATTTTAGGGTTTTCAAATATGCTTTTTCTGAAAATCCAAAATTTAATGTTCTCAAAAGAAGAATAATTCTGGACTTTTTTTCCAGAAAATTTTTTAAAAACAGAAATGCTACGGGCCGGGGACAGTCTTTTTTCTGCTGAATTTTCATGACCAGTTCCGGGTTTTCCGCATTTTTATCTTTTAGAAAAATTTTTGGATAAAAAAATAATTTTAAAAAATTGGAGTATCGTTTGACAAGAAAATTTGGAAATTTTCTGTAATTTCAAGATTTTTTTAATGTAAAAAAATCCTGGACCCACCGGGCCGAGCCCTCATTTTTTGAATACGGATTTAAATTTGATGTCAATTTTGATTTAAATTTGATTGCCAATGAACCGAAAATTTTGAACACAGATAACATTTTTGAGCTCATTTTCCAAAAATTTCTTCAAAATATCATGTTATTTTCCAGGAATCCTCATCATCATCTTCCTCGAAACCCCAGTCATCTGTATCCCCACCGCTGTCGGACAGGTAGCTGAATCGATTGCTCAGCCCTATTCTATCATCCTTCTTTATCATTTTTCTACCCCTGTATCATGTGTTTTGTCCTTTTCCAAACTGATTCCATTGATTTATTCAGTTAAATTTGTTTCCCAATTCATATATATTCCACCCCCACATCACTCGCATCGTCACAAATTCTTGGTTTTTCTATGTACTCGTTTCCCTTCCCCCTTCTAGTCATGTGCAAAAAAAGGCCAATTAATGAAGATGAACACAGTGAAAAAAGAAGTGAAATAGGTGAACAGATGTGTAAACAACAAACAAAACGATTTTAAGGTCGAAAAAACAGATATTGGATGAGATTCTGGGTATTGACGATAAGGGAAATAAACGGAAACCGAGGAAAGAGGTTCACCTTTTTTCGGAAGGGTATCGAATTTCATAATAATTTCCAGGTGTACTTTGGCTCTAGAATGTCAGAATTCAATAACATGTTGAGGCTTCTTGAAAGAAAAAGAGAGGAATCGATTTGGGAAGAAAAGTACTTGATATTTTCAGATTTATATTACAAGAATTTGAATTTTCAGATACGCTCAAGCCTCTGCAATTGATGAAAGTGTCAAAGATCTAAAAGCAAGAGAGGCGGGACTCCGAGAGCTAATAATAGAAAGAGAGGATGCATTGAAGGGGAAGGATCTGATAGCAGCTCAACGGTAATTTGGAGAATTCAGAGAACTGGAAATATTTTCAAAGTATATTTTTTGATTTTTAGAAGCAAAGACCGGTTTGAAAAAAACATGAGTGATGCTCTCCACCTGCCAACCATTCGTGGATTCCTTAGTGATGAAGAGGTACTTGACACAGAAGACCTGCTATGAAAAATTGAAGAATTTCAGTCGAAACGCTTGAAAATCATGTGATAATCGTGTGGAGCCTACGCATAAACCAAGAAAAAGTATCGCCTGACTTCTTCTGATTTCCCTCATGCTTCAACTCATCTATTAAAACCTACAAACTTCGGTCACAAATTCTACGAAATTCCATAAATCTTCCCTATTTATTTAGTTCTCAAAATGTCCTGCAGCCAGGAAATATCTTTCCTGGAGAATCCTACAGTATTCCGGAATCTTTGTTTTGGTCTCACAGCCCTAGAAGTGATCTTCACTAGTTATTCGATGTATCTTTTACTTTTTCATGCTCCGCAACAAATGAAAGAAATGAAATGGTACCTTCTGAATTTGTCTTTATGGTAACATCGGCTAAAAAACTTTTGAAGTCTAATAAAAAATTTTAGGACCAGATCGATGGATTTAATGTATTCTTTACTGGTGGTTCCTTATTTTTTCATTCCAACTCTTGTTGTTCTTCCAGTCGGAGTATTTAGTTTGATCGGTGTCCGCACGGAAATACAGCTCGTTATGCTAGTCCTTATTATTTCTGGTTTGTTTTACTCTTACTATCGGAGCTGTGAAAGAGAAACGCCGGTGGCGAAGGCCGGAGACTTCACAACGACAACTACCGTAACCTAGACATTTGAACGAATTTTTAAAATATTTCGAAAACGCACGAAAGTCGAGAAAATTAATCCTGAAAATAATAAAAATTTATGGTTACGGTAATTGTCGTTGTGGGACCCCCGCTAATTGCCACGGGCGTTTCTCTTCCATAGCTCCGATTTTTTGGTATCAGAATAGTTGATAGGCAATTATACTAATTTAGGTCTCGGATCTTCCGTTGTGATGATTTTTGAGAATCGTTTCAATGCTATATCTCCGCCTAACTTCCGGTTTAAAATCCAGAGAAGACGAGCATACCATTCAATTATGTTTGTAGTCAGTTTTTGTCTTCTAATATCATCTTTTTTGAAACTTGAAGATCAGAAAATTGCAAAGCAGTATTATTCCGAGGTTTATTCCTAAATTAAAAGCTGAAAAAAATTTTTAAAAAATTTCAGTATTTCTTGTGTCCGATTCCTGAATTCTTCACAACTGCATTCTCATTTAAACCAGTATCAGTTCCACTTCTTATCTCAACTGTTCTCCTATTCTCTTTATTAATATTGATACAAGTTATCACATTTGCATTTCTCAGTTTTTATTTTCTCTTTTCTCTAGAGAAGAGCAAAATGTCCCAAGCTACTCGGAACTTGCAAAAGAAATTCTTCCTCACTGCGTGGTTACAGGTGATAAAATTTATTTTTGATAGAGAGAGCATTTGATAAGTTAACAATGATAACTCAAACAAATAAATTTCAGATTTTGACCCATCTTGCTGTTATCGTAATACCCATGGGATATACATTTTTCTCGTTTCTATTGAGATACAGGAACCAGAGTTAGTTCAAAACGAATCCATTTTTAAAGAAATTAAATTTTTCCAGTTCTTGTTAATCTGTCTACTATCATCATCACACTCCATGGAACAATCACTTCTATATCCTCAATCGCCATCAACCGTCCATTCCGGAATCATGTCAAGTCTTGGCTATGTCCAAAAAGATTAAGAAACCGGAGGAGCAGCACTAATTTAAATGTGTTGACTGTTTCTTCTAGTTGGTTCTAAAATAGACAAATGGTGTCCTATAAAGTTTGCAGTTTTATTTGTTTCCCACCACCGTATTCCTTTATCATAAATCGAATTATCGCACTATAAAATTTCTCCTCTCGCCGAGTCTTGTTCCATTTCCAGCGGAGATGCGTTTTCTTCTCCCGCTTCTTCTCCTTTTTTCTTCCACGTCAGCTTTCGATTCATTCGAATTTGACTATGATATCCCTACTGATTACTACGGACCAAAACGTCATCTGATCGAGAGTGTTGGAAGGACCCCATCGGAACGAGGGGATCCGGATCCAAATACTGCTGGACAGATGAACCTACGATTCAAGGAAGATATTTTTGGAGTTTTAAATTCAAGAAGTCGTGCTCATTTTGATGACCTCGCTCAGTATTTCCATCCGAAAATCCAAATTCATGTGTGTTTCGTTCCCGGAAGAGCATTGAAAAAGAATGAATTGTGGGCTGTCATGGCGTATCTATCATTATATTATCAAAAGTTACATGTAAGTTTAGGAGAATAGAATAATACTATTTCATATCAAATTAAGGATGTCGAAATAACCAATCAGTTAAATGAAAAACAGTACGTTCTGGGACTCATGTATTACAATGCTTCCACTCCAGCCGGTGATCATATATTTGGGAAATGGAAGTATGAAGCTTCAATGGATTACAACAAGAACATGATGATAATTGATTACATTTATTTTGTTGGAAACTGTCAAGACATTCCTTTGAAAACGCCACAAGAGCCAATGGAAGAAGTTGATCACTTTCTGGAGAGAGTTCGAGCCAAGTGAGTTTCAATTCGTCGTATTTTGAATCGAATTTGCGTTTTGTAGGCTTATTCATGGATTGTTTTTACCGTATGGTGTAGAAGAAAAGTTGAAAGATTTTGAAGATTTTGGCGACTGGATCACAGAGGATGCACAAATTGTGGTTTGTGATGAACCAAAGATGAATAAGGGTGATTTTAATACTAAAGTACTTACTAATATTGTATTTTCCAGACCAATTCATTAGATACATGGCTGATAGGTATAGTGGAATTCGTAAGTACTCGGTAGGAGTTATTATTTCATTGTTAGACGTTTTGAAGTGTTTGGTTTACAGAACAATACCTACACCCATCAGAAGTTTAACCAGCACTTTGAGATTTACTTTTCGACTACTTGGGAAGCTCAGAATACTACGAAATTCATGGATACGTATGTATTTCGAGTCAAGAAGGAAGAGCAATGGGTTCCATATATGAATCAAGGATTCAGCTTCTGGAAGATCTACTGGGTGACCAAGAAATGTACCAGGGATGTGACAAAGCATATAGCTCTCTTGGATGGTGCTACTATTCTGGAGGAAGTGAATAAACGATTCTGTGGGATGATCAATGGTGAAAATTGGGATGTTTATCAATCGTTCCTCGATCTTTTTGAGAAGAGCGACACAGAATGGGGTACTTGTGCTGGATCGAAAAGCCAAACCTATGGTAAAATTGTAGCAAAAATAGCAAAGATTGTAGCAAAGATAAACTGAATTTCAGACCATATTCGTGGGCACATGGAGAAGGTGGCTACTCGGTATGCAAAGTGTACGGTATCCGAAGTGAGGATCCGGAATTTGGTGGCTGCGGACTTCTCAACAACTTTTCTGGTGAGCAGAGCAACGGAAGTTCAGGAGCAAGAGGAATTGGATGTGGGATTCGCTGGATTCAAAGACAAAAAAGGATTGTGGCAAATGAATCGGATGTACTTCGAGTGTGATGAGACCAAAAAGAAAAAGAAGAGAATGATTCTTGACTTGTGATAAAATAAAAATTTTATTTGCATTGGTTTCTGGCTCTCTAATTTAATCTATCAATTTTATGGATCCCATGTTTGTTTCATGAAAGATTTCGGATAAAGATTAAAAAGCCGTTAAATGTACCGTAACTGTACCATGCACATGTGATAAAATGGCTCCTGAACTATCAACTTCTCGTGTGCTGTGAATGACGTCATTAACTGGAAAAGTTTTTTAAAAAATTTAAAAAATCCTCCTACAGTAACCGAGGCAAAGGAGGTCCTCCGACTGCTAACTATTATATCCTGCGGTCCAGTATTGTTTCCTTTTTTAGTTTTTCCAATTCTACCGTATCTCGAAGATTTTCTTATTGTTACAGTACCCAATCAACAAGAAGCTTCTGTTTAGGCCACGTGCTCTTTCCCAACTGCAAGGAATACTGTAATTCGTCTCCAACTCTTCTGGGAAAACGTCTTAATCGAATCAGGAGACCTACGGAACGACTATAAACGATGGGCGTTCTCCTTCTCCTCTCTCACTTTTCTATTTCCATCCGATGCGTCTGCTTGTATTCTCTCTTCTTCTATTTCTGCCTGAATTGGCTCTGGGATTCGAGTCTTTGGACCTTTCCGAGTATAATGATCTTTCCTCGAATACCATAATTGACTTCTATGACAATGAAATCCCGGACATTGATTTTGAATTGGAACGTCGTCGTTTCCAAGAACCAATACCAAAAACTGGAGCTGAAATGATGGCCAGATTCAACAGGAATTTCTTGAATTTCCTATCGAAAGGCGAAAGAAAGGATTGGAATAATTTGATGCAAATCATGTCGCCGGATGCGTATATTGAGACTTGTATGGCATCGGCTTATGGATTGAGTATGGATCAGTTCTATAAATGGATGACCTACTTGAGCAAGTTTTATTTGGAAGTTGGGGTAAACATCCGAATCATCTATAATTCTAAAAATTAGAATGTGAATTTCAGTTGACAAGCACAGTCATAACAGACAGCTCGGATGGGGATATCACCACTGAATTGGTTTATAGGTCAGACGTCAGAGGAGACATCAAGAGATCCGATAAATGGACAATGTCAGCTACATTCGATAAGGAAAAGGGACATTTTGTGGTGAACACTTTGAAGATGATGTCTGATTGCTCGACTATTCCGAAGACTCCTCCACTTGAACCAGCTATTCCTGTTGAAACTTTCATTTCAAGTTTGAAAAACAAGTAAGATTTCTTAAAAAGTGAGATGATTGGAAATACAATGAACCGATTTAGATTGGTAAGTGACATCTTCCTGGATGGTGGTCTTCATTACAAGTCGGCTTATGAATCCATGTACAACTATTTGAATCCATCACCATTTATCAACATATGTGACGTTGGAAAAATGTCTGCGAGTGAGTAAGAATGCATGTCTAAACAACTAACTTTTGTTTACAGACCAGTTTGTGGAATACTGGAATAAGAGATACGGCAAGGTGCAAAAATACATGGTATACTAATCTATTTTATTTAAAAAAAAAACATTTGAAAATCAATGACTTCAGAATCATACCTTCGAAGTGACCCATACCGAAAACAAGACATATTATGTCGACTTTTCTGTGACCTATCAAGGAGAACCAGGAACATTCTACAAGGACAGATACAAGTTCCAGATTCAAAAGGTCTGAAATGTTTAAGAAAAAATGAACAATTTTGATTTTAGTGGTTAAATTTCTTCGTTGATTATTTCGAGAACTTCATGGATTGGACCATAATCCAAGTTCAACAGTATTGCACTGAAAATAAAACCAAGTGAGTTAACAGTGAGGAAAGAAATAACGTTGAATTTGTATTCAGAATGAGCAAGAGCGATGAATCTCTTCAGAAAATGGCGTTGTCCTCGAGACGATGGGATCAAGTATTCCGTACGGATCTCCAGTGGAATACTCAGAAGGCATTCAAGGAAATGTTCGATCAGAAGACGTTTAATGGTTATGCTTGCGGAGGAAAATTCGATACGTGGAGTAAGCTTAAGCTTCTTATGTTTCAAGTAGATCACAAATTCTAGCGAAATTCGAAGACTGGCTGTCGAATTTGGCGAAATTCTATGGTAAATCGGTTCCAATGCAAACATCGGTTTATGCCGCAACACAGGATAAACTTGGGTTCTGGGTTCTCAATCAAATGACAGCATGGTCGGACAACAGCACATCCAAACACCGTGTCTATTTTGAAGGATACTACGTAAGTTACTGCTCTCTGCGTATCTCATATTTTTTTTTAATTTCAGAAGGATAACAATTGGCAGCTGAATCATCTCGGCTTTGCGTGCAACGAGTAATTGTTGTGCTGTTTGTTCATTGAATCAAATAAATGTTTATGTGCAAAATAGCGTTTCGCTCGACCATGTTGTTTATTTATGTGAAGCGAAATGTGATACATTTATGTGATTTTTGACTTTTGTCGGAATAAAAAACTGTCACCTCGATTTTGAAGATTCATCGCCAGTATTCAGAAAAAAAAACTACGGTGTTTTGCACTGAGTCTTCTAAAACGCAGGTGGTCGTTTTATAATTCCGACAATCTGCAAGAATCACAGACAAATGTCATGTATAATGGCTTCCTTTGTCAAAGTCTAGCGAAAAGAAGAATAATTCAAAAGCTTTCGGGTCACCATGGAAGCCCTTCCGCATATTGTTCTCAGAATTTCCTATTTTCGGGATTTTAAACATAGAAATTTCGAAGAGAAGCTTTTCGTCTTCCCGTTGAAACCGCTACAGTATGTCATTTTAAAGGAACAACTCCCCTGGGAGCAGAGTACTGTAGAAACTTACTCCCACAGCGAAACACTCCAAGTGATTTTTTTTTCCTTTCTCATGTTTTCCTTCATGAAGGCCTTCAGCGCTTTGCGGTGTTTTTTCTTCAATTTCCTTTGAATGCGTCAAGAAATTTGATACGTCTCCTTTTCTGTGCCCTGGCGCCATATCTGTCTCATGCACGGCGCGCTCTCCTCCTTCGAATGACCTGCACTTCTTCTGCTCCTTCTATCGATTTTCTTTATGGCGTCTATTATGTGTCGTGAGTTGTGTTATCAGTGTCGTCTATGATAAGATAGAGCAGTTTATTGCCCTTTCTCTGCTCAATCTTTACCGGGTTCAGATATCAATTTCCCAACATTTTTTGCTTTGCAGAACAGCTCAAACATGGTCAAAGTTGGGATCATAGGAGGAAGTGGTTTGGAGGATCCAAATATCCTTTTAAACCCTACAGCGATCTCGATTGATACTCCGTACGGACAACCGAGTGATCATCTCATACAAGGTGAGTAGAACAGCAGAAAAACAGCTCATACAAACATTTTTAGGAACAATCAGTGGTGTCGAATGCGTTCTTTTGGCACGGCATGGACGGAAGCACGACATTATGCCCGGAAACGTCAACTATCGCGCCAATCTCTGGGCTCTCTACTCTCTCGGTAATATTTCAAACTAATAATGAATCAAGCTGAATTGTAATTCTAGGAGTTGATGTCATCATTGCTTCTACTGCATGCGGCTCTTTAAAGGAAGAAGTGGCTCCAGGACACTTGCTATTCCCGGATTCAGTTTTCGACAGGTTAAAATACAGTTGAAAATGCAACCAAACCGCTTGATTTGCAGAACCAACAGTCGCAAAGCTACATTCTTCGATGGCACCTTCAGTGGAGCACCAGGAGTTTCTCATATCCAGGCTCATCCAACTTATAACGAGAAATTGAGACAGGTTTGTTCTCAAAAACATCTTTCCGGAAGATGAAATGTTTTCCAGGTTTTGATTTCTACCGCCGAGAAGTGCAAGCTCGTTCACCATCGCACCGGCTTTGGAGTTTGCATTGAAGGGCCTCGATTTTCGACAAAAGCCGAAAGTATGGTCTTCAAATCATGGGGAGCCAGTTTGGTTAACATGACAATGATGCCAGAAGTAAGTTTCATTCTTTTTACAAAGATCTTACCGAAATAGTTCTAATTTCAGTGCATTCTTGCCAAGGAACTTGGTATTCCATACGCAACTACTGCTTTGGTCACCGATTATGACTGCTGGAAAGATGAAGATCAAGTAACAGCTGCTTCGGTGATGAAAGTATTCGCTGCGAACGTGGAAAAAGCGAAGACTCTGTTCATAGAAGCTGTAGCGGAAATTGGGAAAATCGATTGGAGTGCTGAGATTGCGCAAACGAAAACTGCTGCACGGCAGTCGATCATGATCTCCCCAGATGTCGAAGTCGAATTCCTCAAAGTTCCCAAGCCATGAATCTGATATCTCCATCACCTATTTAATGTTTCTATCATTTGAATGTAATCTCGAAAAATTCTAATAACGTGATAAATATTTTTATTTTTTTACTGTTAAAATCGTGTCGTGTCCTTGATGAGCCAACTTGAAAGATGAACACTGACACACAACTCAGAAAATTTTCTAGAAAACAAATAATCGTTGCCTACACTCACTGCACTGTCCGATAAAAAAGCTTCGGAACCAAAAAAAATTGGTGAAGAACAATAAAACATGTAATTTAGACATGGGAACCAGCTGATAACTGATAAATACTTTTCAGTTTATACTCAAAAAATTTTTGTCAGTTCCTTTTTTACATCATAAGAATCACTTGAAATCATGGACAAAAAGCAAGAAAACGATTCTACTCTGTCTGATTCACAATCGTTGAGCGAGTCTTCGTCTTCCAATTCCTTCAGCTATTGTTCTCTGGTGAGTGAAAACGCGTTGCTTTTAACACAGTTTGACAAGGACAGCGACCGCCGGTTCCATGGTGTAGCGGTTAGCACTCAGGACTTTGAATCCTGCGACCCGAGTTCAAATCTCGGTGGAACCTATGCCTTTTTGTTTTTCAGTTACGCTACTCCAACAAAGTTGATAAGCTGCTTCTTGGCTTCGGAATATTTTTCTCAATTTCCCAGGGTTGTGCGAGTGCTATGAATGCAGTTCTTTTCAGAGACCTAACAGATGTTCTAATCAGTGGTAACTAGGAAGTTCTGAATTATTTTTGTAAGTATACAGTTTTCAGGACAAGGATCATATACCAACCAAACTTTTGATCACCAACAATTCCATAATGAAACATTGAACATTATTCACACTTACTTTTTGTACGGTACTCTTGTGTTTAGTTTGTCATTCGTTTCGGTAAGATTTATGATTTTTTGAATTAGTTAAACCTAATCATCAGATGTGCTGCTGGCATACGTTCTGTGAACGACAAATTTTCAAGATTCGAAAAGCATACTTTAGTGCATTGTTACGGTGATTAGCCAAATTGTTAACATAGTTATTCTTGAAATGATTACAGTCAGGATTGGGAGTGGTACGACTGGAATGATTCTGGAGCAGCGACTGTTCGAATGAACGAGTGAGTTGTAAAAAATCTGAAGGAAAGTTTCAGAAATCTTGATTGTTTAGTGGACTGGAAAGAGTCCGAGATGGATTAGGAGACAAGATTGGTGTTATCATTGCCTATTTGACCCACTTTTTCTGTGGACTGTCTCTTGCATTCTACTTGAGGTATCAATGAATATGAATATCCCTCTATTATGAATTTTCAGTGTTGAAATGACAGCTGTGACTCTTGTGATCACCCCTGCTTTCATTCTCCCAATCATCATATCTCGCAAGGTTTGTTAAATCAGTTATGAACTTTCCTCTGACTGGGAACGGTTATTTAGATGATCTCAAAGGTGACTCCACAAGAATTGGAAGCGTATGAATCTGCGGGAAGTGCAGCAAGTGAAGTTATCAGTGGAATCAAAACAGTAGTGTCTTTTAATGGAGAACAAAAAGAAATCGACAGGTTGAAAAAATCTTTTTAATAATCTGAAACAACATGAGTTGATTTAGGTACTCCTCATTCTTAACCGAAGGAATGTACTGGGGACTTTGGCGAGCTTCTTTGAGCTCATTTGAGGTCGCCTTTGGGGTATTCTTCATGTGTTTTTCAATGGCAATTTCATTCTGGTTAGTTCTTCGTAGCTTGAGATTCGAAATAATTGATTTAAAGGTGGGGAACCAGTTTGGTTCTCAAAGGATCAATAACTCCTGGAACCACACTTGCAGTATTTTGGGCAGTCAATGGAGCTATATACTTTGTCGGACAAGCTATTCCGCATTTGTCATCGGTCTCATCGTGCTACAGTGCAGCCGTACCTGTTTTTCAGATTATTGATAGGGTGAGTTCGACAGTAGACGATCTATAAGCTGACGAACTACTTTCAGCAAGTTACCCTTGATGGGACATCTGATGAAGGACTGAAATTATCGAAAGTAAAAGGAAAAGTGAAGTTTGAGAATGTTTTGTTCAAATATCCAACTCGGCAAAAAGTAGGTTCTGAGTTTTCAAAGAATCTCCAACTATCCAACCCCCCAGGTAAACGTCCTGAAAGGAATCAGTCTTCATGCCAATCCCGGAGAAAACATTGCGTTGGTTGGTCATTCTGGAAGTGGAAAAAGTACAACAGCTGCTCTTTTAATGCATTTTTATGAGTTGAATGGGGGAAAAGTGGGTGGAAAAAATAGCTAATAGTTGAGTTCAACTTCTACTTTAAGATATCAATTGATGATACAAACATTGATGAATTGAATTTGTCACATTTGAGGAACATTGTGGGAATCGTCAGTCAGGAACCATTGTTGTTTGCGGATACTGTAACTTTTCAAATTTTGATTTTTAGATCAATGATGTCGTTTCAGGTTGAAAACAATATCAGGTTAGGAGCTCCAGATTTGGATGAAAACGAAATGGAATACTATTGCAAACTGGCAAATGCACACGATTTCATTGAGCAACTGCCGAATGTAAAGTGAATTTCTTGATTGAGTCATCTGAATTCATTCTAGGGTTACAAAACAGTTATTGGAAATGGAGGAGTCGAATTATCAGGAGGACAACGACAGAGGATAGCGATTGCGAGAACTTTGGCAAGAAAGTGGGCGGATCATAGTTCATTTGAAGCAAGAAAAACACTTTCAGGCCATCGATTTTGATATTGGACGAAGCCACGAGTGCTCTGGATTCAGAGAGTGAATCCCTGGTTCAGATAGCATTGGAGAATGCAGCAGAAGGAAGGACTACAATCACAATTGCTCATAGATTGGGAACCATTCGGAATTGTAATAGAATTTATGTTTTCGATGATGGAAACATTGTGGAAGTTGGAAGTCACCAAGAACTTATGGAGAAAGATGGACACTATGCGAAAATGGTTCGATCCCAAGAAATTGAAATGGAAAATAGTCAAGAATCGACAATGGAAGAAGGTAGTATTCCTTGGTTTCCTGAAAGAAACAAGTAATTATTTTCAGATTCGTTTGAATCTAGAAAGGATTCTTGTGACTCAAAATCCTCTCGTCAAAAATTCAGCAGAAAAACGGCGAGATCATATTCGCTGACATCTGAAAAATTGCTTTCTGATATGTCTCCATTAAAGGTGGTTTTATAAAACAACTAGAGTTCATGATTCACAAATTCAGATAGAAGAGGAAAATGAACGACAGTCGACATTTCTCGAAATTCTCCGATACGCGAAACCAGAGTGGTGCCTTCTTGCTCTCTCCATCCTGGTATCCATTCTCCGTGGATTCAATTACCCAATTTACTCAATCCTTTATGGAAGAATGTTCCGGGTGAATATCATCAAACAACAACAAAAAATACATTTCCATTTTAGATTCTATCAACTGGAACAGACGATGAGAAGAGTAGTAATTCAGACATGAATGCAATCTATTTGGTGGCTCTTGGGATATATGCACTGATAGTGACAATGGCAGCTGGTTGCTTAATTGGATATGTAGGGGAGAACCTCACGAAGAGACTTCGAATTCTATTGTTCAGTAACATTCTCAGACAGGTTTACATTTTTTAATATAAAAAGAAACACAAATATCCAGGACGGTGAATACTTTGACGTCCCTGAACATGCACCTGGACGTCTTATCACTCGTCTTTCCACAGATGCTCCAAATATACGTGCTGCTATAGATCAACGTCTTGCTGATGTTATTCAAGGATTCTCAGCAATTCTTTGTGGAATAGCTATTGCTTTCTGGTTCAGCCCAACGATGGCTCTGATGGGACTTGTGAATGTAGGAGTGCTCATTTCTCTACAAGGCTTCATAACACATGTATTGAAAAAGAGAGGAGAGAAAGATTCGGTGAGATCAGAAGAGCCATCAAGACTAGCCATTGAAGCAGTTGAACAACACCGAACTGTTCAGTACTTGACTAGAGAACAGAGTTTTGTGAAGAAATTCGCCGATGGAATGCATCCAATTCACATCAGAAACCTGCAACGTGGAATATTACAATCAATATCGTACGCCTTGTCTACTAGCTACACATCTTTCAGTTTTGCAATCGGATACCGTTTTGGTCTTCTTCTAGTCGATCATGATTTAGCGAATCCATTCACGGTCTTTCAGTAAGTTTCGCTTACTCTCTCAAATATTTATCAAAATGGATTTTCAGAGTCATCGAATCTCTGAATTCCTCATCTCCTTCTCTTCTAGCACTTGGATCATATATTCCAGAATATGTGCGCGCACAAATTTCAGCTGGATTACTGTTTCGAATGTTAAGAGATGAACCAAAAATTGATTCAAACACTGGAAAGAAAACTACGCTGGATGGTGAAATTTCTTTGAAAAATGTATACTTTGGATATCAAGTTTCTGGAAGGAAAATGATTTTAAAAGACTTTACACTGAAGGTACTTATAGATTTGATAATTCAAATTTCAGATTGTTTAAATTCCAATTTCAGATTGAAAGCGGAAAAACAACTGCAATTGTGGGGGCCAGTGGATGTGGTAAGAGCACAACCATTCAACTTTTGGAAAGATTTTACGATCCAATCGCTGGAAGAATCGATTTTGGAAGTACCAATTTGAGAGAATTGAATCTTAGACACTTGCGATCTCAAGTTGCGTTGGTTGAACAAGAACCAACTCTTTTCAATTATTCGATTCGAAAAAATATCGCTTATGGTCTAGAAACGATAACTGAAGAAGAGGTCATCCAGGCTGCAAAAGTTGCTCATGCCCATGAATTCATCACGAGCTTACCAGAAGTAGGTCAATTCCAGAGGTGTCCGGATTCCGGATTCCGTGCTTTTTCTCATTCGGGATTCGGGATTCCGTATTTCGGGAAATCTTTATTTGTCAGGATTCCGGATCCCGAATTCCGGAAAAATTAGTTTCATTCAGGATTGCGGATTCCGTTTCTCAAAAAATTCATTCCTGAAATCTCTGATCAATTTCTAGATTATTCTACAAAAGTTGAATTTAGGGTTACGATACAATAGTTGGAGAAGGAGGAAGCAAGTTGTCTGGAGGACAGAAACAACGGATCGCAATAGCCAGAGCGATCGTAAGAAATCCCAAAATTCTCCTTCTGGATGAAGCGATGAGCGCCTTGGATGTGGAGAGTGAAAGGGTAAATCGGTAAAATCCCCACTTCCATTTTTTTGTTTTTTTTTTCAGTTAGTTCAAGAAGCTTTGGAAAAGGCGAAAGAAGGAAGGACTTGTGTTGTCATCGCCCATCGCCTCACAACAATACGAGGTGCTCTTTTGATCCTTATCATTTTCCATTTGCAATAAAAATTTCAGGTGCTGATAGCATTGCAGTTGTCAAAAATGGCAAAGTCGTGGAACAAGGAACTCATCAGCAGTTATTGGCATTAGGAGGGGAATACGCAAACTTTGTTCAAAAAGCTACTTTATGAATTTATTGGTGTCATTGTTTGTATAAAAAGTTAATAATAAAAATGATGGGTGAATTGGGAAAATGGGGGTTGAAACGGGAAAGATAAGGGGAAGAAGTGGGAAATCTACCACCACAAAGGCTTATTAATAGTTCTTGGAGTTGTCATATTCACGATTTCCATACTTTTATCGTCATTGTCCAACTTGAAGATTCTTGGATGGTAGTGTTTTCGGAAGACATCGTATTCTTTTGGCGTCAGAACATCTCGAATCAAATCCTTAACTGATCCAACGAATCTCTCGTTGATGGTTTCCGCAATCAATGCAAACGCCATTGAAGGCCTTGTGGCAAACTTGTGGATCTGTTCAGCAGCAGGATCAAACGAATACACAATCATCCTCTTTACGCGAGCCTTCACTAGCTTGGCTGACTTTTCGTCCAGATCCTCGATTAATCCCTTTTGCGCTTTTGTCAGCTCACTGATTTGTTTTGTTGTCAAATTTCGTCGGAGGCGTGTGTAAACATCTGAATTTTAAAGTTATATTTTGGAAATAGGAAAACCCATTATTACCATCCAAGATATCATCTAGTGGTTTACCCTTGTGCATTCCAACAGCTGCTACGTCAATGCTCTGGAAGAATATGAAAGTGAAGGATTTCCTAGAAACCTACTTTTGAAAGTTGAGCATCTGTCAAGAAATCAGAGACGAGGAGTTTGAATCTTTGGATTGCCAATTGCTTCGAATCCCGACCTGAAGTTTCATAGATACAATACTCTATGACTGATTAACCTACCAGCAGTGAAGCCTCTCGGTCTCATTGGAATCTTCGGAATTGTCACAGATGACACATTCTCAACTTTTGGGGAAACGGGGGAAACAGTATTTGGAGGACTTATTATAGCCGCATCTGCTAGCCAGAAAATAACCAGAAAATGGAGAAGAAAACCCAACATCTTTTGAAAATTCTCAACGATCTAGTCGCCTTTTATTGAATTCTTGCCGACCTTGGTCACTTCGATTTAAGAATAACATTCGAATACCTGAAATAACAATCGGATTATCGGACAATAGCTGCCCTATGTCATATTTCAGGGCCGAGAAATAGAAACGTGCGTTCTTCAAAAATAAGCGATTCTGGGAAAAAAGGAAGTTAGGAATGGATGATCTAGAAAGATGAGAGTTCAAATGTATATTTGATCACGAGATGAATTCCAGTAGATCTGGTTTTTGGATTAGAACTCGTCTGGAAATATCGCATGATTGTCACATTTATTATGCATTGAGTTTTTTCATGTTCTTCCGGGGCAAAACTCTAGCAAGTCATAGTGTGTCATGTTTTTTTTGGATTCTGCAAGAACCACAACCCATCTTGTGCTTCGCCGGCAACTTCTTAATGGTTTGATCCTAGATGAGACCCGTACAGAAGCTGGTCAAACTCCAACTAACAAGGTTCCGACCTAGTAGGAATTGCATTTTCAAATTCTGACCAAAATCTGACCATTGCCCGCTATACATTTTTTGGGAAAGTTCCGACCAGAATACGGCCAATATCCGTCCAAAAGTCGAAATCCCGACTTCTGACCAGAAGTTACAAGCCGACAGCCGAGATATTTTCCTTTACCTCAAAGTTACTTTCAGATTACATTCTCGGGTATAATCTGGTCAACTTCCGGCCTGAAGTTGTTCGGAATCTCCGTATAAAGACCGCTGCTAAAGCCGATCGAATTCCGACAAAGTTACAGTTACAGCTAACTACAAAGCCAGTTACACGCCTAAATAAAATTCTCTTACCGAAATTGTTTTTCTTTTTTGTCTCTTTTTGATAAATCATAATCCCATGACAACATCACATGGCACATCCTTCCTACACTGCTATACTAAATTTCGCAATTAAGTGCGTCCCGACTATGCATTTTTTCGTCTTTTCGGCTCTTGCTTCTCTTCTACCAGGCAACAAAGCTTCTCGCTTTCACTTTTTTTTTGGGAAAGAATCGATACGTTTTCTGTGCCGCGTTGACTCTTTGCCGTAGGTTACCCACCCCTTTTTTGGAAAAAAGACTAAAGAAGAAAAGGAGATTCAACGTTTTAATGTTTTATCGAACGCAGCGAGAGAGCACATGTATTCGTTTCCTGAAGCTGAGATTAGTTCCTCCCCTTTTTTGGCTCTCCTCGGCGGCGGCTCCATTCTTTCTTCATTTCTTTCCTTTTGCTTCCAATTATTGGTTTTTTCAGAAAAACCATGGCTTCTGATAGCTTGGAGTCGTCGTTTGAAATTGTACCCAAAAGCGAGGTGGCAATGAATAGAAAGATGGCTGTTGAAATGTTGCGAGAGATGGCTAAGGAAGAACTTCTGGTCAGTGAACGTTTCTGATATCTGATATATGCATATTCAAAATTGATTTTACAGAAGGAGGATGCATTTGAGTCTATTGCTGACACCAAAGAGACTGAGACTGCAATCAAACTGGCTGCTCTCAAGAAGGCGTATGAGGGATTGAAGAGAAGTCGTTCGGCAAGAAGGAAGTCAATGTTGGAGGCTGCATTGTTTATAACTGTCATCTCCTTTCTCATCATCAACACCTTCTCCGATCTTCTCTTTTTCCTCTCTGACGTGAGTTTTGATTGAAAAAGTACCTTTTGATTGAATTCAAACTGTTTCAGATTCAGGAGAGCTGTGGAAAGAGAGGATCCCAGACGGATGACGACTTCAAAATGAGCGTGGCTGAATTTACGGCCAACATCAAGGCAAGTGGACGAATCAATCGCCCGATCGGAAACTTCGAAAACGCTGCTCTCTACTATCTTCTATCCGAAAAGCAACCGATTGAAATTGCCTTCCGTCGTCAATGGATCCCTGATCATGAATTCTTTGAAGGAGTCGAGAATTTCGTTCGAGGAATGGAATGGGAAGCCACTTTGGAGGAAGAGCTCTTCGTTCATGGAGTCCCAAACTTTGATCACAAGTTCCAGTTGGAGGAGATGACCTTACGCACCATCTACAATCACAAGATCTACAATCAGAAATTTTTGAATCTCGGAACAAAGGAAATGATCGACAAGAACCATTCAATCGAATATTTCACTTCTCAAAGAACCCTGATTCGTTTGGAAAAGAACAACGGAAAAGAAGTCTCTCGCACCGAATACTTCCTGAAACTCGGAGACTTGCACGTCTTCGACAAACGTGGAGAGTTTGAGTGCACCCGCGTCTTCTACGCCCCAGCTATTGATAAGGAAATCAAGAAGAGAATGAAATAACTCTTCCAAACTTGTCATCTTAATCACTTTTTCTCAATCTTTTTCTTTCCAATTATCTCAATTCTTGTAAATTATGCACCAAATCAAATCATTTTCTCTACTCGATCTTTTCTTTAAAAAGAATCGGCCAGTCCTCACACACCGTGAAAATCACCCCTCTTCCTCTTTTCCCAGCTTAGTATCTCTTCATTGAACTTTACAAAAAATATGCAAAAGCATTGTTTTTTTTCGAGGGAAATTGCAATAAAGGTTGATTTGTAGACAATCTCTTTGTCCTCAGTAAAATTTATTTTTAGATAATTCTTCAGAAAAAAGTCTAATCTCCCAGATTGCCTTTTTATGTCGGAAGTAGTTCTAGTACTCATCACATCAAGAAAATTGCTCTCCGATTTCGGAGCGCAACCGAAGTGTCCTCGATTTTAGAGGTACTAGATTTTTATGGGACCAAGTCCATTTTCTTCAGCCATTTCGTTTTTTCTCTTCATTGAAGTGGACTATAAAAATAATAAAAAGAAGTAGAGGTGTGGAGACGGAATTAGAACTTGAAGCAGGAAAAATGCTTATTGAAATCAATCCAGAAACAATCAGAAGTAGGTTTCAAACCACAAGAATTAGCATAAAGAAACACATCAATGTAAAGTGTAAAGAATTTTATTCTTTTCATATGCAGCAGATATTTTCGGAATGAAGTTTTGGAGAGACGGAATCCGGAATCCGGATATCTCTGATATACAGGCGTCTACGTTTCGCATCAACACGGGCGTGATTACTATAGTGGGTTGAGCAATTGTGACGTCCACAGGAGAGGACCGTGTGGATGTCGAGCTGATGACCAAATCATCAAAGATGACCTAACTTTTCAGGTTATTGTGTTCACTTCTTCCAGCCAATGGTTTCCAGCGAATTGAATGACTAGAAGGCGGGTGCCAGAGCATGACTCAAGGTTCCAACGAAAATCATTGATACAGATTGTACCGCCGGAAACGCAGCCTTATCATCCTAATTTTCTATCATCTCAGTAATCCAAATCCCATGATTCTGAAATCGCTGGAGCCGGTTCTCGTTGGTTTTGCTATTTCAATCAAAATTAAGCAAACTGGCTGAAAAATTGTTATTTCAATAAAAATCGATATGAGAGGAAAACCCGCTTCATGTAGCTATTTTCTAATTAGATCCAAAAACGTTTTAATTAAAAACAGCCCGAATCTCATTAGGCTCGGTATCCCTTCTTTTCGATAAAGGGAATTGGAAAATCATTCAAATTCAATTTGAATTGAAAATTTTGATTCAGCAACAAAGACATCTGAATGCACACCAAGAAAAGTTATATGAGGCTGGTCATAGACTCGATGCTGCTAATTTCATAAAAGATATAAATGCCCTAGTTCAAAAGTTGAAAATCGCCAAACTTTTTATTTCTCTTGGGATCAGGTAGTTCCGAAAAGATCAATTTTGTCGTATGGAAGCCAGTATTCTCACGATATTCGCTTCTCATTAGGATTACTGTTCAGAAGTTCATTAACACCCACATTCTTTTATTTATCTCATGACTCACTTTTCATGTTTACACAGAATAATTTCATCTCAAACTACTGATTTTCGGAGATTTTTTTTGGTTTTCTGACAACATTAATTACCATTTCTCCCCTCCTTCCTCCCCTCCCACTCGTTTCTGTTTGTCACTGCTTCTTTCTCCTTTCCCGCTCATTCCAACCTGTAATTATGTGGGCGTGACTGCGTCAAACCGACTGAAAGTTTTCTTTCTTTATACCAGCCCACTTCTTCTTTATAATTTCATTTCCTGTGCATCATTGTTTCAGTATCAACCTCTTTCCGTGGATACCAGTTCAATCCAATCATGTCTCTCTCCAAGGAACCAATTCTCGAGTTGTCCGATATGGTAAGCAAACAGTGGCCCCATTCAGAAAATATTGAATTAATATTCAGGCCGAGTTCAATCATCTGGTTCGTCAGCATCCGGAGAAAGTCATCGTCTTGGACTTCTTCGCCACGTGGTGTGGACCATGTAAGGCGATCGCTCCATTGTACAGGGAGCTGGCCATCGAGTACAAGGGAATCATCTTCTGCAAAGTCGATGTTGATGAAGCGGTTAGTGAATCTGAAGGATCACAGTTTTTGAAAATGTATGTTTCAGGAAGACCTCTGCGCCAAGTACGACGTCAAGATGATGCCCACTTTCGTCTTCACCAAAAACGGAGAGACTCTGGTAAGTGAGACGTTTATTGGGGTATGAATAGGAAGTTTGTCACTTGTGGAATTATAAGTCCCTAAATGTAAACTATGGTCAATACAGAAATAATTCAATCAGAATCAAAGTTCCATAGGATTTTGGTACCGTGAAACCTGTGATAGAAAGGGCAATTTTTCTTGGTTCCTGTCAGAGGTATAAAAAAGTTGTCAACTGATAAATTGTTTATCATAATATCAGAAGTGTTTCGTCAAATGACACATTTTTGATATCTTGTATAAGATTTGAGATAATTGAGTCCAAAGTTGACAGTGTGGGGGGCCCTTCTATTAAAGGTTCTACGGTTACCTGAATTAAATAATATCGTGTTTCGTCCCACACTACAACCTCTCATAGGCCCACTGTAAGAAATTCTCACAACAATTATAAAATTTCTCGAAGTAACGTTTCAAATGAATGGATCAATCGTGAGCCTCACTTTCAGGTTCGAGATCAAATAGTGAAATGTAGATCTGATTCTTTCGGACCTAATTTTTTTAAAACTATTGACTCCAATCATATCTTTTTGACTTTTTACAGGAGACTCTGGAAGGTGGCGTCGAGGAGGAACTTCGCAGAAAAGTACGCGAGCACTCGTTGGCGGCTTCTGCCTCAACCGTTGCTCATTGATCATCGACCATCTGTCTCCTAATAAATCTGCTCATTGAACCCTTCCATTCCCTACAATTAACCCCCGCCAGACGACACAAATTGTTTTCAGTTCGACGTTCGACAAATTTATCTTCATAATAATTATATTCAGCTTACACAATGTTTTTTTGAATGTTGTATATTCTGTTTCAAATAAAGGATATCAATTTTGAAAAAAATCGGGTTGAAAAATGAAAAATCGCGAAAGAATTGGGGGAGGTTTGTTATATGTTTTTGGGGAAAAACCTGGACTTTCTCTAGAATATGGGGACAAATGCAACAAGAAGGTACAAGCGGCAGGAATCATCACATTTGAAAATTGAAACAAAAAAAATAATGAACTAGGTAACAAAAAATGGTGATTTAGCCACGACGACTGTGTTTCAAAAGTCCCAATTCCTTGATAGCTTTGTATTGGTCTGGAATCTCCATCAGAGCATTCAAAGCAAAGGAAGCATCGGCGTTTGGAGCATTGAACATCACCTGGAATATATTTTTCTATAAATTTTAAAAAACAACTTTAACCTACCTTGTGGAAGTCAACGAAATGGAAATTATCGAAAAGTCTCTTTGGAATGTTGTCGTCGAATCTGCCCATCATGTTCCATGGACCATCTCCCACACCAACCCTACAAGAAATTTTTAAAAATGATTCAAAATGTAAAAATAACTAACATAATGATACTCAATGGATAGTGTGAAGCGGCAGCAATCGCTTTCTGGTTGATTTTCTCGTTGGTGACCTGTCCGTCAGCAACGATGACCAAAATATGGTAGGAGTGCTTCTCCTTGCAAATTTCAATCGCTCGATCTATAAATCTTGTAATTAAAAACTATCTCAAACGCCCAGACTCACCAATCAGGGGCACGAAGTTGGTTGGTCCGCTCATTTCGATGGTTGGTGTGACTTCGTTGTAGACTTTGAGCACTTCTGAAATAATGAAGTTGAAAAAAAGAAAGTTCCCATATCAAACCTTCGAATCCATTGCAATCTTTATCAAGATCGTATCTATCTGCGATGTTGAAAATTCCTTGATCAGTGAATTCTTCATCTCCAAATCCATATGCTGGGATTTGTCCGTCGGCATCAAACGAGGAAAGTGTCTTTCCGACGATTTGGATAACCTGGAATATTCGGTTTTAATAGTTTTTCCAGATCATTAGCAGAGATGTCCGGATTCCGAATGTTTCAAAAAATGTTAATCTGCATGAATTCTCTGCCGTTTTTGAACTTCAGCTGTTTAAAATGCAAAAGTAAAGCACAAAATGTTTTCGAATTCCGAGAAAATTATTTCATTCCGGATTCCGGATTCCGTTTCTCAAAAAAGTCATTCCGGACATCTCTGATCATTAGTACCTGTTGGTAGGGATTCATCTCAGCTGGATCAATTGTGTGAAGTGGTCTCTTATCGAAAGTTCGTTCTCCTTGATAGAAGTTAGACTTGGTGTAATCGATTCCGAAAATCAAATTGGAATATTCCAGACCAGCCTGAAACGGAAAGATTAGAGTGATTACGGGAACCCCTGATAGTATAATAGTGAAAAATAAATGAAGTTGGTCCGAAATAGTGCAGGAGTCATGCTAAGAGATAAAGATATTGAACTGTGCATAGAGAGAAAGGGAAAGTATATTTTGTGAGAAGAGTAGTGGATATGAAACTTGCCGTTGAAAAATCGCCGATGTAGGTCTGAATGGAATTAAGTGTTCAAGTGGGAGTGATTATCTATCTATCTAGTCTATTTCACACATCACTCGATTAGATCTATTAACTTGAATTCTGAAAAAGTCATCAAAATAACTCACATGCTTGATAGCCTTCACGATATCGTCAAGAGTTTTGAAATGAGGAATGTTGTGAGGGCTTCCAATGGCAAGAGCCTGAAGAAGGGAGTTGCGGCGGACGGGTTTGCTGGAAATTTGGAATTAGGGGTAAAAGAAGAAAAAGAAGGAATCTTACAATGCAGGAGCAGCATTTTGACGGAGATCTCTACTACGTCTTTCTCTCTCCTTCTTCATTGGCTTCTTGATGATGGACGGCTTCTGGAAGGCTGGCTCGACCTGGAATATGGAATTTCGTGGTTTTCTTAAGGTAATTGGTTTCTACAGAAAAAAGATACCGTAAACCTGTAATAGAAGGGCTCTCTAACTTTTAGCTTTGAGCTCAATTCCATTGAGAGTTCATCGGTCTTTAACAACTTTTTTTCATATCTTCGACAAGAACCAAGAAAAATTGGCTCAAAGATGATAGTTAGGGGGCCCTTCTATTACAGGTTTCACGGTTTCTGGAAGCATTCAAAATAGATCACCTCCATAGATGTATCCAATCCAAGACTCTTATCGATGGCTTCCATGGTCTTCTCCTGGACTTCGGCGGCGAAACTGACTCTGAAAAATAGGAACCTAATCTATCTGAACCTTTTCCCAAATTCTACCTCTTCTCTTCCTTTCTACGCTCTTCGCCCTTCTCTCTCATCTTGACTTCAGAAGCCTGCTCGGTCTCAACGACGGTGGTCTTCTTCTCGAGCTGCTCGTCGACACGGATAATGGTTTCCTCGAGTACTTCTGTATACAATACAAATGGTTCATCTTCATGCCTACGAGCAAGGTTGTGCACACTGCCCTCCACCATGACCTCCACCATGCGTGCCTCAAGTTCCAGCAATTGCGTCTCAATGTGCTCTTCGCCGACTGCTCGGAAACCGAACGCGCCGTGAACAAATTGATGGTCTTCGGAAACGAAGACAGTGCGGAACTCAGTGGGTTGCTTGCAGTAGTCGTATGCCAGGTTAAATATGGTTTCTTCGGATGCAGAGGAATGCATTCCAGTACCTTCAATTTCGTTGTTAGATGCATGCAGACCCATTGCTAACAAGTCTCGATAAGTGACTCCAAAGTGAAGATCAGCATCCAAAGTGATGGATTCCTCCTTTGCCGCACGGAATCCATAAGCTCCTTGTATGAGAAGTTTGTCTTCGGTAACACAGACAGTTGTGAATTCAGTTGGTTGTTTGCAATAATCGTATCCCAGATTGAAGATTGTTTCCTCGGAAGCACCAGAGTGCATTCCAGTGCCTTCTCCCTGGTTCGCTTCGTCTTTCGTGATTTGTCTGTGCTCTTTGTAGCCAACACCAAAGTGTAAATCAGCGTCCAAAGTGACAGACACGTCCTCAGCAGCACTTGATGAGAACGTTTCATTTTGTCCCGCTCCAGAAGTGTTGAATATTTTTTCCACTTCTTCCTCGTGATCTTTCCTTCTGAAACTCGTAGTGTTCCAAACGGCGAATTCTTCCGCAGCGGTTGAGTTAAACTTGATTGAATCAATCATTGGGGTTGGGAAGAGTTTCTCGGTGACTTCTTCTTGAGATTGTCTTGTCAGGAATGCACTGACACTGTCTGGAGATTCTTCCCCAGCAGCAAAGCAAGAGAATGTTGCAGATCCTCCATTTCTGGCGATATTCTTAATCTCTTCAGTTTCATCCACTCTATCACTGCTTCTGAGAGTGTAGTGGATTCCAACAGCCATATCAGACGCTTCTGTACTTCTGAAGATGACATGGGGTTCGATGTTCTTAGCCACTTTGGTTATGGAAGTGTCTTCAGAAGAACTCTTGTTACATTTGATTGTCTCGTCGAAGTTGACTGAAGTTTCCTGACTGGCTCCAATTGACAAGTTGGTTTTGTCTTCATGTCCGATGTTTCTGATGGTTTGAGCAGATTGGAATTCTGCATCTCTATCCAAGTTGGCTTCCACATCAGCGAACTTTTCATCAGCAAATCCAGCACGAAGAAGAGAAGAACCACCAGACGCCGCAATTTGAACAACCTTTTCAGTTTCTTTATGTTCTTCGTCTCGTCGAAGTTGAACATTGTTGGTTTCAGTGAGTTCAGTTGTTTCAGTAACTCTTGAGTATGCAGGCTCTCCTTTATTGGCTGCTGTCAACTTGATGTTGGAGGTTTCGTATTGGTTGGATCTTGACAGATTAGCTGTGACTCCAGCAGCAGATTCTTCCGTAGCTGACACAAATATCTCTATCGGCTCAGCTTCATTTCGAATTATCGTCTTCTTCTCTGTGGCCAAGTCTCTGTCTGCATGCTTCTCGAGATCTTTGTCAATCCGGACTTCATTGGCTGTACTTGCTTTCGTTTCCAACTTGAACTGTCCTCCGTCTCTTGGGTACGACCTGGTCTCTGAAACGTGCTCATGGTGCTCGTCACGCTGATAGTGCACATTGTTGTTCTCCTGCACCGAGCTACTTTCACGCAAAACAAGACTAGTCGGATGACCCAAATTGGAAGCGACACGCACAAGTTTACAAGATTCAGATTTGGATCCAGAAGAAGATAGAGAAGCAGCGGCAGATGTGGATGCTTCCTTAGTACACGAGCAACGGAAGAACTGGGGTTGTTCTCGGTTTTTGTCGACAATAACCACAACGGCGTCTAGTTCAAAATCACCAGAAGCAGTCAAATTTTTATCCAAAGAAACAGAGTGCGACTTGGAGGCGTTGGAATCGAATACAACTGGTTCAGAAAGCAATGGCGTGGTTTTTGTTGTAGAAACTTCCAGATGCTCTTCTTTTCTGCTCAATTGAGTGGCCAAATTTTCAGTCTTTGATGTCGTTTCTCTGGCAGTGAAGTATGTTGGAATTCCAAGATTGGCACCTTGACGGATGATTTCCACTTGGTGATATGCAGATGGACGATTCAAAGTGACCACTTGGTTGTGCTGCATTTCAGAGGAAGCTCTTGTAGTCCATGACACTGATGGGGATGAGTTTCCAATGACGAAAAGTTTTTCAGCATGAGCCTCGGCCAGTCGTTCCTTCTCCAGATGTTGAACTGCATCCATGGTTCGATCAGTTGCATGTTTCGTTTCGAAAGTCTGTCCACTTCCTTGTCTTGCTTCATGCAACGTCTTCGCAACAACCTTCTCTTCTTGTTCTCTTGAATAGAAGCAGTTGGTTGTATGGTACTCTTCTCCAGATTCTCGAACAGTGAACTGCTCATTCTCTTTATTGCAATCGGTGATGATCTTGGAAATCGCAAAGTGATCATTTGGACGATTCCATTGTTCTGTTACAGTATGACCAACAGATTCAGAAGCCTTGCAATTCAAAATAGCTGGAATGATTGTTTGAGCGGTGATGAAAGTCTTCTCGGTTGAGAGATGGCTTGGTCTTGGACAAATCAATGCACTGGAAATACTAGATGAACTCTGTTCAGAAGCATTCGTAGAAAGCTCATAAGATCCTCCCAATCGACGATCCTTGATAAGAAGATCAGCTTTGTCAAAATCATCGTTTCTTCTGAATTGTTCACTGATGGTTGCTCTATACTCAGTAGCTTCGATCATCTTCTTCTCAACATTGATTCCTTTGTTAGAGTTTTGGAGAATCTTTTTGACTGTTTCTTTTTCTCCCAATCGACTCATGTCCTGAGAAACAGAAGCAACAATTGAAGATGTTTGAATCGTTGTGAATGACATTGGCTCTCCTTGATTACCAACGATAAACTTCTTATCAACGACATCATTTTTGACTCCACGGCTCGTGATATCTTCATTGATAATCTCGCTTTCATCGCCACTTGCTTTGAGACGTCTTTCGAATTTCCCGCCGTTTCTCGCGATGTACCATGTTTCATCTAAATCGAAAATGTCGTCGGGTCTACGGTAGATCGGGTGCAAGTTCTCAACACACTCTTCACACTCCAACACGCGCCACGTCACAGGTTGCTCAGTGTTCTTGTCGACAATGAGCAATTCAGTAGACAGCCATTCTGCCGGTTTAGACAATTGGGCTGAGATTGTGTTTTGCTCTTGTGTGGTTCCAATGGTGCTCAAAGTTTGGTGCGGTGCAGAATTCGAAAGCGTGATTTGGTGCAATGTGTCGTAGTGGGTGATAAGAGATTTGGATATCTCGCGGTGCAAAGTGATTTCGTTATCTTCGGATGCATCAGTGGACAATTTATAGTGTCCTCCTTGACGAACCAAATCAATCGTTCGTTCGATTTTCTCTTTTTCTGAGTCTACTTCGAATGCACTAAATACGCTCTGCTTTTCTTCACTGGATTCCATAAATCGGTATTTCAAATTGGCTCCGCGGTTCTTATCCTTGACGATGTATTCGGTACGAGAATATTCATATTCTCGGTTGAGAACAGTCGAAAGTGCCATCTTCTCAGTTGTTGGCTCAAAAGTAACCAAAGAAGCGCCTTCAATTTTGTTAAAGTCAACTACGGTCTTCTGCAAATCGTGGAATTCGGATGGACGGTTGAATTCAGGATTTCTTGTTGATTCTTCCAACTCAGCAGCTGCACAGGACAATGTCTTCGGCTCGATGACATTTGAAATGATGACTGTTTTTAGAACAGATTCGAAATCATCTTTTCTGTTCATGTTATAGAACATCTTGACGAAATATTCCAAGCATTCGTGAAGTTTGATAGTATACGGAGCTACATTGTTAGCACACGATTTGGTTACTCCGATATTGAAGTAAGGTTCCGGAATCTCATAGTTGAAGTTGGCATTCACAGATTCTGTACTCGTTTCCACAACGCGGATCTCTTCTTTTGCAATAACTTTTTGAACCATTTTTCCTTTGGCTTTCTCAACATCTTGAGTTCTGGAAAGTGAAGAACTGATGACTTTGTACTCGTCTCCAGCAGCTTTCGTGTTCAATTCGTAGCTTCCTCCAGATGCCTTCTCGTTCAATTTGATTGAAGAAGTCAAGTTCTCTTCTGGAATATTGTAGGCGATTCCAACACCAACGATATCTTCTGTCGACTCCTTCGTTCTCATGTATGTTGGTACTCCAACGTTTCCAATGATAACCAACTTATTTGCAACTTCTGATTGATCTGGAATCGACCAGGATTCATGGACTTCTTTGGTTTCTTCTGTCGAAGCCTTGGTTGATAGACTGAGGGCAGTGGTACGAGGAATAATGATGACATGGTCTTTGTCTTCGAAATGGGTCTGCTTACAATTGATTTGACCATAGAACAAGCATTCATCGAATTCGAATTCTTCCGTATCCAATTTGGCTTTGTCTCCAGATCTCGGAATCTTCCATGACTTCTCGCACACTTCATTCGGCTGGTTTCCTCCAATCAGGTCCACTTTCAGCTTTACTTTTTCGTCTCCAGCCTCTTCCATCTTCTTCTTGACGCCTTCACCTTTCCTGGCTCCAATGATCGTTCTGCTTGTCTCCTCTCTCCAGGACGTCTTCTCCAATTGATGTGTACTCCAGACGACGTCGCTTTCAATGTCTCCTGCTGATATGAACAATGGTTGAGCTGCAATGCGGACCACCTCCCTAAGCACCGTTTCCTGTGCCAGTGTCGGTTTCGAGAGACTGTATCTATGCAAATTAATGACGGCGTTGAAACGCACGTCTCCACTCTCAATCACTCTCCAAATCTCACGAAGTACACGTTTATCGGTCAACACTTTGCTCACAGAGTATTCCGATGGTATCTCAAGTTTCCTAGATAGAGCAGTATCCAAAGAGCAAACTGAAACAGAGAAGGTTCTCTCGCAAATTTCCTTGTTCTGAACACTGATCAAATGAATCACTAGTCCTTTTTCTTCGGGAATTTCCAAATATTGATTGATTCTTTCAACCTCTTCGCTGGATTCAATCGTTTGAAGGGAAGATTTAACACGAAGAAGATCAACCAATTGAGTACTTGCATCCAGATCAGTCTCGACTCCTTCCCATAGAGAAAGAATTTCAATTCCATCTGCACCAACTTCTTTCAGCTTCTGGCTCGTTTTCTCAACTGGGATTGCCTTCTTTCTTGCAGCTGTGGAAGCAGAAATGGCAATGTCTCGAGCGTAATCAGCTACCGTAGTCGCAGTATGTTCAGAAGCATGAGAAGTTGAAAATGTCATCGAATCGCTTCTAGCAACCGTACTCTTGATTTCAGCTTCTACTGATGTGCTTGGGATCGTCAATTCGACATTTGCTTCACTGATCTCGTCTCCAGCACTCATCGTTGAGAAGATTTGACGGAAGCTGGTGGCAAGGGTTACGGTATGCGTCGACGTCTCCTTGACTTTTGGAAGTGATCTTCTAACCAGATAAATACCTCCTCCAGTTTCTGATTTTCCGAATTCTCGGATTCTTCCACCAACTGCTTGTTCTCTGTTGATCTCATCCACAAGTTTCTCAATTTCTTCCAAATCCATGCCAAGTTTAGTCACCAACAATTCGTTTTCAACATTGGCACTGCTGAACTGTCCAATAGTTTTGTCGACGTTGGTTTGAGAAATCGACTTCTGAATTCCTAGATTTGATTCTGTTTTCTTGATTGATGCTTCAGAATTCATGTTGACAGTTGCGGCGGCTTTAGCAGAGAACGCCATCGAATCTTGAACACTTTGAGCGATGGTTACAGACTCTTCTAAATCATTCAGAAGAGTTTCCCATTCGGCACTGGTGGATAGAAGATTCCATTGATTCTCTTGGTATTTCTTCTCGACTCTTTCTCTGGATTTGTCACGAAGTCGGATGGATGCAACGTCTTCTCCAGCCTTCTTACACTCCAAAGCGGTTGTAGAAGACATCACTTCTTCTTGGACAGCATTCACATTGATTCGATGATTCTCGCTATTTGCAGTCTTCAGATTCTTCCGACTTTCAGCTTGAGAATCTGGTTTAGAGATGGAGTTATCAGCTTGAATATCAACACTTGTTGACGCCTTCATACTGAGAACTTCTGCCCAACGACGAACCATTGGAAGGATTTCTTGGAAATCTTCAACTTCGAACTTCTTCTGGACGATTTTTCCGAAGAGGGTACAAACTTCAACACTTGCATCACCATACTCACGGAAAGTTTCAGAAGTGATTTCGTCTCTCAAAGATACGGAAGTGACATATTCGGATTCGTCAAAACTGTCTTCACGTTTCAACATCTTCTCAGATTTTGTCATTTGAATCTGGAATCGACGCTCCTCGGAAGCACGAGACATTCCACGTTGCATGATGTTCTTCGATGTCATTCGGTTGGTTTCTCCTCTGTCAATACTGATTTCACGATCGGTTCGGTTGGACTGAGGAGCTTTCAGAATCATGCTGGCTGAATCAGTTCTGGTCAATGAAACAGTGGTCTTCTCTTCCAAATCAACGATTTCAGATGTATATTTAGATAGCGAATTCTCATTTCTCGGTTCAGAAAGTCTCTTTGAATCAGCAATGTTTCTTTTATCAACTTTCTTCACATCAACAGAATGCTCACGAACATCTCTTTTTTCCAAGTTGACTTCCTTTCCAGATGAAGTTTCCACTGTGGCCTTGAGGTCCTTGGAATCCTTCTGCTCGAACTTCTGAGTAATCATTTTTTCACTTTGATCACATTCCGGCAAGCGAAGAATCTCGCTGTCCATTTCCGTAGTCAATTCAGAAGCGGCGGTGATTTCGGAAAACTGAGAGAGCTTTCGTGTCTCTGAGAAACTGCGTCCAATTTCTTCCTTTTCTGGTTTCTTCGTCACGAGTTTTCCGATTCCAAAAGTAGTAGAAGCTTCGGATTCTCCAAATTCATGAACTGTGGAGAGACTGTGTTCTTCGAGAATATCAGAAGCAACATACGTGGCATCATCGGAGAACGCATCTTGCCTCGTCATCTCCATATCTGCTCTGGTTTCAGAAACACTGAGAGCTTCGCTGACTCCAACGAAGACATGTTCTGCAATTTTCTCCTCGTCTCTTCCACCTGGCAATCGAACAGTCAAATCGAGATTCGTTCCTGCAGATGATTCTGTTATCTGTTTGGCATCCAATGATTTCTGTTCGGTTTCAGCAGATTTCCAGCAGATGAGAGCTTCTCCGTTGTTATCGATGACGTCCCAATGAGTATGAATTCCTTGGTTTTCGGTAATGAATTCTTGAGAACTGAATGACTCTTTCTCGCATAAACGTTCTTGAATCTTCTCACTGATATGATGTTCACTCTTGCTTCTTATCACAAGATGCTCGGATATTTGTTGAGTTGCAACGTGGCTGACACTGGAAGATTTCAATAGAAGATTGTCTCTGGCTGAGTATTCGGAAGTCAGGGAATCTTCTCTTCTTTGGATTTGCGCGGTCATCTGAGATTCCGCAGTTTCGGTTGCTTTGGCGCTTCTCTCCACACTCAATGTTCTTGACAGTTTCTTTGTGAATTCAGCTTCCTCTCGTTGAGGTCTCGGTGCTTCGATTCTGCCCATTGCAGCTCCCGTCTGAATCTCAACGTCTCCTTGTTGACGTCCTCTGAATTCTTCAGTTCTCGTTTCATTGACAGCTCGGACACCTGCAACTTCTTCATTCAAGAATGATTTCGAAAGTTCACTTGTCCGTTCGGCATGTTTCATGACTTCGCTCAGCGACGACTCTCTCACTATTCCTATACTCAATGAGCCCTCAGCAACGGACTCTTCGAGTTTACTGTCAAAGTTAAATAGAACTTCTTGATTTGTCGGGGCTGTTACAGTACGACTAGCTGATTCACGAGAAGCACTACGATGTCTCAACGTCTTCTGAGTTTCCTCGTATTCGTGACTTGACCGAATGAAAACACCGCTCTCCTCATCTCTTGTCTCTGCCACATTCATCTTATGACTCTCGACGTTGGCAGTCTTCAAGTTCAAATCACTCTTCGCTTCTGAAACTGCTTCACGAGATTGTTTGGCATCCAGTGTAACAAATGAATCCTTCGAAGCTTGGAGAGCTTTTCCAACTGCTTCAGTAGAAGCCACATTCTTCAGAAGAGAAGCGTCAGCCTGATTTTCTCCACTTCCTCGAATCGTGGATTCCACTTTAGCTCCGGCGTCCCCAGCAGCTGATTTGGTCAGTGTAGCCTGAGTGAGTTGCACAAATTTTCCAGTGAACTCAGTTTCTGCAGATTCTGGATTTGGTGGAACCAGGCTAGAAGCCCCAAATCCAACTCCAGTTTCTTTATTGGAAAATTGATTGACTGTTCCAGTGGCAGTTCCGGTATTGGAAATGTTGATGTTGTGGCTGGTGGCTCCAGATTGTTCAGAAGATGTCAAAGTTGTTTCAGCTACACCTTGAGCAATTCCAAACTTACTGTCCGCACCCATCTTGACCTTCTGAGAAATGACACCTAATGCTTCGGCTGATGGAGACTTCTGAAGACTTCCACTCATCTCAATTGAGTTTTCTCTGGCTGCTTTGGCTTTGATTGAAGCAGAATCAATTGGTGGTTTGTGTGGAAGGATCATCGATGCAGTTTGTCCCTTGGCTCCAGTATTCCAAAGACCAACGAACTCTTCTTCTTTGGATTCTTGGAACTGACCGACATTTGATTGTCTTCTGGATTCAGTCATACTCAACTCGGTGATGTCTTCAGAAGGAGTCTTCGCATATTCGAGTTTTGCGGTGGCAGTGATTTCCTTTGAAGCAGCGGCATTGAGAGATCCTGCCTCTTTTACCAATTCCTTTCTGATCGCTTGAATCTCTTGATCTGCTTCCGCTTTGCTGAACTCATCCGACTTATCGATGGATTCTTTGGTGGCAGCTTTAAAGTTTCTGGTTTCACTTGCTTCTCTCTTCACCGTCATTCGGCGTTCAATTTCTTCTTCCTGCTCTCGTGGTGCATTTAGAACTCCCATGACACCTCCAATTTTTACTTCATCATCTCCGAACTCTGCCGACCTCTCTTCTTCCATGCTTTGCGGTAGACTCTTGATCCATGACTCGATTTGTTCTCTCTTCTCGAGTATCTTCTCAGTAGATGTCACTTCGACTCCAAACTCTCTTTCCACTTCTTCGATACTCTTCGCTCGAACCAATGATCCTGTAGTATCACCGCAATGAGACTTTTTACTCTCTAGCCCTACTTCACAGTCAACACTAGCGCTAGCTACCGTCATCGTGGCTGAAGTGACCTCTTTTTCTACTTTTTTAGTTTGAAGGGAAACTTTTGCTCCGATTGGTGGTTTGGCTGTTGTCCAGCTACCACAGACATTATAATCCTTGGATTCAGCGACACTAGAAGACGTCAGCTCTTTCTTTTTTGTCTTCTGGAGAGATTCCACTGGAACGGATTGTTCTGGTTTCGAAACTCTTGCTTCCATACTTGTTTCTCTCTCCACAGAAGCTTTTTGACTCATTGAAATACTTTCACGTCTTCTTTCAACAAATGTCTTTCTAGCATTCGATTCCAATGATTCTGATCTTCTCAACGCTTCCGTTCTGTGAATTGATTCTTCAGATGGAGCACGAACTTGGCTGGAAGATCTGTAGATTCTACTTTGACAGATGGTTGTTTCAGCATCTTCTTCTTGTGGTAGAGGAGGCGCCAGTTCTCCGAAAGTTCCTCCAAATTGAAGATCCTTTTGACTCTGGGATCTCATTGTTTGACTGACAGTATCAGCATTTGAAACAGGATATTGAACTTCATATGATTCAGAAGCAGGTGTTCCTTGAATTTGAACATTCGATTCAGATCGATCAATCGAATATTTCTGCTGAAGGAACTCTTGAGTAGACTGAGGGATCTTCTTTTCGATTGCCTCCTTTGAATCTTTTTCGAGGGACTGCTCATAATTGACAGCGTTCTCACTGCTAGCTTTGGTTGACATCTGAGTTTTGGAAACTGAAATTGTCTTATCAGAAACTGTAGTCTTTGCTGCTTCTGAAGTGGATACAGTATTCCAGATTCCAGATGACGTCACTTCTCCCGTTTCCTGAAGAGCTAGCGAGAACGTTTCCGTATTTGAACCAGCGATAGTCAACTCGGCATCCTTTGGAGCTGGTCGACGGTAATAATCGTATTTACTGTCAACCTGAATGTTTGAAGCTGCCATGGTTACAAAGTCACAAATGGACATTGTTCCAAGAAGTGCCGAGTAGCTCGTGACTTCGGAATCTTCTGGTTTGTTCATATCAGAATATCCAGTACAAGTTGTGAAGACGCACTCCTGAATATCCATCATCACTTTTGCTTCTCGTGCTTGTTTCAGATCCAACTCAGCAAATGCTTCCTCTTCTTCTGGTGCCTGAATAGTTCCAACGGTCTCCATAACATTTGCATCGGCAGGAACAAGAAGCTTCAAGTTTTTAATAACAAGATCTTTCTGAGTTATTGGCATTGTCAAACTGCTCCAATCCATCTTTGGAACAATTTCAAGAAGTTTGTCAAGATTTTTTTCTGAAATACCGAAACTATTCTCGATGATGTCCCGTAGCTCAAGAGCCACCAATTTCTCGATTTCTTCTTTGGATCCGAAAGATGCGAGCTCTGTATATATTGAACTTTCTTCTTCAGCACTTGCTAACGTTGCCAGTGTGGTCTTCTCGAGTTCACTCACTTGCAGAATCATCTGAGACGATTCTTTTTCTTTCCGACTCGACCAGAGACCATGAACAGCTTCTTCAGTGGTTTCAATTCCTTGAAGCGCAGCTTGACTTTTTGGTTTTTCAGAAACTTGTTGGTGGGTTTCTGAAGTTTCCATTTTCTGATAGAATCCTTGTGTCATCGTCTCAGTTTCAGATCTAGAAGCAGGTGCAGTCAGATCACAAACTGCCATCGTCTTCAGAATAGTTTTATGGAGAAGACGCTCATCGGACTCCATCATGGAAAGAGAAGATGTTGTAGAAATAGCGTTATCTGCAGCAGCCATCAGATTCATAACAGCTTCAGCACGTCTTGTAGAAGATACGTAGGTATCCACAGATTGTTGTTGGTCTTCTGGAGCCATCAAACATCCAACGGTTCCTTCGAATCTAGGAATCGCACTGAAGTTTACTCGGAGATTTCCAATGATTTCTTCGGTCAACTTTGTTTCTTCCCAATGAACGTTCTCAATGATTCTGTGGAACGTCTCCATTTGTTGCTCACTACTCTGGAACGCTTCCTGGAGAATCTCCTCAGCTGTTGATTGGTTCAGAAGAACTCTCTTCAGAATTTCCATTCTCATTTGAATCGTTTTGATCTCTTCAAGAACTGTCGTGTGGACGAGATGGAAATGTTGAGATTTTTTGATGATCTCTACGACTCTGTTCACTTCCGTTGATGTTCTTTGGATTGCGAACGTTTGAAGATAGTGTCTCAAAATGTTGACGTCATCCAGAGTAGTAGAAGAAGATGTTATTGCGTCTGGACGGTGAATTGAAAAGTCAACAATTGAATTTTCTGTTGACGGTAGTTGGCCGTTTTCTGGTACAACAGCAGCAAGATTAACAGAAGAAAGAATGGAAATCAGATTGTTGAGAACGACGTTATCTTGTTCTGAAGACTTCGAGATAGTAGCTGTGATTCCAGTTTCGTAATCCAATGTTGACTTGAAATTGAACAAGAATTGAGCCAACTGTTGATCTCGAACTGTTTCACTGACTGATGCGACTTGTTGTTTGGATCGTAGCAACGTTTCGACTGGTGGTAAATTCAGAATTGTCAAGTTCTTTGAAATAGTTTCCTTCACTGTTTCCGGAATTTCAGTACTTTCCATAGATTCCAAAACCTTCAGAATCTTGTAATAGGTTTGTTCACTAACTGCAAAAGCATTCTTGACAGTTTCCGAGATCTTCATGATTCCTTGACATTCTGCAACAGCATAGCAATTTAGAATACTTTTCAGAACGTCGATCTTTCGAATCACGAAGTCAACAGTTTCTTGTTGAGGTCTGTCGTTGCTCCAGAATCCTTGAATCACTTGTTCTTCTGGTTCTCTTACATGATCCTGGATCTTCATTACTGGAATAATTGAAGCACTGGCTGCAAGATCATCTGGTTTTCTTTCGAATGCAGCTGTTTGAATTGCTGCCTTAAGATCAATAGAAGTTAGAAGCTTCACAAGATTTGTCAATGTTGCCTTTTCATCTTCGCTTCTATTCTTTTCAATAGCAATTTCCGAAAGAATTTGACTGATTTTGAAAGTATTCTCCACTTCAAGGCGACGTTGTTCTGTCATTGAAATATCAGAATGCTCTTTTTCTTCTGGTTTCGAGGCGAGATGTCCAAGAAGAGTGTCCAAATTTGCAGAAGCTAACGACCGGATATTTGCTGATAGGATAGCCTTTTGTCTGGATGTCAAATTGATTTGGCTCCAATCAGATTGCTCTAAATGGAAGAACAACTGGTTCAGATACTCATCAGAAATGAAAAAGGCGGCCTTCACAACATCTCTTGTCAGATCTCCGAAAATGACTTCTGAATTCTGGTTGAAGATTTTTCGTCGGTAGTCCAAAGTCAACGATGTGCTGACCTGTTTGGCTGCAGAAGTGACGAATTCTGAAGTTATTGCAGACAATTTCTGGGAAACAATTGAAGTAGTTTCCTCGGAAAGCTGATTGGTTCTCCAGAATGAATGAATCGACTCGTCGGAAGTTTGTGGAACAACTCTGTCCAATAGGATTTGTCTCGGAATTTGGAACTCTTTCGATGTCTCTTCTGACATATTTGGCTGGGCAAGTTGAACAGCTTGTGAGATCAAATCTCCCAAATTTTCGGATGAAATTAAAGAAATTATATTGGAAATTTGAGTATCGCTGTTTTGGTCCGGTTTGGAAAGAGACGAAGAAACATCTACCGATTGCTCCAGAGCTCTTTGGACACTCAACAAGAACTGGACCTTTTGAATTTGAGGAAGGACATTTGTGATCTCTTGATGTTCTTCTGATTTGCCCATCAAGCTTCCAAACACACTCGGAACATCTGCATTTACTATTCTCAAATTGGCCAGTAAAGTTTCCTTCTGTTTTAGTGGAATTTCAATTTCATTCCAATTGGTTTCGTTTAGAGCTCGGAATGTTTGATCGATTTGCTCATTGGAAACCCCGAAGGCTGCACATAGTATCTCTCGAGGGGTCAGTTGAATCGATTGAAGAGCAGCCAGAGTCTGTGCAGTCGCCATGAAATCCCGATGAATTGTTTCACTGACAAGAGAAGTTGAGAATGTTTTCAGCATCGCATGAATTGTTTCAATCTTCTCTTTCAAGAACATTTCCTTCTTTTCAATGGAGCTAGCAGTACTCCAGAATCCTTGGACTCGTTGCTCGATTGGTTCACGAAGGCGTTCTATCAGTGCTTGAGAGTTTGGTGAAGTCAATAAAATATTCACATTTTCTTGATCATCTGATTTCTGTTGGAGTCTGAAATCAGCTGATGAACTGCTCATTGAAGTCAAGTCTCTGGTCACAATCACTTCGGAAACTTTGTAAATCGACGATTGCTCATCCTGGGACAGCTTTTGGAAAGTCGAATCTTTGGAAATAACGGTTTGAACTGCAGATTTCAGATTCGCAGCAATTTCAGTTTTTCTCTGTTCCATTACACTTCTTTCAGTTGTTTCAGACTGTTGGTCGGGTGGATTGAGTTTTCCTAGGATGCTGTCACAATTGAAGCTTGGTTCAGCGAGAGTTCTGATATTCTGTGAAACAGATTGATGCTCTTTTTCTTGAAGAGAAATACTGCTCCATTCGACTTTAGACAAAACTTCCAACGTTTTCTGAACTTCTTCATTGGAAATTCCAAATGCAGAGGCAATAATTTCCTTCGTGACTGTTCCAATGTTCTTCTGCAACTCAGCATTGTTTTCGATTCCCTTCAATTCGGTATCAACAGATTCAGAAGCAATGGTAATCGCCATGACTTTCATAGCATCATACTGGGAATGCAATTTCTGATGAACAACGAATTCTGTTTTTTCTGGTGGTCCCGCAGTACTCCAGAAACCTTGAATTTGTTCATTTGATGGTTCTCGAACCTGTTCTTCCGAAAGCATCGAGCCTGGAGTTCGTAGAAGAGTAGAAGCATCTTTAGAATCAGATAACTTTTTTTGGAACTCAAAACTGGTTGACGTACTTGACATAGAAGCCAAGTCCTTTGAAACCATCAATTCAGCGATCTTAGTGATGACTGCCTTGTCTTCAGCTGGAAGTTTTTGAAGATCAGAAGAGGTCGAAGTGACAGATTCCAGAGCAGATTGAACTTTTGCAGACACTTCAATCGTTCTTCGATCCAACAATTCCGTATCAGCACTGGCAGTTTGAACTTCTGGTGGATTGAGTTTTCCAAGAATACTGTCACAATTGAATGAAGGCTCCGCAAGAGTTCTTACGTTACTCGTGATCGCTTGGTGCATTTTTTCAGGAAGTGAAATGCTACTCCAATCCATTTTGCTCAATACTTCCAACGTTGTATGAACATTCTCACTTCTGATTCCAAATTCAGCAGTGACGACTTCTCTTGCTGCCTTGTCAATTATTCTGAGCGATTCTGATGATGATTCTGTTCTTGACAGACGTTGGTCGACAGTCTGAGTAACCATTTGAGTCGCAATTGTCTTGATGGCTTCGTACATAGTGTCCAACTTCTGTTTGACAACCATCGACACTCTCTCTTGCGGTGAAGCGGTGCTCCAGAATCCTTGAACCTGATTTTCAACCGGTTCACGAAGACGTTCAAACAGAGATTGTGAGTTGGTTGCTGCCAGAAGCGCACTTGCATTTTGATTCCGTGTAATTCTCTGCTGGAATCCGAACGTTTCAGAACTGCTGCACATGGATGTTAAGTCATTTGAGATTACTAATCCAGCCATGTTAGTGATGATTGCAATTTCTTCGGATGGTAGTTTCACAAATGATGAGTCACTGGAAATGACAGATTCAACTGCGGATTTCAGAGTGGCCACTGCAGAAGCTGTCCTCTGTTCGATTACTTTGTGATCAGCGTACTCAGATTCTGGTGTTGGATGTTGAAGTTTTCCAAGAATACTGTCACAATTGAACGATGGCTCAGCAAGACTTCGGACGTTCTGGGAAATGAATTGACGGTTTTTCTCTGGCAAAGAAATATCACTCCATTCAACTTTAGCCAGAACTTCCAGCATTGTTTGAACTGTCTCACTGGAAATCCCGAATCCTGACTTAACAACTTCTCTAGATGCCAGAGCAACACTTTTGACTGATGCCAGATTCTCTTCATTTCCAGTCAACTCTGTGTTCACTGACAAAGTGGCCATTTGAATTGCCAACGTTTTGATTGACTGGTGAACTGTCTCCAGTTTTTCTTTGACTACGATGGCAACCTTCTCCTGATCACTTGCAGTATTCCAGATTCCTTGAACCAGTTCTTCGGAGGATTCCCGAATCCTTTGTGTCAGACTTTGTTGGTTAGTCTGTTTCAAGACACGTCTTGCTTCCGAAAGTTCAAATATTCTATTGAATCCGAACGAAGAAGCTGTAGATTCGGAAGACAAGTTAAGATCGTTGGAAGCCATTACTCCGAGAATGTTCGAGAAAATGACTTTCTCTTCTTCTGGAATTCGGTATAAAACAGAATCGGAAGTGACAGTTGTGTTGAATGAAGACATCACATTCAATATGCATTTAGCTGTATTCAAATCACGGAACTCTTGAGTAATTGATGCATCTTCTGGTTGTGGTGCAATCAGTTTTCCAAGAATTCCTGAAGATTGAGAAGAAGACAATGCGAGTGCTCTGACATTAGCAGATATATTCGAATATACTGTTTCTGCCAACTCAATATTACTCCAATCCATTTTTTCAATTAATTCTAGAAGCTGATCAACTGATTCTGAAGAAATTCCGAATGCTGCTTGCACAACTTCTCTTGGTGACAATTTGACAAAGTGATGGCTTCCGAGGTCTTGTGATTCTTGTTTGATATCACGACTGAGACTTTCGGTGACAGTTCTGATTGCATGAGTTTGAAGCGAATGATGTATGGTTTTCAGCTTTTCACAGACGATCGCTCCCACTTTTTCTTGGTCTGAAGCCGTGGTCCAGAATCCTTGAACAACTTCTTCACTACTTTCTCGAATCTCCGATTTTAGAACTGTCAGATTGCGAGCAACAAGTTTTTTGCTTGCTTCTAATTGTTCTTGAGCTTCTGAGTAAGTAATTTGGACAGTTTGAGTTTCAGAAGACGTTCCGATTGTACTCAAATCTTGAGTTGCAATGATGCCAACCAGATTCTTGAGGATTGCTTTCTCGTCTTCTGGATATTTGGAGAATGTTTCTGACGACTCGATGGTACTTGTCATGGCTGCAGTGACATCCAACACAACCTTAGCTTGTTGTGCTTGTCTAATCTTCAAATCAGCTGACTGTTCTTGCATTTCAGGGGCTCTCAATTTTCCCAGAACATTTGAACAATCAAAAAGTGGCGGAGCAAGACATTGAATATTTTTAGACAAGATGGAATGCTCTGGAACTGGTAAACTGATTTGGCTCCAGTCGACTTTCTCCATAACATTGAAGAGTTGCTCCATCTCACTTCTTGTGATTTGGAATGAGCTGGAAACAACTTCTCTGGGACTGACGGTCTTGATGCTGGCATTTCCTGATGTTGCAGCCTCTCGTACCAACTCTTTGTGGATATTTTCATTTTCTATGCTAGCAGCCAATGCATTCAATGAACTGCAGATGGATTCTGTTTTCTCATTCACCAAAACTGCAATTTTCTCTTGATCACTTGAAGAACTCCAGAATGATTCAACAGTTTCTATCACTGGTTCCCGAATTTCTTGTTTCAACTTTTCAGAATTCTTGGAAATCCAAGTTCTGGAAGCAACAAGGCCTTCTGGAATGTCTTGATAATTGATACAAGCTGTTGTAGATTCAGATGACGTGGCAGTAGTCGAGAGGTTGTGTGAAACCATAACACTGATGAGATTGTTGAAAACTGCTTTTTCAGAATCAGAAAAATTTTTGGAGAAATTCGAATTGCTGGAGATTGTAGATTGGAGAGCAGCACGAACTGACATCACAAGTGTTGCTTTTCTGATTTCTTGTAATTTCACATCAGCAGATTCGTCTTCTTGTTTTGGGGCTCTAAGTTTTCCCAAAATTCCATCACATGAGTTCTGAGTTGGAGCCAATGATCGAATGTTAGCCGAAATTGCTGAATGCTCTTTAACTCCCAATTCAATTTTACTCCAATCCATTTTCTCCAGAACTTGGAAGAATTGATCAGTTTTGCTCTCAGAAACTCCAAAAACTTCCGATACAATTTCTTTGGGTGTCAGCTTCTGAGAATGTGTTGTTTCTGCTTTTCGATCAGCTTTCTTCATTCCAAGGGTTGAAGTTTCAGAAATGAATGACGATGATTTGACACTGAGTGATTGTTTGAAGCTCTCCATACGATCTTTCAATGTCTTCACAACTTTCTCTTCATCTCTTTCACCTCTCCAGAATCCTTGAACGATCTCTTCTCTCGAAGACGTGAATGTTTTAGAACCATATTCTCGTCTGGATTCTCGACTCATTACTCCACTGATACTCATTTTCTCTTCAGCCACATCGTAGAAAATCTCTGTGGTTGATGAAATATTCGTGGGTGCAATCGTTCGTAAATCACATCTGGAGGCACTTGTAATCAGAAGACTCATAAATGCGGCTTGCTCCAATTGGCTCATTGATCCCAATGACACTTCCCGAGTTGTCATTTCATCTGCTGATGCTCTCAATTGAGCAAAGACTCTTGATTCAAGACGATCACTCATTATCAAATCAGAACTTTCTTCTTGTTCAGCCGGTGCCACTATTTTTCCTAACACACTTGGAATGTCGAGAGAAACTGGAGAACTCGTAAGAGCTTTCAAGTTCACCGAAAGTCTTTCTTTTTGTGAATCCAACATTGTGATGTTTTCCCAATCAACATCTTCAACAAAATTCAGAAGACGTTGGAGAGAATGTGTTGAGATTCCGAAGGCAGCTGCGACAATCTCTCTTCTATGAGTGGCAATCTCAGTGGATGTTGTTCTGGTGGCAGATGTTCTCTGATGTTGAGAAGACATATCAATGTTAGTGAGAGAAGCAGATTTAGTTTTAAGACTCATGCTTTCAGTGCTCTTGGCCTTCTGAAGAAGTGTTCTTCTAGTACTTTCTCCTTTTGTTGTATTCCAGAAACCAGTACATACTTCTTCTTGAGAGGCTCTAAGATTCATAGAAGCACGATCAATAGACGCAGAACGTCTTCTACACTCAACAGAAGACCAACTTTCTTGCATTCTGAATCTTCCTTCAAGACTTGCTTGTCTCTCGAGTGGTGGTTTCCCGATATGAACGACAGATTCTTTTGACGACGACTTCTTAATGATGGAATACGAGGAACTCTGTTCAAGTTTTCTAACTTTGCTCTCAAGTGAAGTGTCCACTACTGGCTTCTTCACTTGTCTGAATCCTCCTGACACCGCGGATTCATACGGTTCTTCCAACACGACGATCAGTTGATTCGCGTGCTGTTCCCTTTTCTTGATGGTCACCTTCACTTCGACGGTATTGGTCTCTTCAGCCCCGACAACGACATCATCTAGTTTCAATAGCTGCTTTTCGATACTGCTCAACTGCTTAGAAACCTGCTCGACCGGCTCTAAGCCGTGCTCATCACTCTCTGGAATGTAGGTCAACTTTATTCACAGGCCAGAAGCCAAAATTTATTGAATTCAATGAGTAAAGGTTTCAAGAATTCGATGATCAGTCTTTTAGAAAGAAACGCGAAAATTGTGAATAAAGTACAAAAAGCTGTTTTTAGTCTTTTTTAGACGAAAACCTATCCATTCCTCACACAACTATGGGTCAGACTACAACTAAAAAAGGGCAACCAGGCACGACGAAAGTTAGAGAGTAGACGTTAGCAAAAGTTTCAGGGACTTACAAAGACAAAAATTATGTTTGGTTTGGTTTTAAAAACGACGTTTGACGATGTGAGCCCCTCTCTACTCATTCACTACTGGGATATATAGAGATGTTTGTACACGGAGGAAATAAAAATGTTTGTTTCTTAGTAAGCTAGAATGGCTTGTTTAGTATTATGTTCGCAAATTATCTCCATATCGTCGCCCAGCTCAATGTATATCGAACTGGATCTGACACTGCTACTGGACTCTGTAAGAAGAGCAAAAAGTGTACCTGGTGCCATATTTTTTGTGAATGTGTGTCATGTAATGTTCTTAGATAAAGTCACAGTCTCTCTCCCAAATCACTCACAGCCTCAAAAAGTCTCAAGTCTCACGGTAGATCAAAAAATGCCGACACGGACAAGCAGATGCAACGAGCGGGAGGCACTGGGTGCCGACTTACCTTGATGATAGAATGAAGAATGTTCGTAGTGCTCACTCATGTGCTCATATGAACTGTGAGCATAGTGAGACGATTCTTGGTGCATCATGCTGCTGCTGCTCTTCTGCTCGGAACGCATCTCCCGATGCTCTCGGAGCCCATCAGATGATAAGGAGGAGAGTCGCATCGAAGCGTGCACATAGTTGCCGAATACTTTCTTGAAAAGCACGAACACGGTGATCTCGCCTCTCGCATCCTTGCGACGAATTCGTAGATCTTAGGACAACAAGAGTATGAAGGGGGATTGGAGGGGGTGTGGGTTATGCGCCTTAGCCCTAACTTACTGATACAGTCGCGCGACGCTTTACAAGAAGTTACGATATTTTCTTTACGTACCTAAAATTTGGTCATGGTTTCTTCGTTTCGGCGTGCGCGTGCTCGGTGCATGGAGATGGTGGTGGTTGGTGTGTGGGTGTGTGGGTGTGTGAATGTGTGTGTGTACTTAGGTGGATTTTTGGGTGTTTGTGCATAACATTGAAACGGGGGAACATGGTTCAGATCAAAATCACGCTCAATCATGTGCGGGGTGGGATCTCAGCTCGTGTGCTAACGGGGCAGGGAGATAACAAAATAAACTAACCAGTGGCTGCCTCGGCGACAGTTGAAGATGTCGATCCACGTTCCACTCCAGTGTTCTTGATCATGACTGCACAACTTTCGGCGACTTGCTTGAACTCGGCGAAGCGAGCTTCAGATGATTCGCAGTGGACGTGCTGAAGAAGCATACAGGATTAGTTTCATATATCAGGATAATTATAATGTTACCTTCATCCTTGCCTCGGTCTCGCTCAAGTTGGTGCTGGAGCTCTCGCTCTTCTGGAGGTAAACCATATTTGAAGCATTCTCTTCTGACATCTCCTTGAAACGTCCGTACGTGGCAGTCGAGTTGGCTGACTTTGATGATCCTTCGACAGCAAATGAATCCGCATCGTGGAAGATTGTGGTGGAGATTGTGGCGTTCTCAGTTTCAGCGGATCCAGCAGCAAACACAACTTTGCTCTCGTTCTTTTGCTGACGAACTCCGACAATTTCTTCTTTGGAACTCTTCTGGTTCTCGAATCCACACAACATCATAGCCTGTTCCTCACCCAATTCACGGAATTTTCCAGATCCCTTCTGAGTGTTAACATGCTTTGTGGTAAGCTCGGCACTTGCAGACGTGGCTTTCTGGTTTGCAATGGTGCATCCGATGGTGGTGTTCTCCTTTTTCATCTTTGGTCTTCTAATTTCAGAAACAATTGGAGAGTGATTGTTCGCAGTTTCGAATGTAGCCTCAAAGATGGATGATGATTCTTTCTTCACCAAATCAACAAGAGTTGGTGATCCACCATTCCACGACGCCATCGATTCCTCAGATTCAGATTCGTAGTGACGACCCTTGCTTCTGAATTTCTTCTCACCGAGAAGTCGTTCTCCTTCCATCTGCATTGCATATTGTCCTCCTTCAGCCTCTCTTTCCAAGAATCTCTCTTCGGATGATTCAGAATCCAGATGCTTTCCACGTTTCTTGAATGCAATTTCTCCACGAAGATGAACTCCTTCTTGAGACATTTCATATTGTCCTCCTTCTGCTTCCACTTCCTTCTGGGTCTTCAGTGTGGCTACCTTGACTTCTTCTACATGTTGCACAACTGCCACGTGTTTCTCTTCTTCTTCTTCCGTCTCATATCTCTTGATTCTTCGCAGCGTGGTTTCATCTTCGAATCGCTGTCCTTCTTGTTCCATTTCATATCCAGCAGCCTTCTGTTGTCTCATCATCTTTGATTTCTTCAACAAGAAAGTGATGGTATGGACTAGTGGAACTGCAATCTTGACAGTATAGTTCGAGGTATCCTCTTTCTTTGCCACATCGCAATCAGCAAATGCGTGAGCACATCTTGGTTCCATTCTGATGACAGTCGGTTTCTCGATACTTTCCTCAGTCTCGAATCTTCTGACTCTTTTCAAAGCACCTTCTCCTTCAAAGTGACGTCCGTCCTTGATCAAGTGAATGTCAGCTTTCTCTGGATCTTCCAGTTCGATCTTCTCTTTTTCAAGAACGTCCACGTAGATCTTTTCACTCTTCTCAAGAGGAATCGGAGATGGTGTTTTATCGGCAGTCTGCTCGTAGTGAAGTCTCAATTGTTCTTCAGCTAATACATCGTCAGCTCGTTCTCCAATAACGTAGGTTTTCAGAATATTGGTAACGTCTTCAACAACTTCCACTTCAATATGAGTGAGAGCTGATACAGATTCTGAATCTTCTCGGAGATCACTGAGCAATTTCTTGCTGACTTCGGCGAGGTAATCTTTCTTGTTCTGAAAAAAATTCATTTTCAGATTATTTTGAAGTTTTGAAATTTATTGAAATTCAATTTAAGACTCACAACAAAATCAGGAACGTCTAAATTGGCTTCTCGTTCCATTTTCGTTTCGCCATTTTCGATAAGAGTGATCTAAAAAATTCCTTTATGGATCAATAATAGTAGTGTTGCATACTTTGTACTTGGATTGACCGTCTTTCATCTCTTCCAAGATTAAACTCTTCTTTCCAATTGTGGATTTGATCTGAATTTTTTGAATTTCTTATTTTACCTATCAAGACTCAATAAGTACCTTATAATTAGTGACAGTGTCTCTGACTGTCCATGCACTTGAAATGCAACTATCTACAGTAATCAAGTCGGCTCCTACGATCTTTTCCATTTTGAGCTTTCCTTCAACCGTCGTTCGGACCTGGGGAAAACATATGAAAATTGAAGAAATAGTCAGAAATTTCAACTCACCACTGGAGGGCCTTGTCGTTTTTCTTCATATTCAATCTCGGTTTCCCGACGGTTAGCTGGTCCGTTCGAGGCACTTCGCTGTTGGATTTGGATTTCTGAAAACATATTTTTAATTTTCATTAACTTCAAAAAAATTAATTACGTCTCTCGTTTCTCCTCTCCGCTTGTGGAGATAACCGACTTGATCTGTCGTCTCTGTTGAACTCCCTTCCACGATCATCATCAGTAGCCGTATCGACACTGTTCTGATCCCACGTGTACACATTTCCCACTCTCAGTTGTCCACCATCTATCGTCTTGATTGGTAGTTTTTGTTGAACTGAACTGAGAGACGCGGATTTTGGCAGAGCTCTTCTGCTTGGCACTGGACTTGGCTCCGTGGACAGACGGAGTAAGTCGAGTGTCGCTTCGTCTAGCTTCGTGACAGATGATGTTGGAGCACCGCGAGTTGTTGGACCAGTGGCTCCTTTTTGAGCACGTGGGCGATACTGTAGATGAGCACGGTCTCCGAATGCGGATTCGTTCATGTTGCGACTCAGTGGACCGGATGATTCATCCACAAAGTGCACATTTCGTGGAGAGGCTGGCATTGACACTGGAAAATTCAAATGTTACCGGCAAACTGTATTAGAACGGCCCGTTTCAATGAAAATCTCGTATAATAGAAGGACCCTCTCAGAATGTGTTGTTTGAAATTAAAAAATTTCCGTCCATTTTAGTGAAAAATAGTCCGGAAATTTCACAAATTCACAGAAATTTGTTGGAACATAATTTTTAACTCAAAACTGGCTCTACATATTTTGAAGGACCTTCCGGAGGTGCCATAGAACAATAGAAGGGCCAGCCCTTCTAATACAAGTCTTACGGTATATGAAACTAGGAATGGAATTGGACACTCACTTTCACGATTGTTCGATCTTCGAACTCTATCAATCGTTGCATAATCGTCCTCATCAAGGTTCGTATTCACCATTAAATTTGGTTGTTGATGACGACGATACTCCTCATGGGAGTGTGTTCTTCCCTGAAAAATTATTTTTCAGTTTAAAGTGAGATTCAACAAATTCCGAATTTTTCAAAAATCTAAACCCAAAACTCACCCCGGATCTTCTTTCAGATCGTTGCAATAACTCCTGTTCGCGTTGTTTCGCGGTTTTTCGTTCGCTTCGCGCATCGATCACATCTTCAGCGAGATTCTGTTGACTACTGTTACTTCCAGAACCGCCGAACCATCGAGTGAAGAATCCTCCTCCACTCGATGCTTGTCTCTTATCCATTTTCTTCTTTTTCTCCTTCTCCTTTTTCAATTCCTTCTTGTGATCTTTGATCTTCTTGGCTTCCGATGCTGAGCTAACAGCGACTTTCGTCGATGTTAGGGTATCACTGAAAAAGTTTGAGGTTAATTGAATTCCTTCAAAAAAGATTTAAAAAAGCAACTCACGGTGGTGACGGTGATCCTGATCCTCTCAGCGGTCTGAAGCCAGGTTTGCGCGTTCCTCTTTCTCTACAACAACTTGGATTATTGCCTTCTTTGTCTATATAGTCAAGTTTCCGTTCTACAACGAGTGGCGGCGTGTGCAACGGTTCGACATCACTTTGTACATTCAACGAAGTCTCCCACATTGACATGCGTTTATAGTTGGCACTGGACGAGACGAGTGACGGCACGGCGACATGTGGGACAGACGAGGATCGTGATTTTGAGAGTTTTTTGTTGTACACGGGTTTTGGAATATGTATGAGACCCGGCACCTCATAAGGCAAATCACGACCATCGTCATCGGCTATTGTCGGTTCGCGGAGCTGTTTTTTGTGTCCACGAACCGCCCGACCGCCTGCTACACATTTACAAAGACAACAACGACAACACACACAAACCATCCAACTGATCTGGAACAAGATGGATTGAAAAGACAAGGACAAAGATAAAATTGCTAGTTCATGATCATGGATGGGATATTTTCAATTACCGTAAGACATGTAATAGAAGAGCCCTCTAACTTTTTATTCTGAGCTAATTTTTCTCGGTTTTTGTCAAAGATATAAAAAATATATCAATTATTAAATTATTTATCATAATATCAGAAGTGTTTTGTCAGTTTACACATTTTGATATCTTGCATAGGAATTGAAATAATTGAGCTCAAACATGATAGTGTGGGGGAGGGGAGGAACCTTCTATTGCAGGTTTTACGATTTGATCCAGGTGGCGAAATAGTAAAAACACATAATAGTCTTATTTATTATCATGCACTTATGCTTAATAGAATGATTGAGTATATCTAAAATAGAGGTTTTTTTCAAATTTCAGATAGAAGCATGATTCAAAATTTCAATATTTTTTTTAGAAGATTAGAATTGTTTTTTTCAGACTTTTGGCAGCACCAGACAGAATAAAAACCAATGTGGACATTTTTTATTAAGAAAGTTCAAAAATTCAATTTTTAATTCCAGAATATCATCAGTTAAAAAATGAAGGAATACCGTAAAACCTGTAATAGAAGGGCTCTCTAACTTTTAACATGGAGCGAATTTATCTCGGTTCCTGTCAAAGATATGAAAACGTCGTCAACTGATAAACTTTTTATCATAACATCACAAACGTTTTATCAGTTGAAACATTTTTGATATCTTTTATAGGAACCGAGAGAAACTAGCTCAAAGTTGAAAGTTAGGGGGCCCTTCTATTACAGGTTTTACGGACCAGTTTTCGAAATCCCAGAATCTCATCAGTTGAAAATAAATAAATGAAAAGAATTTTGTTTTTTCGGGTCAATTTTCAAAAATTTTCAACAGAATCAAAAATGCTCAATTCAACTTTTTAAAGAATCTATAGATATTAGTTTTTCACTTAACTGATTTTGATATTCTTTTCTAGTACTATAGACTTTTACTTCCCGAAATTATCCCTTAAATTGTTTTATTCTAAAATTTTTTGAATTCTAAATTCCAGATCTTTTTTGAATCTAAAATTAAAAATCGATAAGAAAAAGGTTAGAGAGTGTTTCAACAAGAGGGTTATCATGTCTTTTGGAGGAGGGATTGGTAGATGAAGCCTCTAGGACTGTACACATGTTCAAGTGGAAAAGGAAAGCGAAAGAAACGCAGAAGAAAAGGAGCAGCGGAAAAGGGATAAAACGAATTGATTGGAATTCGAAAGTAAGAGTTACCTGTGCCACCAAAAGTGCTTGAGCGGTCGACTGTCCGACCGCTGCAGCGATGAGATCCAATGGATCGGGAATGATTGAATTTAGGATAGAATTACAGGATGAATAAAATAAAGAGCTCAAAATAGAAGTATCATTTTTCGATCGATTCTTCGTATCAATGCTTTGACAGGTGCGAATAGCTGTTTGCGGCAAACGAATAATCGGAGAGGAAAGTAAATCTTTTGCCACAAAACCGCCACCACTCAAGTGGTTTTCTGTTTCTGAGTGTGATAAACTTTTTAATCGGGAAGAGTCTTCTGATTCAGATGTTACTTCATCTGAAGTTTCATCAATCGACTTTTCCAAACCAGAATAGTTAGATTGCTTCTGGTACAATGGAGATCCGGGGAAGTCGTTGACTTTTTGGAATTCGTTCATTTTGGATTCGAGTCGAATCATTCGAATAAGACGAAGCGAGTATACACGGGGTTGAGTGATTGAACTTTTTTTTCGATTACAACTACCAGTACATTCGTTTTGCCACCATCTTTACAAAGGACTAGTGGAAATAGTGTGTTGATTAGAGAGACGGAAGAGGAAATTGAGAGCAAATAATTAACGAGTGTTTGTGATTAGCGATCAACATAAGGACCGATGCGTAGGGGGGAGTACTAACCGACCACATGGGTAGGTCAAAACTGTTTCTTGTGATCTACGATAGTTGGTTCAGGTTACTCATTAGACATCTATTTTTCGATGTTTTTTCCAATAAATATTCCGTAGAACCTGTATTAGAAGGGCCTCTTTAATAGAAGGGCCCTTCGAAGGGGCCTGAAACAATAGAAGGGCTCCCTGTAATAGAAAGGCCCTCTGGGAAAACGACCCCCTTCGAAATGTGTTTCAAAATCATAAAATTTCCTTACTTTGTCAGTTCCGGGAATTCGAAAATTCAATAGAAATTAGTTGAAACTCTATTTTTGATTAAAACCTTGCCAAAGTTTGGTAAAATTGGCAGATTTTCACGAATTTTGAACGAAACTTTGTCAAACTTTTTGATGCAACATTTCGGAAAAAACTGGCCGGAGAAACAGAAGGGCCCCTCTAATTGAAGGGCCCCTGTAAGAGAAGGGCCCTCTGGAGGTACCTTGGAACAATAGAAGGACCCCTCTAATAGAAGGGCCCTCCGGAGGTACCTTGGAACAATAAAAGTGCCGGTCCTTCTAATACAGGTCTCACGGTATTCAAAGTTTCATGTATTTGCTACTACCGTAGGACAACCAGGAAAAGTTTCTGAATTTTCTACTCATTCTGGTTTTTTAATCTCCGAATCTTCTAAAAGCTCTTCACTAGATACCTTTAACCTTTCTCATTCTCATGCTCTATGTTTTGCTCATTCATGTCAATTGCTCTTTTTTCTTCTTCCTGCTGATATGTTTGATCTAGTTTTCTCTGCCAGTTTTTCTTTACCCAACCAAGTGGCTGTGTTATCCCGTAAGAACCAAAATGCTCTTTTCTCCACATCGTTTGCCCCCATCCGTTTATATTGTTGACCTCGAGAAAAATCTGTCGCAACGACTATCACTTTTTGTGGAACATATGTCCTAGCGCCAAAGCTTTCTATCTTTTTTGCTGCTCTCTTTTTTCAACTCTTTCGGCACGAAACCAATCATTCAAGAGTCAGAAGTGAAATAGTTTTACAGGATGTTTCAGATATTCAAAAAAAAAGGCAATGATAGAGAAGATGGATGATAAATTTTAAAGCTAGAGAAGCCACGGAATTCCAAACAGACAGCTGTTGATTTTTGAGCTCCTGGCACAAAAAGTGTTATATAAGTGACAAGAGAGAAATGAGGGGTAATTATCACACACCCTGACAGGAAAAAATGATTTGAAGAGGTGAAATCAAAAGCTAAAGGAAACTGTGAGAACTAATGAAAATTAGGAGAACCGAAAAGCAAGAATAATGGTTTTTGAACAGGAGGAGAGAACAAGCAGAGGGGAGGACAAGATACTTGACAGGCAAAAAAAGAGGAGAACTTTTTAGAAAAGTGAACGTAGACTGGTGGCACGTCATGGTTTTCGAGATGTGTGTCATGGAAACAGAATACAAAGCACAAGCAAGATTCAAGAGAAATTCTATAGAATGCTCCTCTGAGCTCAATTATCTCGTTTGCTGGGAAAATTACCAAAATGTTTCCAACTGATAAATTGTTTATCATAATGTCACCTATATATTTTCAGTTGAAAAGTTTTCGATATCTTTCACAGGAATCAAGATAATTGAGCTTAAATTTAGGGGATCTACGGTAATTATTGTCTAAATGGAATGTGAACAAGATTATAAAGAGAACTTATAAATTTCAAAATCGGAGAAAATTCTCGCTCGTCCATCCGAGAGAATGAAAAAAGAAGTGAAATCGAACAGCTCGTATAGAAATTTTAACGACTGGAATCCCAGTTGACACATGTCGCATCATAAGAGATACATATGAACAGAAAGAAGAACACACATATTCTAAAAGGGAACTCACACTTTCAGAACAACAAAAACACACAGCAACAAGAAAAAATATCAATCAATACACATGAATAAAAAGAAGAAGAGATAAAAGAGTATCTGGAATGATAACAGGGTGTATGTGTGCATGTGGGGGCGAAGAAGCTAAGAGAGAAGAAGAGATGATGAAGAAGAAGAGGATCCCGAAGAGTGTGTGATACCCGCAGAAGCTCCCCTCCCGGGGCTACTTCCATCGGGCGCCTGTCGTTCGCGTCTGATGTCTCTTCGAATCAATGTTTATCTGAGTATTTCGCTCGAGTTTGTAGATGATGAAGAGAAGAACAATCAATTGGAGCTGATAGAGGGGAAAAAGCAGCAAAAAGAAGTGCCAGGATGTTACAACCTGGGACGGCAGGCGAGGGGAATAGCGTCCATTCAGTGGCCGAGAATCACTTCGTCAAAACTTTGTTGATACTTTTGAAACGTTCAACTGTGTTGACCACTTCAAAAATGTTTTGTTGGAATTTCAAAAATTTTTTCTCAACTTTCAGGTACCCACTGGATCTTAACTGGTCATCCATCTTCCCGCTTTAAACTCCGACGCACATCATAAAACGAACATTTACTAGTATATCTGATAGACAGAGGAATCTGTAGAACATGAATAATACGAATTCAAGTTCCCCGGAAAAATTAAAACCACAATATCTTGTTGCGGATTCGAAGCTTGAGTCATACAAACACATGTCGTCGGAGACTCATAATCTTCGAAAAGAAATAAAAATGTTTCTGAAGGGTTGACGATACTATGAGATTTCAAAAAGTTGGATAAATTTGATCAGAAGGATTTATGGGCACTCTAAAAAAATTGCAGAGATTTAACGACCCACTATTTAACTTTTCAGTTAATAGAATCTTTTGAAATTCTATACGTTTCCAAAACCATGAAAACTGAGTATATCTCAGGAGAACCAGAAAAAATATTCTGTGAAATCCCAATTTCAGATTAATATATTCTACATGCGATTTCCAGGAAGCGTAGTTTGTTTCTAAAATCTTGATATTCCGATGCAGATGGTGTTCAGATGGATTTGTAATTTTCATTGCATTTTTCATCAAATTTATTCAGGATAATGATGTTTCAACTTTCAGCTCAGGCTTCAATAAAATTTCCAGAAAACATAATTTTTCTGGAGTTCTAGACTTTGCTCCAGATTCCTGAAGTTTTTCCCTACAAGGGATCTTTCATATCAAGGGGACGGAGAAACAAGAAAAAAAAAGAACGACTGACAAAGATGACCAACCAGAGACGCACGGACGGACGGATTTTTTTTTGTTCTGACAACGTACACCGGGAAACAGACGACGGACTACGGACTACATACAAAATTTTTCAAAACCAACTTCTGAGACGGCAAATTTAAATTTTTCATGTGATGGACGGAAAAATTTAAACGGACAACGAACACCATGCAACGGACAACGGACATCTAAAATGGCGAAAAACGAACAATGAACAAAGACTGTCCGTGCATCTCTGGACCACCGAATAACCAGAACAAGGATGGACCGAGAAACCAGAAAATCAGATCAAACGACGAAGAGGGCCAACGCGCAAAAAAAAAGAAAAAAGAGAAATATAAAATAATCAAGTTCACAGATTTCTCTTCCTGTCGTCCATCTGCCATCGGGAAACATCGTAGTAGAAATCGACGACCTTGTAGACTTCTTAGACTTCTGGAATAGAGAAACTCAAAGCATGTCTGATACTTTTCGAAATCTGAAACTTACCTTCTATATATTGCATTCTGGTTTTCTAAACTTTTGAATCCTGGAAGATACATCGTAGACTTCGGAGACATCTTAGACTTCGTAGAAGTCGGGAGCATCGTAGACCTCGAAGACTTCGAAGATTCCTAAATTTGAATGTTGCAAATTTAATATTAACTTTTTCGAGTTCTATCAAACTATATGGTTTTTTTCTGTCCTCATTTTCAGGGGGTTTCACGGAGGTCATTTGCGATTTTTTCTAATTTAACGAAATTTGTGGGGTTGAAAAAATACGTTCACGGTTAGAGAAAATCAAATGATAAAAAAAATATGAAGTCGAATTGTCGAAAGCATATCAAAATCTTAATTTTTTTTTTAATCTCAAGTTTTTTAAAACCCATTGAGCATTTGTCGAAAAACATTCTCAAATTCCACATATTTTCCAAATTAAAAATTGTCAGAATTTTTAGAGAAATTCAATGCCTGTCTAATACTCTTCTAAACGTGAAACCTACCTCGATTCTATTCCTTTGACCATTCGAAATTTTTGAAACCGAGAACACCGCTAAAATCGTAAACATTTAGGCATCATGCGCATCGTGGCATCGTAGACTGCAGATTCCGTAGACTTTGTGGAATTCTGGAACAGAGAAATTCAAAGCCTGTCTAAAACCCATCAAAGTTTGAAACTAACTTATTTCCTCGCGGTGTTCAAAACTTATCCTGGAAGAATGTAGACATCGTAGACATCGCAGACTTCGTAGACAGTAGACTTTGCAGACTTCGTGAACTTCTGAAATAGAAAACATCAAAGTCTGTCTGATACCCTTTGAAATTGAAACTAACCTCAATGATATACCATTTCGCGATTCAAAACTTATCCTGGAAAAATGTAGACATCGTAGACATCGAAAGCATCGTAGACTTCGTAGAAGTCGTGACCATCGTAGACCTCGTAGACTTCGAAGACTCCTGAATTTGAACGTTGCAAATTTAATACTGATTTTTTCCAGTTCTACCAGACTATATGGTTTTTTTTTCTGTTCTCATTGTTTCAGGGTTTCACGGAGGTCATCCACAATTTTTTTTAAATTATAATGAAATTAGGTGAGCTTGAAAAATGTGTTCACGTTCAGAGAAAGTGAGACATTCAATAAATCTAAAATTTGAAAGCGATTCTAACAATCAATGAAATTTTCAGGAACCCAGGAAGATGCTCTGTTCTGGACTTCTAGGATGCGAACTTTTCGAATTTCGAGATCTCTAAACTTTCAGTTTTCTAGATATCAGAATTTTAGATGTTAAAATTTGCAGACTTCTAGATATCAAAACTTCTGACATTGCTAAATTCAAGAAGTGGAAATTTCGTTTTAAAAAGCTTTCTTTTTCGTTTTTTTATTTCTTTTCCACTCCAAAACTTTTATTGTGAATAAATTGGAACAGTAGTCAACTTTAAAAAAATTTTAAAGGACACTTGAACATTCAATCCATCATGTTTTCCTGAAAATGGGGAGACTGGAGACTTTTCCGGTGCGATTTTCTTGCTATAATTATAATATGTGCACTCGTCTCGAACAAGACATATTCCATTTTCACTTCAAAATAGCGTTTATTCTGAATTCCAAAGATTCTGCGTTTAGTTTCTCTCTTCCCTTGGTCTTTGTAATCCGATAACCATTGTTTTCCACCGCTAATTACTTATTCCATTGGCTTCTTTGTTTTTTGGGTGGTCCTGCTCCCCGTAAATAATTTTTCATGCCACTGTGACAAAATAAATTATCGCTTCGTCCCATCTGGCCAGACGAGCTTTATGGCTCGTCATATGAACATTTACTCGTTTTTCAAAAACCGCTGATCAGATATTTGATCCTTGTGTTTGATATAACTCTTGTTGTCTATTTTTAGAAGGCTCTTCCTCCTTATTCGTTCCATTAAAAAAAGGCTATCCATATTTTTATTACTAGATCCAATTATATAATTTTCATCTCATCCAGCATTTACTGCTATCATAAAATTCATATAAATGAAACATTTTTTGCCTAGTATACTTTTAATGGTCTCATGAAATTCCCCAAATTGGCTTCGAATTTTTATGATAAATGAACATTTAGAAATTCTTGATTTTTCTCACGAATTCAATCATAAGATGCATTCCTTTCTTTCTTTTAAATCAACACCAAATGCTTATCAAAAAATGACAGGTTACCAAACATCGCTCCCTTCAATCCCCTTTGTTCACAGACACAGACACTAAATGGTAGACTATATTCCAGGTATTCTCACTCTCAAAAATATGTTTTTCTTTTTTCTTTTCAAATCAATCCCAAATGTCCAATTAGATCCACGAGATTCTGTGAATATTAATTCCCCTGTCCTTCCTCCACCGCTCATTTTTCTCTGTTATTCTAGACTTGCCTTGTTTTGTCTTCTACTTACACCCGCCCCATCATCACCCAGATGCTGTCCATCATATCAGAATTACAATACTAAACCAGTGATCCTTTTCCTCCTCTTTCCTTCTGTCTAACATTGAAACTCAATAGCGATCGGTTAGATAGTATGCAATATCGATAGACACCAGACACAGATTACACTATGATCAGAAAGCGCACTTTGTGCACTGGCTACTCTGTCGGCAAGTGGGCACTTTGATAAAAACTTTTGTCATTTTATTGAGAATATTGAGCTCAGACTCAGATCCTGCTACCACGAGGATCGTCAGTGCTCAGTTGTTTAGTTCGGTGATCCAATCGGTTATTTTCACTTCATAAAACATTCTTTTGTTGCTTCCAATACTGCATATTTCCTTCTTGCTCGAGCTTTGTTTTAGTTTTGCATGTGTCAGGTGTAGTGAGAGCTATGTGTGATTTTCATCTGAAAATGGCTTTCATTTCCTTTAATAGTCTTTCGAATTCTTCTGGAAGATTCTTTGCTTCTGTTGGTTTTTTGTTCAGTCAAAAACTACAAGATCGTAATGTTAAGTTTGACAGCTTTTTTTTTGAATGTCTTCATTTTATTCATTCAGTACTAATGTTTTTCAAGAAAAGTATGAGTACATTATTAACACTAGATCTAAAAAAATCAATATTAAGGAGTTGTCTTGCAGATTTAACGACTATTCTGAAAAAAATTTTCGAAACGAGATACCGTAAGCACTCTAATAGAAGGTCCTCCCAAACCGTCAACTTTGAGCCCATATATCTCGGTTCCTGTGAAAGATATCAAGAAGTGTTTGACTAACAAAATGTTTATCACAATATCACCAATATTTTATTAGTTAATACATTTTTGATATATTTTACAGGAATTGAGATATATGGGCTCAAAGTTGGCAAGCCTGTGTGTCTGAAACTAATACATTCTGGCAGAAACTTTGAGTTCATATATCTCAGTTCCTGTGAAAGATATTAAAAAGTAGCCAAATAACAAAATTTTTATCAGAATTTCAAGCTCATTTTGTCAGTTGGCCATTTCTAAATAGCTTTCTCAGGAACAGAGATATTGAAGAATGTTTACAGTACCTGACGATTTTGGAACATAAACAAGACCCAACTTGAACTGTTGATTAACTTCTTACTAGCTTCCAATCTACATAAAGGAATATGTTCCCTATTTTTCAGTTTCTCGATATTGTTTCCCCTGTGTTTTTCTCTCCTCTCGTGTTTTTTCCATTTGATTCTGCACATGAATCTGTTCATTATTCCTCAACGTACCCACTGAAAAAGGCGTATTTTCCTTTTGGTCTCCATTCTCATTTTCTTCCTTTTTCCTCCCTCCTATTTATTTCCTTTTTCTAACACTCTACAGAGTAACACAACCTCCTTCGTCATCGGCCCCGTATTTTTAACACAATAACAATAATAAATTGAACATTACGTATAGTAGAGGTCCCGGTTACTTTTCCTTTTTCATCTTCTCTATTCAATTCATCGCCATCTCCCAGTAGCATTTTAATTGAACTCACACACACCCGCTATTATCCGGTGCCCCCCGGAGGGAAGGGAGGGAACCTTTCGTGGCTTCTGATCTTTGTTTGTTCTCGCACTTGTCAATCCAACCAACACACAGAAGAACAACTCTTTAGTTATTTTTTTTTTCAAGTTCCCGACCCAAAACTGATTTTGTGTCCTTCTCCCTCTTTTTTGTCCCGTCTGTTCCCATCCCAAAGTCGACATCTGGAGATTTCTGAGACCATTGAGAATGAGAATGAATTGAGCCATCTGCTGTTTAGTGCCGTGATGAGTCAGTAAAGATCTGGACACCGGCTCTTCCACCCGAATCATAGGTTTCATTTTCTTTCTGATGGCTGTGAGCTGGTCAGTATCTGCTCGGGTTCTGGCAGTCCACAATGACCCGGGATCAGAATGGTTTGTATAGAAATTTTCTGAGCCGAATTGGAACCCGGAACCTAGAGGTGGATTCGTAAAAGTTTGGATTTCTGTAAAACATTCGAGAGAGTTTGTTGGATATTTACCGGTAGACTGTGAAATCGTATTTTGGGTAGAATTTTTTGCAGTTTTAAGTTAGGTACTTGAATCCTTTCGTTTTTTACTCGTTAAAAGTAACTTTACCTACTGATTACATATTTTAATCAAAACCAATGTCTACTAGGAGATTGATTTTGGCACTTCAATCTACTTCCCCGAATCAATCCAACCGAAAGTGTCGATTATCTGGCTAAAGCCACTTTTAAAGGTTTTCTGTATTCAATTGTAAGATAGTTAACTAGTGATTACTGCATACTTAAAAAATCAAGGCCCTGCACGGCTCATGACATCTCGGACCCGGCCCGATTTGGTGGGCCCGGGTTTTCCAAATTTGAAAAAAATTGAATTTTCAGAAATTTTTCAGTTTTATGGCCAGAAAATACTTTTTAAGCATACTTGCAACTGGACGGACCGGGCCGGGTCTTTTTTAGAATTTTCAGGACCCGGCTCGGCCAGGCCCGGGCCGGCCCGTCTCGGCCCGGATTTTCGGAAAAAATTTTTCTGTCTTTCAAAATTTATTTTTCAAATTTGGAGAACCCGGGCCCGTCGGGATGGGCCGGGCCTGTTTTTATGTATGTTTTAAGTGGATCTCGAAAGTTTTTTGAAAAGACAGGAAAAAATTACTGAAAACCAATGTATGGTTCACAAGTGTAAGACATCCATTCCGGAAAGATTATGTTCTAGTACAAAACCCCTTCCCCTTCTTCCAAAAATTTGTTAGCCATCCCAGTAACGTATTTATCTGTAAAGCAGAATACAGAAAAAAAAAATGACGCTATTTTTCGCTCACTTTTCTTTGTGTTGTCTTTGCAATGCAAACTCCCACAAGTGACACATATAAATAATTCAAAAGATCCGTCTTTGAGTTGCTAAGAAAGTCTCAAAGACCCTAGAAGGAGTCATCCCAAAATGGCAACTATCAATGTCACTCTGCAAAGTGGACAATTGGATTTCGGGGAGGGGTAGATTTTCGAAACAGATTTCGTAAATCACATTGTACCCATTTCTCCTCTCTGACGTACAGAGATGACGTTACTCTTCAGCTGTCACTTTCCCAATGTCTTTTCCTTGGTTCGGGAGCCGTAATCTGTTACTCTTCTTTTTTTTTGATTCTACTGATATGTGTACGTATCTAATCCCTAATCCACAATGTTTTATTGGTTTTTATTAGTATTTGTTGTCGAATGCTTACTCTAGCTTTCTGGATTACATATACGAACGTCTTATTAGAATTCTGAAAAAAATGCACTCAGCCTATCTTGACTTCTCGAACCTCTCCTTGATCTCAAAATGTCGCTTCCCACGAAGATTTCCTTCCTATCCTTCCTACTTTTCCTTGAGTTGATAATTGCTCTTTTCGAGTTTCCCCTTTGCTCATTTCACTTGCATTTTACTTTTTTTTTCATTCCATTTTAACCCTTTCCAGATAATGACGAACAGTGCCATCGGCTTGCCTCCCACTCGGATAAATCGTCGTCGATCGACCAAGGCTCTCCATGACTTCTTCAGCCGTCCGTTCACTCAAAGGTTCGTTTTGAAGATCACTTGACTAGACATCTAAATCTCATCATCATCAGTTTCTGGAGCCATCCAATTTATATGTCTGGTATTTCCATTTTATATGCGTCCCCTCTCTAGACGTCTCTTTGATGTGAAAACGTCCGAGATTTATGAAATGGAAATGGGGCTTATGACAGACAGCGTATACGAATCTAGAGATCCGAACGTCTGATTCTCTGATGTGACGTCTAGATTTCGTGAGCCATAGAAAATAGGTCACAAGGGTACTTGTGACGTGGCACACAGATGGCGTGACTCTGATTCCTTCAGAAACGAAGATCGTCGTGCCTAACGAAGAGGTTTGAAGGGCATTGTGAAGTGACACATTCCTTAAGAAAGGAAAAAAAGAACTTGTGGAATTGGTAATTTGGGTGAGGAATAACGTCGTAGAAGTGAAAAGGCTGTCTGTTATTAGTCTGAAATAGGACAGCAGGTGAAACTCTGGAAGTGTGCAATTGTTGTAAAAATTGCAGTTTGTAATTGCTAAAATGTAATTTATTACAAGGACGTCTGTATTAGGACATTTGTCTTTGTTGGTGAAGGTCTAGCTTGTTCAAAGATTCAAAAAGGCTTCATATGGAAGACATTTTTTGAACTTGAATCAAAAATTGAAATGACGTATCTCCTTAAATGCAAACCCATTCAAACAATCAACTTTGAGGTCATATATCTCAGTTCCCTTAAAAGATATCAGAAAATGACCAACTATCAAAACTCTTATCATAATTTCAAAAATATATTGTCAGCTAACCACTTTTTGATATCTATCACAGGAACCCAGATAAATTGGGTCAAAGTTAGGGTGGCGTTCTATTATGGTGTTTACGGTAATTGTGAACTAGTCATACTTGCAAATCAGGGTCGGGCCGGTTCCGGGTTAACCAAATTTGAAAAAAAATTAAAATTTTAAAAATTTTATGGAAATATCTATTTTTTAAAAGCACTTTTATCTTGAAAAGTTTTTTACTTGACAGAAAAATCGTCCTTCTTTTTCTGTCGTCAATAAAAAGTTTTTTGAAAAGGCCGGAAAAAATGTCTTTAAAAACCCCGGGCCGGGCCTTGAAAATTCCGAAAAATACCCGGCCCAAAAATGAAATGTTTTAAACATGGCACTGAAAAAACTTCCTGACGCGTTTTGAACGGTCCTGGTACACAAATTAAGAACTGATGATATTATCAAGGCCCTAGTTATGTTCTCTGACATTTTCCCTGCGCCAACTTTCAGTAAAACATCACCGAGCCTCCCATTTCGAAAGTGACATTTTTCATCATGTTAAAACAACAGAGGCACGGTTGAGTGAGCTTTACTTAACTAGAGAAAAAAATCTCGAACCGCATGATTCTCCTTTTTATGATCTTCGTTTCCTATTTCCTCCTCTGATTGTCCTTCCCTTTTTTCTTCGTTTTCTGGTTCTCCTCCCCTCAGTAGCCTGCTCCACGGTGCCCAATTATTCCGCCTCAGTGTTTCTTCTCGCAAGTCCCTGCGTCCTTCCCCAACGACGGGCGTCTCCAGAATAAACAATAATTGGGCGAGTAGGTGTAAAGGTGCTCATTGAGCTGCTCCTACTGGTCCGACCCAATAGTTCATATTCGATTCTTACCCACTTCGTCTACCTATTACTCATCTGAAGGAATCCCGTATTGTAACGTCATCAGGCATTCCGGGTGCCCGGGATTGCACTCCTCCGGAACTCTCGACTGAATTGCTAATCGCTTGAATTGCACACTCACATACTCGTGGCCCGGAGCACACACTCAACTCCCGGCAAAACTTACATGCAAACCACTCGCCAACCAACTTTTATGCTCTCCCGTCGTCGCCACCGCTGATACTTATTTTTCGAAACGTCTCTGGTTTCTGCAAATAACTAACTAACATACAAATACAAACAACACGCAAAACATGATGGTTCCGAAGCTTCAGCTAAGGCCATTGGCAGTCGGAAATGGGTAAGTTGATTTTATTGGTTGGGTTACTGTAACTTTAAATAGTTATCCAGTATAACCTTTAATAGAAAAGCGCTCCGAGATAGCCTGGGAATATAAAAGTGTCCCTGTAAAAGAGGGCCCCTTAAATTTTTTGAAATTGAAAACTTTAGTTTTCAGTAAAAAATTTTTAAATTCCGAAATTTTACAAAAAAAATTGTCCGAACGCTTTTTTGCTCAAAACCTTGCTCGATTTTGTTGAAATTAATAGATTTTTCTGAATTTTAAAGCAGAATTCACCCAGTTTTTTGATGAAATTTTTCTGAAGAAGTATCCGAACTATAGAAGGGGTCGCCTCTATTTGAAGGGCTCCTCTAATGGAAGGGCCCCTGTAATAGAAGGGCCCTGAGAACAACAGAAGGGTCTTTTTATACCTTCTAGTACAGTTTTACGGTATCTCTTTTTTCTGTGAGTTTTGATTTTTTGTCAGGTAGAAAACAAATTTAATTAGGTGTTATGGTTGGAATAAACCTTTTCAGAATACACAGAAACGAGTAGAATATGTTGTTAGGTACTTTGCTTCTGATAAGGTTTTTCTTCTTCTAGATTAACCTTACTGAGATTAAATTTTGCTTTTTTAAGTTATTCATTTCTAGGTTTGCTCAGCTGTAGAATATTAACTCTCATAGAAATGCCTCTATTTACACATACTGAGTTCAACCTATTCCAAAAAATTTCAAAGTGCCAAACTTTGTAAAAATAAGTTCAAAGATTCAATAGACTTTCCACACTTAAACTCATTCGAACAAACAAGTTCAAAAGTGCAAAAGTAGGGGAAGAGGATTCAGTATGCATCAGTGCTGCTCAAGTGATTTTTTCCACATTCCCAGGTTTTTTTCATAGCATGAAACCATGTGTATCGTTGTCAGAGAATTCACCTGTTTGGACACCTCCATACAGGACATGAGCCAAGACTTTCTCTATTTCTTCTTCTCTCTTTTTGCTTCTTCTTTTTATTTCTCCAATCTTCCTTTTTTAGTTTTCCATGTCTTTTAAGAAATTCAATCTTCGACAGGCGACGGAAATGGGACGACAAGAAAAGGAAAGGAAGAGAGAAAGAGGAAGAGAGGAGAAGAGGAGCCTTGAATTTCTTGCATCCCTTCTGTGAAACGTCTTTTTGCCAGTCTTCTGAATCTGTTCTTGTTATCGTCACCATCAAAAAGAGCATATCTTCTTCGATCTTTGAATCTAAATTTTATGATGAGAGGTTAACTCGGTGTGAGGGGGGCACTCATCTAAATTATATCTTCTATTCTGGGTGCATCAGAAGAATAGAATAGTTGAGAGAAGAAGAAGAAGAAGGACTAGTCGTAGAAGGACTGAAGGACATAAGAATAGAAGCGCAGAGGCAAAAGGACCCTCTCATGTCGCTTCTTCTTTTTGTTGCCATTTCAATTACACTTTCACGCACGTGTAAGGAGAAACATTTCTGAACTGCTCACACATAAAAAAGAGGATAACTGAAAGCTGTTTTTCTGTGTTTTTTTAGTTCTTCTGAGGTTCAGAGGATTAAAATACGTTCTCTATAGTCTGTTTTGTCTATTTTTGCTGAAAATGCTCCGGAGATTAACATTCATCTAGTTTCTATTGGTTTTTACCACTAGCTCCAAACAATGATAATGTACCCTTTTTAATATGTCTTCATATAATCTGAGCCAAGTTTTCGTTTTCTATTGATATTGTACCGTAAAACTTGTAACAGAAGGGCCCTAACCCTTTTTAGGTCCTTTGAATCATTATAGTCATTTTTGGCACCTTTCGGTCGTTAGGGACTATTTTCAAGGCCGTTGTTAGACCACTTAGAGACAATCCATTTAATTGGATTTCGAGCCGAATTCGGGCGGTTTCCGGTAAACCAACTTACGGTCATTTTCGACTAATTAAGGGTAATTTTGGACCAATAAGGTCATTTATGACCAATGCTCAGCTTTCCTAGGTCATTTTCTGTAAGTTATAAATCGAGCCGATTTTTCTCGGTTCTTGTCAAAGATATAAAAAAGTTGTCAACTTATTAAATGTTTATCATAATATCAGAAGTCATTTGTATGTTGACACAATTTTTATACCTTGCATAGGATATGAGATAAATGAGCTTAAACTTGACGGGGTGGGGCCCTTCTAATTCAGGTTTCAAGTACATTTTCCGGTTTCTCTGTTTCCTCATTGATGCTCTTATGAGCTACGTACCAGTTGTTCACTTTTTATTGTGAAAACGGACACCTTTCGGACATTTATCCCTCGGTTCCTCAGACTTTTGGGCCAAAAGTCTATACTCTCTTTCTCTTCTTCCCTATAATATTTTCGAAAATATTCCCCATGTATTCTGAATGCTGGTACATAGCAAAGTTAACTTTCTTGAAAAGGTCAGTCACATGTTCCCTGGCTTCCCCTTCAACCCCTTCCCGTCAAATCTCATTGTATTGCGCTCCTTTGCTCGCCTCATGCTTTTATGTACATACTATTGATGAAAAGTTGTTGTCACACATGTACACACACGGAATGACTTCTGTGAGTATCATCTTTGCCACGTCATCTCTTGTTTTTGCCCTCTCCCGTTTAGTGTCTTCTTCTTCTTCTTCTTCTTCTTCTTTTATCCCCTTCTTCTCACTTCGTTTCCTCTCACACAGTCAAAACTAAAAAGAAATCACTCCCTTGAGAATATCCCCACCCCCTCTTCCTTTTTCACAGACCCATTCAAAATCTCGTTTATTTTTCCAGAAGATCACAGTCGATTGCCGGTGTTCGGGTCTCGCCACGAATCAGTGTTGCACCGAATTGTATCAGCTCGAAGCACGGCATCAATATGTCGAATACCATCGAAATTTCAATCACCATTCAGTGAGTCAAAGACTATTTTGTTTTCGAAAAAATACAAATTTTTCAGTGACTTTGCCACAACTGAAACTGCCAAAGAAATCATCTGTGAACTGTACGAGAATGAAACGGAATGTGAAGATAAATGGACGAAAGTTGGAACGAGTTCCCCAGTTCGATTCTCTCGAAACATCGTTTTCCCGGATAAATTCTCATATCAATACGTTTTTGAGAAAACTCAGCTTATCAAGGCCGTATTTTCTCGATGCTCCGAACGGGATAGACCTTCAAGCTCTAGTAGTGATATTCTTGCAACTTCCATCTTCAAAGTCGATGAACTCATCGGATCTTTTGGATTACAACTCCGTCGGCAACTTCAAAGAACTGGAAGCATTGCAAATGCATTGTCAGGAACCCAACGGATAACTGAAGAATATCTCGGAGGTATCATTGTCTCTGCTGAAATGCCAGAGAAAGAGCAACCGATTGTTGTCCAATTCCATGGAAAATCTTTAGATCGAAAAGATTTCTTATGGGATGAAACTGCCGTTTTCTTTCGGGTAAGTTACCCACTTTTTCTTTGAGCTCAGTTATAAAAAATACTTCCAGGTTTTCCGTCTAGAAGAAGGGAAAGATGATGACTCATTAATATTTCTATACGAGAGTGAAGCCATCAAGAATCATTCTCATCCTCAATGGGCAGAGTTTCGTTTGGATACCCAAGACGCTGCGGATAACAGAAACCGACTTTTGGAGATCTGGGTGATGTACAAAGATGTGGATGGGAAAGAAGGATATATTGGAAAGTTTTTGACGACTTATGCGAAAATGAAGTACGGGCCGGGGTCTGATAATGTCTATAGTGTTATCAATGATGTGAAGAAGGCACAGAAAAAGGTAATATAGATTTTAATGGAAGCAATTTCAAGATGTCTATTTATTTCAGAGCTACGAAAACAGCGGAAAAATGGAACTTGTCAAATTCACTGACGTCTCTTTTTACTCCTTCTTGGATTATATCGTTAGTGGGTGAGTGCTGAGCAACAATCTTAAAAATTAAAACCCGATTTATAATTTTTAGAACTCAACTTCATTTTGAAATCGGAGTTGATTTTTCAAGCCCAGAACCAGTTCATGAGTTGGATCAGAGAAGATTTGATGGCGAACTACATATGGCAATCAGAGCTATTGGATCAATAATCAGAGATTATACACCGTAAGACTTATGAACTAGGACGGTATTATCAATTATTAAGTTTAGGAATCGTCTCTTTGCCGCTTTCGGAATCGGTGCAAAAATTCCTCCAACCTTCCATGAATCCAACGAATTCTTCTTGAATTTCTCGATGGATCCAATCTGCCGTGGTTTGGATGGTGTCATGGAAGCATATAGAAAGACGCAAACTATGGTCACTCCACTCAAAGAATCCAAACTTTCTCCAGTGATCAACTATGTCACTAGAATGTCACATCGATCTGGATTCCGAGGACTCCATTATCACGTTCTTGCTCTATTCACAAGAGGAGAAGTTACTGACTTGAAGGTAAGACAGGAATCTTTGAAAAATCACAAAAACATCCTTCTAGGAAATCCAACAAGCGTTGAATTCTGCATCCGATGCTCCCTTATCTATTCTGATCATCGGAATGGGTGACTATGACTTTTCTCCCTTGCAAAAACTCTGCTCCAAAAGAAAAGATGGTCGTCGAGATGTCGTTCAGTTCATTCATCTAAAATCTTTGCTGAATGGAGCAGAAGCTCCCTGGCTCAACAAATCAAGAATTGCAGAGACTGCTCTACGGCAAGTACCTCAACACATGGTTCAATACATGCACAATGCCAACATTGCTGCAAAGCCACCAATTCAGGTACTCAACATTAAGTAAGAATAGTTTCAAAAAAATCTAAATTTCAGGTGTGCCGATCTCCGCTCTTCCACAGTTCCTCTCTGATTCCGGATAAGCCTACAGAATTCGATTTCGAATTGACCAAAGATATTCGCCATGTCGGAATTGAAATTCCAAGTCTGATGCCTAACTTGATCCTCCCACCAGATCTCTCACCTCGTCCACGTCAGGATCGAAGAGGAAGTGATTCTCGTATGTTTTCAAATTCTGATGATTTCTTTATTTCGAATGTGTAATTTTCAGAATATCTTGACGTCGAAACGATGCGAGGCAGTTTGACGGTTCGAGTACCTGAAAGATGTCATTCCGTTCTTCAAACAAGCAGAGAACAATATCAACGAAGATTGAAGGAGCGAGGATTGGCTAGGGTAATTGGAAATTTAAAAACTTTAGATTCCAATTCTAACTATTCAGATGAAGTTCCCACGCGTCGAGCTGAGCACTTTGGAGTCAAGTGGTGGATCTACCCAAGATTCTTCCCTATAACAATACCATTTTTTTCCTTTTTACCCCCTTAATTCTTGATAGTTTTTCTTTCAACCAAACCTTTTTTTTCTGGTCTTCAATGTTCCAAATGGCCAAAAGCAATTTGTCAAATCATGTCAACGAAATTAATTTGTGTGTGTATAAATGATTTATTTATGTACAAACATTTTTAGTTGTCCATGTCATAAATTCAAAATATCACTGCTTATTAACTACTTCAAACTTTGCATCCCATTGATTTGAGAGATTGTCAAAATAGCAATCTGTTTCGTCTCGAATTGTAAGCTGTTGCGTTTGCTGCTGCGAGAATTCACCTTGGAAACACCTGCCAACTAGAGGATACATCACCACACCTGGAAAAATGTTTTGGTCTTTTAGTTCTTGTTTACAACATGCAAAACAACAAATTGGTTTCTGGATATTCTAGGAATCACAGTTGCAAAAACTTGCAAGCTTTTTTCCTTTAGAATACTTACGAACGAATCGAAGAGAAAAGAAGTACAAGCGGTACTGCTTGACACTGAAAACCATTATGATCAGCATCAGAAACGAGTATCTGGAATCATTTGTATCAAGGAGAGACTACTGTAGTTTTACTGTAATACATTATGACACAAAAATTGAACGCAAAATGTAAATAGAGACAAGCCACTGGATGAGCTTCTTTAAAAGATTTGGACATGTAGAAAGTGAGAATAAATGCCATAACAAAATTATTCACTCCAGAGAAGATGACAACGTTGCGGAGCAGCTGAAAAGGACAAACTGCAAAAGTTGACATAATTCTTTAACTTCTCACTGTCATGACTTTCAAGTTTTCTGATAGCTGAAAGCGGACGCTCAGAGTGTAAACATCATCTACTCTCTCCTGTTGAATCGTTTGAAGACGTCGTTTGTTCATGATGAATAGTACAAGGTAGAACTGAAATAAGGATCCGTTTGAAGATTAAATCAAAAATCACATACGAAAAAAGACGCGCAGCTGATAAAAACTCCAAGAAAAGCCATGATAGAGATTGGAAGGAAATCTGAAAACCAAATTTTTGTAACAAATTCTATAAAACCATGCTACCGAAAACTATAATAATTGCAGAAATACCACAAGCAAATGTAAGTTCGCAACAGACTAATAATGAGATCCATTTCCGCTTTTGCTTTTCGTAAGTATCCACATAGTATGTAGCGAAGAATCTTTCGAATGCAATTGCCAATGATCTGAAGTTAATCACCTTCTCTTTTTATCATACAACTGACAGCATGGGATACTGTAGCAGAACAGATTTTTCAAATGTTAGATTCAAACTGGTCAACTCTTGTTTTCCAGTGAATTTGATTTTTTACACAGATGAGGCGGGGTTGCCCAAAGGCGTACAAAAGGCGGCTGAAGGTTTCAGAACAGGCTATAACTTGCGTATTTAAGGAAATGAAAAACATTTATGAAAAAAAAGTATAAAAATCAATTATTTGTAGTCGGACCAAATGAAAAAAGCTATTGTTTTTTAAATCAAGAATATAATTAAGATTTTTGAGGACCATAGTATTTTCTTAACATGGTTCGATTACTGTAGATTGATTTTTATACTTTTTGTCACAAAGTTTTTTCCCAGTCGCTTAAGGACGCAAGTGATAGCAAATTCTTAAACTTTTACGCTTTTGTGCAACCCCGCATCACCTGTGTAGGTTAACAGGTTTTATAATTTTTCTCCAGAGATCCTATGTTTATTGATCTATGATCTTACATTCCACATGCACATCCCATATAGAAAAACTGCATTAACGAACTGACAATCAGAGGCAGAGGATAAATCTCATTTCCATTATCTTGTTCTGAATGAAACTAGCTTATTTTCGACCCAGTATGTTTGATACCTTTTAAACTGAATATCCCAATTTCATAAAGACATGTTATGAATCGACCAACAAGGAAAAAGTAATATCCCAGAAGCATGAACAAACCAATGAATGTCAGATTATAATGGAATGGACTTTTGATTGTGGCATAGATCACCAGTAAAAACGAAGGAACCTCAATGACCATTGCAAATAACTCGAAATGTGTAAAATAGAATATCCATTGGCAATGGAAAGATATTTCTTCTGAACATTTATAAACAGGAGAATAAGGTAGATTCATCCGAAAAAAAATAAAAATCTATATCCAAATTTCTGCTAGCAAAAAAAAAATCGACTCAAAAAAAATACACCTGGTGAAAGTTTTGAGAATTCAATAAGAAACAACCACCAATTTCGAGTCACACCTTTGTAGTTTCTATTACAGGGTACAATGTTTTTTGCCAGATGAATTTTCTGAGAAGGCGGATGGAAATATGTGATTAATTTTTGAAAAATTTGATGCTTTCTGTCGAAACTTATGATGTTTCGATCTATCCGAATTCCGATGATTAATAGATTAGACGAGCAAAGTAGAAAGAAGCAACAATCTTCATCAGCATTTTATATCGAAGGAGAAGTGTCTTCAGCTTCCTAGACGACCTCAAGAAAAATTCGAGATTCGTCTTCTTCTCGATGCTTTTAATCGTTTTCAGAACGGATCTAAGATTTCTACTTCTTCACCTGAAACTTTTGTGAACAGTCTATTTTTAAAACTATTTTTTAAACAGACACTTTTTTAAACTATATACACTTGTTCTCCCCAGAAGACAAATCTCTTTTCCATTTTTTCTGTCCAAAAAAACATTCGAAACTCTCCTTTCACACTACCGCTAAAAATAAGAGAGTATCCATAATGCGCGGATACTTGCAAAAACTCCGCGCCGCAGCTGCGTTTTCGTCCAATAGCCCCGCCCCGCGACGTTGTCGGCCCGTAAATGCGTTCTCAATTGACTTTCACTACACATCGCCTGGCTCGCTGTTTCGGCCATCGATGCTCAGTTTTTGCTTCAACCAGCCATGACAGCTCATCGATTTTCGGGAAGACGTCAGTGTTCAGTCTTCAGAACAGACAGTTGCATTTGACGAGTAAGCTGACTTTGTTAGTTTTCTTCATATCCATCCATTTTAGGCATTCAATCGATTCGCGCAAGATATCCAGATGATAAACATGGAAAACACGAAGAGGATAGTCAGGAAAATCATAAACAGGCAGATGAGCAACCAAGCGAGCAGCAAAATGGACCCAAGAAAATCGATCCAGCAACTAGTGAGTTGTTTTTCTATTCAATGTTTTCTTTCCGGAAAGAAGTGATTCATTCGACAAATCAACATGTAAAATTTTTCAGTCAGAAAGCTGAGAATGTACGTCTTGGCTGTTGCTGGTCTCTCGTTCGTCACATCGTTCTTGATGTTGTCACAAATGTTCACTGGAGATAGAACTACTGCCGATGGTTTGACAAGTGAAGACTTCACTAGGTTTGTGATAGAAAAAAAAACACTGGCATTTGTAAAAATTTGATTCAGACCTGGAATCCCAATGAAAACATTTGTCGAAAAGTACTTGAAGCATGGCGAGGTGAAACGCATCGTCTTCGTTCCAGCTAACGCTCGAGCTATTGCAATTCTGCACCCAGGAGCTGTAATTGACGGACAACCTGCGGCAGAGAAAACTGTTATCGTAGAGTTTCCACAAAATGCTCAACAGTTCTGGGCAGACATTCGTAAAGCTGAAGCAGAAATCGGAATAGGTCTCTCAGAAGGCGTGCAGATTGATTTGTATCAAGGAATGACCACCTTCAAGTGAGTAGAAACAATCAAGATTTCAAACAAAAATGTCTTGCAGAGTTATCGAATTGCTCATTGGAGTAGTTATCCTCGCATGGCTTGGAACTCAATATGGCCGTCTGCTTCGAAAGAGACTTCTTGAAAACCAAGCAAAAAATGCCAAGAAATAGGAAAGCATACTGTATTTATGAAAAACTTTTTTTATTAAAACATTTCATATTTCGATTGTCTACTTGTATTTCAACAGTAAAGTATTGATTTCATTTTTGTATGTTACATTTTTTAATGATTGCAGTCGATTCTGTATTTTAACATATCTATGCCTTTTTTTCTTCATTGGTTCGATATCAACGAATATATTATCTCAAAAGTTTCCAGGATGACGGATCAGATGCGCGATATGATCGCTCAGCTGATGGGAAGTCAGCATGTCGATAACAAAGGTGGGTTAGAAATATTTAACAGTCTCGAAACATAAAATTCGTTCAGAAAAGCCAGCCATGCCGTTCGACCATCACAGTGTTTGCCGTGCTTTCCTTTTGGGTGTGTGTCCGCATGATATGGTGCCTGACAGTCGCCTTCAGGTGAGTTAGTTGTCGGTTTTCCGACTGCATCCCGTATTACTGAAAATAGAAAACCACTGAAATGTTAGGTGTCCCGTGCTGCGAGCGTTTCATAAATCCGTCGGCAAAACAAAACAAAGGTTGATTTGTGAGTTTTGACTCTGTCCATTTATTTTACACTATGCAAATTAACTAACTCTGTCATCTCAATTACGAAGTGAAATGTTTTTTTGAATAGTGCGGTTGCCGCGTCGGGAAACAGAATCGAGAACCATATCAGACTTTGAAGCGACAAGATCGTGAGTTCAGCCTCTCCTTTGAAAGAAAACCAGACTAGTTCTTTTGTGAATGTCTTCATCGGTTTATTGCACATTTCTACGGTAGAAGTTCTACCGCATTCCAGCAAACGGCTTTTCACATAATTTTTTTCAGAATGTCGTTTCTTGTCGGAAGGTTCACGAGCCAGCTCACAAAGCAGATTACGAGAGAGCACAGAAAGAAAGAGATCACTTTTATGATGTTGATGTAAGATCCCTCACCCCATTCGAGAAAAAATGAAAAATTCTTTTTTCCAGGCATTCGATATAATCGAAAACGCCGTTCGTCTTGTTGATGTGGAAATCGCAAAAGTCCGCGAAAAGCTAGAAGACGACGTCAAGACACAGACGTCCCAAGCAGCAGATTCGAAAGCAAAACAAGTCGCTGAAATCGAGGAAAAGATTGCCAAGAATGTGGACGAGATAGAGAAACTAGGAAATGAAGGAAAAATCGAAGAGTCGATGAAGTTGCACAAATATGTGGAAGAGCTGAAAGAAAAGATTCAAGAAATCGAGGTATCATACTTTTTTTTTAATTGCGAAAATTGAAATACGGCAGAGTTAAAAATAATACTATAACTTATTTTCAGGAAAGTCAAACTGAAATCAAAACTGCTGGACCAGGATCAAACTCTGCAAAATTGCGAGTCTGCGAAGACTGTGGAGCTCAATTGAACATCACCGATCACGAATCCCGCATAGCTGATCATTACAATGGAAAAATGCACATTGGAATGGTCGAAACAAGAGAAACGTATCTCAAGATGAAGGAAACTATCGACGAGCGTCGTAAGGAGAGAGACGAAAAGATGGGGTCACAGAGAGGAGGTTATCAGAGAAGAGATACTTACGGAAGGTAAAATTAGTTAAGCATACATCCGATTTGCGAATTATGTTTTTTTCAGACGTGACAGAGATCGAGGAGACTACCGAGGCGACCGTGATCGTGATCGTGATCGTGACCGTCGTAACCGCGATAGAAGCCGTTCGCGCGAACGTTCGTACAGAAGAGACGACAGAGATCGTAGATACGACCGGGATAGTCGTGACAGGTACTATTTCGAAAAAGTTATAATCATTGTCAAAAGTTTCACACCAAGTTATCAATCATTGAGAAGTATTTTTTTTATTTCACAGAGAAAGATAATGACCTCGTTCACTAAACCATTTCATTCGCATCTTTGAAGGCCATTCAAAGTTTTCAATCTATTTTTTTTCAGACGAGATCGCGATCGTCGTTACTGAGCCGACCTGTCTGTCTCAACCTTGGGTAACAAATTCGTTTCACTTTTGAAGTGGGGATCAAATCAACATCAAGAATCTTTTTTCATCATTTTTCTTTTCTATTCGTAAAAAAATTTAATCTATTCAAACATAATTTACCCAGATGAAATAAAACAGTTATATTTGAATTAAAACCTATTTTCAGTAGTAATTATGTGTGTTTCTAGAGTACACGAATATCTGTTGCTATGTCAACAACAAGTAACCAAAAGAGAAATTCAAGGAAGAGCGAGCACAAACCAATATTTGGTCTGGCTACAACGCAGTAGTTGTAGTCCGTACTGACTCATCGCTCTCGTTTCTCTAAATTTCTCTATATTTTCTCACTATCAACAGAATTTGTCATTCTATTTGTTTTCTGGAACTGAACCCCAATTATCCGAATTTAGCTATCATTTGTCAGCTCAATTGGCTTATTTCAGGACATGATCCGCAGACGTGGAGGACCTAATGAGTTGCGGGCTGAACCAAATAACATCTCGAACGATGACGATGACCAGAGAACAAAACGAGGAAGAGTTCGTTTGAAACCTAAATTTCTTGCTAAAAATAGTTTTTTTTTCTAGGAATCGATCGGATTCCGTCACTGGATCATTTTCGTTTTAACCGTTGCATTCGTCTATGCTGGAGTCGTCGCGTTGCATCGAAAGATGCCTGCTGTCCGAGATGCATCTTCCTTTGATGAGTTCAGTGAGCAAAGAGCCCGTGTCCTGCTTAAACAACTGACTGCTCTTGGCCCAAGACCCAGTGGATCAGCAAATTTGGAAGTATGTAACGAGAATATGTAACGACGCGTAAATTACAATTCATTCTAATTTCAGGAAAAAGCCTTTGGCATGATTCAAGACCGTATTGAAAAAGTTCGTTCGGTAGTGAAAGATATTGGAGTGAATCGTTTCGAGTCGGATGTGCAACGCCCATCTGGATGTTTTGATTTGAAATTCCTCAGTTCTTTTACTCTCTGTTACCACAAGATCACCAATATCGTCGTTCGAGTGGGACCAAAGAAGGGACCATCTGGAAATTCGCTTCTTCTTAATTGCCACTTCGATACAATGCCAGATACTCCAGGAGCCACTGACGACGCAGTTGCCTGCACCATTCTCATGGACGTTCTCGAAGTTTTATCTCATTCCAAAACTGAACTTCAAAACGATGTGGTCTTCCTTTTCAACGGTGCTGAAGAGAACTTCCTTCAAGCAGCCCATGGATTCATCAATCAACATCCTTGGAGACACGACATCCGAGCATTCATCAACTTGGAAGGAACTGGATCTGGAGGACGTGAAATTCTCTTCCAAGCTGGACCAGGAAATTCGTGGCTTCTGCAAACCTACTTGGAAAATGCACCACATCCATTCTGTTCTGTTCTGGCTCAAGAGATTTTCCAATCGGGAATCATCCCATCAGATACCGATTTTAGAATTTTCCGTGACTACGGCCGAATCTCTGGATTGGATATAGCTTACACCAAAAACGGATGGTTCTATCATACTGAGTTCGATGAAGAATGGCGCATTGAAGCAGGAGCAATTCAAAGAGCCGGAGAAAATGTTCTCGCAGTTGTTCGAGCAATTCTCGCTTCACCATATCTCGAGAAGCCAGCGACGTTCGACGAGGAGAACCGATGGGTATTCTATGATGTCGTCGGCCTCTTCACAGTTTACTACTCTGTCAGCGTTGGAAAAATGATCAACTATTTCGCATGCTTCGCCACATATCTCCTCGTTTTCCTCCGCATCAGAAAGGGATTCTACTCGGTTGGAGATCTTTCAGCTGCATTCAAGCATCATATCGTTGCTCTCATCGCGATGATCGTTACAATGCTTGTGATCATTGCATTCGTGGTTCAATTTGATCTTGTAATGTGTTGGTACAAGATGCCGGAAATCGTTGGCGCACTCTACGTCCTTCCAATGCTCATTGCTGGAGCTATCGTTCATTCACATTATGCCGATAACAACCGTATTCGAAACGTCGAAATGGTTCAATATGACACAATCCTTCTGTCATTCGCTTCTATTCTTTTGCTGATGACAGTCTACAACCTATCCTCTGCCTTCTATGTGCTCAACAACCTCATTCTCCCCGTCTTCAAGGATATCATAATCTGGTCTTTGGGACTTTTTGGAGTTATCCGACGTGTGACTCCACGAGTTCTATTCTTCACACAACTTTTCTGCTTCCTTCCAACCTTCGTATTCGCTGCGTATGCTATCAGTCAGTGTGTCGATTTCTTTGTTCCAGTTATGGGAAGGTAGGACTCAACTATTATTTCAATCTTAAACTATCCATATTGCAGACTTGGAAATGCTATCAACCCAGAATTTATCATGGGTCCAATCGGATTGGTGATCGCTTCTAGTTTCATTCTTTTCGTCAACAATCTTTTCTACATCTCCAGAAGAATGAATTACATTATCAGAGTGTTATTCGCCATCTTTGCTCTCTTCATTCTGGTTTTGCTTACTACCAAAGTTGGAAACCCGTACGAGTATTCTGATGAGAATCCACGCCTACGTCGTATCATCGCACTTCATGCCAACCGTACCATTTACGACTTCGAAGGAAATCCAACCCAAAAAGATAACGCCTTATTTGTACACTCCCTCGACTATCGTGGAGCATCTGATCTTCCGTCTCACTCTTTCTTGCAAGGAAGTTCAGCTCCAAATTGCACCGGTGTCGTTGACGAGTACTGTCGTATGCCTTATTATACTGCCATACACGAGTTGTTCCCACCTGAGCAATCTCTCTGGGTCCCTGTTCCATCTCCGGTGGTGCTACCATATCCGATCGATTTGAAGCTGGTTTCCCGTCAGGCCCAGGGCAATAACCTGAATCTAACTTTTGAGGTTTGTCATTCTTTTTCCGTTTGTTTCAAAACTTTCTTTTCTCAGATTCGTGGTGGTTATGACAAGATGTCTCTACACGTTACCCCACTCAACGACTACGATCTCCTCTCCTGGTCTTTCACTGACATTGATATCGAGGAATTCGGACGCAGGCAAACCTATTTTGTCTTCATGACCTATGGACACGAAGCTCCCGAAGTTCGTCGATTCTGGATTCTTTTGGAACATGTAAGAGATCTTTTAGAGATAGTTTTCCTTCTAAAGAATTAATCAATTTTTCAGAGAAACGGAGCCGCACCAGATCCGGAGAAACAAGAGAATCTTGAGTTGTCTGTTGCTACTCACTATGCTCATGGAATTCATCAGGATACAGAAACCCTCCGACAATTGAGAGCTATGATTTCATCACGAAGACAGACTCCAGAGCAAGCTGTTGGCTGGTGGAGGTGGGTGGAGCTACTCCACTGGAGTATAAATTTTCACCTACTTTCAAAAATTATCTTCATTTTCAGATGGGGAATCACAATGGTTGGCGGACGATCTGAAATTGTTGTTAAGCTTTTCTAGACACACTTCTTCATTCTTATGCAACTATTCTCGGCATTTTATATCTGACTTTCCACAAATATTATCTTTCCTTATATCCAACTTGTGCTGTGATTCTCAACCTTCCAAATTTCCTTCTAATGTTCCCTGTTCCCAAACATTCCACCAGCTCTGCGTTCTTTTCCTAATTTATTTCATGAGTATGGGTGATTACTTTCTTGTCTTGGTCCATTTCAAACTTCCCAAAAGATGAACTTTTAATAAAACTTTTTATCAGAACATCGGGGTGTATTTAAAAGGTGTGAGTTTTGAACAAGTATTGCAACAACAAGAAAACGAGATCAAAATCTTGTTGGATCGAACTTCAATGAGAAACCTCCAGGTTTGACTTGCTCAGGGCGAACCTCGAATTGTTTCAAGAGCTTCGCAGTCTCGGGATCCACATGTGCCATACGATTCTCTGGTTGTTTGGGCTTTGCGGCCGGAGGCGGAGCCTTGTTCTGCTCGCTTTTGGCAGGGAATGTTGGAAACTCTTCTGGTGGTACTGGGTGCGGTTCTTCTCTGGAAAAATGAACTTTGTGTTAACTGTGTTCTACAAGAATAACCTACTCAAACCATTCATGATCAAGAGCTTTAGTAGCTGAAACCCGGTTTTTAGGATCCAATGTTAGCAATCTGAAAAAAAAACCTATCGTTGTATTTCAATATATATTTTAAACTTGCCCATTGAGTAGCTTAAATCCAGTGTCGTTCAGAAGTCTGCCAGCAAGGAATCTCTTTCTCAATTGATTATAAGGATATTTCTCGAAAGTTAGAGTTTTCCAGCCTTCAAGTTCTGTAACACCCGGCCATATAGATTCGGTGGGAGTTCCCAACTCCATGAAGATCTTCTTGATCTGTTCTGTTTCTCCTCGTCCCGGAAACAATGGTTTCAGCAATATGAATTCAGCCATGATGCATCCGATAGACCACATATCAACTGGAGTTGAATAAAGTCTGGTGCCCAGAAGCAACTCAGGAGATCGGTACCAGAGAGTCACAACTATCGATGTGAATTTTCTCAACGGATCGCCATATTCACGAGCAAGTCCGAAATCGGCGATTTTCAAAACGCCAGTGTGAGACATCAAGAGATTGGACGTTTTGAGATCACGATGCAGGATCCATAGCTTGTGCATATGCTCGATTCCAGACAGAAGTTGTCTCATCAGAGTTTTTTGCTCTCCAATGGAAAAGCGTTTGTTACGGCGCGACATTGTATCCAGAAGACTTTTCATGTCGTGCTCCACGAACTCCATCGCCATGTAAATCTTGTCCATGTTACTTCCCAATAGAATTTCCTTTACATTCACAATATTTGGATGATTTCCAGCTTTGAGAAGCATATTGATTTCACGGAGAGCTGTGATCGGAAATCCTTCCCTCTCCTTTTCCATTTTCAGTCGCTTCAATGCGACGATTTCATCAGTTCTTTTGTCTTTTCCACGATATACAACTCCGAAAGTTCCTTCATCCACTCGATTGACACACTCATACTCATCTATGTTTCGGCAACCCATAAGGCCTGGATAGAAAACTGGCAACTGAGCGATCAGCGCTTTTTGTCGAATAACTTGACGCTTTTTCATTTCCTCTTTGTGCAAACGTAGTTCAGTCTCAGTCATCTCTTCCCATTCTCTGTCTTCTGGAGTTCTGGAATATTTATCATCATCGCTTTCGTCTTCATCATCATCTGAGTGTAATAGATCGTCGTGTACTTCGACCACATCATCATCGTCCGAATCTTTGATCGTGTGAACTTTCTTTTCCTCTTCATGATCGCTTTCCGGGTCGCTTTCGAACTTTGAATACTTCTTCGGACCGGCTGGCGAATCTATCGTGAACTCTGTGATTTCCTTTTCTTCTTTTTCATCCAGGATTTCCACTGGTGACATCTCAACATCTTCCACAACTAACACTTCTTGCTGCTTGGATTTGTAATTCGGGTCTAGAACTAAAAAAAAATTATCTATAAACACGTTATGTTTGGTCGAACCTCTATCAAAAAGCTTTGCGTCTTCTGGAGCCTCATGGTGTCGTGCCTTCTTCAGTGGCGATTTTTGAGTACGGTCCTCTTCTGGGGAAGTGGTTCGTGATCTGTAACATACACGGCTCAGTAATTTTTTAACGATACTCTGAGAAACTCACTGTCTATGACGGTCCTTATTTCGCTCATCTCTTTTTCTGTGCTTTTCTCTTTCCCTATCTGATGATCGGTCATGTTTGTGGTGATGGGAATGATGTCTGTGTTCGTGTCCTTTTCCATCTCTATCCGATCGTTCGTTTTTCCCTAAATAATTATATATTGCAATCCCGTAACGTCTTTCTAGTTTCATACCTCTTGGATCACGATTACTTGGCCTGGCATCGATTTCACGACCTCCTCTTCTGTCATCTCGATGATCCCTTACCTTCCTTCTTTCCCGCTCCTTCTCCCGATATCGATCCTCTTTTGCTTTTTGCTGAAAGTTTCAATAAGGATTCTAATCAAAAATATATTGCATACTGCGTCTTTTGGCTGAATTGAAAATCGCTGTTCGGTTGTGTCGTCGTCACTGTCGCTAATCTTTCGCTTGCTCAACCGACTCAGTATACTCTCACGCATCTTGGTTTCTTGTTCTAGAAATCGAACATAATTAGCAACGGAATTCAAGATCCAACTCACCTTTATTCGATCGGCTAGATTTGGCATCTTCGGAACTGGAAGCTCGATTGCCTGAAGACTGCACATTTAGCTTAGAAATAATACGAACAAACTTACTTCTTTTATGGCTTTCGTCAGATATTTCTCCTTCGTCGTGAGAACTGACTTTTTCGCTCATAGTGTTTCGCTTTCAAATAACAGCTTATAAGGGAAAAAACTATTTAGCTCAAGATATTCAAAAAAATACGGCGAATTCGAAAAAAGTTTTCGGAGTGTACGGTGCGCAAGGACGCAAACACCCAAACGCCAAAATGCACAGATAGGCCTTTCGCAAAGGCCTTCCACAAGGTCCTTTCTAACTGCTATAATAGTCTCAAGTCCTGTTAATGAGAATTGAATTTCAGTTAGGAAGGCCCATAACTAGATGATCAATGATAAGAATTTCTGGAAAAGAACAAAAATGTTTCTCGGAAAAGAACATGAGTTTATGTATCATGTCTTCTGAGCACGGATAGTTAAATGTAGCCGGATAGTAATACAATTTAGGACATTGTGATTGATTTCCAAGAGAATTTTCACAAAAAGAAAAAAATTTGAAGAAAAAGAAGCCAGATAAATCCCAATTTATTCATAATTTCTGAGTTCATATCAGCTCGAAGTTTAAAGAGGATCACAGATCCTATCGGCATGTAATGACTTATACCACACTGGCAAATTGTTTGGAACGGATGATTTTGAAGATTCAGAAATACAATTTCCGACGCGTCGTCTTGAAATTCAGTAGCAGTTCTCAGATTCCTGCAAACATACTACACATTTTTTTTTCGACATACAAATACACGGTGGGCAATGAAGTGGTTTTTTTTTTCAATTTGCGAGTTGAATATAATTTAATTTAGAATTTTTTTTCTGATAAAAAATTGACATCATCTGAACGCTGACTTTTTTTCTGGAACGGCATTGACTACTATCGTGAAGTATACTTTTTCATACAGTTGATGACGAACCAAATGAAACTTCAGACACCCAAGAGTACGGTAGTGGGATCTGAATTCGAGAGGACATAGTCCAGAAGATTTGCAGAAGATTCGCTTCGATTCAATGTAGACATGAAGACAAAGAGCAAAGTGCAAGATTTTGTTTTCTCCAAAAAATAATTGAACTTTACAAAGTCTGTTTCTGTTCTGCAATTTCCATTCACATGAATTCCCAAACATTCATCTTTGTATTTCGAAAATCATGACGCAAATTCGAGGTGACAATTGGAGAAGATAGAAATAGTTACAAACCACGTGCCCATGTCTTTTTTAGGTTATCATAAAGAATTGTTTGATTTCCGGAGAAGGTGAAAGTGTGCACCCGTGAAAAAATCGTGTGTCAGATGGACACATGATTGGACTAATAACAAGGAAGGACTGATTTGTGAGAAACAGAACACAGACAACTGATTTTTGATTTTGAACATTTTTGAACACACCCTTGATGTATATATGGGGCCAATGAAAATAGTCATTGGGTATTGGTCTTGGATTGGACACCTGCCCAACGGACAAAAAATGACCATCATTTGATCTTCACGTGCACTGGTCATCGGTCCCAGCTCTTCGATTTTCCAGGCTCCGCCCCTTTTAGCTATACTAAAAGCCCGGATCCTTGCCTGGACAACCTAACTCGCGTATCTTATTTCATTGTTTTTCCATTGTTTTTCCATCATGCCAGTTCATGTTTTTCGTCTCATTTTTTCATTTCCCTGTTCGTTCCGCAATTTCCTGATTCTAACCCATATGAAATTCTTCTAACCCATATGATATGCATATACCACCCACCCATCTTATCTTTAATCTATTCTTAACCGCCATGTGATTGGGCGAAAGAGAGTAGAATAGGTACATGGACGCAGACAAAGAAATGGCGCCGAAAACCAACACCCACCGATGATTTTCGAAAGTCACTTTTCTCTGCGTCTCTTGTTCTTCTTCACTATATAAGTTCTCTTCTTTTTCTTCTTTCTCAGAGCTTTTTCTGGGTCTCTTCTTCTCTAACGATGTCTTACTAGATCAGCCCGTGGTATCCACGTGAACACTTCACATATTTCTTTGCATTGGGGGCGCCATCCTTTGCAAGTCTGTCAGAAAAAATAGATAACGGTTCGGACATTACCCCTGCAAGTCATCTATGTCATTCCTGCGTACAGACTGTTTCTTAGTAGTTCAAATATTTCGAATTCTCTTCTTCTTCTTTTCACTCTTTTATTATGACTGTATTTTTTGTGATCCTATAATCTACTAGGTCCATTTCAGAATAATAATGATTCCTAATACAAGATTACCCAACAATGTGGAAATGCCACTAATTGGTCTTGGAACCACACACTCTGGTGGATATTACCATGATGCAGTGCTTCATTCAATCAACAAATGTGGATACCGTCTAATTGATACAGCCAAACGATATGGAGTAGAGAAACAATTAGGGATTGCTGTGACCAATTGCTCTATCCCAAGAGAAGATCTATTTTTGTGCACTAAACTTTGGCCAGTCGATTGTGGAGATGGAGTTTTTGACGCCTTCAGAACTTCATGTGAAAAATTGAAAACTGACTATCTGGATATGTATATGATACACATGCCTCAACTTCCGGATTGGATTGTGGATCAGAAGGAAACGAAAGAGAAGACATGGAGACAAATGGAACTTCTCTATGAAGATGGTAGGAAAAATAAACATCTGGTGATTATTTTTAAAAAGTTTGTTTTCAGAACATGTTCGCTCAATCGGTGTCAGTAACTACTCAATCGATGATCTGGAAGAGCTCTCGGAATTCGCAAGTATTCTTCCACACGCGAATCAAATTGAATTCCATCCATGGTTCCATCAATCTGATCTAAAAAGTTACTGCGATGAAATGGGGATTTCTGTAATGGGATACTGTCCACTGGCCAAGGGAAAGTATCTAGAAGGCGAAGTTTTATGCCGGATCGCTGATAAATATCAAAAGTCTCCAGCACAGATTTGTCTACGTTGGAGTGTTCAGCAGAATGTTGCTACGGTGCCAAAAAGCACCGATTTTAAAAGATTGAAAGAAAACACGGATGTCTTTGATTTTGAGCTTTCTGAACAGGATATGAACATTCTCTCGTCGTTTTCTTCCAAGAATCAAAAGGTAATGTATTTATCTGATACAAAAAAAACCGGAGCTGTGGAAGAGGCTTGTGGGCGTGGCCAACGATCCCCGTAATGAGACTTTCGGTGTTTTTTCTCGAATATGGTTGCTTTTCGACAACTTTTCTGTTGAAAACCTCAAAAAAAAAATCGAAAAATAAAATTTTTTCTCTCTGAAAAATTGCCGGAAAACGTTTGCAAATTGAGAAAAAGAATCGAAATTCTAATTACTGTACTTGAGCTTCAGCCGCGGCCACCAGGGAAATCACCAGAGATGTCCGGATTCAGGATTCCAGATTCCGTCCTTATTTTCATTCCGGATTCCAAGAAAAATATTTTTGTCCGGATTCCGGGAAATTTTCTTATACTGGACTATAAGCAAATTTGTTAATTTGCAGGAATTCTATGACTTTTTTGAACTTCTTCGACTAAAAATGCAAAAATATAGCACGATATGTGTTTTTAGAACTTTCCTGCCCATTTGGAACTCCGGATTCCGTCCTTTTTTTCATTCCGGATTCCGGTAAATTAGTTTTTCTTCGGATTCCGGATTCCGAGAAAGTTATTTTATTCCGGATACCGGATTCCGGATTCCGGATTCCGTTTATCAAAAAATGCATTCCTGGCATCTCTGGACAGCACCGAGTTTTTCATACCAGCATACCGTAAAACCTGTAATGGAAATGCCTTCACACTGTAATGTTTGAGCTCAATTATCTCAATTCCTATGCAAGACACAAAAAAAGTCAAGTGATAAAATTTTTGTTAATTTATGATAAACCATGACAGGAACCTAGAAAAATTGGCTCAAAGTTCAAATATAGTGGGCCCTTCTATTAAAGGTTTTACGGTGATATTGATGTCTCTATCTAATTGTTTTCCTTCTTTTCAGATTGTGGATCTTTCGAATATCTGCCAAAAAATGTCCCTTCCAGACGGTTACAAACTAAATGGACGTGTTTTTGGAGTTCCAGACGATAGCGAACAAATGCAAAAAACGTGCTCAAAATGTGCTCCAAATCAAAATTTATCACTTTCTGTATGTATATAATTCGTCCTATTTTTTCCTCATCACTCTGCTCTTTCACTTTTTTGTTGTACCACAGGTATTTTCTCTTTTGATTCTTTCATTCAATAAAATTTGCCATAAACAATTCTCGGATAATCAGTGATTGAAAGATAGAAAAACGCGAATGAATTCCACTCCATTGTCTTCTTTTCCCGAAGAGGCGAATTCTATCATCTTCTCCCCGTCGTTCTCCAGTCTCTTTTGTCCATTGTTTCAAGAAGGCAAAAGCCTTCTGTCTCGATCCAGGTCAGCAACTCGTTTTCCTATCACTTTCACCTGGCTTCATCATCTCTATTCTCGAAGCTTAACGACGCCCATTCACTCAGTCTCGAAGCTAATCACAATCACTGATGGTGATGAACCCATTAACCGCAACTCTACTAGCCGCCCTTATTGGCACCGCTGCTTCTGCATCGTGCGGTTCATCTGGAATTCCGTTCAGATTTGAAGTTCTCCCATCGGGACAACCAGTACTTGGATGTGGTTCTCCAACTTGTTTCGGCGCTGAAAATGGTGGAAAAGATTTGAGACATGATTCTAATTTTATGGTGAGTATGTCTTCAAATAAGTAGAAATTCATATTTTGTTGTTCTGGAAAATACTTGGTTTGAATTCTGTTTTCCAAAAAAAAAGGAACTTTGCAGTAAGTTTTATGATTTTAACCCGAAAATTTTCTTATTCAAACATCCATAATTATTGGTTGCACTCTTTAAAAAAGACATACCCTTAAATTGATCATCGAAATTCCACCGTATGAATCTATCTTTTCCCCAAACCTGCTTTGCTAACGTTTCCGTTATAAAGTGCGATGTCTATTTGAACTGATAAGAAGATAAAACATGTTTCTTTACAGGCCGGTCCAGATGGAGATGACGGTTTCTTCCGTGAGGGAGATCTTGCACGTGTCCGTGTTCGTCATTCAGATGCTCCTGCTCAAATGGCCAACTGCCCCAGAGAATTCTCTTCCTCTACTTGCTCAAACCCAATGACATGGGTTGGAGGATTCAAGGCTAGCGATAATGGAGAGTGAGTAGTCTCAAAATCAAATATGCATTATATTCCAAACTATTTAGTCTCTCACTTCAATGCTGTCATTACGAAGGACTTCGTTTTGCTCAAGAAGTCGGACGTCCAGTTGTTCACCCAGGAGAGGTTTATTCCGGAGGAGAAGTTCTTCGTGATGGACGTCAAACTGGATTCGATGCTATTTCGAACGTAAAGAAGATCACATCTGGAGACGGAACGTATGTTAAATCTTTACACTGTTTACATATAAAATTTAGCAATTTCAGTATTGCCTATGAACTCACCGTAACCCGTATGAACTGCCTTCCAAATCCAGCTGAAGACACCAATGAAGTCTCATTCGATATTCAGAGAGACATCGGAAGAATTCTTGAGAAGGTCGGAGAAACTGCTGCCAGTGGAGTTCAAACCAATCAGATTGAAGCTGACCAACGTCTTTCTCCATCCACTGATGTCCAATCTGACTCCTATAAATCTGATTCCTATGTGGCACCACCTGAATCTGATCAACAAGAGACCGTTGAGCAGTTCGTTCAAGTCGGAGAGCAAGTTGTTCCAGTTACCTCTGCCGGATATTATTATCCAGTTGCTTCTGGAGTTCCAGCTTGTTTTACCGGAGATGCTAAGGTTATGACCCCATCTGGAGAGAAGACCATGAGTGAATTGCGTGTGGGAGATATGGTTCAGACTTATGAACACGGAAAGATGGCTTACACCAGAGTTGCTTCATGGCTCCACAGACTTCCAGAAACTAAGGCAGCTTTCATCAAGCTGACTACAGATAATGGACCAGAAGTTTCCATGACTCCACAACATTTCATTTACAAGGCTGATTGTGTTACCGAGGTTTACGATCTTGTCTATGCCGAAGATGTCAATGTAGGAGATTGTGTCATGGTCAAGAAGAATGATGATAGTGAGTCTTCTGATATAGTAATCAAGAGTTTTCAATATAATGAATTTCAGAGTTAACCTTGACAACTGTCGTGAACAAATCTACATTCTACGAAACTGGAGTTTACGCTCCAATGACTGAAACTGGAGATTTGATCGTCAATGACATCTACGCCTCTTGCCACAATGTTATCAAGACCAACACTTTGTCTCATACATTCCTCAACTTAGCCACCATGATGCAACAAAAGATCCGATCACTTATGGGATTGTTTGAAGAGACCGGACACCTTCCAGTCACTTCTGAATTCTTCCTCAGTATCATTGATGTTCTTCTGCCACATAAGTACTAGTCATCTCTTTACAAAGAGCCTAGTTTTAATAATTGTAATAAGTATCCCTAATAAACCCCTAACTTGACACCTCGATCTTTGTTTCATTTCTGTTTCACTAAAATAAATGAAAGCATTGTTTTTTTCTTATAGACATTGAAGATGGAAGAAAAAAGTTCAGATATTTCTGGAGTAAGGGTATGCAATCTGAAGTATCGCGTGGCTCAATCGGTACATTAGCCCGCCCGCCGCTCAGCCGCCAATCGTCCGTTCGGAACAACAGAGAGGTTTCCGACAAAAATTATATTGCAAAATATTTTTTTTATTCTGCCAAAAATCGTTAAAAGACTTATTTTCCCATTTTGGAGTGACTCGCCGACGGATCATTGTTGGCCCTCTGTTTTTAGTCGCTATTCTTTAATTTTTGGGAGGGTAGAGGCTAAAATCGCTGAAGAGCTGAAAAATAACTATTTATAAGATTTTTATCAGAATATTCAAACAAACTTTTAACAATATAATGGTTGTCAGAAACCTCCATGTTATTCGAAACAGACGATTGGCGGCTCAACGGCGGCTGAGGAGAAGCGGGCGGGTTACTGTCAGGTGACAGTAGGAAGTTATTGGAAACAAGATTTTTTAATATTCTCCGTTTTTTCTGTCTCTTTGAACTTCTATTTTTGTATCTCTTTGAACTTCTATCAAGGAAAATACGGTATTTTGAGAGCACCGAGAGGCTTACCTGAACGAACTTTCGACAAAATTGTCCCGCCTTTTAAAATCATATGATAATTGCAAAGTATTCATTATTAGTATTATTATCATATCATTGAAATTATTAAATGTACAAACTCGTTTTGATAGGGACTCATTGGATTGAGTGAATGGAGGGGAATGAAAAAGGGAAAGATCATTGAAATTGATAGGAAAGAAAAGAAGAAAGGAATCTAGATAAATGGATAACACGAGTTTAGGACCGACGGACTCCGGTGGATTGTCTTGGGAAGTGTGGTGGACGATAACGAAGTGGGTTGAAGGCCTTTGGTTCTGGAGTTGTCTGAAATAATCAAAGTTAATGCATGTCGAAAATACAATTAACGAACCGTAACCTCCTCTTCCTCTTCCTCCTCCTCAACCTCTTCTTCTCCATCGTTGCTCTCAACAACTTCAGCCACATTCTCATTCGTTTGTTCTTCTCCTTCCAATTGCTCAGTCTCATCTTCTTCCTCCTCAACAACTGGTGTAGTTGGTTCTGGAGTGGTGGTCTTGACAACCTTTGGAGCAGCTGTGGTAGTGATCGGCTCAAAATCAACTGGCTTCTCTCCCTTGGCACAAATCATACGGTAAACCCAAACACGGACACCTCCTCTACAATATTTCAGAACTAAATACAGTTCATCTAATCCGTATAACTCACTGTTCAGTTCTGGCGTTAGCAACAAAATCGTATTCGGCTCCTCCCTTGTCTCCGTAAAGATCCTTCTCGGCAACTTCTCCACCCTCGTAGAAGCTTCCAGCAGACACAACATCAGTTCCAACATAGATCTTATTCTTGGCTTGCATGGTACAGCAACGGAGAAGGATACTCTCACCGTTTGGAGCCCATCTCATTCCGGAGAAGACATCGGTCTCGGCACGGCAAGATGTTTGATCCTAAAGAAGAAATCAAAAATAAAGAAAGATAGGAGAAAGATACATACATCAATACAACGTCTTCCAACTTCACCACATGGAACTGGTCCACATTCTGCTTCGAGTGCCCCATCCTCATAAACGGTCAGTTTTCGGACTACTTGGTTTTTAGAGCACTGAGAGCCCATACGGACATTGGCATCTTTAGCTAGAGCAGTAATGAATAGACAAGAAACAATAGAAACTAAAAACATTATATTTGTTAGCTATTTCAAAAGTGAGATTCTGGAGAATGAGGTGGACAGTTGAATCAAGGAGGTGAATAGAGACAGAGGCAGATAAGAATGCGGGAGGACGTACCGATGAGTAGTAGATTACTGGGTTTATGGGTCACGGAGATGTGTGTCTCCAACGGAAAGACCGACATGGGTCAAGGACTTGAAGTGGAGATAGAAGGCGATTAGAAGAGACGATCGACTGATACGGATGTCGGACACGGTGCGGACGGACCGACTGTTGCGGAAAAAGTCCACGGAAAAAAAGGGCGAAAAGTAGAGGGAAATGTGGTGTGAAGGAGAAAACGGAATGGAGAAAATGAAGGAGAAGTTGATTGAAAGAGACTGATTGCAAGAATTTAGGATTTTGAGAAAAAATGCTGTAAGGAAAAGTGCAATAAAAGTTGACTGGAAAATGTATTGGAAGTTATGTTTCAAAAAATAGGTTGAATTGCGCCGAAGGCGCACCAGCCAACGCCAGAGTCGCGGCAAACAGACTGGCATGTTCAAAAAAAAATCATATCAGTTTATTCAATCCAAAACCTTTCTTCCAAAAAACTGATTTACTGATAGTGAGTAAGGAGCTACAGTGGACACTCTAATATAAGGCCACACTATTTAAGCTCAATTATCTCAATTCCTATAAAAGATATAAAAATCTGTCAAATGGGAAATTGTTTATCATAATATCACCAACATTGTATTTGTTGGCACTTTTTTGATATCTCCTATAGAAATTGAGATATTTGAGCCCAACGAGTGATGTAGAATGACTTTCTCTACTTTATCAGGATATGAGTTTTATTCACAGGAAAATATTTTTCAAGTTTCAAATTAGACATGAAGAATAAAATGAAGTATGAAATAAGGCGGGGTTGCTGAAAAGCGGACGAATGGCGGCTAGAAATTTAAGAATTGGGTATATTAAACTCGCGTCTTTCGGAAAATGAGCAAAATTTTGTGACAAGAAGTATGAAATGTATTTTTTCGTCATTAATTTTCATCATAGTTCGATTACTCATGTTTGCCTTCCAGATACGAAAGTTATAGCCGGCCCTCAAATCTTCTCCCGCCATTTGTCCGCTTTTAGGAAACTCGGCTGACCTGTCAATACATAGAATCAGAAATTAAAAAAAATTAAAAAAAAAGATTTATTATTTTTTGTTTATGTAAACAAATCCATTCTGATGATGTCATTTTCAAATTTGACCAATTCCTTTGAATACTTGAAGTTAAATTAAAATATGTAACTTTTTCACCCAACATCTCCCATTTTTTCCTTCATGCTGAATCCTTTTTGGATAGCTATATCTTCCGAAAATTGAATATCAAACGAATGTTAAATTTCATTCAATAGTTCATTTTTGTTCTGTTCGTTTTTAATTTTCTGTGTTTGCACATCGGCTCCACGCACTATAAAAGTCGTTATCATGATGCCTGTAATATCAGTCGCTTTCCTCTTCCACCCATCGTATTGCTGTTTCCGATGACTCAAACTATACCCCGACATGTGAGTCCTTATGCTCATGCCCCCAAAATTTTTGGATTAAAATTCAAGGTAATTTGAATTTAAGAATTATTTGGATAATCATAATTCTTTTGTAGATTGCCTCCAGAGTTTTGTTAGTGTTCGAATCGATTCTTGGCAAGTTAATGTTGGTCTTATCGATTTGTTCCATAATCTACTCCCCATCATGGTGTAAGTTTTGGAAAAAACGGGTCAAAACGAAGAATTTTACATATTCCAAATGGAAAAACTATTTCAGATCCCGTATTCGTCAATTTCGCCTTTTTGTTTTTTGTGATTTTCTCCATTATCACATATAACATGTGTCTCTCGAAGCAGTCACCCATTTATTCTTATCCAATGCTCTCCTACCAAGTAAAAACCTATCTACCGTAAAACCTCTAATAGAAGGGCCCCCACACTGTCAACTTTGAGCTCAAATATCTCGGCTCCTAAGTTTGAAGTGAGGGGCTCTTCTATTACAGGTTTTACGGTACCTAGTTTAAAATAATAACACATTTTCAGCTAGTTACAATATTCTGGTTGCTAATTTGGCTATATGCAGCTTTGAGTGCAGTAGCAAGTGGTGTTATGTGGTCCCTGGAATCTTTAGGAGGGCCTTCGTGAGATTGACTTAATTGAAAACATCTAATAGTAAGCTTCATACATTTCAGAACAAGCCGGACCCGTACCTCCCATGACATCAAATCTCCAAATTACGCAAATCCTAATGAGACTCATCCGGAAACAGCAAGAGGTGCGTAATATATAGAAGTGTAACTAGAAACAGAATAGACACAACTTCCGTTTGCAGCTATAAAATATGGCTCGATTATTGCTGCAGTTTGTGTTCTTCTGATTTGTCTAAAAATGCTGGCATTCATCGTCGCTCGGAGAACATATTTTCAAACATTGAAAATGCAATATGAATCCATTGAGCAATCTGTGAAGGTTGTTTCCACAACAGAACGTTTTTAAGAAGGGGAGACCAGAGGTGTTCTGGCTAAAAGTACAAAACTAAACTTTCAACTATAGCATATTTCATGAAACATGTACACATTCATCCATTTTCTGTAAATAAATCTGTTCTAATCTTCTGATTCTCAACAAAACACACTGCACGAAGTAAACTATTGAACACTCTAGTCTCCTCTTCTCTTTCAGAGATTTTGATGAATCTGAAACTCGGGAAAATTCTGAATTATTCTTTCAGGACGATACATTTGATGGTACGGAAAGCGAAATTTCAAACATAGGTGGCACTTCTCCATCCTATCCAGTCGCATATAAGAATCGGCCACCGAAACCAAAAAGAATGGAGATTCTGGAGGAAGTGCAAGTCGAGGAGTACACTCCGGAACCTTCTCCAGCGCCAAGAAGAATATTCAAGTCTCCAGTTCATCAGTCAGATGCAAGTCTGTCGGCGAAGGGAAATTCGTTATCAAGATATGAGGAATCAGCTTTTTAATTGTCAATTCGAATTCTTGCAATTTTTCTTTATTTTTAAAAGATTACTGTAATTTTAATACATTTTTTATGTCTCTCGTGTTTGCGAGTGTCAGAATGCTCACATATTTTTGCGGGTCGAAATTTTAGTGAAATATATTGAAACTGATTTCAAAACATAGTTTTTATGAAAAAAACTTCTAAACTCAATTTTATTTGCGGAATGTGCCGATCGCTGTGGGAGTTTTATAATTTTTGCGAGTTGCGCCTTTAAAGTGAGCTACGGTTATTGATCGGTGCGGCGTTCATAATTGGCGTTTTTGAATTTTTTTCATGAGCGTTTTGAACGTTTTTGAATAATTTTCCTGAATTACAGAAAAATAGAAAAGCTGCAATCAGTTTTTTTTCGGTTTTTTTTTCATTTTTTCGAGAATTCCTCTTGTAAACAACAGAAAATCGCTATTTGTATAATAAAAATCATTATTTTTTCGACATAAATCCTGAAACCAAAAATTTCGCAGCTAGTGTCAATCTTGAACAGTAAAATACTCTTAGAAACAAGTATTTATATATTCTGTCCGCAAACGATTTCTGCCTGGTGACCGCTGGACTAGTTTTCTCTCAGCCGGCCGCCTACTTCTGCTCTATTCTCCCCCTTTCCCCGTCGTTTGATTCGCAGGGTTTTCCTACATTCCGTGCTTGTGAAATTGGACACAGATATGGAAAAAAATTAAGAAAAATATCGAATTCGCATTACAGCCGAACCTTGTCAAGCCTAACAAGTTCTAAAGCACTAAATTAGTCTATTAATCCAACAAGACGAATTGCAGCAATTTTCCTGCTCGATTTTAGCATGTATTGCATTGACAAATACCTCAATATTATGACAAATTTCACTGTTTGTTATTCCAACTGTGTCCTTTCAAATTCGTTCAAATTACCCTATCCTCAATTGTTGGTTTTATTGATTTTGAAACTTTTACAGAATGCAGTTCATCTGAGCTTATCATCAAAAGTCGCTCTGAGATTGCGATTTTATGTTCAGAGGAAAAATGAGAAAGCACATGGATCCCCATTTAAAGGTATGTGCTTTTAAATTGATTAGAATATAACTCGAATTCACAAGTTAGCAAGCTCTATTTCTATATTTGCCGGGCGTATTGATTGCTCTGCTGACTTTATTCAACAGGCGGTTTGAAACAAAATCGCTTTTTCTGCGTATATCTGCGTTCATTCGAACCTGAGAAACATTCGAATAGTTGAGTTCAGCTGTAGAGCCAATTTGAATATCCTTCAAATTTGCACTTCTAGTCATGTTATTCATCAGAAATTTATAAAACACCAAGAAAAAACACCAAAGTTTTCCAATAATTATATTGTTCTGCTTTCCCTGAGCAGAAAAAATATTCTGGATCAGTTTCAGGTGGATGTGAATGCCGCCAGCGGATCGGCGGCTAACACTGCTTCGACATCAGCTGCCGAAGTATCAACGCCGCCTCAACCCACAATGCCACCGCCTTCGAACAACTGGAATCGAATTAATTCCCCAGATGCAGTGAGTCCCAGACCGAATGAAGTCAAATGCTACAGTCCCTACCCCCAGGAAGACGGACCGTTCGTGGAACAGTGTTTACCATACGTTCGAGCAAGTGCTTATAATTGGTTCCATCTACAGGTAATCAAGCATTTTCATGCCTGAAATGAGTAGAAAAAATTACAGGCGGCAAAACGAAAGCATCCAAAAGATCACGAAAAACGTATGAATGCAGATGAAGAGAACAAGAAGCTGGCTGAATTACAGGTAAAATGAAGAACCCAGAAAGCGTATAACTCACCCGAATAAGTTGGAATTACAGAACGATTCTGACGATGCGAAAGTGGTATGGGCGTCGAGGCTGCTCAACAAGCTTCGCAAAGATATTCGTGCTGATTACAAGGACGCATTCATTTCAGTTGTATGTTTGGATCCAATTGTGTTAATTGGAAACTGACGTGTTGCAGGTTTCTGGAATGGAGCCCGACAAATGCGTTCTTACTGTCCCAGATCAACGAGGAAAAATGCGGCGTATTGATATTCTTCGACAGTCTGACAAAGTGTGGCGGCTAGATCTTGTTACTATAATCTTGTTCAAAGTAAATTTCCGCTATTCTATGTTTGTTAAAAACCAAAACATTGCAGGGAATTCCTCTCGAAAGTACCGATGGTGAACGGTTGGAAAGAGTTGAGACCTGCTCGAATCCTTTATGTATCAACCCGTTTCATTTGTCGATTTCTGTTCGCGGATTGGACATTTTCATGGCAACATATCTGAAGGATGTGAACACCAAAATTACATATAATGCCATACCGCCGGATATTCACGCAATGATAAAGCAAGAGCCTGGCGAGCCATCAACCTCTGCAGCCCATATGTGGGATCCGAATGGCGATTCTTCTGACCCTATCGTGCTTTCCTATGATCCAATAAAAGCATGCCATACGTATTTTGGTGAGCTATCGTTCAGAGTAATAATGATTGAAATAATTGTTTTCAGGTGGCCGAGCTACTCTTCAACAACCTAATTCTTACGCTCATTTAGAGAATAAGAACGCTATCGACAATAACTATTTCGATCCAAAGCGCTCAGTTTTGTGTCTGCCACCTCCTCCACCACTGATTACCACAGAATTACCTACTGATGAACTGCCTACTGATAATCAGCCTCTGGAAATTTGCGAAGATTCAAACGATGTTCCCTCGAAAAACTCAGATGATTCGCCGAATTCCAGGTGAGTATCTGTTGACTTGTGATGAACAGTTTTTCAATATTGGACAATAATTTCAGTACCAATCAAGAAGTCACGAGTATAAACAGCAGTATAAACACCAATCAGGAATATAAAGAGCGACTGATGCTCGGACAAAATAGCTCGATTTGGCAGCCTCAAGGAAACTATAATCTCGGCGGGAATAGGACCAACAGACAGGAGAACCAAATCGCGGACTATCAAAGTCAAGAACCAATAAATCAAGGTTACCGTACAACGAAGCCGGTTCGACGGATCAGAGTTAACGCTGGAACTCATGGAGATGTCGGGGTGTTAGTGGTTGATGAGAGAAATCATCCCGATCCTCAGACTCACGGTAAATTATTCAACATTTCGTTGTTTCTCAGAAGTCTTTATTTACAGCTCAAGACTTGGTAAACGCTCTGACATCTATTTGCACAACACCAACTCAATCCGGAAGAAAACGAACGCACACTGGTGTCGAGAGCCCTTACGAATTCTTGAATCGTAGCTCTGATTTGCTCGAAAGTAAGTTTTATCTCAAATCTCTGTGATGCTCAACTTTATCAGGTATTCTAGACGGTAATGGAACTGGAAGTGATGTGTCACCACCACACGCAGCTGTATCCAATTTGATTAGTCGAGAAAGTAACGGTTTCATGGGTAGTCCGACGAAATTTACAACAGCCAGAGGAGACACGACAAGTTTCAGGTGTGCTCTTTTTGTTTAAAAAGAACTTTTGTCAACTTTCGTTTTCAGCAAAATATTACAAAAGATAGAAGAGAAGCATGGTCAACAGCTTCTTCAAAATCAACCATCAACCAGTGGAGGTCCTCCGGTAAAAATGACGTCCAGTCCAGTCGAAGCTGGCTCTGTAAGATTGGTTGCTCCAATTGCTTTGAAACCAACTATGATGTCGATGTCTGGTTGCAATTCAATCGTCGTTTCACCAATCACAACTCCTCGAATAACCCCTTTTCGTGGATTAGAAGACGATTCTTTGATCAACGCACTCGGCCTCGCAAATAGCAATGACGGCTCACTACGTTAGTTCAACCGAAAGTATGCTAATAATTATTTGTTTTAAGTTCCAGACGAAAACTTCCTGCAGCATTTCATCGAGTCCAACTCTCGATCTCCGTTGCTAAACGGTCCTTCCTCATTTTCGGCTCTCGCAATGGGTAACATGGGAAGAGTTTCAAATCCTCAACACGTTCGGCCTGAAAGTTCTGCTAGCAAGTAAGTTTTGTTTATAGATTGGATGATAACACCTGAAAGTTTGTTATTCAGCGGATCAAACTCTCTGAGAGCAGCAATGGGACTCATCGCTCCGCCAACTATCTCTCTCGCAGTTTCACAGCAGCCAACTATACCAGCTCTTCATCAGGTACAACAATGAATGATTTATAGTTATTTATTCAAAAAATTTTTAGTTGCGAATGGGCGTCGTTGTCCCCTCCGCATGTTCTCCGTCATCATCAAACTCCTCGTTGGAAGAAGAAGCCGCGAATCAAGCTCCGATCTCGAATGCACCGATAGATCCCAACGCTCCGAAACTGCCAACTGACTTCTCGCAAGCTCTTCGCGACGAGAAAAAATAATTTCTGTTCACTTAGTCATCCAAATTTAGTTCTTTTTTCCTCCTGCGCGTCTTAGCATCTCGCAATCTAGTTGTTATTTTGTACTTTAACTAATGTTTCTTCTTCATTTTCAGTGTTTTCTCTCTACGTCTGTGACGTCTTAACCTATTTCAATGTATCTTTTTGAAAGTGTTTTTTTTCCTGAAACCTAAACCCCACAAAGAACATCATCTCTTTACGGGACACTTCCTTCCCCCTTCTCTTTGCTTTCCATATTACACTATTTTGCTTTTTTGAGATCATCTGTGAGTTGGAATCCCCCCCTTCAAACGTTGTAGTTATGCACAATTTCATACCACCAAAAATCGTCAATCTTCCCAGTGCTTTTCCCCTTTTTTCGAACTGTATTATTTTCACACCTCATTTTCTCCAATTTGCATTTCTTTGGTTGATTTAGTGGTTCGTTCGAGGTTTATTCTCATCTTTGTCATAAAACTCTAGTTTTCTTAAACCTTTAACACATCATCATCAAAAACACAAAGTCATATCACATATCGATAGTGGTATAGGATAGTACTGGACGAAAGAAATAGGTTTATCGGAGAAGTGAAACTTGTTTATCATCTATCCTGGAAACGAGGAACGGCGCAACGACGACGACAAAAATGATAACAGCTTACCAGTTAATCAAGTGACATACTTATCCAATTATAATGGATGATAAGAGAGATAGACTGGATAGAGAGATAAGAGAGAGTGATAATATAATTAAGAGACGCAGAAGCAGCACAAGAATTTCAGACATTTGGGAATTACAGAGTTTCAGAAAAGAGCAATAATGGAAACAGAAGAGCGAGAAAGAGGAATAAAAATATCTGGAAATAAGAATGTTACTTTAAAAAAATCCAGAAAACTGTAATTTTAAAAGAGTATATATTCGTTATTATTCTGGTACAAAAAAAACGGAGCTGTTGACAACGAAAGGTCCCACAAGGAAAACCACCGTAATCTAACTCGTTTTTCTCACTAGTTCTCGTCGATTTTTCTGTTATTTTACACAAACAAGTCAAAACAATTGTCTGAAAACGCGCGATAATCGAGAAAATAAATACAGAAAACGCAAATATTTTTAGGTTACGGTAGTTATCGTTGTGGGACCTTCAGCAACGGCCACCGGAGTTTCTACGTACGGAAATTTTAACTTTAAAACAACACATTTCGAAGATAGTCCTTCTATTTTTCCAAGCCCCTCTCGGAGAGGGCCCTTCTATTAGAGCGGCTCTTTTATTAAAGGGACCCTTCCAAGGTTTCATGGTAGTTCAGATCGCAAGTTGGTTTCACTGTCTGAAATTTAACTTGGCTGCGGTTTCCAACCAGGTTTATCTGAAAACTTAAACCAATATGACCTATCCGAAATCATTTGAACTTTTACCTTCCCTTTCATCATTTTCACTCCTCCCTCACACTTTCAATTCCCCACTCATTGCCAGGTGTATACGGATCTCCTGTATTCTTTTATTCACTCTCTTCCCAGGTTTGAATCGGTTATCGCCTCTTCTCCTGGGCGCCCAGCGCCACTGTATCTTTTGAGAGAGACACAGATATAGAGGCGGGACTTGACGACGCAGTTATCCAGTTCTTCGGCGACGACTACAAAAGGCGCGGAAGGGAAACGAGCAGAAGATCCGATCGGCCTCATACAAGCAGATATGGACGTCAAAGAGACAGAAGAGCAACGGCAAATGCGACGCATCGCTTTTGTTGCCGTCGTCGTTTCGACTGCCGCAGTTATCGCTTCAGTTGTGACACTTCCAATGCTTTACAATTATGTTCAGTCGTTCCAATCTCATCTTATGGTTGAAACCGACTATTGCAAGGTAAACTTTTAACTTTTTCTTTTCTATCATAGTTTCATTCATCTCTCATCTCGTTCTCACATTCCCATTTTTTCTCTTTAGGCTCGTTCTCGTGATATGTGGCTCGAGATGACTGCTCTTCAAGCTGGAAAGGGAATGGGACACCGTATGAAGAGAGCTTGGCTCTTCGGACAATGGATCCCAGAGACCTCTGCTGGTGGAGGTGGTTCCGGAGGAAACAACTACGGATCCGGAGCATCTAATGGTGGCGGAAGCAGCGCCAACACTGCCGGATACGGTGGTTACGGAGCCGCCGTTAACGCTGAGCCAGCCGCTGTTTGCTGTACTTGCAACCAGGGAGCTGCTGGACCACCAGGACCAGAAGGACCACCAGGAAACGACGGAAAGGATGGAAGAAACGGAAACGACGGAAAGAACGGAAGAGACGCCGAGGTTCTTCCAGCACCAGCTTCTGAGCCATGCATTATCTGCCCAGTCGGAGCACCAGGACCAATGGGAGCTATGGGACCAAAGGGACCACCAGGACCAAAGGGATCTCCAGGAGAGCCACCACAAGACGGAAAGTCTGGAGACGACGGAATGGCCGGACAGCCAGGACCAATTGGAAGACCAGGACGCGACGGAATGAAGGGAGCGCCAGGAGCCGCTGGACGCCTCATTCCGGTGCCAGGACCACAAGGACCACCAGGAAAGCCAGGACCAATCGGACCACCAGGACCGAAAGGAAACCCAGGACCAGACGGACAATCCTACCAAGGACCACCAGGACCACCAGGAGATTCCGGAACTCCAGGACACGAAGGTCGTCCAGGACCAAACGGACCAGCTGGACCACCAGGAGACAACGGAGAGAAGGGAGACTGCGGACATTGCCCACGTAAGATTTACCATCTTTTGGTTTCAGTAATCACAATCTATAATTTTCAGCACCACGTACCCCACCAGGCTATTAATCGCCATCCAAGTCATGATCAATTTCGCCCGTTTCGGGTGTCTTTTTTTCGTATCAAAAATAAACTTTTTCGCAATAATAATGTCTTCTCTTGGTTTCTCTTGTTGTCTAAAAAGCCAGAACATTTCGGATAAAGGAATGTGCGCGTATCCGGGCAAAGCAAGAAGCAGCAGCAGCAAAAATCGAAATCCAGCTGTTGCTACCAAGTTTTCTTTTTCTTCCTCACTTTTTTCCTCGGTATTCTTCGTCGTCGTGCCTCCTTATCTTCTCCTCGAACACGGATAATCAGTTTTGGAATAGGGCGCCGCGGCGCAAGCCGTTAAAGGAGAAAGTTGGGGAGAAGATATGGGGGAAACAGAAGAGACACAAAAAACTCGACAACGGGAAAGAAGAGACAATGGAACGTAGATGAGTATCTTGATGTAGTCCGGGAACCACCGCAAATGAGGTGCGGACGACGATGATAAAAGAATTCAGAAGAAGGGAAGAAGAAGGAGAAGCTGAAGATACTAAATGGACTGGGGGAAATACTACAGTATGAATCTTCAATTTGTATTTAGATAAGAAGAAAGAAACTATGGATAGAGATGGAATTGCACTGTTAGCATTATGTAATGTAGGGATCTTCTCCAATGATTTTCGGCCATTCTTACTGTTTTCAAGTCTCTGGAGTTAGGCGGTCAAGTTTCCAATCACTTAAAGTTTGGAGGGTGTAGATCAGACCTAGATTGAAAACTTTGCATTCACTGAATTTTTTTCCCAATTTTTCAGCTACTGTAAACCCTGAATTAGTAGGGCCCCTTCAATAGAACGGCCTCTCTAATAGAAGGGAAGTCCGAGAGGGGTTTGAAAGAATAGAAGACCCCTCCCGTTTTTCAACTGAAAACGTGGAAGAAACAGGTGGTTATTAGAAATAGGCAAACTCTGAAAAACTAAGAATTTTCGAAAAATTCTATGAATGCAAAGTTTCCAATCTGGGTTGTTTTACACCCCCAAAGTTTTCAAAGCTTGACAGCTGGGCTCCAGACTCCTGAAAATGGTCAAAAATCAAATTGAACGGCACTGTATCTGTAAATTACCGTAACATCTCTAATAGAGTTGCACCCTGTCGTTAGCTTTGTGTCAATTATTTTTCGGTTCCTCTGAAAGTTATCGAAAAGTGTCGAACCATCAAACAGTTGTTAACTTTATGAACGTTTTGTAAGTTTACAACCTTTTGATATTTCTAACAAGGATTCAGAAAAATTGGTTTGATGTTGATGGGTGCAACTCTATTAGAGTCTTTACGGTATTTATTCCGAACGGAGTTTTCAAAATACTCGATACGGTTAACCACAGGTTCCAGAACCGTGTAAGCATCTTGTGAAATCTGTCAGAATCTATCGTATTTTCGTGCTCTTCGAGTTCAATTATCTTGGTTCCTATGGGAGATATCATAAAAAAGTCAATTGATAAAATATTGGCGATGATATGATAAACGTTTTATCCGTTGACAATTTTCCGATATCTCACAAAGAAACCGAGATAATTGAGCCATACGGTATGCTTATATTAGACCCATAACCACTTCTTTAAGTTTGGCATGGTCTCATAAGTTTATGTGAGTAATTCACGTCATTTTGCATGACAGCAGATTCAAACTTCAGACTACCGTAACCGCGTCTCTTCCTCCCACTTTCGTATAGTTTCAAGAATCGTCTAAAGTGAGCCCTTGATGACTTTTCGCCCATTTTTCTTTTTTCGAAATCTCTTCTCAAAACTGACATCACTCTCATCTCCTCGCCTTTTTCTTCCCATCATCACAAGCGGCTCATTTATTTTCCCACGGAAACCATGACAGCCGAAATAAATCGAGTGGCGCCTTCTTCTTTTCTGAAGACTCCATTTTCTTCATTTCATGCCCCAAACGGATATTGGATTGTGTGGTGGCATAGTATATTACGTGCCGATTTTCAGAAGGCCATTTGATATCCGAAAGGAGAAAGGAGGAGGTGTCTGTTTGCGCTTTGTGCATAATAGAACAATCAATCAGGCAGCCAGATAGACCTCCTTCTCCTGGAGAGCCCATCTCATTTCACCATTTTCGTTCGTTTTAGGTTGCATTGGTATCTCCTTCATATGGACACGTTGTTTCAGATGGCGTCGGCAATGAAGTTTCAGTACTACTCGAAGAAGGCAGCTGGGAAGACAATGTCCAACAGTGTGTGAGTTAATTAGTTATTTATTTGGGAGTTTGTTCAGAAAGATATTTTAGAGAATTTGACATGTACAGTACTGTATCATACCTTACTTCCTCCAATAGAAGCTTGTCCGAACAGTCAACTTTGAGCCCAATTATCTCGGTTCTGTGAAAAAAGTGGGCAATTGTTAAACTATTTTTGTTATTATGATACACATTTTGTCAGTTGACCACTTTTCGATATAGTTTACAGGAATTGGGATAATTAAGCTCAAAGTTGATGTTGTTTGCATAGGAAGTACTGTAGTATTATTCATTAGAGAATGTACGGCAGCTGGTTTTTTCTCTAGTTCCGAAAGTATTTTTCAACGAAAATTGCAATTAAAATTATGTCAAATTTCTTGCTATACCATTATATTACTACTCAATTTGATATGAACATCTCAATTTTCCAATCACCTCTTTTAGGTCCATTTCCAGCGACAACCGCATGGAGGATTTCAAGAGAAGATTCCGTCGCAGTGGATCTCTCGGAATCCCATTTGTTCCAGAGGAAGACGTCAAGCAGGTTAGTTTCCCTCTCCTAAATTTCAGACATTTAGCTTTGTAATAGCTCTTCACTCCGGCTCGCACCATTCGTAAAGAAGCTTCGATTCGCGAGGGTGACGAGGAAGATGGAGTTCAAGTTCTCACAATCATCGTTAAATCGAGTCGTGTCTCGGAGGACATCGCAAAAATGATTGCGAATCTTCCGGATCAGACACGTATCAAGCATCTGGAGACTCGTGACTGTCAAGATGGTAGTACCACCACTATGGATGTACTTTTGGAGATTGAGTTGTTCCATTATGGAAAGCAAGAGGCAATGGATTTGATGAGATTGAATGGACTTGATGTCCATGAAGTCTCCTTCACTATCCGTCCAACTGCAATCAAGGAGCAATACACTGAACCAGGATCTGATGGTATTACAGAATATTCAAAAGTAATGTCTTGAGGAGGAATATTCCAGATGCCACTACCGGATCCGAATGGTTCCCTAAAAGTATCTACGACCTGGACATTTGTGCCAAGAGAGTCATCATGTATGGAGCTGGTGGTCTCGATGCTGACCATCCAGTAAGACCCCTCAACCCTGAAAAACACTGTGAAAAACGAGTTTCAGGGATTCAAAGACAAGGAGTATCGGGAGCGTCGCATGATGTTTGGCGAACTCGCTCTCCAGTATAAACAGTAATCTTATGATTTTTAGTTGAACATTTAGATAACATCTTTGTTGTTTACAGTGGTGAGCCGATTCCCAGAATTGAATATACCGATTCTGAGAGAAAAACATGGGGTGTTATTTACAGAAAGTTGCGCGAGTTGCACAAGAAGTGAGATTTCGTGGGAAAATTTTGAGTTGAATTGATGTTTGATTTCAGATATGCATGCAAGCAATTTCTTGACAATTTTGATTTGTTGGAGAGACATTGTGGATATTCCGAAAACAATATTCCACAATTGGAGGATATCTGCAAATTCCTGAAAGGTTTTGAAAAGAAGTTTAGGATCAAACGAAACACTATTTTCAGCCAAAACTGGATTTCGTGTTCGCCCAGTGGCTGGATACCTTTCGGCTCGTGATTTCTTGGCTGGATTGGCCTATCGCGTTTTCTTCTGCACCCAATACGTCCGTCACCATGCTGATCCATTCTACACTCCGGAGCCGTAAGGACATACTCAGTAAGCATTAATATTCTTGAATTATAGAGACACTGTTCACGAACTGATGGGTCACATGGCTCTCTTCGCAGATCCAGACTTTGCTCAGTTCTCTCAGGAGATTGGATTGGCTTCATTGGGAGCCTCTGAGGAGGACTTGAAGAAGCTCGCTACGGTATCTTACTACTATTGAAATCAATTAATTGAAACAATTTGATTTGTAGCTCTACTTCTTCTCGATTGAGTTTGGATTGTCTTCTGATGACGCGGCCGACTCCCCAATGAAGGAGAATGGATCAAACAATGAAAGATTCAAAGTCTACGGAGCTGGTCTTCTCAGCAGTGCAGGAGAGTTGCAACATGCAGTTGAGGGAAGTGCCACTATCATTCGCTTCGATCCAGATCGTGTGGTCGAGCAGGAATGTCTGATTACCACATTCCAATCTGCCTATTTCTACACTAGAAACTTCGAGGAGGCTCAACAGAAGCTCAGGTGATGAGTCAACTTTTAAGGGATCAAAGTTCTAAACAAATTGTTCCAGAATGTTCACAAACAACATGAAGCGTCCGTTCATTGTTCGCTACAACCCATACACTGAAAGCGTCGAAGTTCTCAACAACTCCCGTTCCATAATGTTGGCTGTAAACTCCCTCCGTTCAGACATCAATTTGCTCGCCGGGGCTCTTCACTACATTCTATAAATCTATTTCCGATCTCTCCTACGCTCTTTGATTTCTGCTTCTTCGCTTCGCTTTTCTCTCCTATTTCAGTTTTTTTCTATTTCTATTCTCACAGAACACACTCATTACTAAATTATTCGTCTTCTCGCTTTCGCTTCCGCAGCCACCAGAAATCAATCTTGCTTTTTCTTTATTCTTTTCAAGTAAAAATAAACGATTCAATGCACACATAAAAAGTGAGAAAGAGCGAAGTCAACAACGTCACAAACCATGGGAACTTTTCTTCTTCTTCTCAATTCGGTCCAACACAAAGACATGTTCTTCGGCAGAAGAGGAACATTGTTGGTTTATGAGTTCCACAAAGGCCGCCTGCTGCCCAGAGCTGAAAAATGAGGAACTCAAGAAAGATAAGCTTATTTTTCAGATTTGAAAAGACCCACTTTACAGATCTTTCCTTTGTCATCCACTTCTTCGTCGCAGTTCATCTCGAACTTCTTCCCTAGAAAAAAACGAGTTAAAACTGATAAAGGAAAAAATGTTCTCACAAACTACAGGTTTCTTGTTCTCCCTGATTTGCCTGACTCGTCGTTCTTCTTCTGCTTCTTCTGAAGAGTCATCGTTAGTTTCAGCATCGTCTTCTTCGCCCAATTCAACGGAAACTTCGATTGTCCCCTTTTTAGCGCCAGCTGAAAAAGTTAGATCCATTTTTAGATAGAATGTGAATCCCCTCAATACATTGTCTAGAAATTGCATATGTCATGAACTAATTTATTTCAAAGAACCACCGAAAAAAAGAAGAAGGGCGGATAATTCAAACCGTAAGGCCTGTAATAGAAGGGCCCGCTAACTTTCAACGTAGAGCCAATTTATCTCAGATAATTGAATTCTAATTTAGCACTGTTAGGGCACTTCTATTACAGGTTTTGCTGTAACATCCTGTTTTGGTTAGCTCTATTTTTTAAGATAAAATGTAGATCCCCAGAATACCGTTGTCTAGAAACCAGAGATGTTCGGATTCCGGATTCCGTGTTTTTTTTCATTCCCAATTCCGTAAAAAACATTTTGTCGGGATAACGGATTCCGGATTGCGATCGGAAACCCCTAAATTCCGGATTCCGTATCCCGGATTCCGGAAAATTAATTCATTCCGGATTCCGGATTCCGTGAAATTTTTATTTGTCCGGATTCCGGATTCTTCTCAAAAAAAGTCATTCTGGACATCTCTGCTAGAACCCTTATTATGTTCTTTCAACCAATTTATGAACCACCGATAATTCAGAATTTCGTGTTTGGAGCATAGTACAAACCTTGAGCTCTAACTGAGTCATCTACGGTTTTCAGTTCCTTCACATGAATACACGTCTTCTGGTGGGCTGCATGAGTTGTCATGACACTTGGAGAGGAAGTCGTCGTGGTCGTTGAAGTCGTAGTTGTGGCGGTAGTCGTGGTGTCTATAAATTATGTCTAGATGAAAGAACAGTAGATCATCCCCACTTTTTGTGTTCTGCTCAACACTATCCTCTCTTGTATCTGTTACCGATACTTTTTTATCGAACAGTTTGTCGAAATCAAAAAAGCTGTCCTCCCCAGCAGTGTCCTCTTGAAGATCTGACATCACAGTCGCTGAAAATCAGAGATGGAACAACAGAACAAGAAAATAACTAACTGGCTGGAGACGTGATATAGTAGTCGTTAGTTTTGTTTATCATTGTCTTTTTCACGAGATCCTTCCCACTATTCCGTTCTTCTTTTTCCAGCAGGTCTGCCTTCTGGAACTCTTCTAGATCATCTGTTGGTTCTGGCAATTCTTCATCAACATCAACCTATAAACAGAGAAATACAGTTATGAAAACAAGTATCCAATTACTGTAGTTGGAAATTCGTCATCATAGGGAATTGAAATTGTTTGATTTAATCTGGATGTTGTTGTTATTGGTACCGGGGTTGTGGTGGGAGGTTCAGGCGGTCTGATGGATGGAGGTGCCACATTTGCCGATGGTGGTAGTGCTGGTTCCGTCTTCCGAACATACTGTAGACCGATTGGCAATGGTGGTGGCTCCGGAATATTACTGTCTAATCTTACCGATGAGTCAATGGTCGGTATGAAATCATCTTTAATGATGCAATTGGGTTAGTCATTAATCATAAGTCATACCAAAATCATCAAGTGGTTCCTGTGCTTTTTCCGGAGCTGCATCTCCACTGATTTTCCTTAGATGATCTAGAAGTCTTATCCTAGGTTCTGAGGTAATACAGTAATCACACATACCTTGTGCTATCACAGAACACAACACAAACAACGCTGTCAGCAAAAGTCGAATCATCGGAATGACCATTTGCCGCTTTTGGTATTGTGTCTTTGTAGTTGGTTTTGCATTCAAAAAGCTAATAGATTCAAGATGGTTTCGATGGTTTTTTCCTAAGTGGCAATTGAGTGGATGCATGTTGTTCGGCATAATTGGTATCCAACTAGTTGACAAAACAGATAGTACTAATTATTAGGAGGCGCAGACAGCTCAAGAAATAGAACAGAGACTGATATGTTTTGTTTCCTTTTTGTTGCTTCTTCATCTATCGTGTTTTCTTCTTACTTCCAGAAGAAAGGTATGAAAAAAAGATTTATTCAAAATTCAAACAAAATAATACATGTCAGCTATTCCTTTATAACCGGAACTTTGTCAGTCAACAGGGACCATCCAAAAAGAGAGGGGAACCGTAATGTATGCACAAGAAATAAGTTATTGTGACGTGGATGAATACAGTAAGACGAGAAAAAAGAATGATTAACTGAAAGTAACTGTTCGGTTTGAGGCGACAGTGGCAGGTCTGCGGACTTCGTCAGATTTTTTCCGAATATCCAAAGAGGTCATCGAACGGAGCGATGAGCCATGATAAACCAAGTGTGAAACATTGTCTTCGTAGGAACGGAGAATCTCCTGAAAATTGAGAATTTTGAATTTCGAAATATTTCAAAAAAATCAACGAACCCTATATGGATCCTCATCCATTGAGCTCTGTTGTGGAGTTGTTGCTGTGGATGAAGTGGTCGATGATGCCGAAGAGAAACTCTCTGTCGACTGGTTGTCGTTGGATCTAAAATGCATGGATTGCTCGAAGGTTCTCTAATAATGGTTATATTACTCACCGTTTGCCAAGAAGTTTGTGCGAAATTGATCGGGAAAGTTTTTTGAGTGGATTGTGCATTTTCTGGAAAAAGAAAATTACAGTCTCATAAGTTAAACAAAAACGGAAAACCGCGAGTTGACGATTGATAATGAAACATGAAACAAGAAACAAGTGAAAGTGGCATGATGCTATTTCAGCTGGAACTATATGGAAAAATTGATAACTTTTTGTCAGAATTTCTAGATAAGCGGACACGAAAATCGAATGGAATAGTATAGGGTGACGTTGTCACGAGGACAACCAATTGTGATAGTCAGAGGTGAGGTAAACCGCGGCGATCGCCGAAAAAGGAGGTTCAGGGTCACAAAGTGATGGTATTTTTTTGGGTGTGGACGAAGAACACCTACTGATATAGAGTGAAGACGATAACAAAGAAGGGAAATGTCTCTCTTCTTCCATTTCCTTTCTTCCACAGCGTCACAGAAATACGAGAAGCATAGTGGCAGCTGACCTTTCACCTCGTTTTTTAAGTACATTAAATTCTAACATCCAGAGCAAAAAGGAAAAATAGTGACCGGAAGCATTTAGTCACAAGCATAAGAAGATGTCTGGAGTAGGTGACTTCTGTCTGATGTGTTCAAGTAGCGTGAGTCAACGAAGTAAGAAAAAAAAAGTAAGAAAAAAAAACAACAAGTGCCGTCAGACTTCTGGAAGTTCTCTTTTCTCGATAATTGAATCAAGGCGAGAGCGACGCCCAAAAATGTCCGTTGGAAACATCGAAAATCATCAAATTAGTTTATTTGTATGGATGTGTGTGGGGGCCATCTCAGAGGGACACAAAGAAGAATTGGAGAAGAACACCGTTTCTTCTTTTTTAACGATTCTCATTTTCTCTTTTTTTTGAGGAGAAGGAGGAGCTATAGAGACATCACGGGGCGGATGGCTTTTGCTCTTTTTGCTCTTTTTCAGAAAATTTACGGGGCCGTCAACGGTGAGAATTCGCGAATGCGAAGAGCGACTCGAAGGCGTGTGAAAAAATACTTTGCTTCGTGACAGGGCTGGGCGTAAAATTATTTTTTCACGGAATCCGTAAAACGTAAAATTTACGGATTTAAAAATCCGTAAAATTCCGTAAAATCCGTAAAACCGTAAAATTTCCAAAATGACTGTTTTTGGCAAGCAAAACCTATTCTTTCGAGTTTTTGCGCTATTTCAGGTTTGTAATTTTACGGAATTTCGACTCAACAACTCAAAAATTATGTATTGTCTGACTTTTATCAAAAATATCAAAATTCCATTTTTCAAATTGTTCGGTAAACTTTTCAAAAACCTCGGAAAAACACATTTTCCCAATTTTTGCATTGAAATCTCAGAAAGGTACATACTTAAAATAGGGCTAAACTCAAAATAATGTTCTTTTTTGCCGAAAACAGTCATTTTATTAATTTTACGGATTTTAGGGATTTTACGGATAACATTTTACGGGGGTCCGTAAAATTTTACGGCTATCTCAAAATGCCGTAAAATCCGTAAAAACCGTAAAAACCGTAAACGTAAAATCCCAGCCCTGCTTCGTGAATAATCGTTTTTCGTTGTCGTCACATTGAAACGAACGAAAATGGACAACGATCGCTTCCATCAAAAAAAAAAACCGATTTATGTTTTGTTCTGTTCTTTTCAGTGTTTTCTTTTTTTGCAGAAAGAAATACAAGACAGATTGAACTATGAACATTTGGACACTCAAGACAATAAGCCCTTCCTCGGGATCCACCTAAATTTTTAATGAATAGTGTGAGAGAAACAAAAAGGATGCAGAAGTGTTTGCAAACTGAATAAGTTGTTCCTTTCTTATTTTGCTTACGTCACCACTTGAGAGCAAACTAAAGTAAAACAAAAGGACCGGCCACTTCATATTGAACTTCTTATTTTTCAAGCTACAGACAAAAAAGAAGCACTAGGGTGGTCAGAAGACGTTAGGAGGCTACTACTGACTCAGTCAATTAGTATTTTCGCTTTTTTCCCCGCTAATCATGAGAGGAGTCGTCGTAAAATGAGAAGCAACACATCATGTAACAAAAAAAGGGAAAGACTAAATACAATTGAAAGGATTCATCAGAAGAAAAGGAAGTTGAAATGAATGTGGGGCTCACCACCCGAGTAGAAATAATCTGTGGAAAGTGTCCGGATAAAATGCGGATAAGAGAGAGGCTAAGTAGGGATTCAGACGGATTCAGAAGAGCTCTGACGACGTCAAACGGTTCCAGAGGTTTATGGGGTGGAAGTGAAATGACTCCTGCGGACTCGCCTTTTATGGAAAACGAAAAGTTTTGATTGGTTCCGGTGGTTGACGTAAAACAATCCAAATGAAAAGTTGGAGAAGAGAGAAAGACAAAAGTGGGTAACCAATGACCCGCTCCATTTCCAGACATAATGTATGCAAAAATAGAGAAAAAGGGATTATCGGGGTGACAGAGTTCGTCATTCTCTTCCCCTTTTTTGCATCCTAAAATTTTTTGGAGAACAAAAATAGAACCGAACGTTTGGTCCTGAAGGATTGATCTCCCGATTTTTGCAACAACCTTTACCACGTGCCGATTCTTTGTAGAGTCTAGGCGTACCGACTAAAACAAACTAATCCAAAAATTGGACAGGAATTAAGATCAATAGAAACAAGTTCCACAACTCTCCTGGGTAACTGGGATGTTCAGAACGGAATTCCGAATTCCCTAAATTTGGACTACGGTATTTAAAATTATTGCTCGCGGGCAGAATTAGTAAACTTTTTAAAATTACGAAATTTTCAAAATTGGAATATTTTGAAATTCCGACAATTCCAGAAAATTTCAAATCGGATTATTCCTAGACTCTGAAATTCCAAAATTTTCAATTCTGGAATGTCGAAAATCGGAATTTTCGACATTCCGGAAAATTCCGATAAGGCATTCCGAACATTCTCGAATCGGGAGAATATCCATATAAAGACAAATAAAAATGGGCAATTTTGAGAAAAATGAAAAGTACTAAACTGAAAGTGACTGGGGGAGGAGATGTGGGAACGAAATGTGTGGGCGCAATGCATACAAAAAACCTGGACGAGGAAGAAGAAGAAGAAGAAGCTGACGTGGCAACGAAATGTGTATTCGTATTCCTGTGTGCTGCAACAGGAGATGCTAGTGTCTTTTTAAAAATGGAGAATACTGGGGAAAATTGTACATTTATTATGTCTGTATGTCCACAAAAGAAGGTGTAACAAAATATGAAACATGAGTCGAGAGCAATCAGAATATGAGACAAGATTTTAGGCGCGTGCGGTGAAATGTGAAGAAACTAGTAGTCGTAGAAGGAGAAGGCGTCGTCGATAAAAGAAGGCAAAACACAGAATCCTAGGACGAAATGTACACGTTTCTTTGTTATTGTATAGATTACACACAGGCAAACACCATACATATCAACCAACACAAAATGCATTGGTTTGTTTTTGAGGGGTGGGCCCAAAAAAAATCAAAAGAAAACAAAGAAATATGGTGCCATCGGGTTTCGGGTTGACTGATAAACAGTTAGTAGTGTGATCAGTGAGCCCCCCGTGGTTGGTTGCTCGAGAGGGCAAACATAAAACGACCCATTGAGTCGAACGATCTGGTCGAAAAAGTTCTAGGTGATGACAGCTTTACGATTTATAGCTGACAGTGAGAAGGGAGAAAGGAGGAAGCAGCAAATATATAAAAAGAAGAGGAAGTTTGTGTTGGTTGTTGAAGGTTATCAAAGCGGTTAGAAATGGGAAAAAGAGACAAGTTCAAGCGAAGGATGACCCCGTTCATAGGTAGGAAATCAAAGTTTCCAGGGGTTGAATTGTGTTGATAAAATGAGATCTTCTCTAGCAAAGCCGCCTATGAATCAATGTGTATAATCTGGATTTCGAACAGGAAGTTGACTGAAAATTATTGAACGCAGTAATTCAAATTTCAATGGCTCAAACAAGCATTTTAAAAGGGACTCCAGCGGATCTTTCTGATTGCAAAGTTGGGTTCTCTCCTAATATGCGAGAAATGTAAAAAAACAGCTAGAATCCCCGGAAAACACCGTTGAAAATACAGAAGTTTGCGAATAGCGACGAGGATTTGAGTTCCCGCGCAGGGAGAACCTTAGGCCAGGCGGTGGGATGCCTTTCTTACATGGAAATTTTTCTCGATTTCTTCTCCGGAACGTAAAAAACCACTGTCAAGGACTTAAAAAATTCGTCCCGTCGCCGTGGCCGAGGTTTCTCGCTGGGCGGGAATTCAAATTCTCGTCCTTGTTCGCCACCTTCTCTTAATTAAAAAAGGGGTTTTCGGGGATTTCGACTTTATTTGGAATTTTTTAGCAACAATATCTGGAAAATATATCATTTTAAACACTTTAATGCAATAAAAAGATTTGGTCGGGGTCCCCTTTCAAGCAATTGGGTTTAATTTTCATATCAACTTCTGATAATAAACTCTCGTAGCTAAATTTATTACTTTCTGCACACATAAACCTTCGTAACTAGTCTCGAGTCCAAACGGTCAATTGTCAGCGGTCGGATACTTGATTAGGTTTTCAAAAAAAAGAGGCGGAAGGAGGTGTTGCAAGATGGAGAGAGCAGCCTCGTTTCGTCACAATAGAATTTGAAATGTAAAACGAGGGAACAAAGCGAAGAAATAGGAGAGGAAAGCCACAAAACCAAAGGTTGCTGACAAAAGAAACTGAAATCAAAACCCAAGGAGAAACCTGGAAAAACTTCATAAAAGGGAAGAAAAACGATGGGCAACACACCGAACGGAATGAGGAATGGCAGCTGATCAGAAGCGAAGATTTCATCGGAATGAAAAAAGAAAAGAGGAAGCAGGTTTCGGTGGGGTAGAAGTTTTCGATGATGGTAGAGACTAGACAGAAGAAGTGAAAGACAATAAAAGTGAAGGAGAAGAAAATGTTAAAAGAGGAAGTATTCTGAAAGAAAAAAAATGGTCCGAGATGTACGTCAATAATGGATTTGATCATAAAAATTTTAATATTCGGGAACACAAACCATAATCCAGATATTGTTATTATTTTGCTGGAAAAACAAAAACGTATTACAAATGGGTACCAAGTGTACCGAGTAAGGGCGGTGCTGATTATGTTTTTCAACTACAAAATGGAAAACCAGGCAAAATTTGTTTTTCAAAACTTGGTATAATCGGCCCCGGAAAGGTAAACATCTTTGCTGAATATCATTTGATCACTTATTTTGTTATAAACCTTTGTCGAATACCATGAAACCTGTAATAGAAGGGCAACTACACTATCAAATTTGAGTTACCTATTTAATCTATTAGAAGCCCACCGAAACCGTCAACTTTGAGTTGAGGTATCTCGATTCCTGTGAAAGATATCCGAAATTTGTAAGCTGGTAAAAAATGCTTATCATAATATCAACAAAATGTTATCAGTACACAATTTTGATATCTTTCACAAAAATCGAGATAGTTCAGCTCAAAATTGACAGTTTGGATGGATATCTATTAGAGGAAATACGGTATCTATAATCCTATGCAAGATATCAAGAATTTGCCAATTGGTGAAATTTTTGGGATGTTATGATAAACACTTTGTCAGTTGACACCTTTTTGATATCTTCGACAGAAATCGAGATAAATTGGGCCAAAATTAAAAGTTACGGGGCTCTTCTATTACAGGTTTTACGGTAAGTTTTGATAAGTTCAGTTATCAAGAAGTTCAGAAAAAATAATGACGAAATGGACAACTGCTCAATGAATCAGGTTTCTTTTAGAGTAAAAGTGTTCGTTTCAGCAAGAGCTTCCCTAAATTACGAGCAGGAATCCTTAAATTATGAGCAGCCAAAATAGAGAAAACCAAAAATCCGTACGTCATTTTCAGAGATCATCAAATCTATACATCTCCTCCAGTTCCTTTTTTCCTAGAAAATAACAAAGTTTTAAAAATAAATCTCCCACTTTGCCACTTCCACATTAGTTTTGGTCAGTTCCGGAAGACCAAGGCCTAGTTCACTAAAACTTAATCCGAAAAATGGGAGAAAACGAGAGAGGGAGAAAAATATTCAATTCGTTTTCAGGTATGCATGCCAGGGCGAAAAATGATTTGTAGTTCAAGTTGTTGTTGATTGATGACTGCATTCAGGATTAGGTTGGGGTGGGAGAGGAAGGCTAAACTAATTGTTTACTCCTTTTTCGTATTCTGAGAACCACGAAAAGTATCTGGACATTCATACAAAATACAAACCGACCTTTTTACGATTTACATTTGCATAACAGGATTTGCTAACGTTTGGAAAAAGGTAAAATCGAGAATTTTCTGCGGAAGAGAATAGAAAATGAACGTCCAACACAAACATAACTGACACCCCCTGTGAGAGAGAAACTGCGGAAGTTCTCTGAATAATAATTAGGAAAGTAATTGAGAATGGGCGACAGGAAGAAGAAGAAGCCTTTCAGTAAGTGGGCGGAGCTTCGTCGAACGTGGCGAAAGTGTCGGAGGAGAAACGGAGAGAATTTTCGATCTGATAACAGACGGTTTGAGATTTACGACTTTCGTTATGTGAGGGGTCTTATGACATGCAACACGTTCAAGTTTTCTCATCAAAACGACACAAAAGCAAAAACCAAACACTTCATTTATTTATTAGGTTGTGTGGGAGAATAAGAAGCGAACCACGCGGTTATCCATCGTCGAGACATTTGCTGAAAACAAAAGGATAGTGATCGTTTGATGATCCATTTGAACTTACAATTCAATCTTTGTGGTCTTGATTTGACCGCTGAAGAATACCGATTGAGCTCTTTCAGCTTTCGGATATTGGGTTCTAACTTTACCGGGGAATTCGTCCATAGTTCCGAGTGCAAATCCGTATCCATCTATACTTCTGAAAAACAATCTTTCTTCAGTTGAGCTTAATAGATCAATAAAACGAACTTGAGTCTGAGAACAAATGGGTCATCACAGGTGATATTTGGTTTTGGCGTTTGGTCAGCACCGAATTGGTCTCTCCCGCGACCACCGATCAAACCAGTAATGTTCATCATTGGCTCACTTGCTCCAACGGAAGCAGTCATCAAATATTTCTCCAAGTCGTCTCCTTGTTGATGCATGATAACTCCTTTCGAAAGTCCAATACGGAATCTGAAACATGTAAGCTTACACCTATGAATGCTATCTGTTTCTCACTGAGCATCATCGAAGACCTCGGATCCGTTGTTATAGTATTCTCCAGTGATGATAATTTCGTCAAATTTCTGGAACGGGCGCCCCAGAAGGATTACTTTCATTCCTTTCTCAATGTCGCTGAAGTCTCCATACTGAAATAATTCTTCATCTCAATTCTAAAATGTTTTTCGATTAACTTACAATAGTCTGATTACAGGAAATGAATGGGGTACACCATAGGTATACCGCCGGTACGATAGCGGCGAGCAGAAACAGACGAAGGAACATCTTGTGACTCGTTTCGTTTACTTCCTCACTCTTTTTAAGCACAATTCCCGGATGTGAATCGTCGTCCATTACTTTTCGGAAAACAACTACGTATTTTATCGATAGGAAAGGGAACTTGAAACGAGCTCCATAAAAGAGACGACATCGAGCATTTCCAACGAGAATAATCGAAGATGCGGATCTGGCTCACAGTTCTCGTTCAAGCGTTTTTCGCCTCATCTGTTCTTTCCCGTAAGTCCCTAGTTGAAGATGTTTAAGAAAAGTTTTAATCAGAGTTTCAACCGGACCCAGTTCCCGAAGTAGCCACTTCAGCTCCTGCTCCGGAAGTCCCACCGGCTGAAGGATCAACTGAAGTTCCAAAAGCTGATTGCTACTTGTGTGTACCGACTGTTCAATGTGGAGAGACAATCGAAGGAGATTATTCAAGTGGAGATGTCAATGTACTTTTCATGAAGGCAATGGAAGATGGTGACTATTTCGTTGTGAAGGGAGAAGTGTTCCCAAATGCTAAAAAGTGAGTTTCTGTTTCTAGAAGTTGAGTCAAGTGAAAATTTTTGATTCAGAATCTTCTTCGACATCTTCAAAGATTTGAATGTGGGAAAAGCTCAAGAGGGTTCAGAGAACCAGCGAACTCTTCTGCAATTCATTCATTATTATGAGACCAATGTGACTTATTCGAGATCCGGACTACATGGAATGGTGGGTTTCAGAACTTCAAATTAGAATTGAGTCTACAGAATTTCAGAATGAAATGGATTCCTTCCGTCCAGCTATTCTTCCACTTCCAATCAGAGAAAAGAAACCATGGACCCTGATGTTTAGGTATAGTAGCATGTGTCTCAACGGTTCAAAATTAAACCCGATTTTCAGAATGCATCGAAACCAGACAGGATTCGAGACAGGAGACGACAACGGTTGGTTCAACAACCATGTCCCATGGAATGGAACTGCAACCACCCAATCATTCAATGTTCGAGGAAACTGGAAGACGACTTCTATCGAATTGTGAGTTTCAGTTATTATCGTATTCCAAGAATTTCCCGTTTTCAGTCATTGCGTCAACAGCACTCTACCACTTTTATAGAATTCTTGTGTGTTTTCTCCTCGAATAAAATAAACTTTCTTGTTCATCGTTTTTTTTCTGCATTCCTTCTTCATGGCGACCTTTTGTCTGTTATGTCATATTCGCAGATTTGATTGCTCATCAAACTAATTCGATTACTCCCATAACGAAGGTCTCTCTTTCGTTTTGAAAAGAATAGCATTAAATTGAGAACAAGTGAGAGTAGTTTGAGGTCTCCCTGATAAAAAGCAACACGGTGAACAAATAAAATATGATTTTACGATGTAGGTCATTTGGAACAGAAAGTAGGTAAACTGAAGAGAATCGAGAGAGTGCATTAAATCAAATTAGTTGATAGCTTCGTGATGTTTTGATAGTGAGTGCTGAAATACCTCGTTAAGTCTGACAATGTTATCAATTTAATAACATTTTCAGACTGTTCGTTTTCAAACTGTTCCGAACTGAGCAATGACTCGCACTTTGGAAACAGCATCATATTTTTCAAACCCTGTTTTTTCGAACAATAGTTTCCTAGTACCGATGGATATAACTTCTTCTAAAATTAGTATTCTTTTTTTAGACATATTCTGGATAGACCAGGTATACAGTACCGGTATCAAAGATATGCAAAAGCGGAATTTTCCGTTGTTTTTGACCATTTTCAGGAGCCTGGAGCTCGGTTGCCAAGTTCCGATTACTTTGAACATTTTGGAGGATGTAAAACAGACCTAGATTGAAAACTTTGGATTCACAATATTTTCAAAATTTCCACATTTTTCAGATGTTTGTCGATTTTGGAAACCTATTTTTTCCTAGAATAATTTTTCTGAACTTTTTTTCTTGGCTTTTCAGATACTGGACGATTTCTGGACAATCCCAGTTTTTTGCCCGTTGTTGTACTGGAAACGTAAAAAGACAGGTGTCTTTCAGAAACTGACAAATATCTGAAAAACTAAACATTTTCGAAAAATTCTCAAAAGGCAAGGTTTTCAGTCTAGGTGTGTTTTACATCCTCCAAATTTTCCATGGAATCGGAGACTTGACAGCCGAGGTACACACCTCAGAAAATGGTCAAAATCAACTGAAAAATGTGTTTTTGTATATCTTAAGGACCGTTACCGTACATGGCAGAAGGAAGTCATCAACTTCTACTGCTCAATTCTTGAAAAACTCTGATGTGTTTTCTGATGATTCCACGGAACTCTAAGTTTTTGACACTATTCAACACAACTTCTCTATCAAATTTTTTGAACACCCCCATCTTTTAGTTCCATTAGTTGAATTCATTAGTCTCGTGCTAAAAGATTTCCAATTGGGTCATTGAAAATGTGATCATCGCTACTTGGTAGGTGTATTCTCAGCGTGAAAAACCATGGGAACACCCCTTTTTGAAAATTTGCACTTCTGTCCTACAGATTTTCAATCAGAGAAAAACCGTTAAGCATAAAACCATATGCACGCATGTCAAAGCCAATTAGTGCGGGGTCTAAGTAACACAATAATGGGAATTATGGCTGTAGACTGGATGCAAATGACGATGCGATAATGTCAGGTTGAAGGTCCATCTGGTAGGAAGAGGCTGTCAGTAACCCGTGTTTGTTTTGCCAGCACGACACCAATTGAATTAGTTTCTGGTGCTACGAATCCCTAAAAAGTATCCGGGATTCTCGCGAGTGGTCATTATATCCACCACACACACAACCTCGTTATGGTCATTTCATCATAGAGACCCCAAGTGTTGCGCAATTGGCGAAAAGTGTTCCCTCCGGAGAAGATCGTAAACGAGCCCATCCCTATCATCATCTAGGAATATCCCTCTTCTCGGCCACAAATTTGTTTCGAGTAGTAGTACATCTCCTCATATTCTCACCGGCAAGTGTCACTTCTGTGCTGAGATGATGAAGAAGAGGAAGATGAAGATGAAAACATTTCTGAAGATGGATATTATTACTATTGCGGAGAGTGCACATATTATTAGCTGTGTGGTCCCCAAAAAGAATTAATAACCCGAAGTGGGGGTCCTGATGTCCTTTTCGGAGGGAAGTGCATTGAGAAGTAGGCGGCTTTATGATCATGTATCCGCTTATTATTACTTTGTGCAAATTGAGCATGTCGCAACGGATGAGGCAATGAATAAAGAAGGGTTCCTTACCCGCATCTAATAACAACAACAAATTCTGAATGTTGCAAGTACTGGGAATAGTGTAACCGAAGAACTGCTATTCTACTTGTCCCATATAAATCTCACAAGCCGCACCTGTCCGGGGGGACTACAGGAAACGGACACACATCCATCAGAACATTCTCTCATTTCTCAACTTGAGAGATCATTTCCTACTCTCGCTAGTTCTCTCCCACATAATTCATAAATGTACCATTATGAGATAATAGCGCTATGCATTGAAGTCTCCCAACAATGTCATATTAATGAATAATGATCAAAAGAGAGACCGCCTGATTCACCTGTAGAAGAGAGGGGGGCTCATCTCTCTTTTGAAGAGGTAACCAATCTGGCCCCAAAAGACAATAGACTCGGTTGGTTCCGCCTGGATGCCACGTCATGATTCGGCCTTCCTTCTTGTCGAAAATGAGTCGACGAAAAAAGGCTCATCGAAAAGAGGAAGAGGAATATGTCCTTCGAAACGATATTCGCATCGTTTGACTGTCAGTGTAATTGTATTCACGCATTTCACTCGATTGCCAGAAACGACATCTTATTCGGTTTTTATTGTTGTTCCCTGTGTGTTGCACGTTTCTCGTCTTTTTTTTGTTTATCACCTTGTTTTGCATTCGTTCCATTCATAAAGACCTTGGTTCAAAATTAAAGTTAGGTCAGCTGTTTTTTTTTTTCATTTTTGGAACTGGATTGGCAACTCTTTTAAAGAGTTGGCATGTTTTTTTTGAGAGTTAGAGGATTTTCAGACAAGCTGATCTCTTTTAAATTATGTCGTTCTGTTTTTTCTGTAGAATCAGCTTCATTTCATTTTTCGGTTCATTTATATATACAGTAACCGGCCAATAAGATATACGAAAACGTATTTTTCAGTTTACTTTTGGCCATTGTGACCATTCTGAAGCTCGGCTGTCAATTTTCCGGAAACTTTGAAGCTTTTGAAGGGTGTAAAACTGACCTAGATTGAAATCTTTGAATTCGCAGGATTTTTTGAAATTTTCTAGTTTTTCTGTTATTCACCGATTACTGGAAGACACATATTTTTGTACTGAAAACATGAATGGCTGTCAAAAATCCGTAAATAGCTAAAAAGCTAAGAAATTTCAAAAAATTCTGTGAATGCAAAGTTTTCAATCTAGGTCTGTTTTACACCCTCCAAAGTTTTCAAAGTGATCGGAGACTTGATTGCCGAGCTCCAGACTCCTAAAAATTCTCAAAATAACCAGACATCAACTGAAAAGGTACTGTAGTTCCGTATATTAGCACATTTCCTCCTGCTTTTACTAAAACTACCCAAAAAATCTCTCATCTACAAACCATCTATCATCTTCTCCTATTCTCTTTGTATCCATGAAAACAAGAAGAAGCAATGAAGCGGATCGTCCTCATTTTTGTACCAACTCTTTTGCCTGGCAACTTGTCCATCACCGCCTGACACTTTAATTGCGTCTACCGGAAAACGAATCCTTAGCCCTTTTTCCAACTCTTCCCCCACAAACACAAAGACAGTTAGGGTCTTCTTTCATGCGCAACATTTGGTGCAGAAGGTTTACCACCCCCGTTGAAAGCAACACTTCCGCCAGGTGACCCCCTCCTATCATAACACTAAATTATTCAACACACGGGCGGTCTGTCGGATGCAACTGCTCTTCCGTGTGCCGCCAGGAGACGTCCCCCCTTTTAACGACATCATTACCTGGTTTACGATCCGACGGTGTTCCCGTTTTTTCTGGCGTGCCGTTTTCTCAGATGCCGACACCGTAATTGAGCAGTCATTCTCTCTCTCCCTATTCTTTTATATTCTGCGGTCTTTTGGGTCCTCTCTATATTTATCCAGTTATGATTACAGACCACAACGTGTTGTTTTTATATTAATAACACCAACACCCTTCGGGTTTCGCGCATTCCACACCCGAGATGGGTTTCCGATTTCCAAGAAATCTTTTCTCTCGCAATTACCCTTGACCATTAGTGACAAAAAGTGTGACCTCTATAGGTGGAAAAAACCAGAGAAGGCGCACACGAACAGTACAAAAAAGTGTCGCGAGTTGAAAACAGAGGAAGAGACACCTGGCGCGGCGACGAGAACGCCAAAAAACTTTTCGATATTAATTAAAACATTTTAATGTCATGTCAGAACCTTTCTAATCTATGTACATCATCTACAGTAGTTGCCTTCAGCTTCCTGTTCCCCTTTTCAATTTGGCCACTTATTAGATTGAGTCATCGAGAAAACAATCGGAACGATTGTGCCACGTCACACCAGGATTAGCCTTCTGGCGAATTGTGTAACGGAAGTCGTTCCCATGGTATCGTAAACCATGAATCTGCCACGACGTATTTCTTCATGGAGAATTTATGGTCTCTATCAAGTTTTCCGTCCCCCTTTTTCCACTCTTTCAATGTCATTTCTGAAACAAACTCCATAATTAACTAGGAGGTGTCACGCAATCCGGCATTTTTTTGTCAATGGCCTAGAATGCCCTAATTTGGATCCAAAGATTCAAACAGCCTCAAATGAGATGCTCTAGACGTTAAGGACATGAATCCCTCCCGCTGAGAGATCTCATTATTTTTTTGAAGAATCTCTGCTCATCTGTATTATGTTGTCTTGTCGTGGTTCTGTTCGATATTACCGATCAGCTGTGTCCATTCAGAACACACACATCATTATCCAGAAGAGAGTCCCCATATGGTGCCCTTAGCTTTTCGTTATTCTCTCTTTTTCTTTTGCTCGCCGGCGCGTCTGTCTAATTTTCACAGATCCGTTGCATAACCCAAAAAAAAAATTGAGAAGAGTCGCATAATTATCTCTGCAGGTGGTGTTGTTTAGATATGTTTCTGATGGGAGGGGGTAGTAGGAAGAATAAGATGAACACATATGAATTCGAGAAAGCCGACATTTTGATGGATTCTGTTACACTACGGGAAGAAGAAGTACACACTCCGCCAAGTACACGTAAACAAGTTGTACAAGACGGATGTGCATATCGCCTTTCGATTGATTACATTTTAATCGCAACACACATTCAATGACAGCTTGGGTATGCCTTCTCGACGGAGAGTTTGAATGATTCTATTTTTTTCAAATAGAAGAAATGATATCAGAACTCTGGAGTTCCAATAGTGAGACTGATGCTGGATTTCTCAAACTTTGATTTTGGGATCTTGATCAACTCAGGCGTCGACGGCAACTTCAGTTCGGAGGTTGGACAGATTCGGGCTGAACTGAAGCCCGCCAAACTCCAACAAACTTATGACAAGGTTCCGCGTTGTTCAACTTTGAACTTCCGACCAAAATCTGACCATGACCAGCTCTTCAGCCGTTTTTGGTCCGTTTCCAACTAGAACCTGGCCAATATCCGTCCGAGAGCCGACCGAGCGTCAATAGCCGTCCGAGAGCTTTGGGCCAATTTTGGGCCGTTTTTTGGGTTGCTTCCGCTTCAGAACCTGGCCAATCCTAGAGTCGAACCACCCTCAACTTCTGACCAAAAGTTACAAACCGTCATAGTTCCTTTGATTTCCAAAAATGCTCAGAATGAATCATCTTCTTTTTTAACTAACTCCTTCCCCACCATCCTTTTCCTAGTACGGTGTCTCAGTGTGAACTTTCCACCTTCCTCACTTCTTTCTTCTCAAGTATCATATTTAGTAGTACATATTTCCCCCTATCAAAACAATCCACAAATCTCCCGCAACGAGGTGATGATGAGGTGACAAATTGATTTATGTACTTCCCCGATTCGACCACCCTACTGTTATTCTTTCTCTCTTTTCTCAGAATTCCCAGATTGTTCAATTACATAACCTGGTGGCAGCAGATGCAGAAGGCCTCCCCCATGTATAGATGTTATCGTTCTCATACCCGGAAAAAGAGTGAAAAAATTGGGGTTGTGAATGTTGCAGCTGCGTCGTCTACGTTTTTTTGTGATTGCGCAAGCCCTCCTGTCCTCCACAAATTTGTTTTCAAATTCTATCCATTTTTCGAATTTCTTTCTTCTTTTTGTATGAGAAAGAAGAATACATGGGTGGTGTACTTGAGGTAGGAGGTAGTATGCACACTCACGGACTGTCAAATTTGCAATTCGATGTGGGAAAGTGATTGGTTGATAGTGGGTAGAAGGACTCTGTAAATGTCAAATTGTCTGCTCTTTTCAAAAAAAAGTTGTTGACTTTGATGACCGCCGAAACGCTTTGATCTTTACTAGTTTTGGACCGAGAGCTATGACTAATGAAAACAGAAGGTTTCAAAACATGAAGAGAAGAAAATAGAAGATGAGTTTGTAGTACTAGGCGGATTGGAAGCTTTTGAAGCGGAAGAGCACAGATGAGCACTAAATAGAAAACAGATTCAGGAAAACAAAAGGGTTCGAAGAGAGACAGGACAAAAGAGTGACCAGCTCACTAGAATAACTGAAAGTATCAATTATTAGGAATTCCAGGGTTCTAAGGCGATTATCAGACCCATTGAATTACGAAATATCTGGAGTCTGCAGTTCGGCTGTCAAGTTTTTGATCACTTTGAAAATTTCGGAGTGTGTAACACAGACCAAGATTAAGACATTTGCATTTACAGAATTTTTTGAAAAATCCTAGTTTTTTTAGGTTTTCACTGATTTCTGGAAGACACCCGTTTTTGCCCGTTCATGTACTGAAAAAGAGGAAAAACAGGTACCTTTCCGAAATCGGCAAATAGCTGGAAAACTAGAAATTTTCAAGAAGTTCTGTAAATGCAAAGTTTTGAATCTAGATCTGTTTTATAATCTCCAAAATTTTCACAGTAATCCGACACTTGACAGACGAGCTCCAGTCTTCTGGAAATACTCAAAATCGACCGGCTCTGTAAACATTTCTGAGAACACCACAGAAAAGTTTATTGACATGAATTTGTCTCTATCAAGTTGTAACAATTCTCGTGTAGTTCAATTTCTACCTGTCCATATTTCAAAAATCCCATTCCAACACCTTGTACCAGCCACCCGCCCGCACAGCTCTCATCTTCCCATCCCAATCCCATTATCACACCCGAATCGGAATACGAACACTCCTCGTTTCCCGTTATCTCTGTGACAACCGTGTGCGCAGCACTAATTTACAGAATTTACGAGCTTTTTTGATTATCATCGAACACAACACACTGGTCAACTCTCGGGGGGTCACTCTGATGGCTGGCGAGAAGGGAGAAGAGAAGGAGGAGGAGAGAGGAGAACTATTCACAAAGTGGGCGGAGTCAAGAGAAGAGGAAGAAGAGAGGGTTGTTTCATTTCTCTTCATTTCGAGCTGGATGCTGATTGTCGTTTTCTTCCGTTACCCTTCTTCTTCTTTCCCAGTCATTTTGACTTCTATTGTGTCTTAAATTTGATCATAATCATCATGACCACCCGTGTCGACGTTCCTTAATTAGGACACCGGGTGTTGTTTGGACAATGAATACAAATTGTGCAAGATTGCTGTCTGACACGTCTTCGTCTTCTATTCATACTCCTCTAATTTCAGTAGTTTTTGTATTGTTCTCTCTCGTTTTTTCTAATGGTAAGCATCCTTCGTACACCGTATGGTGTGTTTCTATCTGTATTTATTGCATCTGCAGATGTGAGTATTTACAAGGATTACTGTAATTGTGGGGTTATACGAGGGATATAAGGCGACGAGGGGGCTTGTAGTAGGTGCGCGAAACTATAGTCCTCAGATGCTATCTCGATTCGCTAATTAGGATTGTGCAATCGCAATCACGCTCCAACAACCAGGCAGTCACCCTCTTGGATGCATTTGCTTCCCGTAAAGTTTTGGGAATTAGGAAAGAATAGTTGAATATCTTTTTGGCTATTCTTTTTGACTATTCCATTATACGACCTAAATCTTTTTTCGGAGAGTCTTTGGCAGGTTTCAAACCACAAACCCCACGCCCGCCTCCTTTTTCTTCCTGTGTGGGACATGGCAATTAACAAGCGGGGCCTGTCGTTCACAATCATCCATACATACGGGTCACTGGATTCTGAGTGGCCTGCTCGAATTCTGGAGACAGGTAAACCGTGTTTCCGCTCCATCACCTGTTTGCTACATCCCTTCCGTTTCTAGTCAACCGAAACGAAACGAAAAATTGTGTTCAGTGTGATGAATTTCTAATTCCAATTCCAAATCTTGGAGACACTAATTCATATTCATATTTTCTAAAGGACATCCCCCATCATTTTCATAATCCTCCCTAGTGCACCGTATGGCACACACCCACGGCTTGTAAACACCCATAACGTCTTCATCATGTCGCTGTAAATCTATCACTGCCTTTACGACCACTTCCCGAATAAGGAGCGGAGAGCATCGGGTGGGAGAGGAGGTCGTAAAAAAGTGGGCGGAGTCAAGAAACCTCCTGTGGAGATGTGTCAGTAGGGGAGTCGATGTCTTTTCCTTGATGAGTAGTCTAAATATTTACTCTCATAATAGACAGAAAAAATCATCAGTAACTATGTATATATTTTAGCACTCTCTCTTTTCGGCTGTTCCCTTCTTTAGTGTTCACACCCTTTCTTCATACATACCGCCTTATTCTCATTCAACGAACCTAATCAGACCAGTGTCTTCGTCTTCATTGAAATTTCCTGTACCACTTCCTTCCCATTGGGACGCCCTCAAATTTGTTTGTACCCCCACTCTGTGCTTCCTCTTGTTGTCCAATAATTAAGCTCTACCACCACCACCATGGTCTTAAGAATTCTTTTTGACCTCCCCGACGACTTCTGACTTTTTCAAGAAAAGATGCTGCTACTATAGTAGCTGCATCTACATTCATATATAGACAGATTGAATTTCTCCGTCTCTCGAGCCACCGGACTAATTTGTACTGCTCCCCTGCTCTGCCCCGGTCTCAGTTTTCTGCCGTGTCCGTTCTAATTGAAAGTGACCTATCAGCTTTCAAAGCTGCTTTTCCGCGTCTTCGTCCGCTTCGTCCGGTCCTTCCCTGCCTTCAATTATGCAATACTTTCTTGTAGTTAAATTTGCCTCCCCTCTTCCGAAAAGCTTCTTCTCCTTATACTTTTCCTCTCATCTTCTACTTCTTAAGCACTTGTGTGTGAAACATCAACATAAACACACATCCGAACAATATTCGTCTTCTTCTCCTTCTTCATTTCAATTGTTTATAAACAACACATGGCGGCTTCTTACAGAATGCTCTTCCGATCCATCGTCTCGTCCGTTCTGCTCCTTGGCGCCGTTTCTGCCAACTCACTCATCAATCCCTCAAATCTAACGGACGACTTTTGCAAGAACGGAGGATCCCTGGTTAATGTGAGTGTCAACTTTTCTTAACCATCATTTCAAATTGGGTCATATATTTACCTCTTGATCTTAATTCGTAAAAAGACAACATTTCATGCTTGGCTTCTTTTCTCCCTCCCATTTACTCATCTTTTTTCGTCTTCTTTAGCCACTTTTTTAATGCACATATGGTGGCATTTGAAAAGGCGGTCAGGAGAGGGTTAATTCCGTGTGACATGGGACCGACCGGGATTACATGAAGACCCAGAAACATGCTACAATTGGGTGGCCCAAAGGGCTCTCATCGGTCATGTCGTCGGTGCACAAGGAGCCACTCAAAAAACGGATTAGTGGGTCGAGTTGCGCGGCATGGGGTAGAGAACTGTTCTATGGGAAATAACCAATCAAAGCTTAGCTTAAGCGAAAGATTGCCTTTTGAAAATAATTATCGAAAAATTTCAGGGAAAATGTGAATGCACTCTCCGATATGAAGGTGCCCAATGTGAACGAGAAAGATGTTTAAATGGAGGACGTAGGCATTCCGCGAAAGGAGTGGTAAGAATGATTTTAATTAGGTGACAATGCCTTCAACTATATTTTCAGGTTCGTTGTCACTGTCCATACGGTCTTTCTGGAGACAGATGCGAAAAAGTGACCTATTGCGAGCCAGGAAAAGGTAAACTGATCGAAGGAAAATGCGAGTGTTTCGAGAGATGGACTGGACTATTCTGTAATATGCGTACATGTTTCAATGGGATCCCAACTGGCGGACTTGACGGATTCTGCCTTTGTGATGTCGGCTACACTGGACCATTCTGTGATGCCCCACTCATTTGTGAGAACGGAGGAAGTGTGACACAGGTGAGAGAGAGAGAAAAGGGGAGAGTGAAAGATGAATAATTCATAATATTTACAGGAGAACGAATGTTCCTGCACCGCCGGATACACTGGAGATCATTGTGAACAATGCGCGATTGGATACATCAAGGAGGCACAATACTGTGTGCCAGAGGTCAGTCGAAAGGTGGTGTGCTTGTTTCCTTTTGTTGCATGTCTCAGTTTTCCTTATAATTATGTGAAATGTATTCCATAAAACGCATCTTTCTAGGTCTCCGAATCTTCCCTTCTCGCTCATACTGGCTCTCTTGGAAACCGTCCATTCGCATGGCCAATCGTTCTAATGGGATGTGCTGCTGCAATCGCATTTGTAGTTCTTGCCCTTACCGTAATCTTCGCCGTCCGGAAATGGAACAGCAAGCCATCTCGTGTCAACTCGGTTCAAGGAGATCCAGAAAATGGAACTGACGTCTAATTTCGTAATCTTACATTAAGTTTTTCTCTCCGGTCTCACCTCCAGCCCTTGAATGTCCATTCTGGTCTTATATAATACCAACTTTTTTAGTATTCTCATAGTCTTTCTAATATTTTTTTTTATTACTCCCTCAATGTATATACATATCCCCAACTATCGCATTTACAAGCCATTAACCTCTTCTCTCTTATATTTCTTTGCCTTTTCTTATTTCTTCTTCTGAAATGTCTTCCTCTTCCCCTACTGGTAACTTTTTCGCTCTCAAAGAGTGTTGTCTACGCCAATTCTTCATTCAATTCTTCAATTCTCTTGTTTTTTTCTTGTTTTTATTTTATCTAGGCACTTACTCGATTGTAGCTTATGAATTTTTATTTTCATTATTCATTAAAATAGCCCTAATAAACATCTAAATATTATTCGAAGTAAATCTGAAGTACACTTGAGAACATTTTGAGGGGGTTTTTACTATTAATCAGAGGAAAAGAGCAAAAATCTGGGATTTCATTCAAAAATTCAAAAGAAATTGTGACAGTGTGACAGTTGGAATTTGTGATACTGTAATGAAAATGAATCACAGACATACCGTAAACACTCTAATAGAAGATCACCAAACGGTCCACTTTGAACCCATATGTTTCGGTTACTGTAAGAGATATCAAAATTTGGTCAACTAACAATTTTTTTAACTTTATGATAAACATTTTGTCAGTGGACTTTTTTTTGATATCTTTTACAAAAATCGAGATATATGACCTCGAAGTAGTTGGTTATGGTGTCATCCTATTAGAGCGTTTACGGTACATTTCCGTAAGACCTGTAATAGAAGAGCCCCACACTAACAAGTTTAAGCTCAATTATCCTATGAGAAATATCAAGAATGTGTCAACTGATAAAATATTAATGTTGTTATCTTTCTTATATATAAAACGCTAGAGATGTCTGTTGGTCCCCCTGTCAGGCTGTCCACTTTTGAAAAACGTGGAAAATAAATATAGGTTTACACGATATTTTTCCAAAAATTAGGAGCAGAGCAACCAATCAGTAAAAAATTAATTGAAACGCGCCGAAGGCGCACCAGCTTGCTGGTAATAAATAATTTATCAGTTGACAACTTTTTTCATATATTTCTCAAGAACACGGAGATATTAGCTAAAAGTTGAAAGGTGCCCTTCTATTACAGGTTGCACGGTATTCAAAAACACTGTTCAAAAAGTTGTTGCGAAAAAAAATCCATTGTTTCATGTTGAAAGATCAAAGCTAAACGACGATGTAATCCGGCTTTATCTCTTATCAATCACCCAACAATACCTTGTCTTCATCATCGAGGTTCATTCTCGTTTTCTTTTTTCCATGATCCTGAGGCCTTCGATTTTCCTCCTTTTCTTCACGACATGTCTAATTTTTGCTGCACGAATCGATTTACAAAATACTGGAGGTGACGATTCAGAAGAGGAAGAGCTCGATGAGCAACTTACTGATAAGAAATCAAAATCGATGTATGAGTTTTTGTATAAAAGGCTGAATCAAGAAGTGGTTCCAAAAAGGAAGTTAGCTCCAGCTGTTTATACAATTCCTGGTGAGAAAATATTGAATGAAATTGTTACAAATTTTATTTTCAGGACCCCAGGAACCTCTTCCTGGACGTTCGCATCCTGGAGATTACTGGCCAGTGTTTCCATTCCAAAATCAGTATTCTGGAGGTCTTGATCTAGATCCTTCGATTTCTCGTCACATCGGAGGGGATCTGAATATTGCTGTTCCATCATGGGGTGTTCTAGATATTTATGGGCGTTTCTTCAACAGAATCCACGATACCACTTCTAAATTTGGATACGTTAATCACCCAGTTAACATGTTAGATTTGGAGAAGGAAGACTTTGTGAAATTGATGAGTGATCCTGCTGTGCACGCTAATCGAAGTGAGTTAAATTATTATTTTTCTTGGTGATGTAAATATTTTTCCAGTGGCACATCCAACTCTTCCACTCGGAAAGTTTGCAAAGACTTATGTTCCATTGAACTGCAAACCACCACTGTGTAATCCATACCAGATGAACTTTGGACTTGGTGTAAGTTGAATTTGACCTAAATAAAAAATTATTATTCTTAAATTTCAGATCGAACACGATTGGGGAGGTTCCGATGGAGTCGAAGGAGATATCGATGTTCCGATTCCGATTTCTAAAGGAATGGCATACAGAATGCCATTCGGAGGAAAAGTGTATTACAGTAAGTTTAGGCGAACTTGATTCTTTTTTTTTTCAAATTTTATTTTCATTCATGAACCAATTTTCAGACCGCGAAAACGTCACTGTTACCTATGGCCAGAATTTAGGTCCGATCGAGCCTTTCTCCAGTCTTTTCGACTATCAAAAACACAGAGATCCTGCTTTGGCAATCCCGAGAAGGTGGACGAGAAGTATTCGGGAACCGGTCGAGATGCAGAGACCGATGACGAATACAAGAAGGGAAATGACGATGCCTGGAATGACTTATATGGTTCCCATGGAAGATTTTGCTCAGTATCAATTTATGCAAAAGGTGCCAGAATACTGGCTACAGCCACCTCCGATCTATGATGCTAGACAATTTTATTCACCGATGATGGTCTCTCAGATGATGCATGGACCCTTTAGGAGGCGAAGGAAGTATAGATTAATACCAAATTATCCCTATGTTTATATGTAAAAACTTCAATATTTTGGCTTTTAATGTAATAAGATACACCTAATAAATGAAATGAACTCCCTGATCCCAGTGCGATAATCCTGTTTATCACTGCTTCTTGTTTTTGAAACAATCTCTCGGTGTTTCTTACAAATGAGGCATTCTCAGTTCTTATTCTTCCATGCGTCTCATTCACCAGGTGCTTTTTCTTCTCGTTTTTCTTGCTTATGTCGATTCAAAAGCAAAGTTAGATCTTCAAAATCAAGGAGAAGTGGAAGAGGAAGACGACGATACTGATAATGACGATGGACCACAGGGAAAAGATGTTTATTCGTTTTTAGCAAGCAGAATGAATCAGGATCTTGGATTGAAGAAACGAAAGAAGGCGAATATTTATAAAATTCCTGGTTAGTTTTTGACTGTAGTTGGTTATTTTTGATTTTTAATAAAATTTTGGATTTTAAAGAAAATAGATTTTGAAGATCTTGAGAAACATTAAAATCCAAAAATGTCTTCAAAATTCAAAATAGCCAATAGAGCCGATTTTTTGATCTCTTTCAATATTTTTGTTGTTCAGGACCACAAGAGCCTCTACCCGGCCGATCTCATGATGGTGACTACTGGCCAGTCTTCCCATTCCAAAATCAGTTTTCTGGGGGTCTAGATCTGGATCCCTCTACTTCAAGAGTATGATCTTCTCGTTGGAACTTGTAGAATTCTTATTTTTCAGCACATTGGAGGTGACATGAATTTTGCTGTTCCTTCGTGGGGTATGCTGGATATTTACGGACGTTTCTATAACAGGTTAGTTTTAAAAACGGAATTTCCTAATTATGAAAGTTTAGAGTGCAAGATACTATGACGAAGTTCGGTTACTTGAATCATCCGGTGAATATGCTGGATTTGGAGAAGGAGGATTTTGTAAAATTGATGAGCGATCCTGCGGTGCAGGCAAATAGAAGTGAGTCAATTTTCAGGGAAGCCCCTCCAATTGAAGGGCCCCTCTAATAGAAGGGCCCTCCGAGAAGAGCTTGAAAAAATAGAAGAGACCCCTGTAATAGAAGGGCCCTAAGGTCGGTACTCTTCAAATTTGTTTTGAAACCGAAAATTTCAAAAACCGTTTTCTGTAAAGAGCATTCCGGAAATTCCGAAGTTTCACCGAAATTTGTTGAAACACAGTTTTTTTCGCTCAAAAATTTGCTCAAGTTTGGCGAAAGTGAACGATTTTCATGAACTTTCAACGAGAATTCTCTTTTTTTTTGCTTAAAAATTTGAGAAAAACGACCGGAATAATATAAGCCTCTCTAATTCAAGGGCTCCTTTAATAATCCAGAGGTACAATAGAAGGACCAGCCCTTTTAATACAGGTTTTACGGTACTTAAAATGTTTGATTTTCAGGAGCTCACCCCACACTTCCAATGGGTAAATTCGGAAAGCAATACATGCCGATGTCTTGTAAACCACCACTCTGTAATCCATATCACATGAATTTCATGCTTGGAGTGAGTTTTAAACTTCAAAATCAGCTTCATTCTAGAAATGTGACATTTTTAGATCGAGCACGAATGGGGAGGTTCGGATGGAATGGAAGGAGATATTGACGTGGCGGTTCCGATGTCGAAAGGAGTTGCCTATCGGTTCCCGTTCTCTGGAAACTTGTATTACAGTAAGATTTTCGTTTTAGAATTCCCCATCAAAAATCATTTTTTTAGACCGCGACAACATGACAGTTCATTATGGGCAGAATTTATCACCAATCGATCCGTTTGCAAGTTTATTTGACTATCAAAAGAATCGAGATCCAGCTCTCGCCAATGCAGTTCCTAGAAGATGGCCAAGAAGTATTAGAGAACCTGTTCCGGCAATGCACAAGAGTATAGGACAGGTAGATCGAAATATGTATGATCTTCCATTCGAAATGGCAATGATGCCAATTTTGAATACTGTAAGTTGCCATCTGCCGAAAGATTCGGAACCTGAATTTTCAGCCACCATTCTACAATGCATTCCAAGTAGAACCTCGACCAATGATGATTCCACTTCGAAGAGCGCCACCGAGGAGAAGAAGACGTGTCATTTATGATCCAAGATTCCCAATTTACACCCCTGATCCCAATTTTTACCCGTACTCGTACCCATATTTCTAATATTTCATAATAATTGTATCTAATAATAATAAATGTAATAAGTGAGTGACCACCACATCTTCCTGAATAAACTCTTCACAATGAACAAGTCAGAGCAGGAAGTATGTTGAAGTGGATCATGTACTTGTGTTCGAAACGCAAATAGAGTCCGGTCATCGAAGAATTCGAAGAGTCAAAATGACACATTCAGTCCAAAAGATGTGGGTCATCGTTATTTTGCTTTTTTCGATTGAAAACTGTAAGTTTTTTCCCAGATACCGGTACCGTAATCACCAGGTTTTCAGTCTGTTTGACATGTCGAATAGAAAGTTCTCTTCATGGAATCTACAGAAAACAATCAAAGGATTTGATGCCCGCCGAAGGAACTGGAAGACAGAATATCATATATGAAGACGTGAGTTACAAATTGTTTCGAAATGTGTCCACTTCATTATAGATCACTCTGACGGCGACATCCATCAGCAACTATGGTGATTGCTATACCAAATATGGTCCATCCTATATTATGGGGTTAAAGTAAGAAATTAATTTTGAAGCTGAAAAAATAAAACAGTTTTTCTCAGAAGAATGGGTCGCCCAATTTGTTTTCGATGCCTGACGCCAATCCTACTTTCTCAAAATGTTCTTCAGTTAGCTCACCAATACGGTTACTCCCCAATCCAATCCAATCCAATCAATGAAATCCGTCTTTGTTTCAGAAGAAAATTGCTACGAAACTGAAAAGGAGGCCAAAATGACTTGCTTTGACTCAGCGCTAGTGACAATATCAGACGGAGCACTTTTGTTTCGTAAGTTTTAATTCTATCAGTCAAATTCCTGAATACGAGTCTAGGCACTTCTGATGAGCAAGCAGCTAGTTGTAGTCCAATTGATGGGCGGTTTGAAGTCTCTTACAGAATGAATGACGCCGCCTTGAGTTGTGAATCTGGAGAAGGAACAACGGTAAGACCAGAATAACGAAAAATAAGCGAACCCGTATTCAGGCAAACAACTGTGATTCATCCTCAAAAATCAAAATTCAGTTCAAGAATTGCTCTTTTCCAGACTTTGGTAATTTTTTCCCTCAAATTTCCACCTCAAAAAACTCGATTCCAGATATGACTCTCCGATGTATCGGATCTTGGAGAGATAGAAAAAATCAGCAATATTTCATAGTGCAGAATGAAGAAAATGAAGAATATCGATGCGGAGTTTGTTATAAATCTAACATTTCTCTTCAAAATAAAAAAAGTTTCAGATTGTCATAGAGGAGACGAATGTTCGGAAGCTGTATTTTGCTAATGACTCATCATGTTCCTCTCTTTCTATGAAAACTGCATTCGACAGTTATTACTTTCATTCCGGAGCAATAGCAAAACCATTTGCTCCGTGTGCATTTCCAGTGTGGATGCAGGGAGAATTCGATTCGATGAGAGTGTCTTCCAACGAACTACAGTATCTACAACATCATGTTGGAGCAGTTCCCTTGATTTCTCATTGTGTTAAGACATTTGAGGATAGGGTTATGGTATTTTCAGAGACAAAATGGTTGGAAAAGATTTCATGAATCATATCAAAGTTATACTTTCAGCGGAGAACCTCTCGGATACCACTGCTTACTCTTCAATGCTCGAAGCCAAAATCTCATTGAATTCAAGACAAGCATTCCAACGGATAAATCAAATACCAGTATTTGCACGTATGGTTTCTCTTTGACATATACTTCATGATGAATGTTTTCCAGCAACAATACCCAATGGGAAAACGTACCATGGTTCTCTTCAGTTGTTCTGAACACTTCTCCCTATCCTTGCGGAGTTTTTGGAATCTTCTCAACTCCTAAAACTTTAGATCAAGAATATTGCTACGATGTAGTATTTGATTGCAATGAATCTTCCAAAATGGATATTTTGGCTTATCATTGCAATGATGGGGTTATTTTTGACTGTGAGTTTGCTATCTGTTCAGCTTATTCTTAGAAGTACGATGAATTTAGAAAGTTTCTGAATAGAACGTACAGACGTTGTTAATCCCGAAATTCCAGAAAGAAAATTCAGTTTCAGTTTTTGAAAATTTTTACAGAAATCTAGAAAAATCATGAATTTTATTTCCTAAAAACTGAAAAACAAATCTCCGATTGGATACCAAAGATCTATACAAAAAGGATATTTTGATTGTTTTCGATTGCGTTTTTCCTCATCTCTGACATTTTTTTTTCTTTATTGTGAAATTCGGATCACCAGCGACTGAACGTTAGGCACTCTCCAAAACAAGAATATTTATACTTCAAAATAAAAATTCCAGCTAAATCGTACACATGTTTGGCTTCCTGGAAGCACGATGACCGACTTCTAATTTACACAAATCGAGGAAATGACGAAAAAGAATGTTTTGTGACCCATTTCCAAGATGGGAAACTGTATGTGGCTGCGACCGGTGATCAGTGCGAAAGGAATGTAGATTTCTCCAAAAACCAAGAGCTCATCATGATTCTTGAAGAAAAACGTATGTTTGAAATTGACAGTGTTTTTCTTCTGTCTCGTTTAACCCTATTAATTTTCAGAGTCATGTCGAAAGCATACAATGAAGTCTCGAAAACCAGTATCTTCGTTGAAACTCCACGCTTCGCAGATTCTAGAGTTCAATACTTCATTTTCGCCCCCTTCAGAAGATAAGACCACTACAGAGTTGTCAGTTTTATCTGACGAGTTCTGGTTTTCATTCAGCTCAAGAACTTCCATTTATTTCACTGTGATTTTTATGTTGTTGCTATCTTTATTGTGACAATAGTTTTATATAAAATATGTACAATTCGAATAAAATTCCTTTAAAAAACTCAAACAAGGAATCGCTGGTCTACCAAACTAGTTTTGATCAAATGATTTGTTGATAGATATCCGAAAACCATTCGAATAATATGAGAGATCACATAAACAACTGCTCCAGCTAGATAAATTGATCCAGACCATATGTAGAATACTGTAAATGCAAGACATTCGAATGAAGTCCACGCCCATTCATTTCCATAAACAAAGCATCGAGAGTAGGCGATTTCCACATGGTCTCTGAATTTACTTTATTATTATTTCCTTTTTCATTTCTGACCTAGTGAATGTTCCAGTAATTGAAGTATCACTCATTTCCATGTCAAGAAGTGACTCCAGAAATGGTCTATCCCGGACAACATAATCTATGTCTGATATCGAATGATCCACAAACTTTTTCAAAAACGAGTTCATCTGGGAGTGGGCTTCGACAGTAGCATTCATCTGAAACAAGTTCTGGAATAGGTTTAACTTTTCAAAACGAACCTTGGCTGTAACAGCTTCGTGTCCCACAACTCCAGACGTCATTTGCTTAGAAATCGCTGAGATTTCGTCATACTTCGATCGGAACATCTGAGGAAGGTTTACAATAAAGGTTTGCAACTCTGATCCTGTCTCGAGTCCTCGGAATCCGCACAGGTTGTTCTGAAAGTGTAACTTCGAAAGTAGGATTCAAATTCCTTTGCCCACTCTTTCTCTCTGCAAGAATTCGTTCATTTCACTCATTCCAGCATCTCCTTTCCCGTGAACAGATCGTCCGTGAATGTAGTATCCATACAAAGAGTGAGTCAGAGAAAGTACACTGAAAGTGGATTTTGAACAGGAGGAAGAACTAGTAAGTGTGCTCACCTGATGTTGGAAACTGAGCAGAGATCAACGAAGTTATGAAATGGGTCAGTCACGATGCGCTCGACGATCAGAACTCGTAAAAAGACTTGGATGAAAGCCAAAAATAGATAAAGGGAGACAGTTACTGCCAGAGTACTAAGAAGTATGGAGAGAGTAGTTGAAGAGTCTTCGCTATCTGTAAATAAAATAGAAACATCAGATCATCGAAAAACCTGTATTAGAAGGATCCCTTTAATACACGGGCTCCTCTAATAGAAGGGCCCTCCGAGAGGGGCTTTGAGAAGCGGAAGGGCTCCCGTAATAGAAGGACCACTCTCCAAATGTCTTGTTTGAAGTTATGAATTAGAAATTATTCCGGGAACTCCACGATCTGATAGGAATTTGTGGAAACTTTATTTTTAATTGAAAATTTTGCTAAATTTTGGTAGAATTCGCAGATTTTCATGAATTTTGAACGAAACTTCGTCGAAAATTTCGATGCAAAATTTCGGAAAAAAGCTGGCCGGAAAAATAGAAGGGGTCCCTCTAATTGAAGGGTCCCTGTAATAGGTGGGCTTTCCGGAGATACCCCAGAACAATAGGAGGGCCGGCCCTTCTAATACAGGTTTTAAGGTAGTTCAAAATCAAAAACCAACTTCTTTCGAATCCAGGCTCCACCAATGCGTAATTCTTCACTTGAAAGTACTCCATCAATAGTGTCATCATGATAATTTGAAGCGCCAATGATGTTTTTCTGTATTGTTGTAGTTCATTCCACTCATTTGCAATCAGATATGTTCTCCACACAACAACAGGCTCTGCTTCTGTTGATTTGTTCAGATCTCGTGACAGAGGCATCCCATGCTCATCAGTCTGAACTACTTTCTTTTTTTGGCACTACCGGAAAAAGGCATACCTGTTTGAGTTTTTGTCTCTCCCAATCAATGAAGAACGTTTCTTGAAAAACTAAAGCTCCCATTGTGAACAGTAACCCAAAAAACTTGAGAACAAGCGCAGAGATGATATAATGGAACAGAGATCTTTCCTGGTCCTCACTGAGCATGTTGTATGAAGCATAGGTCTGAGATTTGTAGGCAAAAGTTATCCAGAATGCAATCAATCCGAATATAATGAAGAATACATCTCCAAGAACGGAGACTTCACAAACGAAGAAATAGAGAATGGAGGACGCATCCACAGCAGATGGTTTCCCTTGTCTCCGTCCCCAACTGTATGAGCATAGAGCAGACCAAAAAAGGGATAGGGGAACTACTATCGATAAACAAATTGTCAGTTTCTGATCATATCCAGACGGATCTTTGTGATATATTACTTCAAGAGAGTTTTCTAGAATCTCTTCCGTTGTGTCATCATACTCAATTGTCAAATATGGTGGGTTTATGTAACCATCTCTTTCTCTCTGAAAGTTCAATACTCGAATTTTTTTAAAGCAAAAAGTAAAATTATACCTGGAGAACCACATTAATTCCAATCTTTGCCGCAAACCTCAAAAGTCTCGTTGAGTTATCAAATTGCAAAGTGTAGTCATCCACCAAATAGAATCTGCGAGTAAGAATCCACCGATTCCGATCCTTGTTTGCAAAGTTGGGCAATTGTCCATTGACTCGAATGGCACTATTCAGAACATGCATTGGATACAACTTGGGTCTCCCTTGCTCATCAGTGAACTTCAGATAGACTTCGAAAAGTTTTCTTTCTAAGAAGCTATCGCTGTACGCTTCCTTTCTTATTTTGCACTCTTTGTAGAACCTCCTTCCGAAAACAAATGGAGCAAATGGATCGAGAAAATCTCCACAGAGCATTAGAGGAACAGTTTCTGATGTGAAGAAACCATCAAATGTCCCATTTACATCATATCTAAAACAACGGAATTTTTCGGAACTCTTCAAAAAACGTACCTCGCAAAGAAAAGTTCAAAACGAGAATCGTCTTTGAACAAGTACTGATGATCTATCACATTCTCTTTCTCTAGTTCAGAGTCATCTGTATTTGCCAGAGCATCCCATGCATTTTGCCATGGATTGAAAGACCTTTTGATATTTTCTAAAAGTCCGCAAGCATTCAAAGAGAATCCAGCCTCAAAGTTTTGTAGTACACACATATTTGCTAGCGCCTGAATATTGTTTAATTCAGTCAAAACAAAATTCTTAGAACATACTTCACAACTTTGAACATTCCTTTCAGAACAGGATTTCGCCTCGGTTGATAAATGATTCTCGATATAGTTAGATTTCATTTCAACTCCGTTTTGCAGCTTGATTCTTGTGTAGACTTGGTCGGAATTTGTGAAATTCTGTAAACAGAAAAATCAAAAAATATATGTTAAATCCCTCCGAAACTCACTTTTCCAGGACAAGAATAACCACATCTTTTACATTCTCCGTCATCGTTTCTAGAAAATCCTTCAGCACAATAATCACAAGATGCTCCATTTGACAGAAGATGGCCAGCAACATCTCGGTATATTAAGACACTCGGCTGAAGACATTCACATGTTCCATTTCGACAATTCAAACATTCCAATTGGTCAGGAGATGGGAATGTGCCTGAAGGGCAATCTTGACACGTAGGTATGAATCCACTTCTTGAAATTTCCTTTTGCTGAATATCACATTTGCAGGATAATTGATCAGCAGAGGGTACTGTAGAATTTGGGCATGTTTCGCATCTAAAGAAAATAGAAAAATCAAACTTTGAATGTATTCTTATTCGGCAAATAATTCGGAGGGTACAAAAATTTTGGGGTCATTGGGGTACAAAGAAATTTAGGGGTACAAAATCCTCAATTCGGGGGTACAAAATGCTTGAAAAAAGGCTTAGTTTGTACCCCCGAATTGTGGATTTTGTACCCTTGAATCACTTTGTACCCCCTTGTACCCCCGAATTGTTGTACCCTCCGAATTATTTGCCTTCTTATTCTGCGAATCACCTCAACTCAATCCTATTGAAAAATTGAATCCTGGTACAGTTTTCTGGAGTAGTGAATGCAATATTTGTTGAGCGGAACTGTGCATTAACATTTATAAGGTAGCAGAAATTAATAAAAATGCAATATTTGAACATGAGAAGAAGAAATGAGTGGAATTTTAGTCTATTTAGAAGGTCAGAAGAAGGAACGAGTGAACGTTGTCATGGAGATATTATGGGAGGGAAGAAGACAACATGAATATTGAGAGGAGTAGGACAACAAGAGAGAAAGCAGAAAGGGAAAAGGGAGCATGTCGGATATGATGTCCTTATGAGAGAGGGGGTGGAAGTTGTTGAAGATCGGCATCATGTTTTGTATTCCTGATAATGAGTTCCTGATATTTCAGTCTAAAGTTTCAAAAATTCTGAAATTCTGAAGTTCTGAAGAATTCTGAACTTTTGTAATGTAAAACAAAACTTTCAAAATTCAGAAGTTCTGAAATTGGAAAATTCTGAAATTCGAAAAAACTGATAGTCTGAAATTCTAAAAATTGCCGAAATTATGATATTCTGAATTCTGAAGTTTTGAAATTCTGAAATCCTGAAATTCGAAAAAAAAAACCGAAAATCTGAAATTCAAAAACAATTTAGAATTCCGAAAAGATCTGAAACTAAAAAATCGAAAAAATCAGTAATAAAAAATTCGTGATATTTTTTCAAAAATAAGAAAAACAAATTGTGAAACTCTGACAAATTTGAAACTTCGAAAAATCTGAAATACTGAAATTTTTCGAATTCAGAAATTTCCGAGATTCCAAAAAGATTTCTGAAAAAAACAGAAAATTCCAAAATCCACAGTCTTGAAATTTTCCGAAATTTTGAAATACAACTGAAATTCGAAAAAAATGAAAAACTCCGAAAATTATACATTTTTAAAAATTTCACAAAGTATGAAATCCCAAAAATGCTATTTTTTTTTCTTTTTTAAAATTCTAAAATTTAAAAATTCTAAATTTCCGAAATTCAGAAGTTTCAATTTTTGACAGTCTGAAATTCGATAATTTTAAAATTCTGAAGTGCTGGTATCCTTCCAAATTTCTGAAATTTCAAAAAAGTTCTGACAAGCCCGAAAATTCAAAATTCTTGAAATTTTCTGAAATACATCTGAAATTCTGAAATTCTGAAAAACTCGGAAAATAATAAAGTTCTAAATTTTAGAAAATTAGAAGTTTCAATTTTTAAATTCTGAAATTCTGAAGTTCTGCAGTTCTGAAATTCCAACAAATTTCTGAAATTCCACAAAATTCTAAATTTCAAATAGGATTTTTCAGCAAAATTTCCAATTTCAACGGCGTTTTTCGGGTTTTTTTTCCAATTGTTTTGCAATGATATTAGAAAAATTCAACTTTTCAAACTCCTTAATGCAAACTTCGACGCAACAATTTGTCTCGAAATCGGGAATATCATTTGGAACCTTCTCGATTCTGGAATTCTGAAATTCAATTATCACTTCTATTAGAAAATAGCAGCAAAAAAACAAGGATTCATTTGTTCATAAATAATAAAATTGTTTGTTATCAAACTCAAAATTGAAAAAAACGGGCTAGTGAGCACATTTGTATCATTTGAAAAGAACGAAAAAACCCATGAAGACTCAGAGGAGAGCATTGGCAAAAACAACACTGCCTATATTGCTCGGTAAGAGAAAGACAAATGAGGAAAAATTTGAAATTTGAAATCTGGCAATAATAGAAAGGGAGTATTGAATGTGGAATAGGAATTGGGTTAAAACATGAATTCGACGAAAATTTCTCTTTGGGTGGGAATTTATAAACCGGTAATTGAAATGAAAGGGAACGGGTCGAGGCACCTAGGAGATCAATCATTTTTCTATTTTGGGAAGTAATCAGCACTGCGATTCCGAGACATAGGAGACTCCCCCTCCCCCCTTCTGACCTGACGTGGCCGGACTATCTGATCCGCTTTCGCTGTCTGAAAAATTTAAAATATGAAGATTAGAACATTTTAAAGTGAATCTATCTAATAATTATATTCTTAATGTGTTTCATGCTTCATGCATAACAGTCCTAAAAGATTTTAAAGAATTTCATTCTTTGTGGTTGCGAAAAAGTGCAAAAAAACTGGAAATGGAAACACGGTGGTGATAAAGATAGTTGAGTGGAAAAGGAAAGAACTCGACCAACTCACTAACTCTTGAGGGCCATATCGACAGTATCATCTGAAGACTGGACGACGCTTGATTCATGTCCAATGCTCTAACTGCTGCCATTTTAGAAGTTGGTGATGTTGTGTATGGGGAGATGGCGTCGAGGCAGAAGAATAGAAGAGGGGCGAAAATCTGAAAAAAATCAAAATATTTTTTTCATAAGGGAGTATCTTACCAAAGATAATCGAGTAGGCGTCAGCCCGTTGTGCGGGGAAGAGCAAAGAATTGTGCTCAAATGATCCAGAACCAGCAGAAGACAGTTTTTAGCAGAAAGTTGGAGACAGTCTATGATCTTCAAAACTAGTGTTCGATTCGCTTGAACATCATTTGGAAGAGCAACTGTAGCAGCTTCTAGAAGCATTCCATGGATTTGAGGAGATATTAAAGGTTCAGGGAGCTCTCGAAGGAAGTCTTTGATTAGGCAAGCAATTACGTTTGTGTCTGGGATGTTCTCAGCATTGAGATCTGTTCCGAGAGGATTAGATTCCAATTGGGCACGAAGCATTTTCTTCTTCTCGACAGATCCACACACTGAAACAATTGTTTTTTGTACTTTGAGTACCTTATATGTATAGAAAAAAAACTCACAAACATAGAGACCACTCAAATCCACTCCTCTCTTTTCAATTTCTTGAATCAATCTGGTCAAAACGATGGGAGTGTCTCGACGTTCTCTCTGGACCAATCTTCCTAATGGAACTCCAAACACTCCATTCAATCTTGGGTTCACAGTTCGTCTGAATACCGCCTGGAGATCGTGGAATCCGATTCGAACGATCAGTTGCCCGCGTGGTTCAAGATTCAAAGCGAACACTCGATCGTCATTCAATTGATCGACTACAAATGCTTCCAGTAGTTTCAACGATCCCTTGTGGCAGAGTTTGTGTCGGAATTGTGGATGCCATGAATAGACAAAGAAATTTGAAACTGTAGCATTAACAACATCAATGTGGAATGTTTCCCTCCATTTGAATTTCTGCTCAATGGTGGATACTCCAGTTCGAGCGCGGTGTTGCTCATCAACCTAAAACAATTTGGGGTTAGATTCAAAACACCGATATCAAGAATTCTTACTTCTAGAACACAATACATCTCTTCTGTCAATCCTTTCTGCTTTTCTGGAATCTTCAACCCTCTTCCTTCCAAAATGTGCACATAAAGTATTCCAGTCAGACTGCTCACACTCAGTCGATCCACATTTATTCCAGGTCCAGCAGCTCTCAATGGCGCTCGCCTATTCATCAATGGTGAAACGTGATATCTATCGAAAACTGCTGATGGTCTATCCTGAACAATCGGTTGTGGATGCCGTGGTAATACGGGACTTCCAACAAGACTTTGAGCCAACACTGTTCTTCCTGGTAGTGATGCTGTCCTTGGTGCTCTCTGCTCTCCATAGGTATGAGACCATCTTGTAGTTCTCTGTCCGGGTGGATACGGTCCATACATTCCACGTGGATCGTATGGTCCTGCCCAATTTCTATACTCTGCAGCCGAGAAGATGTCATTCACAGTACGTCCAGGACTTCCATTAGACAACCGAAATTGTTGCTCTGGAAAAAACACACATTGGATGTCTAGTTTTTCTAGTTTTTTTCTTCAAGAATCTCGGGGAACATTTTCCGCTCCATTTGTTCTTTTGTGGTCAAGATTGTCGTGCTTGTTGGACTACGCGTGCTTTTCCTTCCGCACTTGTTTCAGTGCCTCTAATGCACTTTGTCTAAGTCTCCACGTCTTCAGTTATTCCATAGACGATGCGATAATTTGACATGAGGGACACAAGAAATACGGGGTCTCCCCTACTCCTTTGAGGTGTGACAACTTGTCAGTACTAATTAGCTTTGCGGAAACGGACGATTACTTACGTTGGGTTAGTCTGGAAAACGGCGGTGAAGAATATTCAGGAGCCGATATTGCGCCGTCGCTTTCTTCTCCACAAAGATCGGATGTTGAAACAACGTCGTTCCTCCATTTCACATTTCGACCACCTGAAACAATCAGAAATGAAATTTAAATAATAGGAATTAAGACGAACCAGTCATGATCCTTCGACGAGGCAACGAATTGCTTTTGTTACTATCATTTGGCTGTCTTAAAGTTCTTGGGAGGATTGGTGAGCACAGTGAACGAGATAATAATGGATCTGTAGGAACTGAAGAAGACAAGCGGCCAGTCAATGGATCGTAAGGAAGGTCTGAACGCATGAGAGGGTCTCGTGCAGAATGAGGGATTGATCCGATGATATCCGGTGGAGGAACTGCCGTCGAAGATCGAGGAAGGGTGTACATAGGGGCACTCTGGAAATCGAAAAGCATTTAGTTTGTGAATATAGAAAGGGACACTCACAGATGAAATTCCAGGTGCCGAGTTGAAGCTTTCCGTTCTCCGAACCGTTGCAGACGCAAGTCGCGGAGGCGGAACTCGAGCTGTCCTTGAAACTGAGTCTGACGGCTCCGACGCGAATCTGAAAGTAGCCATTTGATACTCTCGAACGTCAGAAAAGAAGCTTCTTCTCAAATTTTTCTTTCACTCTCAGTCAGTTTTTTTTCTCGCTCGAGGAAAGACGGAAAAATTGGGAGAAGGAAAAGATGAGCAAATGAACAAACCGCTGGTAATGATGGTCGCTGGTGGAGGCGGAAGACGCAGTCGGAACACCGATTGGATGGGAATGCCCGTTGACGAGTCTGGGAGCAAAGTGATTACGCGGAGATGAGGTGCTGGCATGGGCAGCACGCATTGTAGATGTCGTTGTTGCGTTTCGCATCTCCTGAATTATTGGAAATTGTTGAATGTGAAGAATACAGAAATTTTATGATGATTCTAGAGTGGCACATATTTTGAATGATATAGCAATACGGGGGGTACAATCCACAAAGCAGGGTTTGAAATTCGGATTTTTCGGTTATTTGTACCCCTGAAATGCTTTGTACCCCCAATAACACCTAAATTTTGATACCCTCCAAATTATTTGTCTTCTAGAATTCAGAAGGGTGTTTGTTGAAAGAATGAGAACGTACAAAGGTGGAAAACATAGTGAAAGGGAAGCCGTCACGGACAGATAAGTAAACGATCAATTGACGGAAAGACGAAGACGTCGTTTTTTGGACACAAAAAGTAGGAACAGAAGGGGAAGGAAGAAGAGAGCCAGAGACGGAAAACGACTGATGCAAGAGGTCCCTCCTGTTTTTTGTTACTTTTGACCACACTGGCAATTTGGACGTCTTCCACTTTTTTTGGGAAAAAAAGACACGTGGTATCCGTTTCCAGAACCTAAATCAATCCGGAAACTAGAAGAACATTTGGAAGAAAAAAAGAAAAACGAATCCAATTTATTCGGCACCTCGGTGTGGTTGTGTGTGTGTGTCATAAAATCGGAGGGTGGGGGTGCTGAATGGGATATGTGGTGGGTGCGAGAAACAGGGGATAAAATGGGCGGGAAGAAGAAGAAGAAGCAGAAGACGTGGCTGAAGCAGAAGCCGAAGCCGTCGTGACGAAACGCCCAACGGTCGCGCCTGAATTTCCGATGAGAAGACGTTTTCGGCACTTTGATAGAGCACACCAACTGGATGCACAGGAAAAATAGAAAAATAGAAAAAAGAAAAGGATACCAAGAAGAAGAAGAAGAAGATTGCGGAATTTCTAATAGGCGTGCGATGCACTTCAGATTATTTGGAAAGAGTGTGATCTTATGGAGGAAACTTCATTTGAATTAGCTAGGCTTCTGGCGTCGATTTCTGTTTTTTTGAGACGCAGAGAGCCACAGATGTCCTTAGAAAGTGCATCGAGGGGTTCGAATTACCAGTTTGAGAGGAAGAAAACTTGGATATGGACCAGCAAAAAACGCATTCTGAAGTCAATTGCAGATTCTTTGTTTTGTCGGCCCTTCCTTTTTGTTCACTTCTTGTCATCCCAACGCCCATCCCCAAGTGACCTCGTCCTTCCCGAAGCAGACCTCAACTTCGTCGGAGCAGAAAAAGAAGACGAACAACAACGACCACAGAGGGACCAGAAAGAGTCAAGAGGGAATGTTAAAAAATAGGAGATGGAGACAGAAAAAGTGGTTTGGATGGACATAGATTTATCATTTTTCTCAAAGTGTAGACGATGTCAGAACAGTTGGTTTTAGCCTAACTTTTTAGGAAGAATAAGAAATATGACCCTCTTAGAGAGACGATTTCCTAGTTAAGAATGGGGAATTTCAGAAAATATTTCAGTGGTTTCTTCCTTTTTTGAAGATTGTGTAAGTTTTTGAATCATTTTTGAAAGTTCAAAATACTCACCTCCATTTGTTGTCTACTCTTCTTTCCGAGCCAAGTGTTTGCCGTTGATGTTGGTTGGGATAGAATCGGAGCGTTGGTTTCACTATCTCGGCGGTCGTCATACTAGAATTTTCGTTTTCTGAATTCAATGAATTCTAAAAAAAAAACTCACTTTATGAAAAACAACCACCGGTCTCTCGCTGGATCTACTTGTTATCACTTCGTGTCGCATAGATTTCGAGAATCTGAAAAATTTTGGTATCATTACTGATAACAGATTCCGTATGTGCGTATATCACCCATTCAAAGTTAACCGATTGAGCTGAAACCTGGACAGGTAGATCAGAATTGTGTCTTAGTTGATGCCCAAACTTTTGGTTTTTCAAAATTTTGATTTTGAAGTCTTCTGGAGACGTTCATTGGATTCGCGCCGAAAGCGCACCAGCCAGCTGTTTGAAGCGCCAGAGGCGCGGCAAACAGGCTAGTATCATATTTATCACCAAAACATAAAAGAAACGTACCGTATCCTAAGAAGCAGCCTTCTGGGTATACTGAGAATCAAAACTACGTCATCGATGCTCATCATGGAAACTTCTACATTGTTTATCGTCAGAATTTCATCTCCAGGTCGCATCACTTCTCCATATCTTGAATTAAAAAAAATTTTTAACATAATTTTGACAGATAAAAAACTCACTTTGCAAGCTCCGAGTTGTCTCCGAATCTCGATACAAAGACGCCCTCAGAACGATCTTTCCCATTGCCTTCTCTCAAATATAATCCTAGTGACTGCCCGGGTTTTTTGATGATTTCCACTAACTGGAACACCAAATCACCTCGTTGATTTCTGGAAGAGAATTTTTGGTTATTTTCGGAATTTAGAAACGAAAATACTTACTCGTCTAGTGTTCGAGCACTGAGTCCCTGAATTCCAGACTGTGTGAGCGTACTCTGTCCCTGATCTACTGCCTTGATCTTCCTGTATACCTCATCTGGCAATCGCCCTCCGCCTCCTGAAATAATATTTTTTTAATTAAAATTTTTAACCTAATATCTTACCTGGAGGCGGTTGGCTGGCATTCATGCGATCGCGTAATGCCGTCTGAAAAATAGAGAGAAAGTCAATTGAAATTTCGTAAGTTAGAACACAAGCGAGGGTGGTATGGGGAAGTGTACCCTTACATGCACATGAAGGCACAACGGGCGGTCCTATGGATGGACCACGATGAATGCTTGGAGTTAGAAGGGCATTGAATGAAGCAAAAGAAGAAGAAGAAGAAGAAAAAGCAAAGAGGGAAGAGAGGAAAGGACACAAAAATTAATGGGTCTTTTCACTCGCGTGACTTCTTCCGCAATCACAGGCGAATTCTGATTAGAAAGAAATACTGGAAGAGCTCGTCGTCGTCGTGAGAAGAGTAATAATTCGAGGAAGCTGAGAAAGCGTTGTTTTGAGTTCTCGTGGCAGAATTTCGAAAACAAATATATGCTCTCGGGGTGAGGAGAGAAGAGATACTGGTTTCACTTTCAGAAAAGCAAATAGAATTATTAAAACCAGAGAGGGAATGAATTCAGAAAAAACGGGATGCAAGCTTTAAATGTTTTAAAACTTATGTGAGGCACTATATTTTACCAGTCTCTGATGATAAAAATGAGACAAAATCCGCATTTTCAGAATACCGGAAAACCTCTAATAGAAGGGCCCACACACTGTCAAGTTTAAGCTCAAATGTCTCAATTCCTAAGAAATATGTTAAATATCGGTCAACAGATAAAATGTTTGTGATATTATGATAAACAATTTAAACAATTTATCAGTTGACAACTTTTTGATATCTTTGACAGGAACCGAGAAAAATTGGCTCAGCCCTTCTATTACAGGTTTTACGGTTTATGAAGATTTTTATGTATGATTTTAAGATCTGTATCCCTCGATTCTTGATGTGTGATTATGAAACAACGTCAGCATCATCTTGCAATCTACCGTAAAACCTGTATTAGAAGGGCCCCTCTAATAGAAGGGTCCTCCTTTAAAATTTGTTGTTTCAAATTACAAGTTTCCAAACGTTTTCAGTGAAAAATACTTCAGAAACTTCACGATTTCACTAAAATTCGTTTAAACTTTTGTGGAAATTTGTAGATTTTTGTAAATTCCGGACGATAATTCGCCTAATTTTTTGATGAAGAGTTTTGGAAAAAATGGCCGGAAAAACAGAAGGGCCCCTGTAATAGAAGGGCTATCTTGAAACAATACAAGGGCTGCCCTTCTAATACAGGCTTTGAGGTATATGATTTTAAGATCTGTTTCTCTTAATTCTTGATGTCAAAATTATGAAACAACGTCATCATCACCTTGCAATCTACCGTGAAACCTGTATAGAAATGCACCTCTAATAGAAGGGTCATCCATCTGAATTTCTAACTCATGTGCACTCCCCGGAATGGTCCATCTTTTGACCTGGCTAAGCGTCCACTTGACTCTTGTTAGACGAACAGAAAAACAAGAAGAGAAAAGTTCAGAAATTAGCTCATGTTCTCACGGGGGACTTGAAGTTTCTGTTTGCATTTGAAACGAGAGTGGGGGGACAGAAAAGAAATAATTCAAGCAGAAATAAAGACGACGATGAGACGCCCTTTTGGTGTATCTAAAAACTTGGGGCGAAAAAAAACGAAGTGATGCAAAGAAGAAGAAGAAGAAGAAGAAAAAGAGAAGGAAGAGGCTGCTGTGCTGGTGATGGCGACGACGGCTTCTCCTTCTTCGTCGGAGCTTCGTCGGTGGCCTCGTAGGCCATCCGTCTATCGATCTCGTTTCCTTTTAGTTTCGAGTGGGCACACACACATACAAGTCGCCGTTGCTCTCGTCGCCACTAGTTCAGAAGACATAGAGATACGCAGAGCAAGTTGAGCCAACGGCTACTAGCTTCTTCTTCTTCTTCTTCGTATTTTTCTTCTTCATACTTGTCCTCCCTTTTTCCTCTCCCTTCTCGCATAGTAGCCACTGACTGCGTTCTCTCTGGGAGACGTGCTCTTTCTCTCTCACTTCGGACCAAAACGACCCACCCCGTCTGCGCAGTGCCAAACCACGTAGATTTCGAATCAAGTTCAGCTCACACACCAAAAGACATGGACTCCTCTTCTTCTTCTTTTGTCTTCCTTCTTCTTTGGTAAGAAGAAGAAACTTCGAATATGTTTCATTATTATATTTGAATCAAAAGAAGCGTCATGGATTAAATCTAAGACTTTCACTTATGTCATTCATTTAAAACCCATAGCAATTAGAGTTAGATTTATGTATAGGACATATCAATTTAGTAGAACAGTAAACAAAGACGAGAGAAGAAATACAAATTCTTTCCAGAATTTTTTTTTCATACAACATGTGATGAAATCTATACTACTCATTCGTTATTCACAAACATATATACTCCACTCCATTACCTGATTCTCCTCCTCCAGGGGATTCTGATTCCTCCAACAATACATAGAAAAAGTAGAATAGGAATAGAAGTGGAAAAAGGAAAAAAGAAGAAGAAGAGAGAAGGTGTTCTTGGTTACAAAACGCATAAAGATTTACGACTTGGTAACTACTGATTCTATGGAGATTCTAAAACGAACTAAAAATGGAGAGGGGAAGGTTGGACTGGGACGTTCAAAAGTGGGTTCTTCTCCACTTTTTTCCTCGTTTTTTTCATTTCGAAAAAGAGTGCACTGATGCGAGAAGATTAGGCGCCATCGAAATTGTATTTCTCAAGAACTACGGCAATCGAGTTTTCCAATTCCCTTTTTTTGAAAGACGTGCACCGAAAAAAAGAGAAGAGAGATAAAAAAATTTGTACCTGGTTGTCCACTGTTGAGCAGCAACATAGAAGTCTGCACAGCCAACAACAGCAACATTCCGTTGTGTTGACCGGTGGTTCTTCTCTGTACAGATAGGTTGATGGATACGGCATTGCTCCTGCTCAAAATTTGTATACTGTAGACACTCTAACAGAAGGCAACTCTATTCTTGCACTTTGAGCTTATATATCTCGGATTCTCTAATAGATATCAAAATGTGGTCAACTAAAAAAATTTTTACAGCTTTATGATAAACATTTTGTCAGTTGACAACTTTTTTATACCTTTAACAGGAACCAATATAAATTAGCTCAACGTGGGAGTATAGAGTGCTCTTCTATTAGAGTGTTTATGACTGTTGCAGTTGCAACTGAAACCTGCTTTCACACTGAATAGGGCACGATTGGGGGGGTCAGAGTCAACAATAATGAGCACGATATTATTTATTCATTATAGACGAAATATATATCAAAGAAGCTTCTTCTAGAGGATGGCCTCTATAGTTGAAACGCACCTTTTCGTGGATCGGTCTCATTGAATCCTTGGAGAGGGAGCATCGTCACGACGTTGGAATTCTCATTCTCTGAAGCGTGTTTTAGGATTTTTGGAGGATCGAGAAACCGGGGAAGAGTAAAAGAAAAATTTTAGAGGAGAGACATGTTTGAAATTTATGAAAACGCTTATTGAAAACGCTTTTTTAGCTAACGATGGTCTTTTTTAACTGATCATAAAAACTAGAGTTGTGCTGAAATTATTTTTTAAAGCTAATTACCGTAAAACATGTATTAGAAGGGCGCCCATACTGTCAGCTCAATTATCTCACTTCTTGTGGAAGAAATGAAAAAGTTGTCAACTGAAAAAGTGTTCATCATAACATCACCAATACTTTATCAGTTGACTGATTTTTGTTATCTCTCATTGGAACCGAGATAAATTGCCTCAAAGTTGTGCAGCTCTTCTCTAATGAGTTTTAAGGTAATTAAAAACATATGTTTTTAAATATGCATATTCCAGCCTCGAAAATAACTAGTAAATGTTTTTTTTTTTCGGTTTCCAACTAATTGAAAACAAAGATTAATGGAATATGGAGTTATACAAAGAATCTTAAAGTCCTTATGATCATAAAGTACCTAATTGCACATAAACATATAATTTGAGACGATTCTAAAAGTCGATTCCAGAAGGCTTGCTCAGTCTGATGTATATACAGTGCGCGTCATAATGATAGCACCACCCCACTTTTTGAGGTTTTCAGAAAAACTAAAAAACTCAGAGAAAAACGGCTAATGCCATTCGATTCAGCATCCCAATAAACCTGTTTGTCCCCAGAATCAAGTGACAGTCAAGTGTTTTAGGACTACAGTAACCAAAAGTCTCTCTGCACACCGCGTCATAATGATAGCACCACCCTGGAAAATGAAAAATCTCTAGTTTTTTAGGGAACAAAATTGAGAATGATCTGTTGGAATTCGTTAAAATAGTCGTAAAACAGTCTATTTTGACAGTCTACACAAAAATTGATGTATCTATTCAACTTTAAGAAAAAATTATTTTCAGACATTTTTGCCATTTTTAGGGTTTTCGGAACAAATAATGAATAACTTTGCTCCTGGGTAAACTTTTGAGCTGAAATTAATTGTAAAAATCTTGAGTGAATTCGTGATCATGTTACAATTGGTCAAGGCACTCATGAGCTCTGGTAGCTCGCGACTGAACTCGAGTTTTGAAATGAACAAATATTCCACAGTGAACATTTTTCAAAGGTGTATAAAATGTTCGGAATATGTTCCATGTTACCAAAATTGACTTCGAAATTGTGATTCTGTACAGAAAAATGATTTCAACTTGTAAAATCCAATTTTTTAAAGAAAATCAGATTCACCGAATTTCAAGGTTCGTTTTCGAAATTTCAGTTTTGCTTAAATCAGAAACGACGGCTCAGCATAACATAAAAAAAAACTAGTAGACACTCCACATCATTGCAAAGGTATTTCCTATCAATTTCAGCTCAAAAGTTTACCCAGGAGCAAAGTTATTCACGATTTGTTCCGAAAACCCTAAAAATGACAAAAATGTCTGAAAATAATTTTTCCTTAAAGTTGAATAGAGACATCAATTTTTGTGTAGACTGTCAAAATAGACTGTTTTACGACTATTTTAGCGAATTCCAACAGATCATTCTCAATTTTGTTCCCTAAAAAACTAGAGATTTTTCATTTTCCAGGGTGGTGCTATCATTATGACGCGGTGTGCAGAGAGACTTTTGGTTACTGTAGTCCTAAAACACTTGACTGTCACTTGATTCTGGGAACGAATAGGTTTATTGGGATGCTGAATCGAATGGCATTAGCCGTTTTTCTCTGAGCTTTTTAGTTTTTCTGAAAACCTCAAAAAGTGGGGTGGTGCTATCATTATGACGCGCACTGTATATGAGCCAAAAATGTTACAATTCCTCCTAAATCAGCTAGACCAAAAGTTATGCAAATCATCCAATAATAGCCTGAATGCCCTAAAAATAAACCTAGGTGTAGGCCAGAATGACCCAAAAGGACCAAGATGGTTCAAATGAGCCGAATCATACAAAAAAGATTCAAACGGTTCAAAACTAAGGAAAAAATGACCTGTGACCATTACGGTACAAAAACAAAATTAGTTCAAATGGTCCAAAAATATGCTTATAAATATACTGAAAGGGAAGGGCTAAAATGGTCCAAGTCCAAATAGTTTGAAAATAGACCGAAAATGGCCCTGGATCAATTGAAGGACCTGAAATCGTCTGGAGCCCGTCTGAAATACTATTTTTAGACCGGAAACAGATCCTAGCTATTGTTAAGAAGTGGGAAATTTTTCTGAAGAATCTTTTGAAAACAGTTGATTAAGAAAATATTTGAATAAAATTATGCACAAAAACGATTGAATCTAAAATAAAAGAAACAAACGGGGGACGGGGGATATGTCGTTATAGAGACCCCAAAAGAGACGGATGACATCTCATAAACACGTCGTCCGAATTGAAACATGAGAATCGAAACGACTACTCGATGACACGTTTCAGACGTCTTTATCCCTCATCCATGAAAGTCAATAATAGAGACGAGACCTTGTGTGTAGTGGGTGAGAGGCACCGAATCGAAAATGGCGTATACTATGAATAATAGCAGGAAATTTGGAGAAATGGAAATTGGCGAGACTGACTAGATATGTTGGTTGGTGAGCTTGTTGGAAGAAAGGAAGAAAAAAAAGAGAAAACGAAAACAGAGAAATAAAAGGAAATGGAATGATGAAGAGCTGTAGAACAGGGCCAGGTGTTTTCATTTCCGTTCTGGGGCCGTTCCTAATGATCTATTTCGATGGGGAAGAATTATGGTTCACTTGCCTTGAACACTAAAAATAGGCTGAAGAAGGAATGAAAAGAGAAATGGGTGAAATCCAAGCAAGGATGGGCGTGGAATAGGGTGATGAATGATTCTTCTCGATTCTCTTCCAAAAAAAAAGAGAGAGATTTCGTACCATCGCTTCATTTCCCATCTCAGATGAAGTCGCCATTCGCTAGAAATTGATGAGATCCCCATTTTTCAAAAATAGGGAGTTGTTTCCAGAAAGAGTACGAAAGTGACAGACTTCTTGTTAATTTGGTTCGGAGGGTGTGACATCGAATGGCACGTCAACTCTGAGACCAGGTCTAACGGTGCTCTCCTACGAAAAAAATAAGATGGATCGGCCTGACTCCAGATTGGAAATACCGTAGTCAACTAATTCAGATGATGCGCATTTTTTCCCTGTCATAGTTTCTTTTGGAGTACATGTTTTTGGAGAAGCTAAATCACATATGATAGACTCGACTGGTACTACAGAATGATACTATTTGGAGAACTGAATCATGTCTTTGAACAAAGTTACAGACGAAACGGGACGAAAAGACAGAGGGGGCTTGCATCAGCCATTTTATGGCTTATAGTTATCAGAGATTTCCGGATTCCGGATTCCGTGCTTTTTTCATTTTGGATTCCGGAAAAACTATCATTTGTCCGGATTCCGGATTCCAGATTCCGAGAAAATTTTTTATTCCGGATTTTTCAGAAAATCTGTTAATCTATATGAATTCTTTAAGCTCCAGCGACTGAAAATGCGAAAATAAAGTACAAAATCTGTTTTTTACATTTCCGGATTCCGGGAAAATTAGTTTCATTCCGGTTTCCGGATTCCGGATTCCGTTTCTCAAAAAAGTCATTCCGGACATCTCTGATAGCTATGGTATTGCCGGCGACGGCCCGCCAGGGTCAATTTTACAAGTAATATGATAACCTGTAATAGAAGGGCCCCCTTGCTTTCAACTATTAGCCAGTTTTCTTGATTCTTGTCAAAGATATGAAAAAGTTGTCAACTGATAAATTTTTCATTATAATGCCACAAACATTTTTTTTAGTTTACACATTTGTGATATCTTTGATCGGAGCTAAGATATTTAAGCTCAAACTTGACAATGTTAATACCTTCTATTACAGGTTTTAAGGTAGCTATAATATTTGAAAAGAAGATATCACATCACATGAAGTTCGAAAAATAAATAGTCCTTTTTCTATGTGAATAAAAATTCACGAATTCAGGTCATCAAAGAAAAAGCAACTCAAAATGGTTGTTCTGAAACTTGAGCTGTCCTATTTCTCGAATTCCTCGCAGGCTCAATATTACAATGAAAACAAACAGGCCAAAATAAAGTTCGCAAATCGAGAAAGTTGAAATAATGGAAAAGTTATAACCTAGGTCAACGCCTTCTTTTTACACTGCTTGCCGTGTCACTTGTCAAGTCGAGCAGTTCAAAGTGTTCTTAAACTATCGTCGAGGTGAAAACACTTGAAAGAGTGAGAGTCCAAAGAGAGGGCGGAGTCCTAAATGGAGCAGAAGAGGACGAATAAAACAGGCCATTTTTGGGAAACGGGGCGCCCGAATCGGTGAAAAGCGTTTCACATTACATGCATGTCAAGACGACTACTCACCCCCCGTCGAAGCCCTTAATTTTGTTTGTTTTAAGCTCTGGCGGCTCATCCATTTTACCATGTGGCTGTGCTCCGCGGATTAAAGCGCCCGCAGTACGCAAAAGGCACTTTTTGAGAATTATAAAGATTCATTCAGCGAAGAGACAATAAATTACACATAGAAAAAAATACTCAAGAATAATCGACCGGGATAAAATTATCAGTCATGATGATACTTATTGGAAGGCACTTTACAGAATCATGTGAATGAGATCTTGTTTGGAGTCAAGTGTCCGATATCACCAACCGAACGGATAGACACGTGTCCTTTCGGACGAATCACAAGCCAAGTGATGGAACAGTTTCCAAGAGACATGCGAAGCCAACCTTCTGGAGGAAATTGCAACGCTCTGCAGATGAAGTAGCGGATGACGTTCGCGTGGCAGACGATGAGTTCATAGGAATCCTCCTTCTGCGATGGAGGAGCTCGATGAATTAACTTGCGGAATGCCGACTCGATTCTTGCAGCTTCAGTGTAGAACTCCTCAAGATTAATGTATTTTATGTACTTTCAAATAAAGGCGTCAAGCCTACAACTTACGGGGTCCAGTGGTCTCCAAGTCTTATGGTCTGGCACAGGTGGATATGGTGGTCCTTCTTCGATAAGTGATGAAGAACTTTTAGGCAAATCCCCAGGAAGATGTTTCAGAATAATGTTTGCTGTTTCAGTGGCACGAGTCATCGTAGACATCGTCATGTTTGTGAATTTAATGTCGGAGTTAGCAAGACGTTTTCCAAGAAGCTCTGCTTGTTCACGACCTGAAATTAGAAGTAAAAGATTTGAATTCGTGACTATAGCATACCTAGTTCTGTAAGGTGTTTCTGTTCACGGTCAAGATGGTACTGTCCATGACGAATGAGAAAAATGTTCCTAGATGCGGTTGCTTTACATTCTTCGATAAGCTTCTTCTTTCCTACTTCATCAGCTTTCTCCCACTTACTTTTGTCAACAAGGCTAGTTGGATCACGGCTGAACATTATGTGTTTATTTGGTTCGATCCAAGAAAACAAAACTTACAAATCCCAGTTCTTGTCCCATTCTCCACGAGGGAAGTGCTCATCGAATGATTTCGGAGTGTGGTTTTGAGTGAATGCAAAAGCTTTCCGGAAAATTGTGTTCCGGTTATCTTCGTTAAGTAGAGCAGTTCCCACAGCAACAGCAGCTGAGGGCAACCCATACATCAAAATCTTGGATACCATACTCACACCACCTAGAAAAAGATAATTTATTTTTCAAATCGGAAATCCGGGTAAAAAAAAGAGAAGGAGTGCAGTCTTGCTTTATTAAGATCTCTGAACAAAAATGTTTAAAAATTGGAGTTTACTTCAAGCACAGCATTATGCAAAATGATAACCAAGGATTACAAAAATATGACAAAGATGACAGACAGCTGGCTGCAACGAACGAGTGCTGTAAAATGGCGTCAAGTATGATGCCGCAACACCGAGTTACGCAAACACTGCACACAACAATGCACGAGAATTCGAAAAGTTTTGGTGTTCCGCGCGCGGAATTCCGTTCATTTCTCCTATTCTCATTCTTGTTTGTCAGTTTGCAAGAGTTCAGATTGTCTCTTCAACCGCTAGGTTTTCAACAAAATTTTCTATGCCAATAATCATATAGAATCTTGATAATAACCTGAAAACCACTGAAAACCTAGTCACTCAGTAGGCTTTTTGGGTTTGATCTAGATCATGATCTATTTGGATCGGTTTGCAACGCGCGCTTTTTCGCTCATCGTCTAAAAAAACAAAAACAAAAGACTTTGATACTCAGCTTTCGGCAGCGAATTCAGACTTTTTGCGAAATTTACTGGGACCCTTTTCTGACCCGTTTCTTGGGACACAAGTGCGTTCACTTTTAACATGTAAAGCGATCGTTTAACTAGTTTTTTCTATTGCTTTGATGACATCAGTGCGACGAATTTCCGAGATAAATGTGCGCAGTCAGGAACGGAACCTAATTTTCAAGGTTTCGAAAAAACTGCAGCAAAACCATGCGCAGCTGGCAATTTGTGCTCCGCCCACGTTCCCCTCAAATTTTTGACATTCCACCGATTCCGAGAAAGGAGTTGTCTCCGAGGGAACGATTACTCCACGGAGTTTCAACTTTTGCAGTGCCGCAGCGAACCGTGCGGCAGTGGCGAAGTAAACTCTGCCCCGATTTCCTCGGAATCGGTTCCTCGGAGAAAACCCCTTCCTCAGAATCGGTGGAGTGTCAAATGTTTTTCTCTTCAGAATCTGTCGGGCCTAGGCAAAGTGAAATCCTGAATCGGTTTCACTTTTCGACGATTTTCGTCTGTACCTGAAACGAAACGAATTAGGAAAACATTTCATCGTCTCTCATATTCCTTGATAACTTCTTGCATTACTAAACGGCTCAATTTCAAACTCATGTCTATGTATTTTCAGAAATGGATGTCGACACTCCGTCGACCGAGTCGGCTGCGCCGTTGCCTGTGGAAACTGACGACGAGCAGGCGAACTGGAAAATCGAGAAAGCCATGTTGACTACGGAATCGCACAACATTAACCAGGAGCTGAAGGATGTGCGGGACCGTTTAGCAGAAGTCGGAGAAGTCAACAAGCGATTGAGTGATGAGTTATCTGTGAAAGTAGCTCAACTTCAAGATCAAACTGGCCGCCAGCGAATTCTTGAAGCTGAGCGGAACGAGCTAACAGATAAAAGAGTATGCAATATGAATAAGAACTTGTGATATCAGAATTTTTCAGCTCGAGCTGGAATCTGAAGTTGCTCGCCTGAAAATTGAAAAAGAAGAGCGGGATGCTGCAGCCATTCAAGCAGGGAAATGGACACAGTCAGCTCAATTGGAGACTTTTACGTTACGCGATGAAGTGCAGAAACTCACCGCTGAGCTGGCGAATTTCAAGTACACAAAGGAAGCTTTGGAGAAAGAAGTTCAATCAATTCAGGTATGCATTCACCATTTAGCTATAATTTCCATTTGTTTTTAGTATGAAAGAGAGAAGTACAATACTGAACGCAGTCTTCACGCCGAATCGAAACGATGGCTCATGCAGGAAGTTTCTGAGCGGGACAACAAAGTTTCCTCGCTTCGACTTGAACTTAGCAACAAGGATATTGAAGGTGCCAATGAGCGTCTTCAATATAACCAACAGATCAATCTCTTGCGCGCCCAAGTCGATAGTTTAACGGAGAAGGTTGATATGCTCACTTTCACAAACAGCGATTTGAGCAAGAGAATCGAAAACGTAAGAAATTCTATTTAGGTTTCACCACGATTCGTTGATTTTTTCAGGCTGAACTGTCCAAGGCAACGGAAATCGCCAATTTGGAAGACGAGATTCGCTGTCAGGTCGATCTTCAAAGAGTCATGAAAACGTCTATGGAAGAGGCTAAGAACGCTGCTGACCACTTCAAAGACCAACTGGATGCCCAGGAAAACATTTTGGCAGAGGTCAGAAGAGTTCTCCAGGAGCATCAAGACGACATGGAGCGAGAAAACATTGCACATGCTGAAGCTATCAATCAAAAGGACGAGGAGCTCGCTCAACTTCGCGCTGAACTAGCAAAGGCCAGCGAAATGATGAAGAGCATGAGCGATGTGAAATTGAATGTTTCCGAAGAAGAACTTTCTGAACTTGCTCCTGCTGCTGCCGACACTGTACGCTACTTACGAGGTGGACAGTCGTTGAGCAGTCTTGTTCTGGAGCATGCACGCGTTCGTGGGAAGTTGACGGAAGTCGAAAGTGAGAATCTGAATCTTCGAACTACACTTGAAGAACTTCTTGAAACTATCGATCAAAGCAAGCCGCAGTTGATGTCGCAAAGACGAGTTGCTGAGGAACTATACGACAAAAATAATAAGTTCGAGAAGCAGCTTGATCTAGCAGAATCGGAAAGAAGAGAGCTGATCAGTCAACGCGACACAGCTCAGCGAGATCTTGCGTACATTCGCGCTGAGCTGGAGAAGTATCAAAGAGACTTCGAGTTCGTCAGCAAAAGAGTGAGGCATACAATTGTTTCGTTGTTCTTTAACATAATAAATTTTCAGAACGCCGACCTTCTGTATGCTGTAGAACGTCAGAGAGATCCGAATTGGAGCGATGAGCCTAACCCGCAACTTTATGAAAGCATCGTTCAACTGCAAAGACGAAATGTTGAGCTTGAGTCAGACATAGAGAATGCGAAGACAAGTGCTGCCCAAGCAGCCATCAACGCTCAAAGCGAAGAAATGGCTCAACTCCGAGCTGATCTAGCTGTAACAAAGAAGTCAGAAGAGGAGTTGAAGACAAGAGTGGAGAAGACGAAGGCGGCATTCGACAGCGTAATGCGCATTCATATTTTTCATACAATATCTACAATTTCAGCTAAAAGAACGAACTGAGCATTTCAAGGAACTCGTGAGGGATAGTGTAACAGCTGCCGAAGCACGTACTGCTCGCTTGAGAGCTGAAGAAGCGGTGGCCGCAAGGGTCGTATGTGAAGCAACTATCGAACGTCTGAAGAGCTACGCGGAAGAATTCAAAGCGGACGCTGCCCGCCACGAACAACAGCAAGAACAGAGAATCCAGAGCACAGAAGCCAATATCGCCATTGTCACTGAGACCAACATAAAACTTAATGCTATGCTTGATGCTCAAAAGACGAATACAGCTGCGATAGAACAAGAATACAAATCTGCATTGAAAGAGAGGGATGTGGCATTGGCAGAACTTAACAAAGTCACTGCTGCCGATTCTGAAAAAGAACGTAGACTTGTTGATCTTGGCCGGCAGGCTTTGGAAGCTGCAGAACAAGCTGGTGGTCTGAGGTATCTAATGAAGCGCTGAGTTATGACTAATTTCGTTTATTTGCAGAGTTAAAGTGAGGGCATTAGAAGATCAGTTGTATGACGCGAGATCGCAGATAAATAACTTGACAATGACAGCAAGCTTCATGAAGGAAAGTGCGGAGAAGGAGGAGAAAATCGTAAGTTATCAGAGAAAGGCTCCGAAAAAATAATTGTACGATTGCAGAGAATGTCTGTGGTTGAAATGGCCAACTTTTTATCGCGAGTTGAGTCCGAGAAATTGGTCCATGCAAACACTCAACTAGAAGTTCTTCAATTGGAACGTGATAGTTTGAAAGCTTCCACTACTCGATTGAGCGATCAATTAACACATGCTCGAAACGATGCCAAGTTGGTACAGCAACGATTAGAGAAAGAACTGGAAGTTGTTAGAAGCCGCCTGGGTGAAAAAGAGGAGCAGCTCGCTAGAGATGAGATGGAGTTGACCGATTTGCGTTCAAAACTTGTCGTGGTGAACAATCAAATCACCAGTGCAGACACAAGCGGTATGACACCAGATCGTATGAAGAGAGAGTTCTTGCAACTGAAGACTCGTAATCAATACCTTGAGAGTCAGTTGGATGAAGCTAAGAGCAAACTTCTGGAGTCGGAAACAACTCAACAACGAATGGATTCTGAGAACGCCGTATCTGCTTCACATTGCAATGTTCTCGAGGAGAATCTGAAACAAACAGAACAGATGGGAGCTCTGGAAAAGGATCGACTCATCGCTGACGCCAAATGTTCTGAAGAACGTGCACAGCAACTCACTGAATCTTTAAATCATCTTCAATCTGAGACTGATGAGCTTCGTACAAACTACAACGAGTTGACGGTCCGAAACGAAAGAGAAACAACTGAACTTCGCCGTCAACTTCAAGTCGCATCTGCCAATTTGGAAAACGCCAAAAGAGAACTTGATATCGCCAACAACAGTTTGACCAATAGCCGAAACGATGCTGCTCGAAATGCAGCAACCTTGGAGCAACACTCGGCAATCGTGCGCAACCTCGAAGAGCGTATTTCTGATAGTGAAAGTGCACGGGCACGTATTCAAGGAGAGTTGAATAGCACAAGTAAGGCTCTTGTCGCAATGACGACTGCGAAAAATGAAGCTGATCACTTGAAAGAACATGCGGAACGACAACTGCAGAAGAAAACCGAAGAGCTTGCTGGTTTGGAAGCGGAAACTCAAAGAAAACAAGCCGAGATCGATGAAAAATTGTCTGATTTGACGTCGCAATACACATCGGTACGTTTTTCTTGTTATCGGCAGTCAGCTAAATGTTTCAATTTTTCAGTTAAGTTCAAGATTTTCTGATGAAGGGTCTGCAATGGATATCGGAGATGGAGGATCATCTCAGAGCGGATTAGTGGAGCCACTTCAAAAACTAATTGAGTTCCTGCGTCAAGCGAAGCAAGAAGCACTCACCCGAGCTATGAATGCTGAAGTAGAGATGAGACGGTTACGCGCAGAAACATCCGAATTCGAACGAGGAAGAAATGATCTCCTTCAAAAGATTCGAGATTTGGAAACAGAAAAGATAGCCACTACTGCTTCATTGGTTGAGAAAGCTCATCTAGTTGAACAAGTTCAATCCCTGACTGCTGTCCACAATGTCAATGCACAACTTACTGAAGAGAAGAACAAACTTGTAGTTCAACTCGCTCAGACTCAAAAAGAGAATGCAGGACTTGAAAAGCTGAAATCGATGCTTACTACCAAAAGCGAGGAACTGAGGCGTCAAATTGCGTCTTCCGAACAAGAAGCAATTCTAAGAAAGAAGGAAATCGAGCAACTCAAACAACGCGCTCAGCAAAATCCAAAAGTCCCAAACTTGGCTCCTCAATTGGAACAACTCAAAAGCCAGTTGAACATTGCACGTCAAGAGCTTGCCGCCACAAACGAGCGTGTGAAAGCTGCTGAAGCAGCTAAGACTGCAGCAGAGTGAGTTTTGCTTGATCATTACATCCAGACATTGTTTTATTTCAGGGAGAAACTGAAGGATGTCCATACCAAGTTCACTCAAACTCGTCAGCTTGCAATCAAATATCGTGATGAGGTTTGTGAATGGTTTACTTATAAAAATTTATTAGTTATTATAATAATTATTATTATGAGATACTCAAAGTAATCAGTAGGCTATTCAATGAGATATAAAGTATCCATTTTATCCCAGTAGTCTTCCAGCTTCGCCTCCTGCAAGCAAGTCGAAGATCTTGCTTTTTCTGCTTGGGAATAGAGGATTATAGAATGGGTCCTGTAGTTTGAACTGAGGTTCTGGCAAGCCTTTGGCTGTTTCATAAGGGTTTGGTTCGGGAATTTTCGGTAGTGGAGCCAATGTCTGCGGTGGAGATGGAGTCGTGAACATTTTCATCAGCGGATTCAGCGTGAAAGGATTTGCGATGCCCAGGATAGGTTTCTCCCATTCTTGAAAAAGAGGTGGTGGCGGTGGAACAGTGAACAAGTCAAATTTCGGAGCAGGAGCTATTGTGGCCTGTCTTTTGTCACGCTTGAAAAACAGCCGGTCGAACATGTCTGGATCAAACAAGCGTGGAGTTGGCGTTGTCGTTGGTGGGAGCGTAGGAATAGATTGTGGTTTTCTTCGAAGCGACGGGAAGAACATAGAAAGGGATTTTTCAAGAAGATTAGGAGTAGTAGTTGTTGTTGGGGCAGGAGTAGTTGTAGTAGTTGGAATAAGAGTAATACCAGCCATGTCTTTTGAAAAATCGTCTAGTTGTTTTTGCCATGGTTCTATATATGGTTTGAATAGACGTTCAATTAATGGTGGAGCTTCTGTTGTTGTGGTTGTTGGTTGCTGAAGTCGTTGAAACATTTCCCATAAACTTCTGGACGTGCTCAATGGATGGTCGTCTCTATCCTTTCTTATTTTCTCGGCCTGATCTCGCGCTCGCTGATTTTCTTTCATTTGATCGAAGACTTCCATGATTGGACTGATGATCGGCGCGATGATACGATGAGCATCGACATCTGGGTATTTGTCGCCCTACGAAAAGTTAAAATTTATTCGAATTTGTATGACACATTCGAATTGTTACCTTCATAGTTGGCATTTCTGCAAACTGTATTTGAGACAATTTTGACATCATTGGATCAGTATTAGCATAGAAAGGCATCTGACCTGGTGCTCCTTGAGACATAATTTCTTGGAAAAGGTATATGAATAGTAGCCACGGTAGCATTGTCGACGGCTTTTGAAGAATATATGACGTTAGGAAAATGCTTATGATAGCTTCTCGATGATATTCTCTGCGGCGCTTGCTTGCTTTAGTTCATGGGCAATTGGGTCATGCGTCGGACAGGTTGCATGCGCGGCTATTCTCGGGATTGCGAGATTCATATAAGCTGAACCGGTTCTGTTCTTGCTTTTTTGTAGTCCTCATAATTCCGTAGTGTAATTCAGAAAAAGTGGGAATATCACTAGATAGTAAAACGTCTAAATGTGATTCTTTTCAGAATACTGCTTTGAAGGCAGGATTGGATCCATCGACTTCAGCTGCTCCAGTTAGTAGCAATAATGGCGATTGTGAATCTCGACTTGCTACACAAGCAAAATCTTACGAAGAGAGAATTGCGGAGCTACAAACTCAGATTGATGAAGCAAAAAAGGAAGCTGAGAACGCGAGTATGAAAGTTCTACGCATGAGTGTCATGGAGAAAACTTTGAAAAAGACTTCCGATCAGCTCACCGAATTGAGACAACAGAACGAGAAATTGGCTGAAAACAATCGGGTGAGTCTTAATTTTTAGCATCCATTATTATTTCCATTCTCATTTCAGCTGCTCACTAACCAACAGCAATCCAGTTCCTCAACGGATATGGAATCAAAATCTTTGGGTATCACCAGAGCGCCACAATTCAGACAAACACCAACAAAACCAACGGACCCGATTGAGCCTGATCAAACTGTTGGTCATCGTTCTGCACAAAATCCATCTCCTTCGGCAGCAAAAAGACCATCTTTTGGAAGACAGGCTGTACCAACTTCTTCCAATGTTGTTCCTCCTGCACCTGCACCACCAACCAATACACCTCAGCAGAGAATCTCGCCAGTAAAACAGCGTCCTATTCCACCTTCTATTCCAAATGAGCCAATGGATATCATTCCTCCAGTTCCTTCAGAAAACATTCCAGGTAATTTCATAATGTAACTGATTGATGCCAATGTCCTTCAGTTGTTCCAGACCCAACACCTCCAACCAACACCTTCGGATCAGGTCTACCGGTTCCGCATATGTTCCAATCTTCTGTTCGAGTTCCGGCCCCGTCGTTATTCTCGTCTTCATCGACAACGACTGTTCAACCTCAAGCCGAGAAAAGAAGTGTTCTTCCCAATATTGATTCGGTACCAACAACTCCAGCAAGCAATCCAAGCTCACAGGTCACTACAACTTCATCCATCACTACGGGTCAAAAGATGTTTGGAGGCGAAGTAAAGGCTTTTAGCAAGTTTCGTATCCAACTTATTTTTTAAGATTACAACTTCATCGTCAGCTGACAATATGCTTCTTCCCGAAGAAAGCGTTGCTGAAGGGGCCGCCGGTCAGAGCAGTTTAGTCAGTGGGAGCATAGATCAACAGAAGTCCGAATCTGCAAATGGTAATTTGTTTCTGAAACTGAGATTTCTATAATTCTTCAGCTGGATCTTCAGATGGAGAGTCACGTGACAGTTCAAGCATGGGAGGAGTGTCCAGCTCTGACGCTCGCCGGAAGAGAGCTGCGAACGACTTCGAAATGAGCGAAGCTAAGCGCCAACGCGAAAGTCCAAATGAAGCTGTCACAAGCAGCGAGACTCAACAGCAGAACAATCGTAAGTGTTTCACCTCGCGCCGGTTGTTGAATCTTTAATTTTCAGAGGCTGAAATTCCAGAACTGGATGACGATGAAGAAGTTTTGGCTATGGAGAACGAAGTCAGTGATGAGGATCCAAATGACAACACTTTGAATGACAATCAAGACGAAGTCATCGATTTGGAGAATGACGAGGAAGTGATCGAAGATGAAATGGAAGGAGATGAAGACGACGATGATGACAGTTTCGGTAATGATGAAGAGTATGAAGACGATCGAGCTCCAGAGGAAGTCGACGAAGACGATGTCGTTGTTATCTCAGACGAAGATGACGCTCCTGAAAATGATAACGATGCTGAGAGTTTGAACGATGATGATATCGAGGAAATCGAGATCGAGGACTCGAACAATGATGTCATGGAAGACGTTCTTGGTGGAGAAGGTGCTTAGTACCTACTTGTTTTTTTCCGTAAAATATTGTTTTTCAGATTCGCAACCATCACTGGACGATCAAGACCGTGAGGCTGCTTCAGCTGTCGAAGAGGCAGAAGATGAGGGCCGTGACCCACTTGTGGGACTAGACGAGCCAAGCGCTCCTGCTGATCCAACTGGAGCTGGCGTTGGTGGAAACTCGGGCATGCAAAGAGTTCGTCTTCCAACTGGTATCCGTGAGGCAGAACGAGACGATCAATGCTCTAGCAGGTTTGTTTTCAGTACATTATTCATTTTACTAGTTCTTTTTTAGCAATGAAACCGCGGAGGAGCGACCAGAGGCTCAACTTTCTGCTCGTCAAGCTTCTCGTCAACGTCCACTTCGAGGAGCCAAACCAACACGAGGAGTCTACAGACCGGGACGCGGAGGCCGCGGAGGCGGCACTGCATAAGCAGCATTCACTGATATTTGTATTTTATTTTTTGTGTTCACCCATTCCAATCCAATCTATTTTTTGTATAACTACAATCCGTTCAATTCCCCGTTAAGATACCAACAATCTTTTCTGTTTTAATGCAGCATATCTGCAATTTCAAATGCTTATACGGAAGGAATAAACATCTGTGAATGAAATTCAGCATTCTTTCAATTACAGATTTCTAGCCGAACAGAAGAAAACTACAAATGCAACCTAAGATTGACTATTCTTACAACTTCTCTTTCTTCTTTGGCAATCTGTTTTGATGAAAGTGAAACGCGAAAACCACTTACAGTTACCGCAAAATGATTGTAATACAAGAACGGGGCAATCGAGAGAGGTTTATAATAGATAAAAGACCGAGACCTTTTTTTCTAAACAGTCAGATGGCAATGAATTCTATTCGCCAACTTCTGTTTTTCGTCTTCTTCTATTTTACTGCAGTCTCTTCTGATTTCTCCCCAAGCTTTAATAAGTTTTTGATTGATAATTACGGAAAAGGAATCAACGATTTATTGGCAAGAAGAGATATTGGACCCCATGGAAGTTATGGTGGAGGTACCCATGATGGAAGTGCAAGGACCAGGTAAATAATTCTTCTTTTAAGTTTTGGATGCTGAAAATATTTCAAAAAATAAATTAGGTTTCTGAAATCAATTCCCAAACTTTTCTAATAATTTTAGTTCAAAAATCAAGTCTCTTGCTCAATTTTGATGCAAGTTACATCTCATTATGTTCAGAGGACGCGGTCAGGCGGAGGTGGCTGTCGCTCTAGCCGCTCACCACCTCCAGCTGATTGCGCCTGCGAACAAATAAAGATAGTAACTTGATTGTAGCTAGTTAGGTGTGCAGGTTGGACTACTGTATTACCTGAGAAATTGGTCTTGAATCCTTTATCTATGATTTTTTTGCTGTCCACTTCAGAAGACCCTATATTGATGTTTTAACAGATGATCACAGTTCTAATTCTCAAAAAGAAAATTCTTGTTTTTTTTCTCTAATCAAACCCCAATTTCAAATTCAGTAAACAAGCTGTAGTTCTTGTCCACGGGATCACAAACACAGCCGGTACATTCCAAGGACACCGTCATCATCTTCTGAATGCTGGCTGGAGCGATGAACTGGTCAGAACTTTTATTCTTTTTCCAAGTGTAATCGTAGGCATTGTTCCTCAAGAAACTCGTTTAAGTGTAATCTTCTGAAAATGATATCACCCTTTGAACCTTTCTTCTAAACTTCTGATCTTTTTCATGTGTTTGCAACGACGTATGGAGATGGTGGGAAGACAATAGCACCGATGGTGGATATGAAGTGTGGGTATATAAAACAGGTTTGGAATTTCTCATAACTATAAGTATAAAGTGGTGGGTTTCAGGTGAGGTACATGATTCAAGTGGTTGCTGCATTCACACACAGAAAGGTCGATGTGATTGGGTATTCATTGGGGTCTCCGATTGCCAGAAAGGTGAGATAATATTTTTTAGCATACAGGTTACGGTACAAAGAACAGTTTAAAAAATTAAAAGATCAAAAAATCAGACTTGTAGTTTTACACGGTAGACAGTTATCCGGAGGCAAATGTTGCAAAAGTATAGTGTAACGTTTGATTCAAAGCTACTGAAACTTTCAAAGAAATTCCTCAAGTCTGCGTACTGTATTTCCTCTTATAGAAGCCCATCCAATCCGTCAACTTTGAGCTCTGTTATCTCGTTTCCTGTGCAAGATATCAAAATTTTGACAACTGACAACATATTGGTTATTTTATCATAAATAGTTTATCAGTTAATCACTGTTTGCTATCTTTTATGGAATCCGAGATAATTAAGCTTGAATGCACTTCTAGGGTGGGCTTCTATTCGAGGAAATACGGTATTGTTATGATTGTCCATTGTGATTTTCATGCTATTTCAATATCAGCTCGTAGTTGATCAAACAATTTGAAACTTGGCGAATTTACTGATGAATTATTTGAGTTTTCGCAGTTCAAATTTGAGCCCTGTACAAAACTTCACTCATTTTTTTTGCTAGCACAAACTTTAGTCCAGTTAATTATGCGCTACCCTGTAAATCCTCAATATGGGTTAAAGTTAGCATAAACTATCGGACTGAAAGTAAATGAAAACTGACCAAAAACGGCTGAAAAATGGGAAATTTATACTGATTATGAGCTGGAAACGGTTCAGAAACTGCTTAAAATGGCAGAAAATGGTTGAAAACGGATCATAAGCGGCTGAATTTTAGGAATTTCCTACGAAGCTGAAAGGGTCCAGAAACGGCTAAAAATGGCTAAGAACGGACCACAACCGTCTGAAAAATTGTTGGAAATCAAAGATTTCGAATAGGGTTGAAACGGTCCAAAGCGGCTAAAAACGGACCAAAGATTGTCCAGTTTCAGATTAACTTTTGATATTTTTATCTATTTTAAATCTTATTTTTTCTATTTTCTCAAGGTTTCTAGGTTTTTAGGTATTTTTGAAATGAATTAATTATAAAAAGGCTGAAATAGCAATAAGCTGAAAATGGTTGAAAATGATTAACAATGGATCAACAACGGATCAAAGGTTTCTTATCATATGTATCTAATAATTTATTGTAAACACTCAAGTATAAGACCACCGGACCGTCAAATTTGAGCCCAATTATCTCGGTTCCTATAAAAGATATCAAAATTTTGTCAAATAATACAATGTTAGCGATATTACGATCAGCATTGTATCAGTTGACCACTTTTGGATATCTATCACAGGAATTGAGATATAAAGGCTCAACGTTGGCGATTTGGGTGACCATCTATCAAAGTGGTTACGGTAGTTGGTCTAGAAAGTTTTCAATTCTGAAAAAAACTTCTGGTTTTCAGGCGATTCTTGGTGGAGCTTGTGTCGATACTGGAGAAAATCTTGGACCATCATTGACGGGACTCATTGACACTTATGTTTCGGTGGCTGGTGCTAACCGTGGTTCGTTCCTCTGTGCTCTACCATTTCCCGGTGCTTGTAACATGAAAAACGGACTATCATGTATGTCTGAATACATCAAGGATATCAACTCAAGACCCCGTTACGAGGGAAAATATATTTTCTCTATTTACGGACCAGGAGACGATAAAGTTGGATACCGTAACACCTGTGGACAACTCTGTTCCCAGATCGCCGGTGCAAATGGAGAATTTGAGGTAAAGTTAGTTGAAATAGGTAACTGGAAGATTAGTATTTTCAGAGACCTGGAAACCACGATGACGTTCTTATCAAAACAGCCGCATTGCAGTTCAAACTTATCGATCAGCATGCTGGATGATTCTATCACAATAAAAAGGAAAAGAGTATAATTTCTGTACATTATGTATTTATCTGAACCGTATTCTCAAACATGCTATGTAACTATTCTGGTATGAGGAATTTAATAAACTTTTTTTTCAGTTGACAGATGAGTGATGTCTCTCATAGGAACCGAGAGTGAGGCCCTTCTCTTAGAGAGACCCTTCCATTAAAGAAGCACTTCTAATAGAGGGTTTTTCGGTAGATTCCAAATTCCATTTTCAATTCCCAGTTTGACCAAAATCATGAACATAGATCAACTATTTTAAAAACAAAAAAAATAGTCGGTATTCTCTTTTTAATCTTCTTTAACAGTTCAAATGGAAATCGATGATAATCACGAACACAGAAATGTTGATTTCCTTGTCTGAAACACGAATTGTTTGTTGAATACATTGTTTCTTTTCCTGTATTATGACAGAAAGCTTGAGTATAAAAAGAGTTCCAAATAGGAGAAGAATGTGCCGGAAAGACCTTCCTCCCAAACTCTTCCAATATGGTTTCTCGTCATACAATTCTTCTTCTATTCCTTGTGATGGGTTTGGCGTCTGCTGATTTTTCAGCCAGTTTCAAGAGTTTTATAATTAACAACTATTCGCAACAAATGTATGATGACTTGGCGAGAAACGATTTGGGAGCAGTTGGAAGTTACGGAGGAGGCACTCATGATGGGAATGTTCCCACTAGTAGAAGAGCAGTAATTCTTGTTCATGGAACCACTAACAATGCTGGAAACTTCTTTGGACAAAGGAACGCATTGCTCACTAATGGATGGAGCCAAGAGACCGTTAGTTTCTTTTCAAAATAATGTTTTAGTTTTAAAGTTGTTTCAGGTTTATGGAACCACCTACGGTAGTGGAAGTGCAGCAATAACACCTGCTCAAGACGTTTCCATGGATTGCGCATTTGTTCAACAGGTTCCAAAACTTTTATGATTTACTGCTTACTATAGAACCTCTATTAAAAGAGCCCCCATTAAAAAACAATGTTTGAAGTCCAAAACTTCACTGTGTTTTCATTAAAAAATATTTCGAAAATAGTAAATACAATTTCGCTGAAATTTGTTGAAATACATATTTTGCTTTAAAAATTGTCCAATTTTGACGGAATTGTCAGATTCTAATAACTTTTTAAAAAAATTCACCAAATTTTTCGATGAAAAAATTCGGAAAAAATGGCAGGAAATATAGAAGGGCCTTGAAGGGCTCCTGTAATAGATGCTAGCCCTTCTAATACAGGTCGTACGGTATTATCGTTTTCAGATGAGGAACTTTATCAAAGTGGTCGCCGACTTCACTAAACAAAATGTTGATATCATTGGATATTCTTTGGGATCTCCAATTGTCAGAAAGGTATCCAAAATCTGAAGCTTTTAAAAATATTATCTGATTAAAGGCGATTCTTGGTGGAAACTGTGTTGATGATGAAAATGTGTATTTGGGAGATCCTTTGACAAGCTCAGTTGAAACTTACATTTCAGTGGCAGGTTTGACTTTTTTACAAAAAATTTGTAACTCAAAAATATGTATATCTTCAGGCGCAAATAAAGCATCCTATCTCTGTGCTATTCCTATCACAAATGCTTGTTCTTCTGTAAATGGTCTCTACTGCCTTTCTTCGTTTTTACAGGACATCAACTCTGAGTATTTCATGCTTTTGAATTGACTTTTCAACTCTTCTGATTTCAGGGAAAGATATGAAGGAAGCCACATTTATTCCATCTACGGTATAAATGATGACAAAGTCGGATATAGGAATATTCCCTGTTTAACCAAAAACTCCCAGATCGATAATAGTGACCAGGAGTTTTCCAATGTAAATATTTCAAATATTTTTTTGGCTAAAAGTTTTAAAAAATGATAACAATACTTCAGGCAACCGGAAACCACGACATGATTCTTTCTGGAACCATTGACCTGCAAATGAATCTGCTCAATGCTCATTAATCGAATTGATGAGCTCTTGACTTTCGCAAGATTTTCACATGTACTCACTCAATTTTTGTAGAATAAAAGCTTATTAATCTTCATATTATAAAATTAGAAACACACATATTCAATTATAAGGAAAGAACAGAGATCGTACCAGTCATTACAAAAGAAGGAGTGGAGTTGACCCAGGGGCAGGAAAAGGCAGACTGGAAATGGGGAAAGAGTCCGGGTAGGGGGCGGATGAAAGTTTCGGGAAAAAAGGCATAATCACAATGACTTGTAATGACTTAGAAATTCTATGAGGAAGAGGATAGAGATGGATAAAACTTGGCAAATGGAAAAATAGACCATGAAATTATATATTACAAGAAAGAATACATCTATAATATGAATTATTTTCGAACTATAAACAAATAGGGAAAAATCATTTAGATTCAGAATCTCGTTGTAGTAGACGCGTATCGTATTGTGCCTCTCTTCTTTCTGGGAGTTGATTGATCTGAGGTTTCTGGGAACACGTACTGATAGGCATCGTGTGATGGAGGCAGTCCGTATCCGAATGAAGTGAAATTGCGAGGAGAGGAATTACCACTATAAATGCTTAAACTGTTAAATCTGGATGACTTTTGAATGTATTACCTGTCCTGAGTAACCGTATTAGCACAATTGATCATATGAGAGTAGAGTTCTGCAGTTGAAGTAAAGTTTATCGTCTTGCACTGCGTACATCGAACATGTCTGACGTCTCGTTTGGATGGTCTACTATGCATGACTTCGTGCTTGTATCTCGGATCGAACAATCCACTTCGATCGGTTGTCTACAAGTGTTAGATATTGTGAATTTATTAGTAATTCTACAGTAATACCTCTGTATTGTAATAACTTGGGAGCATTTTACTGCATGTTCCATTATCGTGACTATTGAAGAGATGAAGGTGATATTGACTGTAACTCTCGAATGATCCTTTGCAATTGAAACAGAAAACTCCAGCTTCTCTGGGGTCTGGTTTCACTGTCGTTTGTGGACGAGGAGCTTGAGTGTTTTCAATTAGCACTTCTTCAATCGGATGGTGTGGAATGTCATCCTCGAATTCTTTTTTCTTTGCCTCCAGAAACCTGAAACGAGACAAAAGTGAATATTTCCAAGAAAAAAGAAGAAGACAACAGCTACAGGAGGTGCTAATCGAGTTGAGAGTCACTCTCCGTCTTCTCTCTTTTCGCTGCTAGCCACTTCAGTTCCAAATTCAAACTCACGCTTGGTCTGGCTCACAATCTAAAGGCTCAGCTTCTGTTGGAAATTTCGAGATTTCTACTTTCTTTGGCATGATGGCATTCGGTTTGAGACTTTGCTCTAAACTTGCCAGAGCATTGAATCTCCACTGTTTCTCTGCATTCATTGCAAGCCGCGCCTCTGAAACATTTACTGTATTTAAAAGTTCTATTCTGAGTGACCAATACCGTTAGTGCAATCATAATCTGAATATTTTCTCTCTTCCTCTTTCCTAGCTGCTTTCTTTTTATCTTCCTTGTCGCATTCATGATCTTTTATAATGGAAAAATAGCGAGATGATATACGGCAGTGATCACAGAAAAACGGTAAAACTCGTGGTTTTATTTGTTTTTTGTACTTCCGGACGAGGTTCACAGCAATGCGATGTGAGGGACTTCCACTGTTCCATCGTTTCGGCCGACTGAAAGAAAACTGAGATTTCTTATGTCCTCCTTCATCATGTGTCTGTTAAAACACATTATTTTTCCACACTCTTCTCTTTTCTATGCTCTGTTCTACTTTACACTGGGACCAGTGAAAACACATGCTAGGGTACTGAAAGCATCCAATCAATAGTTATCTTTTCATACCAATTTGACCGGCTATGAAATAATTGAAAATCATTTCTAGGCACAAACCTTTGCAAGATTCCGCGGAGTGACGGGTGCAGAAGATAGGCGGCACTAGCTGGCAAATCGCGAATCATGAGCTTCCGATTTTGGGGTCGCTTCATTTTCTTTTTCTGCGTCTTATTGGGTGCCATTGATTCGAGAGGTGGTCGTCGAGGAGGCAAAGGAAAAGGAAAAAGTAACCTGCAATTCGCTCAAGTTGCTGAGTTTTCATTGGTTCAGACGGTTCTTTCCGATAATAGAGTAAGAAATTAGTTCGGAAAAAAAGAGAAGTGAACAATGAGAATATTATTGCAGAGCGCTCAGATAATAACTGGCTCGCATTTCAGTCAGACCTATCGACTGGGATATAAACTATTGATTATTTGCAAGGCTCGCGGAGATCCCAGGCCGACTATAAAATGGTACAAAGAAGGAGCAGAGATACAACCGAAAGCGAGCATTCACGTAAGTTACAAACTGATTTTAATTAGGAAAAGATGAGAAATTGCAGTACTATGAAAAGCCAATCGAAAATGACACAATTTGGAGTAAACTAGAAGTTGGTGAGTGATCAGAATGAAAAGTTATTAGTCAAAGGAGGAGAATAGAGTAATACTGTAATACAGCCAATCCGGAATCTGACAAAAAGATAACCAAGAAACAAGTGGAAAGATTTTTTAAAACAAAAACTACAAGTACAGTAATCTTATTGCAGACCCGGCTACGATGGGTGATCAGGGAGTCTACGCTTGCGTTGCCAACAATCCACATGGAGTGATGGCTAAGAATTTCAAAGCAGAATACACTTACTGAATAAAAAACATTTTCTTGTCGTTGTTTCTCTTATTCTCTATTTCTTCTCAACCTATATGATATAGATTTACGGGCGGAAAGCGTTTGAAACTATTCCCTCTTCATTCGTGCAGGCGCACGAGCGAGAAGAACAAACAGTGTTGGAGAGTTTAAGGGCCAGAAAGAACAGGTGTGCGACCACAGGAATTTGGGATTTTAGGATGTTAGGAAGATTTTAGACAAATCGATGGAGGCGATAGATGAATCCACGAAGAAGAAAAAGAAGCACAAGAATGTGCGAAGAATGCATCAAATGGGCGAGGGAACCGGATCGACGGACTATTGATTGACAACAAGGAAAAGAAAATGGCGTTTGCCGTTATGAGAAAGGATAAAAACTCAAAACTTTTCCTTGCAAGACAGATATGGAAAGTGACTATACTGCTGCGTGTGGTGATGTGAAAGGAAACTATTGTAGGGCATCTTCGAAATTGAGGCCGTCCACCAGATATAATCTCGGACGCATAATGAAGAAGAGAAGTACGCAAGTGAAACAAGGTTTAGCCTATCTAAATGGAATTAATTATGTCGTACTTGATATAGTAAAAAGGAAGTTGAAAAACAGAGAGGAATTAAAAAAAGAACCCCAGTGATACATCTGAACATAGTAAGCCCTTTAAGTTTGCAGAGTAATGGATATTTGGGATTTTTAAATATGAACCTAGAATCCGGGTGGTACTTCGTTTAGCAGACAGTAAAAATGTACGAAAAATTAACGAATTTTATTCGTCGCAAGGTCGCAAACTCGCAACCAAAGAATGAGAGCCCCTTTCGGGGTTACTGTAGGTTTCTTGAAATAGCCCCCAGAGATTCCAAGAAACATCAGGGACGAGATGCTAGACAATTAAACGTTTAGGACCTACATGATGACTTTCCGAACCTTATACAATCCCTTTACGAGGTTCTGAGAAGGCTTAAAGAATGAAAACGAACTAGTTGAGGTTTGAATTGGTTCTAAACCATCTACTACTTCAAGGTTTGGAAACGGATATCGCGTGCCTGGGACCTAAATTTGAATCCAATAATTTGGGGTAGTCTGACGACCCTATGTGAGATGTGTGGTCATGTCTCCATTCTCTCAACACTCTCTCTTTCTCTTCTCTGCGTCTCCCAACACTTTAGTTGTCTTTTGAATGCGAGCGGCCGCGTCGCGGTTCTCTTAGGCTCTGCCGACAAACTGTCCACCATCTTCTTCTTCCTTTTTTGCCCGTGTTCAGCAAAACTTTTTTACGCTTTTCGTCTTGTCTGAAATTTCCTCGATTTTTAGATTTGCTTTTCAAATGTGATTTATGCCAAAAATTAGCTATCGCCCACTTTTATTTTCCTTTAACTGCCAAACTTAAACACTACAAAACCCAGATATATTATTACCAAAATTCGTTGTAAAGTTCTGAAAGAAGCTATAGTTCAAAATGAACATCAAACTCCAAGAAGTAAAAACCGCATTCATTCAAAAACTGGAATAAATACTGAAAAATCTGAATTCCAGACTCTATTTTTTTTCCAAATTACTGTAATCGCTGTGGGAGCCGACCTAAAAGAGTATGGACTGTACCTTTAATACAGTAGTTAAGAGTCGTTCTCTAATAACTTTTTTCGCGCTCTCTCACTCCATTCGTTATCGGTGATTCATTCAACGATTCCTCATCTAGAATCAGCGTTGGTAAATGTTATTTCACTCTAATCAAACTACTTCATTCCCCACTCTCTTTCTTGCTCGTTCTTGATCTACTCCCGAATAGGAATCTCTGCCGCATTCTATGACATCGCTCTGCCGTTTCGAATGCGAATATCGATTTTTGTCGCACATGTTTCGCAATTTTCTCGCTTTCTCTACTTTTCTCGATGTCGAAACTTTCATGCTCAAAAGTGTGTGACTCATCCGTTGAATTTATTCAAATTTCTCGATTCTTTTGAAAAATTTAGATTTTCAGACGAAATGCAGACGATCAAATGCGTCGTCGTCGGTGACGGAGCTGTCGGTAAAACATGTCTCCTCATCAGTTACACCACAAACAAGTTCCCATCCGAGTATGTGCCGACTGTCTTCGACAACTACGCCGTGAGTGGATTCAAGCTTTTTCGTTAATAATTTCGATAGATTTTCAGGTTACTGTGATGATCGGTGGCGAGCCGTACACTCTAGGATTGTTCGATACCGCTGGACAGGAAGATTACGATCGGTTAAGACCTCTCTCATATCCACAAACTGATGTCTTTCTGGTCTGTTTCTCGGTTGTCGCTCCTGCTTCATTCGAGAACGTTAGGGAAAAAGTGAGTTGATTTTAATCAATTTTTGTTCGTCTGTTGTTTCAAAACCATTAGCAAGAAAAGTAGAAAGTCTTGGCTTTTAAATTCTATATCCGTTTTAATACTCGAGCCATTATCGAAAAAAAATCATCTGATTTCACTTTCATCGTTTCAGTGGGTACCAGAAATCTCGCATCATTGCTCAAAGACACCATTCCTTCTCGTTGGAACCCAAGTGGATTTGAGAGATGATCCAGGAATGCTCGAGAAACTTGCCAAGAACAAGCAGAAGCCAGTATCCACTGATGTTGGAGAGAAGTTGGCGAAGGAGTTGAAGGCAGTGAAATACGTGGAGTGTTCAGCATTGACGCAGGTGAGTCACCGTTTTAGGTTTTCACCTAGATATATCAACTTATAGGAAGTTATCAGTTCTAAAAATGTCTTAGAGTTGAACAATAGTGTCCGGTTATCAAAAGCTTAAGAAAAGTATTTTGCAGAAGGGATTGAAAAACGTCTTCGACGAGGCCATCCTTGCTGCTCTTGATCCACCACAACAGGAAAAGAAGAAAAAGTGCACAATCCTCTAGAGTATTCATCGTTGTTCCCGTTTTTTGTATTTTAATTGTGACTGTGTGTTATCCTTTCTATGTCCAAATCTTCTTAGCCTCTGATGTCCACTTTCTCTCATATACCGAAACTTCCCAAAAATGCCAAAAAGAGAAGCGTTTTCCTATGGCATCGTCACCGATGTCATCTGCACATCGTTTCATATAATCTATCTAGTAGCATCTCGATGAGCATGATTCCAAAACATTTCAACTAATTCGAAAGACCAACATGCAGAAGTTTTCATTCGATTATCTGCCTTTTGGGATTCCGTTGAATTCTTCTCTAAAATTTCTAAACTTCATCAAAATTAACTATATAGATCACCCTGTTCAATGACACTTCTCTCTTAACATTTTCTTTGTCTTTTTCTTTTTATCTGAAAACGTGTTTATAGTCCGGATACCCCGATACCTAAAAGCGCCTTCTTTTCCTTCCCTCCCCATGTTTTCTACAATTAAATGGTGTTAACTAGCACAATATGGCTCAATCAACTTCATCCCGAGTCGCTTGTTTCTGAAATTGCTGCTCAAAAATACCGATCAGTTTTTGTTTTCTTTTTCGTGCTTCGGCCTTTTTCACATACCTACAATTTTCAACTGTTTTCTCATCCACTCCGTTTTGTGTCTTTTTTCTAAGAACAACTGTATTTTAATTTTTCTACATATTGTTGTTATATATTTGCGATCCAAAACAATAAAGGTGTGATATAAAAGAAAAACTTCATGTATTAGATCTGGGAAGTACAAAAAGTGGAACGATAACCGGAAAGGGAAGGCATTGTGAGGGACGAATTATTTAAAAAAACAAGGGAGAACGGAATTTCATCATTATCACTGATAAAAAGTACTTTTTGATGGGGGGAACATGGAAAAAATCACCGTGTACATGGAGAACTAGAAGCGAGGATGGGCAAGGATGACTAGAATCAGAGACAAGAGTTGAATATCGATTCATTTAACTTCAATCATTTGACGAAGAGATTTTGGAGTGCTCGAATCATTGTAGTGTTTTGTTGTGAATCGGAGACCAGCGAGCAGGCAGTCAGACTGAAAATTTGAATTACCGTATTTCCTCTAATAGAAGCCCACCTCTATTTGAAGCCCACCTCTAATACAAGCCCACCCTCCGACGTGCTTGAAAGCATAGAAGAACATTCTCTAACAGATGTTCGGGCATTTCCGTTAGTGTAGCTTGTAAATTGAAGTTCGTCTATTTGGTTATTGCCGACATTTTCTTTCTTTTCCAAAAAATTTCAGGGAATTTCAGTTATTAGAAATTTCCTGAGAAGGAGGTTGAAAAATAGAAGCCCATGGGCTTCAATTAGAGGAAATACGGTATTTGATTTTATAAAAATCTCGGTGTTTTTTTCGGAACTTCTTGTAAATGCACTGAAACGCTAATTACCGTAATACTACAGTAAAATTAGCGATGATCTTGACGCGAACGCACTTGGGTCCAAGGCAACGGGCCAAAAAACGCGCTCCAAATGACTTTTAGGCCAGAAGAAATCAAATAATTTTAAAGTGAACGCGGCTTTGATCTATTTATTTTTGATCAACCCGCACTTTTTTTCCGCTCATCGTTTAAACGTTTGATACTCAGTCAACGAAGTTCGACAGCGAATTTAGAAAATTTTCGAAATTTGCTGGGGCGCCTTTTCTGACCCGCTTCTTGGGAACACATTGTTCGCGGAATAGGTTGTTATAATCACCTGTTCTTGCGTTGTATTCTGCTTGATCAACCGAACGACATCTCTCATATCGATTGACGAATTCGACACGAATGCTCCATTCTGGTCAACATGGTCAAAGAGAATCACCAATCCTGTCATTACTCGACAACACAAATGTTTGGATGAATCGGTCAATCGTGCCAGACATTCCTCATTGGCTAACATGAATCGGCAAACGCTGAATTTTTTTCGAATGAGTTCGGAATATGTTCGGTAAAGACTCACTTGATGATGGTGACAAAAACGTCTGTGGTATTATTAATTGGAAGTGTCTGATGTGAATGCATATATGCGTCTACTCCATTACACAACGCCTTCAACATTGGATTTCCTTCGCACAGAAACATCTGAACTTGCGGAAGTTCTGGCACTCCTTGGTCTCTGAATTAATAAACGTTTTTGACTTGTATTTTCACAATCAAAATCTTACTCAAAATCTTGATAAACAATGTGCTTTGCTCGACGGTAGTAGCTGTAGTCGTTTGTGATTTGGGCGGTTCTCATCTAGAAAATTCAATTGAATTTTCAAAAAAAAAAAACTTCGGATTGAATACCTTCACTACATCAAAATCCAAAACAAATCCAATCAGCCTGGCAAACTGTTTGGCGATAGACTGCTTATTAGCAAGTTGTTCTTCGAGAGGCAATGGTCCAGATGACAGTTCCCATAGAATAATTGGAACGATCTTCTCGATTTTAGCCACGTGTTCATAGTAAGAGCATGTCCTTGCCACAAAAGGTTCCAGTTTTGTCATCAATACTTTCAGGGCCTGGATATCACTGTCGTTTTTCAATTGGGATCTTTCGATGTAACAACCTAAGAAAGTTTTGGGATCGATTTTTAGTTCTTTTCCCAAATCTTGAGGTAAGCTTACCATTCCCATAACTGGTAACATCTGCGAGAACTTCATCACAATCGTGTAATACGTCTTCTGCCATATTATAGATCTCCCTCTCATCTTCTGTTGGTTGTGCATTCTCAAAATCCACAAAGATCTCAACCCATTTCGAATTGTCATCAACTGTCGATCGAATGATTGATCGTATCATCTCGAGACATGATGCATCTGACTCTCGAATGTTTGATGGCATTCTGCGAAGCATTAAGCTGAGTATTAGAGAAAATGTATTTTATGATGGAAGGAAAGAAAGTGAAACGAGAATAAGCGTATAATTACGAAAAGGATCAAGGCGGAAAACAGAGAGAGTAGTAGGATGATCATGTGATGATCGTAGAAATAGTAGTTGAGTGAAAACTGGAAAGAATTAAAAAACAAAAAGAATGGAATATGGGGGATAGTTTCATCTGGAGACTGTTCAGGGGTCGAGTGAAAGATGACAGCTGGAGGAACCCCAAAAAAAGTATGGAGAAAGTATGCACCTGGTACAAATTACAGCTGCATGGGGGTTTTGTACCAGATACAATGAAAAGGCCAATGTGGGGGTGTTCAGAAATTTAGATGGATTAATTGTGCACTTACAAAGAATTAGAAATTAAAGAAGATGAGCTAGGATAGACTCAATGGATAGTAGACGCTATTTTTAAATCCAAGATAATCAGTATTACCTTCAAACCTGTAATAGAAGGGCTGTGCCTTTGAGCGAATTTATCTCGGTTCCTGTTTAAGATATAAAAAAGATGTCAACTGATAAAATGTTTATTATAATATCAGCAACATTTTATCAGTTAACCCTTTTCTGATATATTTTATACGAACCGATATAATTGAGTTCAAGCAAGACAGTGTCGGAGTTCTTCTACAAAAAATCGTAGCTGTGGACGAAAAACGCCGGTGGCCGAAGGTCCCACAACGACAACTACAGTAACTTGAAAACATCTTTATTTTCAGGATTTAATCTCTTCTCGTTCACTGATTTTCGCCGATTTTCATGTTATTTTCTCCAAACAAGTCGTAAAATTAAGATTTTCAACAGTCAGATTACTGAAAACGTATGGAAATCAAAAAATAAAAAAAAAAACGTTTTCTTGGTTTTTTGAAAACTTCTTGTCGGTTTTTCTGTTATTTTCCTCCAGATAAGTCGTAAAAAGAAGTTTTCATCAGTAAAAGAATGGAACGCACGAAAATCGAGAAAATAAGTCATGAAAATAAAAAATTGCCAAGTAACTGTAGTTTTCGTTATGGGAATTTTGGTCACAAGCCACTGCATATTAGTTGCTAACCCTCAGCTCCGATTTTTTCAGACCAGAATAATAAATGAGAATTTATCAGATTTTTGGTGTTACGGTAGATCGTTTAACGAAAAAATTTACCAAAATTCAATTATTCTATCATGATGAGTCTCAGTTGTAGATCCTAACTTATATTCAAAGTTTTGAATTCTCGAAATTCTCTAATTACAGTGGAGAAAGATAAAAAGAGCTTCAATAGTTTTTTTTTTAAATGTCCACATGAATTAACAATAATAGAACTATCAAGAACCATCATAACCCTATCTCGGTAATATGGGATGTTCTCAACTGCCAACCGAATTAGAAAATGAAAAGCGTAGGTGTGAAGAAAAGAGGTAACCGAACGACGAATATTGGGACTTGTAAAATGCAAACATATTGGGTGGCCGGTGTGTTTGAATTGTGTAAACATACAACTATCGGTAGATATGAGGAGAAACGGCAGTGTGCGCGGGAATGCATTTCCTAGTGGATGTGTTGTCCGAAAAATGAGAAATAGAGGATCGAAATGGAAGCGGCCGAAAAAGGAATGAGGAGGAATGAATCTATAAAAAGTGCAGTAGTCAACAGCTCGTTGTGGTGGTTTTGAGACGAGAAACATAATGGCTCATGGATACGAAATGCGCGAAGAGCAGGAAATTGGTGGGTGCTCTCTCTCTCTCTCGCCACTTCCATCTTGGAATTGAAAGGGCAGAAAAGGAGAAGAAGAAGCCAAAAATGGGGTTTTGAGACAATGGACTCATTTAGAAGGGAAATGAGGGAAAATTCTACGGGAAGAAGAAGACGTGCGGAAAATTGAAAAAGTTGTTTATGGATGAAGACGTTGTCGTACGGAAAAGGAAGACAGGAGAGATTTGCCACGGAAAAGTGGAATACAAAAGGAAAAAGGAAAAGACATGATTAGAGAATAGGTGGGAGAGGATACTTAAGAACAAGTAGTCAATGACCTTGGAGACGGATGGAGGTGCCATCTACATATTTATCAATTTGATGCCTCTCAATGAGTCGTACGATTGGAAGAAGAAGAAGAAGAAGAAGGAGAAGGTGCGGCTGGAAAATAGGAGAAAGGTGAGAAGGAAGAATAAAGAGAAGACTTGTCAATCTGTTCGATGAAATGGTTTCTTCGATTTCTACATCCTTAAAATGAGGAATGGGAAAGCATATCTTTCTTATTTATGGAAATGGTAATCCTAACTGTAATTTTAAATCTATTTGATATTTAAATTGATGTCAAATTTCAGATTTGTCCGAGTTATATTTCGAAATTATCCGAAAACCTGTAATAGAAGGGCACCCTGGAATACATACCGTACATGCTCTAATAGAAGCCCACGCTAAACGTGCAGTTTAAGCTCATTCGGTTCCTATGCAAGATATCAAAAAATTGTCAATTGATAAAACGTTTGTCATAATATCACAAACATTTTATTAGTTTATACATTTTGAATATCTCTTATTGAGGCCGAGATAATTGAGCTCAAATTTTGAACAAGTCGCTGGCGGGCTATAGGCGGCTCTCAAAGAATACTTAATTTAAAATTCAAATTTTCTCATTTTCTATGGTAGATATTAAAACGTAATCAGCTGAAGACATGTTCACTATATTATCAGTAACACTTTATCAGTTAGCAAATTTGTGATCTCTCATAGGAACCGAGATAATTAAGCTCAAAATTCATGCATAGATTGGTTTTCTATTATAGTGTCTACGGAAAATAAAGTTTAATTTGAGCTCAATTATCTCTATTTCAAGGAGAGGTAACAAAAATCTGTCAACTGATAAAATGTTGATAATATTCTTATAAACAATTTATCAGTTGAAAATGTTATGATATCAAAGTGGGGGGGGGGGGGGGGAGAGGGCTTCTAGGACAGTTCTTCATATTCTCTTCACTAAAAATCTGTGAATTGAAACTCGTTGAACAAAAACAATTTATCAGAATTGTTTGATAAACAGCACGACACCTCGTGATTCATTTTTTGTTGTGAAATTCAGAAATGAGTGAACGATCTGATCTGGCACGAGATCCAGATAAATTTTCAGTATTTTTTCAGCTGACTTCAATAGGAACAGAATAAAATCGAATAAGAAGAAGAAGTGAAAAATAAAAGGGAAAATCGGTATGTTTACCGAGTGTCAAAACGTTCCAAAAAAAAAGGGAAAAGAAGAGGAAAAACGGGTAGCCAGTAAGAAAAAACAGGGGAAATTTTTTGGTTCGCGGTTTCGAAATGGTGACACGGAGCAAATAAAGGAAAAAAAAACGGAGAGAGAAATACGACTGTTTATCGTGTAGGGAAAATAGAAAATGACTCGCAATTGTTATTCTGAACACACGAAATTGGATGATACATTATTCATCGGGGGACCCCGTTTTTTTTGCAGTCTTCTTTTTCTTTTTTTGTTATTTTTGTGAATTCGAAATGGAGAGAGAGATAGGAATAGAACGTGAAAGGAGTCTGGAAACAAAAGCAAATAAAAATCGAATTATGTCCGGTGCCAGATGGTGTCGATTTACAAGCTAGGGGTACTTTGGAAAAGAAACAAGAAGAGGAAGAAGAAGAAGAAGCTTCAAGTGAATTGGCAACACTTATCTGGAGAATAAGAGTAGGATGGAAAGAAACGACTCGAAAATTTGATATCAATGGGAAACATATGTCGAATGGAAAATGTAAAGGATTAGAGAGGATCCGATGATGATGACAGGGAAAGAGAAACAGACAGACAATTTGTTTTCAAAACGAAAAGAGAGAGGGCGGTGACAATGAAACAATGAGATACAAGTTCATCCTGGACAAGAAAAAGGAATAGTGTGAAAAAGTGAGAATCAGAGGAATAGAGAGAGAAAGAACAAATCGAGTGATGACTAATCAAAAATGGTGGGGGGGAGTTCATTTTTGTCGCCTACCCCATTTTAATTCGACCTCGTTTTGGTTTTCGGAGGGGAAGATGTGGGAAAACGTGGATGGAGAACTTCAGAAATTACTTTTAAGTGGATGTGAATCTATCGGGTAAGCTATTAGAGACAGTGGAAATCGGAATCCAGTTCAAAAGGGTTTTGTAATGGAAGGTTTCAGCGCTAGAAAGTTCAAAAAACTGAGAAGTAGTAAAAATTTATAAAACGGAAAGCAGAACTGTGAGAAAAAAAATTAACTACCGTAAACGCCCACCATAGAAGCACACCTAAGCATGAATTTGGAGATCAATTATCTCGGTTCCTACCAAAGATATCAAAACATTCTCAACTGATAAAATGTTTATCATATTATCAATAACATTTTATCAGCTGAGAATGTATTGATATTTCTTATAGGAACCGAGATAATTTAACTCAAAATGCACCTACCGTGAACAATATAATAGAAGCACACCCTGTATAAACTTTGAGCTCAATTAACTCCGTTCTTTCAAAAGATATACCGAAAATTTCAACTGATGAAATGCTTATAACATTATCAGTAACATTTTATCAATTGATAAATTTTTGGTATCTCTTATAGGAAGCGAGATAATTGAGCTCAAAATTCGAGCTAGACTTTGGCGGCTCAAAAAACCAACAATTTAAAATTCAGTTTTTCTCATTTTCTGTGTTAGATATCAAAAAGCGGTTGACAAAAAAATGTTTATCATATTATCAGTAACATTTTATCAGTTGGCAAAATTTTTGATACCTCTCCTAGGAACCGAGATAATTCAGCTCAAAGTTTTAACGAATCATTGGCGGGCTATAGGCGGCTCAAAGAGCCCTAATTTGGTATATATCCCTTTATATTTTACTGATGGGAGAAAGTAAATACTTTACCAAAATAAAAGTTTCAAATTGGATGGATTAAAAAAGGAATCTGAAAATACAGAAAATGTGAAATACGGATGTGGTGATAGGAGATCTAAGGCTGGACTATGGAATTGAGTATCAAGAGAGAGAGAGGGAAAAGAGAAATAGAAAAAGCGCAACTTCCGAGACATTCTGCGCTTCTCCGACTCATCCAATCTCTAGACATGATCCCACACTTTCTATCAGTTGACATGTTGTGCCAGTCACTCTGCGTCGCAATAGACTGTATTGTGTTTCACACGCACCCCCGATCCTCTTGGTCTGGGAGTTTCGGACGAGTGTGCTTGGCAAAATAAAAGATAAAAGAGATGAAGATGATGAGACGAAGAGGTAATTTAATCACTTGGAAACGACAGGAAGAGAATGAAAGATATATATTGGTCAGCAGCAGGTGAAATGACCGTCAGAGAGCATGAGACATGTAGAACACCACATGTTCCTCCCTTTTCTTTTCAAATATTTGAACACGTTCCTAACACGGGCGGTCTTTTATGCTTCTGGCTTCCGCTCTCGACAATTAGCCTACCCGCCGCCGTTCATTGATTTTATGGTTGATCGAATGGAAAAGAATTTCTTCTCATTCCATTCCGCCGCCGCATCTAAATGTCACATAAGCTCGAGCCGGCGGCATAACCGCCTGGAAAACATATGGCATATTACGCGCGGGGGATGGTGTGCGCGAAAATAAATGAGCAAAAGTCAAATGAAAGCAGCAGCCAGTAGTCTCACCTGATTTATGGCTCATTTCATCGCTCAGATATGGACAAAAAGTCACAAAACGAGAGTGAAAGGGAGCTAGCTGGCTGGTGTATGTGTCATTTATTAGCATAATCAAGTGTTGGAAAAACGAAAATGGTGGGACAAAAACAGAATCGGCTTAAAAACCACATTGTAATGGAATTGAGAAAAGAAGATGATACGGTTTTCCATGTTTTATGGATGGATCGTAAAACGAGAATGACTTTGAGAAAAATAGTTATCAGTTTTTTTTTTGAAAATTTGTGTTTACAAACTTATCAGTACTGTAGGTATGATAAAAAAAGGTTTGTTGGTTAAGCATGTGTAAAACCTGTAATAGAAGGGTCCCTAATTGAGCCAATTTTTCTCAGTTCCTGTCAAAGATATCAAAAAGTTCACAACTGATTATTTGCTTATCATAAAGTCAGAAGAAGTGTTTTGTCAATGGACACATTTTTGATATCTAGCGTAGGAATTGAGATAATTGAGCTCAAACTTGGGGCACTTCTATTACAGGTTTTACGGTAGCCGGAATTTTAATTGCAAACAAATTTGAAGTTATCTGAGCAGAAAAAAATTCGTCAACGACCTGAGAATGCTAATGAATTTCACAAAGAAAATACAATAGTTTAACTCTTATTTTTCAGTTTTTTGAAAATTTGGGTAATATCCCGTACTTGAATTTTTCAATTCGGAAAAATTGGAAAAATATCCCAAAATTTATATTTTTTCAATTTTTAAGAATTTGGAAAAATGACCCAAAAATTGGAATTTTGAAAAATTTAATAGTAAGAGTTTTCCCTAAATTGACTTTCTCAATTTTTTGAAAAAATTGAAAAAATGACTCTAATATTTAAAAATTTCTATTAAAAAACAATTATAAAAAAAATATATCCCAAAATTGAATTTTTCCATTTTTTTTTACATTAGAAAAATGAACCATAAATTTGAATTTAGTTAATAGTTGTACTAGCGTTAAACCTGTAATAGAAGGGCCCCACAATGTTAGATTTGAGCTAATTTTTCTCGGGCTCCTATACAAGATTTCAAGCATTTGTCGATTGATAAAATTTTTATGATATTGTGGTAAACAATTTATCAGTTTAGAACTTTTTGATATTTTTGACAGGAGCCTAGATAAATCGACTTAATGTTAACGGATAGATCTACTATAGGTTGTACAGTAATTTCTGAGAATTCAAAACCTGAAAAATTACCGTATGACTTTAACAAAAACAGAAAGAAAATCTACAAAAACGAGGTTCCCCAACTTGAATAAAGTTTGGCTTCTGAAGAAATATTCAGAAGCTGAAACGTATTGAAGAAGACAAATGTCCAGCTATTTATCCCATCTACCGAGATCTATAGTCAAGTTCTAAGGAAGAAACCAATTTGTGTGTGAAGGTCCGAATGTTGTTGGAGGAAGAAGGGGGCCAATAAGAGAGTTGACGAAATAAATGTTAGCTGAGTTGGAAGAAGAAGAAGAGAGGGTGGAGTTCTACGGCCATTAGAATTGAAGAAAGAGGAAATGCTCCGAAGAGAACAACCCAGACAGACGTTCCGGTTGTAGCACTCATTTAACTGAGAGTTTTATGAATAATTCATGTTTCGAACAGGAGCGAAGGGACACCTTTTTCTATTCATGACTTGTGGTTAAGCATGCAGAAAAGTGGTCGAAAAAGAAGAAGAAAACAGGAGTGAGGAGAATTCTGTGTGGTTGTTTTGGAGATGTTGTGTCGTCGTTTCAAGTTCCGAATTCTTTTGGGAATTGACACGCAAAGAAGTGACAAATTGTGTGCATACGCTTAAAAATGCGACAAAAGAACGAAAAAAGGGAGTAGGGAAGAGAGAGGAGAAAGTTTATCAGATTAGGAGACGTTTTCCCAAAGTTTTCAATAATTGCAAATTGTATTTTCGGTTTCCCTTTGAAGTGAGCAGAAACCGATTCCGCTGTTTTTTGAACCACATGTTTGGAGTTTGGATTCTGAAAATTGAGAATAGCAAATATAAGTTAACATACAGTACCGGTCAATAAGGACATTTTGATTGTTTTCAGAAGCCTGGAGCTTGGCTGTTTAGTTTTCGATCACTTTGAATTTTTGAAAGTTTAAAACAGATCTAGATTGAAAACTTTGCATTCACAGAATTTTTTGAAAATTCCTAGTTTTTCAGCCACATGCCGATTTCTGAAAGACACCCCGTTGGCTCGTTTTGGACTGTTTTATATCATTCAAAGTTTTCAAAGTGATCGGAAACCTGAAAGCCGAGTTCCTGACTCTTGAAAATGTCTGAAAATGATAAAAATAGCCGAAAAGCAATTGAAAAACAAGGTTTTGTATGTCTTACTGAGCGTTACTGTATTTGTGTTTTCCTTTGAGAGGGTTTCACTTACTAGTTCAAGATCAATGGATCTGTATGATTTTGATTCGAGAGGTGTATCTGTAAATTTGAAAATCATTGGAAAAAATTGGGGACGAAAAAAATCATCCAAAATTTGCTGAAAAAATAGGAAAACTTCAAAATCAGAGAGGTTATTTTTGAGCCTTTTGATTATTAGTTACTCAACGATTCGGATTTTAATTCTTAAAACTGAAATTCAGAATACCATTAATCCTGTATTAGAAGACCTCTTTAATACAAAAGTCCCTCTAATACAGGAGCCCTCCATGAGCAGTTCGGAAAAATAGCATATCACCCTTCAAAATGTGACGTTTGATATTAAAAAACATTTCGTACGGTTTCAGTGCAAAATATTCCGGAGATCCCAAAATTTCACAGAAATCTGATGAAAAACACTTATTTGCTGAATAAATTTTGATGAAATTGTTAGCTTTACATCAAATTTGATCGAGGAATCACCGATTTTTTTTAAATGAAAACGTTTGTAAAAATAGAAGCTCCCCTTCCACTGGAATGTCCCTCTAATTGAAGGGCTTCTGTAATAGAAGGCCCCTCCAGGGTAGCCTGGGACAATAGAAGGTCCGGCCCTTCTAATACAGGTTATTCGATTTCAGAACTTTTTCCATGTCGTAAATCCTTGATAATGTTTATAAGCAACCATCCAAATCATAAAATTTGAAATTTTTTATTTCTTATTATTTTTTAGAAAATTACCACATTCAACGGAATCCATAGAGCTGTATAGAAATCTGAATTAAAGCGAGAAAGATGCAATGTGTACATACATATAGAAGCTGGTAGGTTTGAACATTTAAAGAGAAGAGGGGGAAAAACTAGAGACAAAATAAATGGGGATGGGGGAGGATGGGGGAAAAATCTACGAAAAATCTAGTTATCAAAACACGGGGAGCAGAAAAAAGGGTAAGGGAGAGAGAGAAGAAACTGGGATAAAAGAGCACCGGAAAGTGCCCAAATTCTAGAATTTAGAAAGGAGGAAAAAAAATAGAAACCCGATGGAAAGACAAAAGCAAAAAAAGAAAGAAAAATGAGGAAAAATAGAGGAGGAGAAGAAACACAGGTAGAAATCTATCAGAGTCCTTCGACATAATTTGTTTTTTTTTTGGCAAGTTTCAGTCTCAGTTCATAAAGCAATTTTGATGGATTTTTGTTTGAGATGGATTGGTGTTTTTGGGGGATTGGAAGGGGCTTGTGACAGGAGGTGAAGGGTTACTGTAAAGAATGACTAGATCAAGAGAAAAAAAATTGTCGAATAAAAATGTATTGGCTATAAGCTGAGTGTGGCACCCGCTTGTTATTTTTGTATGTGCTGTTAGTGTGGTACAATTAATCACCTAACACATATTATCATCATCATCATCATTGAAAAGAAAAATTTTAGACACGTATTGAGTTAAATTTGGTCCTGTTTCTGAACATCCGGTACTACTATTCGTGCTCATCGTCTTCTGTAACCGTGCGTGCTGTTTCCGGTTCTTCGGGTATCCGTGATTGGTACCATTCTCGATTTTCTTCCAGTTGATCCAATATGTTTTGAGCATCCGGATACACAAGATCCGCCCATGTTTCGTAGAGTGGATGAACGATGTAGTCGATGAAACCAACCTTTAAAAATTGATAATGATGATTAGAATTACGAATTTTGTGAAACCTGTAATAGAAGGGCGCCCACAGGATCAAGTTTGAGCTAGTTTATCTTGGCTTCTTTACAAGATATCGGAGATGTGTCAACTGATAAAATGTTTGTGATATTATGATAAACAATTTATCAGTTCACAACTTTTTCATATCTTCGACAGGAGCCGAGATAAAGTGGCTTAATGTTAAAAGGCAGTGGGCCCTTCTATTACAGGTTTTACTGTAATTTTTCAGTATTCGAAACTTCGAACATTAGTGTCTGATCTTATAAAAACCAAAAAAAGTTCTAAAAAATGAATTTCCTTATTTCTCTTGAACAATATATGGGTTCTGAAGCTCATTAACCACTTTTGTATATTTCTGACAAGAACCGTTATGGGGCCCTTTTATTAGAGGTTGTAGTGTCTATCAAATTTTCATAATTCTTCTTATCAAATTTTGTAACTTTTCCTCATACCTGAGATTTTTCAATCGTCACATTTCCTCGATCACACATTGGCGAAATCTCGAGCCCGAGTTCTTTTTCCTTGTCTCCCTGCCTCCAATATTCCTCCATTATCCTCTGATTCCATTGCTGATACAATTCGATGGGCTTAGTTGGATTTGAGAGGTCAGCCAGATGAATCATCGATTGGAGAACCTGCAATAGGATTATGATGACACATGAAAATAAATAAGCTCTAAAATGCAAACCTGAATTTTGTCGTTGTACTTGTCCAGCACGATGATATTGTTTCCGGCCACCTTCTTCGCCTCGACCATTGTTTTCAAATCAGCAAGAAGAGACATGTGTTTGGACATATCAGTAGCCAAAACCTATAAAATCACAATAAATAAGGGACTGTTCCATGCAAACCTATAATTCTTAAAGGACCCGTCATTTCCGTTGGGGTCTTCTATCACTACTACACACGTGATCCACTCATGACTAATCAGAAAGACCGTATGGTGTTGTCACTTTTTTCAAATAAACACAGAAGAAGACCCAGTCCACCAGCAGCGCATTTTCCTAATTTAATGTGACACTTCCGGTCCACCATCATCTTTTCTCTTTTCATTATCATTTGCTTACCATATCAATGACAATTTTTCGGAATTGCAGCCGTTGTTTTCTGGACAAGTTTCCGAGGAAATCACAGTTGCCATCTTGCAAAAGTTTGAATGCAACTGCCAGATGATGCTGCTCCAGAACACTTTCATCATTGTACATGATCGCTAATTCGTTGTCTACAAAAACATTTGATTAGGAAGGCGTAAAAGGAAGTAGGAGGGTAGGTACTTACTTGAATTGATCAAGTACTGATTCGTGAATCCTGGATGGTCGACGTCGTGAATGGCTCCGGCAAAGATTGCAGCTAACACTTCTAGATCAGAGAATACATCCTAAAAAATTTTACAGTAGTCTAGACTCTCTTGAATATAAAAACTCACATTGAGAACCGGTGACATGAGCAATACGTGCATGGATTGTGCCACATCTGCGGCATGGATAAAATTATGATAATGGTTGTTTCGATAGTGATGTTCGAGATTGAGCAAGTAGGTGACCAGAGTATGAGCATGAATTTCAAAAGTCTTGAGGAGATTACGTTGTTTGAATAATGAATAAGTGATAACGGTGAGTGAGTGATTCTTTGAGTGCTCGTCAATTTTGAAGACGTCGGGACCCCAATCATTGAGTCGTTGCATGTGAACAGCAATCTCCCGTGCGCAGTTCACTCCGTATTCTGGTACATGACCATCGTGGGATGGAGCTCGCAGCTTTCGGACTCCCGAGATTTTGTTCATCGCCGCCGTTTGCGCTTTCTTCAAAATGGAGAGTGTCATGGGGCCGGATGTTGAGGGGCCTTGTACCTTAACACAAAAGCGATTAGTGAACATTTAGGAAAAAACAGGAAGAGGATTCTAGATTAATGTTTCCATCTTCTCCATCTATCTTAAACATGTGGCTGATCTTTAAAATAGAAGAAGTGTATGTTACTATTAATTTATTTGTTTACCATGTATCGTAAAATCACATTTTGAAGGAAATCGGAGCAGTTGAATGCGTTATGAATAGAAATCATTTAGAGATCAGATCAGAACGTCTTCTAAAAATCGTCGTTACTGCAGAATAAAGAGTGTAAAGTGAGTAGCCGATGGCCGTCAACAAAAAGATAAGTGACCATCGGCGGGTGGAGAAAAAAAAGAAGTAGAAGACGGTCTGTTCTGATTGGGACGTGATTTTTCGAGAAGCCAAGGTTTTTCTGATTCTTTTGAAAGTATTTAGCAGAAGTGATCAAAGTGCAAAAAAAATGGATAAGCTACAGTACCTCGTGCATTGGAATTATGACATTGTTGTTCCCGTCGTCTTCATTTTCAGAATACATTTTAGGTTTTTGGACAAAAGAGCCAGTTGTCAAAAGTAGTACGAAATGTGTGTATGGGGATGTACTCATTGTGTGTCGCTTCCATTTTTTGAAGAACAATCTTCTGGGCAAGCCCGCCCCCGACAGGTTCTTACCACACACATACACTATGACTAGATAGATAGATAGACACATGCAGGAGACAGTTTTTTTTTGTTTTTTATTATTTGACAAAACACACCTCAGTGGGCACTTCGATCTCGATTGACGGTTCATCCTCTTCCTTGTCCATGTAGGTGGTGATCAAAAATTTGGAGACTTGTGTTCCGGATTTGGACGATTCGGCAAAATGCGACAACTCCTTGTTGAGCATCTTTCGGAACTGCAAACATTGAGGGTGATAATTACCATCATGTGTTATCATTTTGCGTGGCGCGGGATGCTAATTAGTTGATGATACCGTCCCCCTTTTCCCCGTCGTTCTTTATCCCCGCCCCAAATACAGTCAAGAGAGGCCATGTTTAAAAATCGAGAGAGGAAAAAATGAAGGAAAATCACCTCTGCGTCTTCATTCAGAAGACGTCGAACCAACCTGTTCTAATCACTATATCACTATCGTCTCTATCTCTCCTTCTCTTTTCTTCTTGCCCCCTATCACCATAAAGTATATAACAAATAATGACACCATCAATCTACAGCATCAATCACCGGAAGTCGCGCTTGCAAACCGCTACTAGAAGCCAAAGCACTTCGCCGTCTGGCGCTCTCTTCGTTTCGGTTTTCTTATCATATACAAGGCCTGCGCGACAATTTAGACGGTTTCAAAAAGATATCAAAGAGAGACGCAGGAAGTATGAGGCTCATTTCAAGTGCAATTAATGCGACTGGCGCCTTGACGCTAACACCGAACACTTGTCGCGCGGTTCTGACCTTATTCTCCGCCGGAAACAGATGGGGGATCTTGTCAATAGTTCGATTCTTGCCCCATGACGTGAGAACCGTTTGTATGCAGACTAGGATCTTGGCGCAGTGCCAGCATGTACTTTTGCAACGGCGATCACACATCGGTTACGGTAGACATACTGGATCCTGACCTCTTCTCTTTCTCACCCCTTTTTCATCAACACAGGGGGCAGTGATATCAGTTACCGTAACCCCTTCCTCTTGCGGTCAGCTCACTTCTTCTTCTTCTTTTTCAATTCCTTTTCTTCTCTTTTTTTGAGTAACAAGACAAGTGCCATTTCTTAGATTAAGTTAGGCTCTATCTCTATCTCCTCTCATAAACCTTCTTCCGATGACATTGCTGCTCGGATTGAATTTAAATTCAGAAGAGGGGTCACATCTGCGTGCTTTTAGAACAAAAATTGCTCAGAGAATGAAATAAAAGAGAAGAAGAAGAGACTAAAAAACCACTCACCTTACTGCTCGCCATTTCAGACACTGATCGATGCGTTTGAATCGTCTCCAGCTGGTCGAGACACCAATCGAGTTCTTCTGAAAATTGAAAAAAATGAGAATTTCGTTTCGTGGGTGATTCTAGATTTTAGATCAAGGAAACATTCTATGTCCGTCGTCATGCGTGTAAACTTAATGGCGCCAAACCAGAGGAAACAGTTTCCGGCGAATCACAAAACAGCTTCGGGAACAGATATATGAAAAAGTTGACTTATCAAATCTCTCAAACTACATTTTCATCTCTAGTTTGATTTCTTTCTAGCATACTTGTCACGGGCCGGGCCGGCTGGTCAAACCGGCCCGGCCCTGTTGGTCCGGGTCAGATTTTAGAATGCCCAAATTTTGAAGTTTTTTGAAAATTTACAAAGTATGTTTTTTCCATAAATTTTGAAGTTTCGATACTTTTAATAGGGCAGTTTATCCCAAGAAGTTGTTTTCCAGGTGGAATTCAATGAAATTTTCTCAAAAATTTTCAAAAAATTAGCTAACTATAAGGAATTTGACAGGTATGGCTAGAGTACCGTAAACGCTCTAATAGAAATTACTTTTTGATATCTTTCACAGGAACTGAGATATACGGGCTCAACGCTGGCGGGTTGGGTGCCGTTCTATTAGAGGGTTTACTTATCATTCCTCTTACCGAGTGTATCATGCGCACATTGCACCACATCGTCTGGAAGTGGAGTATTGTGCAATGGCGGTCTTTTCGCACTTCGATTCGCGTGTCGACTGTCGTCGCTGTTCTGAAATTTGAGAATTTTTCTTTATGAATTTTGGGAAAAGTCTCCATATTCCCACATCTTCTTATTCCCATCCATCCATTCCCCCAAAATCCACACGTGATACCTCATGTGCTAGAAAACGTTTCCCATTGTTCTAGAGTGTCGTGAAGGGTCCCTATTTACATATGTACATAGCCTCTGGTATGTCGTGCGACATTTTTTCTGAACCTTTTTGAGAGAAAGAGAGAGAGAGAGAGAGAGAGAGAGAGAGAGAGAGAAAACGAAAACTACTCTTTTCCCTTATTGCATCTTGTAATTGCTCATCTAAGACCAGCACATCAAGATGGAATCATGAGAAAAAGAGCTCAATTCTCAAATTTCCCGTCTTCTCCTTCTTTTTTCTCAAATCTTTGATTGTTGTACTTACACGGTAGACACAAATTGTTCGATTTTAAAAGGCTACTTTTAGTGAAATCAAAAATCACTCCACAACAATGGGAAACTTTTAAAGAATTGAAATTATTTTTTTCCAAAGAGCTTTTGCTGCTAACCCGTTTAACTTTTTTTTCTCGTCTTGCAAAAGTGGCGCCTCTCAAGTAGACAAAATAACATGAAATATACTGTCCTCAGGGAATCGGTTATAGCTTCGTGAAGAAGGAAAAAAGGAAGAAGGGGGTCTTGTTATTCCAGGATGGTGGAGCAGAGCACAGGAAAAATGAGATGGATTGGTGAGAAATAACTACAGAGAGGAGAAACGGGAAGTATTCCTATACCTATAGAAATTGTCTTCCTGTTTCTCATTTTTCTCATTTTTTTTTCTTTTTTCATTCGTTTCTTGGATGTTTGATCTCCCTTACCTGGATGTTGGATATCGAAATCAGATTGGATCGAACGTTTCGAAGACTGGCTAGTAGTTGAGCAAACGGGGTTACAATTAGGTCGTCTCCGTGTCTGAAATTATGAATCGGTTGTATTTTGAGATTTTTGGAAATTTTTAACAGTATGTCAATTCTCAGTTTTTGTCTACTAGTTGGTGTTCTAATTGTTATCATTTTAGGCAAATAATTCAGAGGGTACAAAGCAATTTAGGGGTACAACATACCTGGAAAAATCCGAATTTTGTACCCCCGGGATTGTTGTACCCTCTGAATTATGTGCCATCATTTTAAGACAAATTTCAGATTTTTTTTCCACATTATGTTTTTCTGATTATGCATAGAACCATGCTTCGAAGCAGAAGAGAAAAAAAAATAAACGAATTGGATGACTAGTTCGAGGAAGAAGAGCCTTTCTAAGCCATCGTAAATACATATAGATGACTTCTAGTCTATCTATTTTGTTGATGACTTTTCGTTTTTTTCCTTCTTCTTCTTCTTTTTCAAAAACAGAAACTATATAACTCATCATTCCACACAGAAACATGCATCTGAAGCTCCTCACCGAAATGTGAATCCGGATTCTCCGAATTTCCGACGGACACTTCGGTTATTATTGTTATTCAAGGAAATCGACATAGTGAAGTGATTTGAGATCGATTTAGTAGATCAAGATAGTTTGTAAGAAGAAGAAGAAATAGAAGACGTGGAAAAGGAGAAGAAGAAGAAAAATAACTGAATGGAATGAAGAGCAGCAACACAACGTCTAGGCTCAGCTGCGTCGGCAGAGGCAGCACACAACCTTCCAAACCGCACCGCCCCCCTATTCCAGGACTCCGCCCATTTTTGTTTGTCTTTTTTTTCTTTTACGAGGAAAAAGTGTTAGAAAAAGAGAAAGTGGAGGGGCCACATTTACTTTATTTTTCAGAAGTTATTATGTGACAGAAGAGCACACAAAAAATGATTGATATGAAAGGTCGGGTAGGGCAAAATAAGCTTCTTTTCCGTTTTTCGGTTACTTTCAGAAGGCAGAAAAAAGGTTCAAAGAAGAAGAAGAAGAGAATTGGGTTTTTGAGTGTTGGAAGTCTCTTCCGGGAACAGGTATTATGGTTGAATGACTTTGAAAAAGTGCAGAATAAAACTCATTTTCTATGGAAATATTTATTTTCCAATACTTTTCTATCCTTTTCTATTTTTCCTTTTTTGAGAAATTTCTACAATGTCTCATGACTTTTCTGAAACCCATAACCAGGTGATCAAAAGTCATGAGCCATTGAAGGAATAGAAAAAAACGAGAGACAAGAGATTTAGACACTAAAGAAAATAGGAATACCAACCTTCGAGACGGCCTTCTAGAAGATGAGCAAGTGGCAAGCAGATAGTCGGAACTGGGAGCTAACTTTTGAATAATGATGGAAATAATAGTAAGAAAAATGTTTGAAGCCGAACAAGAATTTTGAAGGAAGGTGTGAAACCCCCCGAGGTGTGAAATCAGCAATCCGAATACACACGACAACGACCCCTTCCCGCCCCGCGCCCTCCCACCCCTTGAAAAGACTCCGAGGAACAGAGATGATGAAGAAAAAGAGAGAAAAAAGAGAAATATCGGCCACGGTATTTGTTTGTTAGTTTGTCCTCAATCGAAATGCAAGAAACGGTTGGAAAATAGTAGTAACCGGGAGGGTATAGGTCTCCCCTTCTGTATGTGCGAAACTGTACTGGCTCCCCGACCTCTTCTTATTCGTTCTTCTGACCCCTCCCTTCCTCGAAATCATCCTTTATTTGGGGGGCTACCACTACTAAAAGTACGACGTGAGCGCTGAGCGCACCGAATAGTTTGAGCGGGAAGGAATTGGGAGCGAGCGCCTGTGCGCGGCGCGGTACGTGAAATTGTCTGTATACACACGCACGCCACACATGAGGCACACGCACGCAAACATACGCTACGTCACACGGGGCATACATAGGGAAAAGGATCCACAAATCGACCAGCAACACCTGAGGTCGCGAACCGGCGGGAGCATCACCCCTGGAGCTGGGAGCACACACAGGAAAAAGCGAATATTTAGATAGGAAAGATGACGGAGCAAAGGGTCAACTCGATCGAAATGCAAAGGTTACAGAGCTTGGGATATCTGATAGGGTTAAGATATCTCGTGGAGGATGCTGATAAGTTTTATGGTCCAGAATAAGATCGGATCAAGAAGCTCGAGTGAATCTCATATTGCCACCATTGGTAATATGAAGATCCTGAGCATAGGGGTAAGTTTCAAGTACAGTGATCAAGAACAGTCATAGGTTGATTTCGACCATTTTCAGGAGTCTGGAGCTCGGCTGTCAAGTTGTTCATCACTTTGACCTAGATTAAGAACTTTCGTTCCCAAAATTAGTTAGAAAACTCGCCAATTTCTGAAGGACACCTTATTTTTTCACTCCTTCAGTACAAAAAAAAAGGAAAAAGGGGGTCCTTCAAAAAATAGGAAATAGCTGAAAAATTATGAATTTTCTAACTAATTTTGGGAAGGAAAACTTTTAATCTAGATCTATTTTATAACCTCCCAAATTTTCAAAGTGTTCGGACACTGGACATCCGAGCTCTATACTCCTGAAAATGGCCAAAGTGGGTCAATTGAATTCTAGACTTTCTATTCGAAGATCCCAAATATCAAGTATAACTAAAAGCACCAAATATTATGGATCAACTTCGTTGAAGTGCTTCCTAAGCCTGTATGATAAGCTCCAGGACGATAATCCACGAAAATTATTCTAAATGACTCCAGATCTCAAATCTGTACAACTACAGTAAGCTGATCGGCGGATAAATTTGTCATTTTCAGTTTTAAAAATTGGTACAGTCCTGAAACTGATGACCTAGTTAGTACAAGAATCATGTTCAAAGGGTAACTGTCAAAAAAGGGTTTCTTTCAAGATCAATCATTGTGAATCTTATGACGGAACTTAACACTCGTTTTGTTTTCTTAAACGGAAGTTACAGTAATCTTGTCGATGGTCAAAGAAATGTTAAAACAATCAGAAATATAGAATTGAGAATCAGAGGGAATCCATAAGATCAATTCATAACGAGGAATTCGAACCGTAACCATGGAATATTAGGAATTCAAGGAATCATAGAGCTGGCATATTACGAAGCAAAAGAAAAATAATTTATTCATACATTGCTTGAATTTTCAGCTGCAAGGGTATCTAGGAAACACTCACTCAGAAATTGAATTCATACAAATTTTCTGAGCAACCTAACTAACAAAAAAGTGTTTTTATCTTGCCAATTAACGTTCATTGCTTCCCAAACACTAATGCGTGTGAACTCACTGACGATTTGAGCGCGCTCGCAGGAAAAGACTTTTGAAGGAGCCAAAACAAGAAGGTGTGTCCGACGGATGTCTCTGACTACGACGATGAAGGTTCGGTGGCATTTCGGATGATGGCGATGGATGGATGACAGAAGATCCAATTGAAGACGACATCGTCAAGTAGGGGGGATAAAAAAGTAGAGGAAGAATACGAAGGCGAAGAAAATGAACACTCTTTTTTTTCGATGACTCTTGCACAGAGGGAGAGAGAGAAAACGAGAGCCACGCTGATTTGGTTGTCGGCCCAGACGCCCGAAAACAACGGATAACGACGAGAGTGTGGGCAGAGCTTGAAAGAAGAAGAAGAAGAAGAAGAAGAAGAAGAAGGATGGAGTAGAAGAAGAAGAAGAAGAAAAAGATGATGACACAGAGGAGTGGCAAAAAGAATAAGAAGGCAACTAATACGGGATTTCTGGACAAACGGACGTCAGAGAGAAATAGAGAAAAGAGCTAATCATCTTTCACTTCGTATGGAAATCGGGGGAAAAAAGAGATCAGAGACTCTTCATTAAAATATCAGCCATATGACAATCATGTGAAAAAAAAGGAATTGACTGATCAATTTAATTAGATGTACTCATAGAAGGACTAGGAAGACATTTCAAAAGATCAGAAAGTGGAGATACTGTAGAGTTGGTAAGATAAGAGAAGTGATAGAAGAAGAAAAAAACGAACTCAACATCATCTACGTCGTCTTCATCGTCGTCGTCGTAGTAGTCTTTTTCGTAGTCATTCATACGGTCAAGAGGAATATAGATATAGATGCACTTGCAGGCAGATTTAAAAGAATAAGAAGAAGACAGTTCGATGGGAAAACCGACAAAGTCTCTTTTGCGTATTCAGTTGATTATCATCACAATCGTGAAAACGAAGAAGCAGGCCCTCTGCAGCAGCAAAAAAGAATCAGCAAAGATACAGGGAGACAAAAAAAAGTGGGCGGAAATGACTTGACGGACGAGATGACACTACGACGACCGATACAGTTTCTTTTTGACACGACGATGAAGTCCGTTTCCTTCAGATTCAATCTTTATCTTCTTTTCAATTTTTCATTTTGTGCAATCCTGATTGCTTTAAAAGTACCGTACTTCGTCTAATCCCCTCCCCCCAAACTCGAACCGTTAACTTTGAGCTCAATTATCTCGATTCTTGTAAAAGATATCAAAACTTGGTCAACTGGCTAATTATTCATCATGATCTCATCAATATTTTATCTGTTTACAAATGTTTTATATCTTTTAAAGGAATCGAGATAATTGAGCTCAAAGTTGACTGTTTGAAAGGGCTTCTATTAGTGGAAATACGGTAATATATCAATGTTTAAAATGACTGTCTGATGATCGACGGAAGCAGTTGCAGCTAAGAAAGAAAAGGCCGCCACCGCGGGGTTGATCACCGCGTCATTAATCATGATATCAGACCGGAAATAAGAGGGCCCCACCGATGGCGCAGATCATCTTTGAAGGTGTGTGTTCTTCTATCGGATTTGCAAAATCGGTGATTAGAGAAAACGAAGAAAGCGATGAAGATTCTACTAGTACAACAGTCTTTGTTTTAATCTTTAGACAAGAATATCAGACTACAAGAGTGATAAAAGAGAGAAAAATGAAGAGATATAGTTCGCATAGACAAATACTCTCGGTTTGATGTTGTTTTAATTGAAACTTGATCTTGAGATAAAAAATATATAATTTTTTGGACTTGATCAAACCGGAAAGAAGAACAATTTTTCAAAGTAGCCTTGAACGAAATCCTTATCAGGGTGATAAAAATTGGGAATCAACTTTGAATGGCAGGAATCAGAAATGTCTGTCATCAAAATGAAACAACATTGTAGACTTTGGAAATGACAACAAAAAACTGAACTTTGAAATGAAATTGCGATGCCAGAAGTTTATCTAGAAAAAATTATCTAGAATGAAAATGAGGAAACCGGGTAACTGTAGATTTTTAGAGACAAAAATCAAGATTTCTATTAAAATAAAACAAAAAGTTTAAAAATCGCAAAATAAATGAAATCATTCGAAAAATAAAGATTTTTGGGACTTAAAGGTTTTCAGAAAATTCTTGACAATCCTATTCATGTCACAGTTTTTGCCTGCCACCCGCAAATCTTTAAAAAAATTTACCTACTTTCCGTAAAACTTGTATTAGAAAGGCCCTTTAACTTTTAAGGGGCCCTTCTATTGGAGGTTGTACGGTATATTATTCTGGTAAAAAAAGTTGGAGCTCTAGAAGAGAAACGACAGAAGACAACTACCGTAACCTAAAAATATTTCGATTTTCCTGATTTATTTTTGTTGTTTCTCTTTTTTTTAACCCAAAAAAAAGTCCGAAAATGAAAAATTGTGATTGAGAAAATTGATTGAACCGGCAAGAAAAATCTAGGAAGTAAGCATAATTTTAGGTTACTGTAATTGTTGTTATAAAACCTGATTTGAAAGATTTAAATTAATTCGATGAATCCTACAAACGAAGAAATATTCAGAAAAACTCAAACATATATGCAGAGCTAGAGAACAAACTTACACCATGAACTGTCTGGACTCGTCATCCAAATTAATAAGAAAAACAGATTTAGGAGGATTGAGTTGAGTTGGAGAGCAACATGGCATTACCACGACCATCGTGAGCCAACACTAAATGGTCGATCACACACAGGCAAAGTGTTGCAGCTTGATAAACTCGATGTGTGAGAGAGTGAGTTTCGTGTCTCTCTGATAAGCAATGACAAACCGCCAGTGCATAGACGAAAGAAACCTCGGTTTCAGGCGGTCGGAAATTGTTTAGGTGCACTGTGCATCACTAACCGATTGCCCAGGGAATACTTCTGATTCACGTGAATGCCTTTGGTGTCTTTTCGGACTCTCGAGTTACTTTCTATTCAGATGAAGATAGATGTTTTTCGGAATGTCAAATGTACAATGTTATCTCAACTCATATTCAGAGCTGTTACTCAAACAATCTCAAAGTTCTAGAATCCGGAAGAACGATTTTTGTACTTATCAGAACATTCTTGAGCGCGGCGACCTAGTTACGTCACACAACAAAATGCAAAAGAGTGATAATTACGAAGAGCACACCCTCCACTGAAACCATCATCATCAGCAAATTGTGACCTATGAATGAATCATATTTCCACATTTCTAGAATACCGTAAAACCTGTAATTGAAGGGCCAAGTTTGGGCTAATTTATCTTGGCTCATATGCAAGATATCAAAAATGTGTCAACTGATAAAATGTTTGTGATATTATGATAAAAAAATTAATTTCCGTAAAACCTGTTTGAGAAGGGCCCCTCTGATAAAAGGTACCGTGTTGAAACAGTAATTTTTGATTAAAAAACTTGCTCAATTTCGGTGAAATTGACAGATTTGGAATTTTGAACAGAAATTCGTCGACCTGAAAAATTTTCGGAAAATATGGCCGGAAAAATAGAAAGGCCCCGTGTAAATAAAGGGCCCTATTAATAGAAGGGCCTTCCGGAGTGCCTTGGAAAAATAAAAGGACTGGCTTAGAAGACAGGCTTTACGGTAGGTAAAATTTTTTGTGTATTTTTGACACGAACCAAGATAAGGTTGCTCAAAGTTAGGGGCCCTTCTATTGCAGGGTTTACGAATTTCTGATTTTTTTAAACTCCATACGTTGTTGTTTTTTTCCAGATTTCGCTCCTCATAGCTTCTGGGTTTCTGGGAGGAAGCGAAATTATGAGAGACGCAGAAATCACCAGATAAATGTTTTGGACCCATGGTTCCGGGGGACTCCAACAACTGCCACACTCCGGAGTCTTTTTTGCTTTTTTAACCACCACCGTCAACATCCCAAGAAGCTCGTCCTAATTGTGTTCAAACGAGAAAAAAAGCGAAAAAAAAAACAGATGATCCGGGTCCCGTCTTCTTCTTCTTTTCTAGCTTGGTTTCCATTCAGACTTCTTCTTGACAGCTCCGATGAAGAGGTGGATGACAGGAAAATGACAAAAGGCGACGATGAGATGAAGATGATGATGCTTCAGAAGACGTTGAGCGGTTTGACATGCGCACCCACTCAAGTGCTTCTGTGTGAATCGACTCTTTTATTATTGCTCCCCCCTCCCGGCCCCGTTTCGATAGATTTGATGAAAATTCGAGGTGGCAACCGGGGCTCCCGAGCCAACCCAACCGGAGAAAAAGAAGAAGAAGATGAAGCCATCGTTTCTTCTTTTCTCTCTTCCACCACTTTCTGTCCCCACCAAACTCTTTTCTCTTTCGCTCGTGACATCGGTCATCGCAACATTTATGGGGCCCCGTGGCGTTGCCGGCGCCTGTGAGAAAATAGCATCAGTCGGGAGAGCACCGGGCGAATTATTACACACTTTCTGGTCCCCGGTGTGTGACGTAGACAATTGCAATTGCAACTTGTGGACCTTTTCTGATAAAACGATAAGGTAGAAGAATTCCTTCTACTCCTTCATCTTCTTCTTTTTCGACGTTGACGTTGTTGTCTTTTTAAAGCCCCAAATGCGATTTTGCAAGAAGTAACAACGCCACAGTTGTTTTGTGTGGCCCTCCTTCGCGCACAAGACCCTGGCATCTGGAGTCTTTTCTACTCGCGCCACCCTCAGGGGGCTCATATCGGTCACACCTCAAACATGCGCTCTTCTCGTCGTCTTCTACTTGCTTCACACACTCTAGAAGACACACAACACCATCTTCGTCACAACTAACACTTCTTCTTTCTTTTCTTCTTCTTCTTTTTCTTCTTTTTCTTCTATCTCAATTCTTCAACACTTTGTAATTCATTCCTTGATTCATTTGGAATGTCCTCGAAAACAACGATAATTTGGAAAGAAGAAGGAGAAGGAGAAGGAAGAACTCCGAGGATCCCAGAAATCCAAAAAACACAAGACACCTCGAAAAAGAAGAAGAAGACAATTCCAGAGAGAACAAATGTCGGTGCCAGTGGTATAGACAAAAAATATATCCAGTGTCAACACCAGAACTATGTTCAATTTTTCCGATTCTAGGAGACTAAAATTCTATAGGACACAAAAAGTCAATTTTGTGGAAATTGAATAGAAATGTTGTATGGATGGGAATACAAATGGGAATCATGATGACAATGATGATTATTGGTTGAAAAAAAAGCGAGACAGAAAAGATCATACGAATTAGAAGAAAGAGATCAAAGTTCGTTGGTGCACACGCTTCAAGGACTTCCTTCCGGAGAGATTAAAAGTGGAAAAAAGGAATGAACAAGAAATTAGAGATTATGAACGGAGACAAGTTTAAAAAATTAAACTAGCAGATGATGAAGCAAGATGAAAATTAAAGGAGCACTATATAAATCAGAAGATATTGATTATCATGCATTATTAATTATTCAAAGGAAAGTTATTAACAAAGAATAGATATTTGGAATCAGAGAATCAAAGCTTATGGGTTTAGCATTAAAAGAGGACAAGGTAGCAAGCGTTTTCAGGATAAATTCAAAAAAAGATTTTATTTCAAAAAACTTACCCGTGCTCATTAGACGCGATTGATGACGCTCGACTGACAGGCCGTAACGATGATGCTTCTCGAAGATCATCGCTGGCACGGTAGAGGAATGATTCTCGTCTTGCGTGTACCGATGATGATAGTGACGGTGTCAGATGGGCACCTCCAAGTCCATCAGCTGCAGTTGCCGAGCCGGCGCTGAACGTCGACACGGTAAGCTCGCGGGGCGGATGATAGGATGAAGCGGAAGAGGTCAATTTGTGATTACCGCCGGGAATAGTAATAGACGCTGATGAGCGCGGCGGCAACGCTGGCGTCCGCGACGTCGAGGCCGACGGCGAAGAGGTGCGAAAAAAGTTGTGCAGGTGGAGTTCGCGACGGAGACTGGCTAATCCGAAGCCTCCGCCACCACCTCCACCTCCGCCACTACCACCTGCCGCCGACGACGACGACGACGAGCCGCGTCTTCGTGGCATTTGATATGACGAACGACAACAAGAGCAGAGCAGAGTGGCCCCTGGGCAGGACACGACAACCCGCGACTCTGTGCTCTGCTCCGCTGCTTCTTCTACTGCCTGCCTTGCTGCCCCAACTCGTCTTCTTCGCCGTCGTGCTCGCGCTCGCGCCGAGCCATCATTCTCTCTTCTCGGGCTCTCTGATTCTCTTTGCTTCTCGCTGTGCATTTTTTTTGTCTGAATCGTCTTGTCCGCATCGGCTTCACGCGTGCGCCACGCCCTCTCCGCAAACTAACCGGGTCCCTATCTCTCTCCCCATTTTTGTTGCATATCACTGCGTCTCTATCATCAGTGGTCCTCTCATCTTTCGGACAACCTTCTGACACACACTCACACACACACAAAACCCCTCATCTTTTTTCTCTTCTTCTTCTTCTTCTTCTTCTTCTCCTTACCACATTTTTCGACTGCCCGTTTTTACACAATCACTCAAACACACTCACACATTGAAGACATACGCAAAGGAAAATCTCTTCAGAAATGCTCTGGAATCTTATTTTGTTTATATTTACTCGTTTATTTGCCTCTGCTCCCCTTCTTTTCTCTCACACTCTATCGACCCAAAGCTTTTCATGTCAAAGACATCCTCATTAACAAGTCATTCTTTGTCTACAACTGCGCTAGTCAGTTGCACTAGAGAGATTACTAGAAATTATCAAAAAATGAGAAAATAGAGATACAGGAATTTGAAGGAAATTTGGAAGAAGGTAGTAGAGTAGAAGGAAAAAGCAGACGAATGAAAAAAAATAGGAGAACTGGAGAAGAGAGAAGAGTAGCCCATTCCCATAGAAACTTTCTACCAAAAAAGACCCATAAATCTAGCTTGAAAAAAATAGTTTGCTTCTTTTTGTTGTGGTCCTCTTCTTCTTCTTTTTTGTATATCTCGGAACATCCTTACGTATTCAGACTCATGCAAGGCAATACTACAAACTACTACTATTTCAGAAAATCTTCTTACCTCCTGGATCCTGGCACGAACCACACCGTGTGTCTTCTGGACGTCATATCGTCGTCGTGAATTTGGAACGAGACGCCGCGAGTGGAATCGTAGGCAGTGGTCGGCAGTTTGGAAACGGAAGGAGGCCGGCAGCACAGACGGTCAGATCGAGATGGTTTCGAATGTAACCGGTGGAGGTGGATGAGGGATCTACTTTCTGTTGGAAGATGAATTGTAGAATTGGGAAGAAGAACGAGAAGATGTGAAGGAAGAAGAAAAATAAGCTACAAATTAAGATAAGAGAACAATTGGGATAGAATATGGACAAGTCGGTTTACACCCCTCTGGGGCTAATCACGGTTTACTGTGGTAATACCAAGGAACGTCTTCAGAAGACTTCAAAATCAAATTTTCGAAAAACGGAAAGTTTGGGCATCAACTTAGAGACATTTCTGATCGATCTGTCCAGGTTTCAGCTCAATGGGTTTACCTTGAATGGGTTTAAAGGCGCGCTACATATGTGCGCACATACAGAATCTGGTGAAAGTTATTAGTAATGATAACGATGATACGGTATCAAGTTGGGGTTCGAAAGGGCCTGGATATAAAAATTCAAAACTTAAAATGTTCGTAATAATCGACCTAGGTGTGGTTTTGAAGTCGTTGTTCAGAAAATGAGAGAGTATCATCCATCATTTCATCTCATCAAGCTCCACCTGCTGTCTCCTCATTTCACTCATCACAAGAAACGGAGACACAAAAAACAAAGAATTCGTAGTGAGACCTGCTACCGTACCCCCGCGTAGTCCATCATTTGGGAATTCAGACTGCGTGTAAATAGCATAGAGATATACAAAATGGAGCCGAATACAAAAACAAAAATCGTATCTGTTTTTTTTTTCAGACAGCCAAATGCTATTTGAACGATTTGGGACTCGGGGAGTATACCATTTGATCTAGAGGGAATATTGAAATGAGAAAATATTATGGAGGGTTTTTGAGAAAATAATGAAAAAATAATTTAAAATTTTTGGATGGCACCTATAAGAATTGAAAAGAATTGGTCAACGAAACTAACACTTTCACAGGAAGTGATTGAAAAAAGAACAAGTTTTTATTATCACAAAGTGACATACAAGGCGTAGGGGTGTCTTGGGTGGGATTCTAGAATGTCTAGAATGAATTCTAGTCGGGAGAAGAAATGCTGAATGAAGATCATGAGAATGAAGGCGTTGAAAAGCAGAAGGCGCATTAATTGCAGCCTCTTGGCACATACTGACGGAAACGGAAAAGAGGGTCTTGGAGAGGGTTGAGAAGACGGTAAGGGGATACTCAAAAAGGCAATAATGGTAAAGGGTCAATCAAATGATTCATTTCGGATCATTCGAGAGCTCTCTTGCGTCGTATTCTTCTAGAAAACCAAAGTGCCCGTCTCCAAAAAATGGGATAAAAGAGAGCACATATGCGAGGTGGAAATGAGTTGGACGTTAAATAAGTTGGAGCCAGAGAAAACGAGTGCTTTCCTCTCTTGGTCCCAAAAGGTACTTTGCCACCAGTAGTCCCCCCTATTCACTTCCTCCAAAAACTGCCCTTGTTTCATAAAAGGTCCATGAGTAAGAGGAAAAAAGAAGATGAAGAAAAACGGAGCTGGAGAACCAGCAGTCAGTTGTGGTGACCTCGGAATTTATAATTCATTCATTCTCAGCTGAAGTTTATTGTTTTGAATTCTAAAATGTCTGTTTCCTACTGCAAGAGCCAAAAATATGTATACACTAACAAAGCTCGACTGGTTTTCTGAAAAAGAAGCATGTTTCTTCCAAATTAGCTTTTAGACATAATCTGATGACCTTGCTAGGCACTTTTCATAAAGGAGAAAAACAACTTTTGGTTTAGAACATTCAATTATGACAATCCACCGTTCAAGATTTTTCAAAATGTTGAAATTCAAGCATAGTTTCAGTTGTATTTAAAACAACAGTTATTGATTGACTAGCTTTTTGTAATTGTCTAGAATTAGAATGTGGAATTTTTTGAAATTTCTAAAAATTTGAATTTCCAAAACCGGTTTGCATTTGTGATAAAATTTGTATTTTTTGAAGTTCGTGTTCAATCATTTGCTGTCAAAAACCGCTAATTGGGATATTTGAAATTTTAATTTTCACCAAAATACCGTAAACACTCTAATAGAACGCCACCCGGACCGTCCACTTTGAGCCTATATGTCTCACTTCTTTTGAAAGATTTCAAAAAGTTGTCAACTAATAAAATTTTTATCATGATATCAGCAACATTTTATTAGTTAACAACTATTTGATATCTTTCACAGAAAATGAGATACATGATCTCAAATTTGATAATTCGAGTGACGTTCTAATAGAATGTTTACTGTATTTCCAATTGTTATGCATTTTTCTAATGCTATTACGAAAAAGTTGTAAAAATTCGAAACCCCCGAAAAACGCGGTCGAAATTTTAAACCGTTGCCAAGAGGGACGAGGATTTGAGTTCCCTCGCAACAAGAAACCTAGGCCACGGCGGCGGGACGCCATTTTTTAAAGTCTGTGGTTTTTACATTTTTTTTACGGGCCGGAGATAAAATCAGAAAGAAATCCCGAAATTTCGCCTTGTAAAAAAGCCGTCCCGCGGTCGTGGCCTATGTTTCTCATTGCGCGGGAATTCAAATTCTAGTTTTTATTCGCCATCTTCTTTAGCAATTTTTTTGTTTATTGTTTTTCAAGCTCTCAAAAGTTTGAAACCCAATTCCAATGAATGTGAACTACATCATCATAGTATTTCTAAAGAAAACTCGAGTTGTTTTCTAATTATTCTGACGCGACTCTAGACTGAAAACTTCCGTGTATGCTTACTAGAACGTACATTATCTAGATTCTAGAACACCTGGTATTCTCAGAATATAATTGGCTAGCGAGCAAGCAACATTTTTTGAAGAATCAATAGCAAAAAAGCATACATGAAAAATTAGAGAATAGAGAAATGAAAATGAAGGTGCCAAAAAATTAATAATTCCAGAATCAGTTTCTGCTTCTATAGAATTGTCGCTGACCAATTTTTGGTCTTTTCAGAATCCGAATATTTTTAAAACGAGACAAGAGAGTTCAAAGTGGGATGACTATTGATAATAACTCCTATCAATTTATATGACTTTCTCTCACAATTTGCCTTGGGAGATATAAAAAGAAAACTATAAATGTAACTTTTGGAATTCAGAAGTTTCATTTTTATTTATAGAGAGAAATTGGGTACTTGTTGGAAAAGAGCATCCGTTAAAAACAAATTTCGGGAGAATTTTGCACAGCTGGGGGAACTTCGGAAACGTCAAAAAACGTGTCAATAGATTGAGGAAGGAAAAGAGACGGAAAAGAGTCTTATAAATAAATAATAAAAAAGAGACTGGCGCCCAGAAGGTCCTTTTGTAACGTTGGCGGGGGGACAAAATAGAGAAGAAGAAGAAAAAGAAAAAGGGACCTATCGAGTTTCAGAAATGAAAAAGACCTCGTTGAGCTGATCGATTTGGGTCAGAAAAGATGGGTCTTCGGACAAAAACATACTTTGAAAAAAGAAGAAGAAGAAGAAGCTGGATGGAAGGGGCAGGAGTTTACGATTTTATGACCCCCGGCTGATGTGTTGTTGGGAATTGAATGAAAATTGAAGGGATCAATTAGAAAACTCGGAAAAAAAACAGAATGAAAATTGAGTTGACAGTGTCTTGTAGACCTAAATTGATGAGGAACAAGAAAAAGAAAAAAAGAAGAAGAAAGCTTCGGATGGAAACCGAGAAGAAAAAAGGAAAAGAAGAAGAAGATGCTGGAGAAACTAAGCCACGACAAGAAAGTGGAGAAATCAGCAAAAAAAACGAAGACGAGGAGCCCGAAACTGAAGAGGCAAGAAGGCAATAGGGAAAGAAAAGGGAATGAATGATTAGTCGTCAGATAGGAAGAAGAATCAAGGGGTGTAAAAATTGCTCTTGATACTTCGTTTTCTATTTCAACTTTTTCCTATTTTTTGTGTCACTGACGACATGTTCAGGAGACTGAAAAGAACCCAAAACGACTTTTCGAATCACAGAGGAATCCCAAAAAAGGAGAAAAAGAAGAAGAAACGATGGTTGTCAGTTGGGGAACAGAACACGACTGGAGAGAAGATGTGATACTGGACCAAAAAGGACAAAAAATGAGAATGGGGGTGAAGGACCTTCCTAACCGATTGGGTTGAGGAGAGCCAAGAGAGATAGGGGAAAAAGATGAAGGGGAAGAGATGACGATACAACCGGATGTGCAGTTTTCTTCTTCCATGCACACCCTTCCCCTTTTTTTGATGTCGATTCAGATGAGAAGAAAATGATATAAGGGTCATTTCAAGCACTGTCCGAGTGAAATCACGTCATTTGAAACCTCTGGTTTGGGAAACACTGGGAAGAGAAAGAGTTTGAATAGTGTAAATGTGAATTTTCGGGAAAAAACTGTCACCGGTGTGCTAGCATTTCAAACCACCGTATTTTTAATTGAGTCTGTAGCAGAGATGTCCGGAGTGAGTTTTTTGAAAACCAGAATCCGGAATAAAATAATTTTCTCGGAATCCGGACAAAAAAATTTCACGGAATCCGGTATCCGGAATCCGGAATGAAACTCATTTTCCGGAATCCGGAATGAAAAAAAAGCTCGAGATCCGGAATTTTGAGTTCTCCAAATTGGCAGAAAAGTTCTAAAAACACATATCGTGCGATATTTTTGCATTTTTAGTTTCGGAAGTTCGAAAAAGTCGGAGAATTCTTTCAAATTAACAAATATGTTTAAATTCCGAAATAACAAAATTTCTCGGAATCCGGAATCCGGACAAAAATATTTTTCACGGAATCCGGAATGAAAAAAAAGCACGGCACCCGGAATCCGGACATCTCTGGTTATCAGGCAGTTTGAAAAGTTTTTTCCTGAAAATTTGAATAGTATCGTATTATTGGATATTGTAGTGTCGAAATAGAGTTCAAGATACCAAACTAAAGAATATGAAAAAGAATCACATGGATGGGAATTTGGTCAATCGATTCATTTTTTTTGCCTGAATGTCATATAATATGAGCATTAACTTTTTATGAATAGTTACATTCATTCTAAAACATTTTGGTGCACCTATTGTAGAATTTTGGCAACAATATAGGTATTTTCTTCTTTTATTATTCATCATAAAATCCGTAATATTAGAGCACCCTAACTTTTAACGTTGAGCCAATTTATCTCGATTCCTGTAAAATATGCCGAAAAGTTTTAAACTGATAAATTGTTTAACATAACATCACAAATATTTTGTCAGTAGACAAGTTTTTGATGTCTCCTACAGGAGCCGAGATAATTAAGCTCAAACTTGCCAGTGTAAGGGCCTACAGGTTTTACGGTAAATGTGAGATACTGAACAGCAGTTAGTTTTTTTTTCAAAATGAAAGAAAAAGTTATTCAGAAAGGAACCGAGTTTAATAATTATGATTCTAAAAATTCTAAAAATTCCATTGGTTAAATTCACAAAACATAAGTTTCCCAAAGCAGAAATCTTAATGATAACTCGATTTAGCAAAAACCGGACGTTTTCTCTCGTTTTCCGTTTTTCCGAAATAAAAATGTTCGTATGATTTATGCACTGGACTCGAAGTTTGTCTCTGGCGTCAAAATGTGTTCTTCTTTTTTAGATCGTCATAGTTTTTAGACCGCACAAACAACTGAAATACATGTACGACCAAGGGATTAGACAAGATTTGAGAATAAATACAAGTTTTGGTGACTAAGAACATTTTTTAAAGTTTGGAAAGACATTTTCCGGTACTCATGAGAAATAAAAACCAAACAGGGCCCATTTGATAAAAGTATCCGAAATAGGGAAGTGTGAAGGCGTCAGGGGTCTGTCACGAGAAGGAGGAGTATCACGTTACCATACGAGAGAGAAGAAAAATGGGAAAAGGGAAGATTCAGAATTCGAACAGAAAGAATAACAATGAAAACATGGGAGAGAAACGTGGTGACGGGGGCCCATTCACATGCAAATTTAGGCATAACGATCGACCGAAAAAAACGGGAGAGAGAAAGAGTGAATATGAAAGGGTATAAAGTGGATTCCCCCATGAAAAAGCAGAATAAAAAGGGGAGAACTTTCAGAATCTTTTTTCTGAGTCCTTCTCGTTTGGGCAAAAAAGGAACGAGGGCGACAAAGAAGACGTCATCGAGTCAACAAAACAAGCTGTGCTAACCAATTTGGGTGTGGAGCGGAAAAAAAAGAGAAGTTTTTTGTTCCGTACAAACACAGTGTTTGTGGTGATACAAAAGTCTTTATTCGAGTGTGATGGAATACTCAAAAATATTGGAAAGAGGAAATGTCAGTAAATTTTTGTACAGTCCTATCAAAAACTAGCAAATTAGGTGATTGCCGGAAATGCTCTAATGGAAGCGCAGCAGATACGTGCGCTTTCAGCTCAATTATCTCTGTTCCTATTCAAGATTTTGAAAATATGTCAACTAATAAAATTTTGGCGAGAACATGATAACACTTTTTTAGTCGATAAATTTTTGGTATCTCGTATAGAAACCGGGATAATTGAGCTCAAAGGTCGAGGATATGGTGGACTTCTATCACACCATTTGCTGTTGATCAGATGACTTACATATGGTCCAAGTACTACTTTTAAAGTTATCAGATTGTTAAAAAAATTGATTTTCGTGAGAATTTTAAAGTTATAGTATCACTGGTTATCAAAGTGTCTAAATAGAGCTCAAGTTATCAAACTAAAAAGTATGAAAAGAATCCCATGGATGGGAATTTGGTCAATTGATTGATTTTTTGCCTGAGTGTCACATATTCATTTTTCATGAATAGTTCCATTCATTCTAAAACATTCTAGTGCATCTATTGTGCAATTTTGGCAACGAAATTCAAGTTATGTTCTTACATCTTTGTAAAACCTGTAATGGAAGAGCCCATTGACATTTAATTTTAGGCCAATTTTTGTCGGGTTTTTAAAGGATTTTGAAAAGTTGTCAACTGATAAATTGTTTATCGTAATATCAAAAATATCTTGTTAGTTGGCATATTTTTAATATCTTACTTAGGAGCCGAGAAAAATTAGCTCGAACTTCGACCTTCAAAACTAGCTCAAACTTCGACCTTTTACAGGTTTTACGGTATTCTAGAAATGTGGAAAAATGGGGGAAAGATCACACAACTTTGGGTAACAAAGTTTCAGTTTTATTCAATCCAGTGTTTTTTCCAACCCGAGACGATTTTTCTAACCCTCGACGCAGCTAGAACTCGCACATTTCTCGCTTTGCAGCCGCATGTTTTTTGTCGAATCACAAATTGACCTCTCTTCTTTTTTTTTGAATTTCAAAACAAAATACTCACCAACTGTAGTGGTCGTGTCTGGCGGGAAGTGCTGTCGATTGCCATGGTCTCAATTTGAACTGTTTCCGCCGTGCCACTCCGTTCATTCCGTCCTCGTTCCTGAAACCATGAATTATCATTTTAATGACTCCAAAAGACATCTAGACACCACCGTCGCAACTGCCTTCGTGATCCGCACATGTCAGGGAGAAAAAGGTTTTCAGGGGGGCTATTCAAGAAAATGATGTTTCAGAATCGCGTTTCTCTTCGGAGAGAGGCGGGCGGATTCTGGACATGTGCAATCGAAACAAGGGCAGTTCGGCTGGCAAACGCTGGCAAAAACCAATCTCTTTTTCGGTGTGACAGGTGTAACATTTAAATTTTCATGACTACTGACCCCCATGAGCCCCCGTTGTCTCTTTTCACTTGGTTTCACACATTGAACGTTTTTCACTTTGCTTTCTCTCTCCCACCTGTCAAAAATTGCAGAAATAGAAGGGCTAGACATGCTTTGACCTATTTTTTTTTCAAAAAATAGGTCTTGGTGATGAAATTAAATGATATTGGATTGGCAGCAAATGGGATATCTGCGGGGCAGCCCCATCAGTTTTATCTTTACGTGTCACACACAAAGATGAAAACTCGGTGACCTCATTAGAACAGCTGACATTCAGAAGTTTCGTCTGATAAAAACAAACCGTTTGATGGAGAAGATGGGCATCAGAACCACAAGTAGAACGGCTAGATGAACGTCAGATTGATCTGGTGGCAGGAATGTATAGATAACGAATGCTTGAGCAGATAATAAAAAGGACAAGACAGATATAGGATGAATATTGAAATACAGACAGAATAGTGACAGCATGGCGACGACGATTTGAAGAAGAAATGACAATAAGTTGGTTCTTGACGATTGTTATTTTGGCAAAAGAAGAAGAAGACGAAGGCATGCACACCTTTTCAATGTTCTCCTGCCTTCGTTTCTTGTCTGAATTTCGGTGCTGGATGACCTAGAGGTCACCTGACACACAAAAGACTATAATAAGAGAGGCGACACTGTGTGGGATTATCTGGATGAAGACGTCGACGACATCGATGTAAGTCGTCTGCCCATTATCGTTCGAAACACCAAAAGGACGGACCGGGGGCGGGAATAGAAGTCTTCCTCTTATTCCGACGTGTGTTTTTTCCTTCCTGCAGGCAGGCTCCTTCCTGCTTCTTCTTCTTCTTTTCGTCGCCGAGAGTGGGGAAGGAAACGACAAGTGGACCCGTCGAAAAAAAAGATGTGAAAAGAGCAGGTCGAATCGAACAAGGATTAGAGATGGAGAGGCGTACAACCGAAATGCCGACACAGAGGCTTCGATAAAATAACACTGATTTCTTACATTTTCCATGTCTTTTCTCTTTTTCTTCTGCTTCTGCTGCGCCACGGTCTTTTCTCCCCGGGCACCCGGGGCGACACAGAGCCATTTTATGATGTTTATCTTTTTTTGCCTGTCTCTCCAATTTTTTGTCGGAGACTCAGAAGCAAAAAAGACAATCAACGACGACGTTGATTGGCCTGTTATGCTCGCCCAAAGTTTGAAGAATTTCAGACAAAAAATCGAGACGAACATCTTTTCCGCTTTAATCTTTTTTTGCAAAAAAAGCTGGAAAATATTTTTTTTCAGTTTGTTAGATAAACTTAAACTAGATAAATCTGAAAATCTCAACTAGAATTTATGTGGTAAAAGTTACCGTAAAACCTGTAATAGGGCCCTCTAACTTAAAACTTTGAGCCCATATAGTTCGATTCCTGTGAAAGATATCAAGAAGTGATCAACTGATAAAATGTTTATCATAATATCACCAACATTTGCTTGGTTGACAAATGTTCGATATCTTTTATAGGAATCGAGATAATTGAGCTTAAAGTTGGCAGTGTGGGGGCCCTTCTATTACAGGTCTTATGGTATAAGCAGCTAAAGAATTGAGCTTGATTATAGTCTCATCTTGTTGAGATAAAAGATCTAAAGTTATCGTTTTCTGAGAAAAGGGTTGAGAGTGAACTACAGTACTTTTGAGCCTATTTTAAACAGTATTACTCGATTTTCTCAATTTTTTGACGATTTTCAGAATTTTTTCGATGTAAGTATATTTAAAAATCAATTGAAAATTTGAAAAACTAAAATTTTCAAAAAATTAGAAAATATATAAAAATGATATTTAAAATAGGCTCAAAGAATACGGTAGTGCACTCTTGTCATACTGTCAAGTTTGAGCTCAATTATTTTGCTTCCTATGAGAGATATGAAAATGTGTAAATTGAAAAAATATTTTTGATATTATGATAAACAATTACTCAGTTAATTACTTTTTCCTATCTTTCATAGGAACCAAGATAGATTGGCTCAAAGTTAAAGGTAGGTGCCTTTCTATTACAGGTTTTACGGTTAGCACTTTAGACTCAAAAATAATCAATTAATTGATTTCATATTTAATTTTAAAAAATACAGTAACCATAAACCTGTTAAGTGAAAATTAGAAAAAAGTTTTTCTGAAACCTTCTAACCTTCTCTAACTCCTTGTTTTCATGTTCTGGATGTTTTGACACAATTTTATCATCAATGGTCAGAAAATTTGTAAACTAATTATTTGATGTGATTTGCTATCTGATGACACAGCTTACTATGTCTTCATTGGAGGCCGAAAAACCGGATGGTTCAAGAGTGGTCAAGACAGGAAAAGGTCCTAAAACAAATCCAATTAGCCGCCTGGTTTCTGCCCGATTCTGGACAGAAGGGGACAAAACAAAGAAAGTCGGGATTCTGAACCCTTCTTAAACTATCTCGAGGTATCCAAAAAAAAGTGAACAAGAGAGGGCAAGACTACATCTGAGCCACCGGCATTCGTCCGGTGCTCTTAGCCATGTGAGAAAGTTCTGTGAGGCAGAAAATATCATTGGCAACGGCGAATTCAAGCAGTTGGACAACAGAAAAAAGAAGAGGATAGAGTAGAAAAAGAAGTATCTGTGCGGGGAAAGGCTCAAAACAAAATAGGAGAAAGAAGAAGAAGACGAGAAGAATCGAGTTGCGAATTTGAGAAGACAAGTGTTCTGATATTATGTGAGAATGAGGAATTCTAGAAAAAAAGGCGAACAATATTGCTTTACGATGTGTTTGGACACAAAAATATGACCGAAAGTTTTATGGGAGATATGCAAATCGTTTGAGAGAGAAACGAATGGTCGGGGTTGCTTGTTCCTTCTCTTCTTTTTGGATTTTTTTTGTTGCGAACGTTTTTTAGAAACTCAAATATTGGGAATAAAGATCGTAGTAGACTTTAGAAGAATCCATATGGAACAAAAAGAAGAAGAAGAAGAAAAGAATTAAAGAAAAGAAGAAACGAGAAATTATTTGATTACCCGAAATGGGAAAGGAGGTCCTTTTTGTGTCCAAATGATGGCAAAAGAGAAAAACGACAAAGACGACGCGATGCTGCACAGAAAAACAGAATTCATGATTAGTCGTCTTAGAAGCACTTTTCAAAAAAAAAAACACTATTTTTTAAAATATGACCTAATCGGAGTTACATTCCGCTCCAATTTCCAAAGATGCAACGGTTGGATTGCGGAAGTTTTGTCCAAAGGAAGGTCCAGGTCCCTCAGGTGTTAAGCCACTAGTGAATCAATAGATTTTGAACTCCACCAGAATTTTTGAATTTGGCGCCGTTTTTCGACTTTCTCAGTTGAAGGAAAACCAGGAGTTTCAGCTTAGACTTAAACTTGTGAACGAAAAAGCAACACGTTCTGAAAAAAAACTCCCATTAAAAAAGTACTGAAACTCCCAAGAATCAGCGAAATGTTCACTTTCTTAACTGTTTTTTTTTCTCAGAATATATAGGTTTTTCTCATATTCTAGGTTACTGTAAACCCTGTTTTAGAAGTGCTGGCTCTTCTATTGTTTCAACTTGGAACTTCCAAGGAACCTCTGGAGGACCCTTATGTTACAGGGGCCCTTCATTTAGAGGGGGCTCTTATATTTTTCGGGGCATTTTCTCAAAAATGTTCGTCCAAAAAATCAGTGAATTCTCGTTCAAAATCCATTGAAACCTGTGAAGTTCACCAAAATTAGCCACCCAAATTTTTGAGTTTGGCGCCGTTTTCCGAGTATCTCAGATGAAGGAAAACAAAGTGTTTTAGCCTAACCCTGTAATTTTGAACAAAAAAGCAAAATATTCTGAAAAAATCTCCAGTTGGTAAAGTTCTGAAACTCCCAAATATTATAGAAACTTCGAGTTTTTTGACTGAGACGTTCTTCCCATTGTATTTCGATTTTTCTCATATTCTTGGCATACTAGTTAGGCTAAAACGAATCATTATTTTTTGTAGGAATATCCTGAAAAAGGCGCAAAATTCAAATTTTTGGGTCATCATCCCTAAAGTTGAAAAAAAAAAACACATAGTAATCACTGGTTTGTATGGCTTATAGCTTTTTCGGCAACTGTAGCAGGAGAACTTTTTCTCTTGTTCCTAAAAGCTCCCATTAACCTCTGGTATCCTAATTTCTCACAATCAGTACTGATTCAGCTTTTTACACAAACAAAAAATAACTCACGTCTCCGAAGCTGAGGGTCCTCTACAGTAGCCGTCGTTTATCTTTCGCGTTTTCCCGTTTAATGTGACATCAACCAGAATGTTCGAAATAGGTTTTGAGGTCTCTGAAAAACAAACAAATGACGATGAGATTTGTCGAACAAAAAAAAAAGAAAACGAATGGTAGAAAAGATGCTTCGTTTCGCTTTCTTCACCGGGGGCTCCTTGTCTTCTTCTCACCGAAATTGGATTTTCAACGACTGGTGACACAAAATTAACGAGCCATTAGGAGGGTTAGTGAAAAGGAAAAAAAGAATTAGAGATGATGAGATAATAGAGAAAACGAGAAAGAAAGAAACCTTTGAATGCTCGTTATGAAAATGGCACAGAAGATGATGAACTCGAGTTCTCTCTCCTAAATTTGTGTCAGTAGAAGAGAAAGTTTGGAAAACCCAAAGACCGGTCAGTGGGTATGGGAACATTGAAAGATACAAGTTGGTTTTTGAGCTAGGACTGGATGTACTTCAGAAGCAAAAGTTAGAAAGTTAGGGTTGGGCAAAAAGAAAATAGAAAAATGGCTAATTTATGAAAGATTCCAGGATATTCTGGATTACATCTCTTGAATTTAAAATACCGTTAACACTCTATTAGAAGGCACCAAAACCGTCAACTTTGAGTTCTCGGATCCTGTGAAAGATATCAAAAAGCGGTCAACTAACAAAATGTTTATCATAATATCACCAATATTTTGTTAGTTGACTAATTTTTGATATCTTTCACAGTAACCGAGATAGATGGGTTCAAAGTTGCCTGTTTTTTGGTTGGCTTTCTGATAAGCGTTTACGGTAGATATCAGTGGCATAATTTTATATGGATATCTCAATGGACAGTTTCTGAATTCCGAAACTTCTCAAAAATTGAATTCATGCGACTCTGATGCACAAAAATGAGATGTTCCAAGCTTCTGAAATTCGGAATTTTTGAATACTGGAACTCTAGAAACCTGGTTCTTTAAATTTCAAATTCCCAAACTTTAAAATTGTAAGGAAACGGGTTTTAGCTGTCTAGAGTTCGAATAATTCGACCACATTAGCGTTTTTTTAAACTTTTTGGTTTTTGTAGAAAAAATAGGGAAACTTTCGCACCAACCTAATTAAGACTACCATAAAACCTGTAATAGAAGGGTCCCTAACTTTAAATTTTGAGTTCATTTTTCTTGGTTCCTGTCAAAGATATAAAAAGTTGTGAACTGATAAATTGTTAATCATAATATCAGAAATTTTTTGCCAGTGGAAACTTTCTCAATATCTCGCACAGGAGCCAAGAAAAATTAGTACAAATTTGACAGGGGGGGGGTAGTTTTCCAGCAAAGACAATCCTGGATCTAATTAATCTCGGTTACTGTAAGAGATATCAAAAAGCAATTAACTATCAAAGTGTTCAGCATAATATCACAAACTTTTTATCAGTTGATCACTTTTTGTTATCTTCTGCAAGAACCGAGAAAAATTGACTCAAAGTTGAAAGTGAGGAAGGGGGCTTCGATTGCAAGTTGTATGGTATTTGGTTTAATGAAAACAAACTATTTTCTTTATGATTCATTCAGAAAAAATACTAGCGAATTTCGGAACAAAAAACAAGACAGGATAAAGATGGAGGTCGCAGGATTAGTTCGTATATTACACCGAGCCGTTCCTCATCTTGTTTTGTCTGTGTGCGTGGTGTCAGCGAAATGCAAAAAAAATGCAGAATGAATGTATTTAGCGCCAGGCTATGCACAGATTCTTCAATTTCCGTTCTCAGGAAATGACAATCCGTCAAAAAGAAGGTGAACCGCCTTTTTTGGTGGATTAGAGAATGCTGGAAATGTTTAGATAAAAGAGGGCGGAGTGTGTGTCCCTTCAATGCATTCGAAATGAGGCAAAAAAAAGAAGTTGGAAAATCTGTCAGAGAGCGAAACTTTTTTGTTTCTTTCTTTTAATTTTAAATTTTAAGAATAAAAAGTGTTAAAAAAGAAGAAGAAAAAAGAAAGAAAAAAGAAAGAAACCGGAAAAGAATGAAGGATTAAATTTGGGGTTTTGTAAAAAAGAGTAATTCTGAAGTCAGTGGTGTGGTTTTTTTTCCGGTTGAAAATAAAAAAACACGAGAATTTCAAAAAAAAACCGAACGCAGGTTCAGAGGTGTGACGTTGAGGAGCGAAGAAAACAGCTGCAACTGGTAGAAGAAGAAGAGCCAACAAAATATCACATTGATGATGGTGATAAAAGTGAAAAGAGTTATGGTTGTGTTATTGGAAAATGAAAAACAACGGAAAAAGAAAAAAAGAGACAAAATCATTTGTTTGGATTTGTGAAAGCGTTTCTTTTTTCCCATCTTTCCTTTTTCTATTTCGAAGATTTCGAAGAGCAGGCTATTCCCAATGGTCCACGCACTCAACAAGGGCAGATAGGAGAAACATCGGACCTTTGATCTAGGATGAAAATTTTGGAAAATTGGATCGATTCCAGCGACTTTCAAAAAAATATATATAACTGTACAATCAGTAATAGAAGGGCAACCAATTTTTAATTTTGAGCTAATTTATCTCGGTTCCTGTAAAAAATCGTTACTAATAAAGTTTACCAAATTCCGTCCATAAGGTATGTCGCGTGTCTTAACACCCATTCAAAGTTGATCGATCGAGCTGAAACCTGGACAGGCAAATCAGAAATCATTATTAGTTTATGCCCGAAGTTTTCGTTTTTCGAAATTTTGGCTTTGAAGTCTTCTGGAGGCGTTCCTTGGTTTCACGACAATACGAAACCTCTTCATAAGATCACGGATACTGTAAGCGGAGTCCAGGAGGTTCAGCTCCAAAGGGTCGTAACCCGACTGGTATATAGCATTTATCAACTTATAAATTGTTTATCATAATATCCCAAACATTTAATCAGTTGACACATTTTTGATAGCTTACATATAATTTGAGATAATTGAGCTCAAATTTGACAGCTTGGGCCCTTCTATTAGAGGTTTTACGAAAGATCATTACACATCTTTCAAAGCTGAAAATAATTAATATGATTCTGACGAGGAGAAAATGATGTCTTCATTTCAGCAAACGGGAGAAAAAGAGTCTCTGAACTGGTATTTATACAAAAAAGAAAGAAAACACATGGGGAGAGCCTGGTGAGAAGGTGGAAAAACAAGCCAGGGAGGGATTGAATTTTCATTCCAAATCCATTTAGAATACTTGATTTCTGAATACTAAATACGAAGACACGAGCAAGCATGTTCGGAATTTTCAAGTGGAAAGAATGGAAAGGATGAGAAAGTTTTGTAATGATGTTTATTGATAGTAATTGCTTTTTTTGGATATTAGACCACCTCTATTAGACCGGCACCAGTCGTTCTCGGAGTAGGAAAACGGTTTTTTATAATTCAATTTTAGTTTATGTATTGTTCAAATAGATTTCAGCTGTAATCTATTTTTGACTTGAATTTTTCAAAAAAAAAATCGGATATCGTATTTTCCGCTCTTTTTATGGAGTTTCCCAGATTTCAAACGGTAAAAATTCAAGTGATATTTAAACGTAACAAAAAAAATTATTCAGGAAAACTCACGACCCTGAATGACCCATTGACCTCATAGAGAATACTATAAAGGAAGAGGGAAGTGTAGAGAAGAATCAGTTCTACCTTCTCTGAACTTCAGAGAAGATGACCCGGCGGAGGGTCCTGGATCCTTGGATGCTCGGATCCCTGGGTACCTGGGTACCTGGATCCGGGTGACCTGGATCCGAGTGACCTGGATCCGGGTGATCTGGATCCGGGTGACCTAGATCCGGGTGACCTAGATCCGGGTGACCTAGATCCGGGTGACCTGGATCCGGGTGACCTAGATCCGGGTGACCTAGATCCGGGTGACCTGGATCCGGGTGACCTAGATCCGGGTGACCTAGATCCGGGTGACCTAGATCCGGGTGACCTGGATCCGGGTGACCTAGATCCAAGTGACCTAGATCCGGGTGACCTAGATCCGGGTGACCTAGATCCGGGTGACCTAGATCCGGGTGACCTAGATCTGGGTGACCTAGATCCGGGTGACCTGGATCCGGGTGACCTAGATCCGGGTGACCTAGATCCGGGTGACCTGGATCCGGGTGACCTAGATCCGGGTGACCTAGATCCGGGTGACCTAGATCCGGGTGACCTAGATCCGGGTGACCTGGATACGGGTGACCTAGATCCAGGTGACCTGGATCCGGGTGACCTAGATCCGGGTGACCTAGATCCGGGTGACCTGGATCCGGGTGACCTAGATCCGGGTGACCTGGATCCGGGTGACCTAGATCCAGGTGACCTAGATCTGGGTGACCTAGATCCGGGTGACCTGAATCCGGGTGACCTAGATCCGGGTGACCTAGATCCGGGTGACCTGGATCCGGGTGACCTAGATCCGGGTGACCTGGATCCGGGTGACTTATATCCGGGTGACCTAGATCCGGGTGACCTACATCCGGGTGACCTAGATCCGGGTTACCTGGTCCTGGATCCGAGTGCTCCTGGGTCCTGGGCTTTTTCTTGTTTTTGTGGGAAATCAAACAACATTCAGAGAAGCTGTCAAATTAGGAATTTCTGAATTTTCAATTTACCTTGAAACAAATTTTCCCTGAAAAAATGGCAAAATCTTTTTATAAGATTACGGGTACTGAAAGCGGAGCCCAGGAGATTTAGCCCCGGAAGGGCGTAAACCCACTGATATTTTGTCAATTGACAACTTTTTTAAATCTTTTGCAGGAACTGAGATATATTTGAGCTCAAAGTTTACGAGTTGGGTGGAATTCTAATAGAGTGTTTACGGTAATCGTGTTCAACTTGAAGGTTAAGAATTGTGTTCCATTGGAGAACTTGTGAACTGTTTTTTAAAACTACAAGTTTTGAAACAAATTTTCAAGTAATATGATAACATGATTAGATAAAGATTTAAGAGAAAAGGGGATTTGAAATAAAAAGAGTCTCACACTTTTTCTTCTTGAAGTTCTCAAAACTACAATTCCATCAGAATCTGAACTTTTTATTCTGATGTGAGCACAATTCTAAATGTAAGCCACAACTGCTCCAAGAATCTGTCTATTCTTGGAGACAAAACCACGTCAACGAACGCGCGCACGGATTCTGATTAGTAGAAAATGGAAAAAACATGCAGAAAATGACTGCGGAGGATGTGAAGAAGTTTTCCGTTGTCTCGACGTACTATTCTATTCTATTCGGACGAAAAAAAAAATGGACGACGTCAACATGGACGGCAGCACACATAGGAGTTTTTTTTCTCAAATTACCACAATTATAAAAAAAAGAAGAGGTAAAAGAAAAGGAAAAAACAACAGAAACAGATGAAGAATAAAAAAGTGTCAACAGGATTCTTTATTTCATTGCAGAAGTTCATTTTATTTTTGTTTTTAAGACAATGGGAGAGAGAAAAATGTGGAAAAAAGAGTCAATTATAGAAGATGAAACATCTTCCAACGTCTAAGATAAATGGAAAGAAACATAGAAGGGTGGAATATCTGAGCTCTGGCACTGAGGAAGCAAGAGCATACATTTAAAAAAAAACTGAAATAGAAAATTATTGGATTTTCACAATTATAGCTTGTTCGCTTTCGGGGAATCCATTTTGACGACGTCAATACTCTAAAAACAGAAAGTTCTTGAAGTTGTTATTATTTCTAGCGAAACACAATTAATTGAAATCTTCTTCACAGCTTTATTATTGAAGATCGCTTTTCAATTTTTTGGAAGATTCGAAAATAAAAACAAATTCCCATACTGCAAGAGCCTGGAGCACAGTTTAACTTTGCCAAAAACTTCGTAATTTCAGTAAAAATCCTCAATTTCTAATCTTTTTATAATAGTGTCTATGAGAACTTTGTTGACCACATCATGAATAATGGGCTCAATTTTGTTCTTCAATCTTTGAACGACTGGAAAACCGTTGAAAGTTTATATGTACCGAAAATTCACAAAACACGAAAAAAGATAAGAAAAAAGGCAAAAGGATCAAGTGAATGGGGGGAAAAGGATGTGTGCATAAAAGGGACTACGACTACATCATCAGAAACTGAAAAATAAAGAGTATCTTGTAAATTAATGACCACAATCGAAATTTGGTTTTTTTTTATTAAAGAATGATTTGAAAACGAAAAAAATTAACTACATGTAAATGAATTCAGAAATATCGGGCTGCAGCAATTCGGCTCTTGCCAGTACAGCATTGAACAGTGCATCGTTTGTCAGATCCATAGCTTTTCGGCATTCAGTCAAACTGAATGATTTTGATCTCGTTCCGCACTCCTTTTCGTCCAATCCAGGTCTACTTGCGTCTCGAACAAATGCGATGAAAGCAGCGGCCAAGTTATCGAAATACATCATAAGCTGGGAACAGAATCCAGAACGAACTGATTCTTCCATCGGCAGGAAGTCCATTTGTTTGATGAACGAATTCACACATTCCAGAGTTCTGCATGGAGACAGTTCTCTGTAAACAAACCATTTTAAGAACATTTCATCTTAAAGATAACTCACATTTGAGGGGCTTTTGTGTTTTTCGAAACCATAACTCCAGCATGCTCAAGAATCAGCCTCACACCTCTCGAATCATTTCGTGCTCGCAAGATTCTATGTTTCTGGTACGGAGCTGACAAGCAAACTGCAGATCGGTCCAAATCAATTATGCAAATCGGCCAGGGACTGGATGTTCCGCTCATGATAACCGATGGTAGCTCAGCCTGAAATTCAATCATTTTCAGTTACATTTCAGTCTTTTGAAAGTAAAATTACCCTTCTGACTCCTTGTAATCTCAAATAAGGATTATATTTGTGACGATAAGGACGTAAGCAACACCATTGATGAGCTTCAGGAACAAAGAAGGCCAGAGAGTAAAGAAGTCTTGCCACTAAAACGTGATCAGATCCAATGATTACAGTATGTCCCTGGCTTTGCAAGCATCCGGAAATCGCCTTGGCGAGTATTCGATTTTCGGAGAGAGCTGCTCCTTTTTCGGTGAAAAGGGTGTTTTTAATCTGAAAATTAAGTATTTATAAGAAATTTCTCTATTTCAATTAAAAATCTCACCATCAATGGTCTTTCCATAGAAATGAGTGGGAACCGTTCGAGGGCAGAGAGTAGGGAGAGAAGACGAGATAATTCAGAAGTCACTCGAACAAGGACATCATCTGAATCCTCAGAGAAGAGAGATGCCTTCATTTTGGGCACCGAATCTCCGACCATTCTTTCAAACCAAGAGTGTCGATCCAAGTACCATTCTTGTTTTAGGTGTGACATGAGAAACGAGATTGCGTAGGTTACGGTGGAGCCGGTCCGAGTCTGAGCTGAGAAAATGAATGCGGCGACAAGCAGGTGTCGAGATGGCGAAACAATCATTTTGTGCTGAAGGGGGCATCGCGAATGGGGAGCGCTGGAAATTTGAATTTGGTGGAATTTATTGGAATTGCGAAAAGAATCCACTCACTTGCATATCAACTCTGCCAGAACACATTTAGCCACAAACGCTTCGTCTGTAACGTAAGAATCTCCGAAATCGATTTGGTCGTCGAAAAAATCAAAAATGTCTCTGGGAGGTGGAGTATTCGTCGGTTCTCTCTCATCTCGAAAATTGAAAACGTTTGGGTTAGGTGTCGAAGTTTTCATTTCAAATGCATCTTCAAATTTTTTAGCAGGAGGGCTTCGACACAATGCAGAGAGATCGCTGTGTGTTGAGACACCAACGCCAGAGTCCACGCAGGATCTTCGAAGTTCTGTAAACAGAAAAATATTATCTTGAAGTTGTTTTGAATGACTCACCATCATCGTTGGTAATTGGTGACAACCTGTCCAGCTCATAGTGTTCCGTTAGATGTGCCACACAGTCACTTGTCTGAGGATCCATCGATGTAGATGCTATTTTGTCCTTCAGGTACTCGGCAAGCTCTCGATCCTCTTCGTTTGGATATTTGCTTGCCAACAACTTTCCAAGATGCCCCGTATCGTTTGGTGAAGGAGATGCAAGTGTGAAACTGGTGTCAAACCGTTCATCATCTATCAACTTTCCCTCACAGCAGTGATCCAGTCCCTCATCTCTCAATGATTTCCCACCACTTTCAGGACTATCTGTTATTCGTGACTCGTCCATAGTCAATGTTTTTGTACTTGTCGTTGCACTATCCGTCATGTATTCGTCCAAATACTTCAAAGTTTTGTATTTATAATCACCTGCTTGCATCATGTCGAGGGTGCTGAAAGAGTCCGCTAGGTTGTCGCCTAGCCCTTCCAGAATCGTCAACTCAATCTGAAAGTTTTTTTAAATATTAAATCAGATGTGAATTTCATACTTTTAATGGGTCGTCAATTTCTTCAAATGATACCGATTGATTGGATCCAGACGAATCCATCAAGCTTTCTGCATCGGCAATTGACCCATCTTCTCCAGAGAGATTCACTGGAGATATTGAAGTTGAAGGTGTGACGTCCCAAACGAATTTCAGCTCAGGACCAGTCATAAAATCAAATTGCGACCAAACTATTTTCATTATCCCGCAGTTTTCACTGGTTTTAAGCGGCAGCTGCCGTCGCACAGCGTGTTCTTTTTTCTGCTGCTGAAAATAGAATTTTTTAGCTCCCTAACTATTTCTTACTTTCTCTTTGCTAACTGTCTAACCTTAAATCTGAGTCTTTTGACAGCGGCGGAATACATTTCTCGCAATTTATAGTTTTAACTCTAAACATAATGTACATTGTATCGATGGCAAATTCAAAATTGATAAGCCCAGTGTGACCGATAAACGAATTGATAAGAGACGATAAGAAACAAAGCGATACTCACATCCTTAAGCGCATCGTATGTGGTAAAATATTCATCCGCTTCCATACGGCTGTTTCAGGCAAACTTTCTTTTCTGTAAATTGCAGCAGTTGCGAAAGAAGAGAAAATCGATAGTTTGAAAATGTTGCAGCAACTTTTTTGGGGGGAACTAGAAAAGTGAAATGAACAAGAAGAACAGGAAAGATTGATGCTATTTACACAGGCACACGATGGAATTGCCCTGTAGGTTAACAACTGTTTGTCTGTCTGCGTTTCCTCGATCCGCACTGTTGCTTATTTACTACTGCCTCACGGGAGAGCGGACGAGATAATCGATGAATAAATCAGCGTTTTCAGAATTTTACAATTTCTAGAAACACTGAAGACCACTACTGCCGGGTTGATTGGTTTTACTGCGATAGCTATCTTGGATTGCATCCAAAACTTTCTCTCGGAAATTGAGCGATTGGTCTTGCTTTTCTTCATTCAGCACATAAATACAGTTCTAGCAATCAAATATTTACAAAGTATGAGATGTGAGATCTTGGTTAGGAGTTAGCTGGAAGAATTGATCACTGACGGTCCATATTGAAAGCAGTAAAATCGCCGTTGCGAATGCGATTAAGTCGGCTGGGATTGATAGCGAAACGGCATCTTTTGTCGATTTTCTTGACGATCAGGTCCCTGGAAAAAAAAAATTAACAACTGAAAATAAAAACTATAGAAGGAGTCCTACTTGAGTGGAGGGGAAAGTTGCTCCACCATCACCGAAACAGCATCGAATGGCTGCATTAGCATGTCCAAACTGAGCCAGCCGCTCAAAGCGCACTTATTGTTAAGTCTCTTGGTGACACATGGAAGAGTGCATTGAAGTGATGTGCAGAGTTCTCCGAGATGGTCAGCAACAATGAAAGCATTTCCTCCAACGGTGGCAGCGAATTTGATATTCGAGTCTTGGGAGAACGCAGTCAGATTCGAGCGAGCATAGCATTCTTTATCACACTCTGAAATGATAGGAATATGAAAACTGTGTTTTCTTGAGCAGTATTTACCTGACATAACATCATCTACGACTGGGTTGAGACACGTCTCCATACGCTCGAAGAGGACATGCTTCGTGGCACACATGTATTCTACACTGCTGCTGGCCTTCGAGAATATTTTGTTGTGGTCGCAAAACTGTTCTTTCTTCAGGCATGTAAGAGCTTGAGCATGGAGAGAGCACACCTTTCTAGCCTGGTTTACGACATTCTTCATCGTCCACAATGATGTTGTCGAATTGATGAACGGATCGATGCACTTTCTCATACAGTATGGAACGCCGAGAGCACGGAAAATGGTGTCAACATCGAGCACTGGAAATAGATTTTGCGTTAGGAATGAATTTGCAATATTTCGCTTACTCTGTTCTTCGTGAGGTACGACATCTTTATCGTCATGGACTGGCTCGATGACACCACTGATGGTGGAGATGAACAAGAAAGTGAGAATCGACGAAACGAAAACGTTGCGCATCTGAAAAATGTATTTTTTGATTAATAAGATGCAAATTTCTTGAAAAAATAGCTAGATTCTAATGGAGAATGACCAATTTTAATGAGCGAGAAGAGACTGGTGATGAGTATTTTTCGCGGGGTGGGAGCAAAGAATATTTCCCGCGGAAACTTTGATTTGTAGGTCTCGAACATCGAAAACGAACGAAAAAAATGTCTGAAGAAAAATAAAAATTAAAGGATCATTTACAGTATCTCCCAGCTGCGTCCTGCAACGATTTTCAAAAGCCCGCGCAACGAATTTCATTCAAATTCCTCTTCGGGCTTCATGCCGATTTTTCATTTTTTCTTCGGTTTCCAAGTGTTTTTTTCAGATTTTCGAGCGATTTTTATTGGGTTTATTCATGAATTGTTTCTCAAACAAGTGAAACATGTTTTCGCATTCTTGAAACGGTTAAAACACATTTTTCATGTCTTGATACCCCTATACATTTTCATGTACTAGTTAACATAGCTCTCATTTTTTAGATCAGCGTAATGAGCATCTTCTCATTATTTCTTCATTATACTGAACAAACTGGCCATATGCGCCAAATTTCAATTTTCCGCGAACATTTGCCGCAAACATCATACTCTACGCCTCCATTTTGGCGCGTAATCGGCTGCTTGAAAATTCAAATATCAAATTTCGTTATGGGTCTTGATTCTTTTTTTAACCATAATAAACTTTTCTGAACACATAAAATACATTTTTTCGCCTGAGTTGGTTCAAAAAACATCTTTCATGTCATTGTCATCCCCATTACTTTTGTTATTCGTACGAAAAGCTGGTTTCGTAACATTACTTGTCTTCCTTTTTTTCTAAACCTTTTTTCTATAATTGGTTTCTTTATAGAAATTAACTATGACATCGATCAAAATAAGTTCCGACGTCTTCAACAAATACCACACTAACGGAAAGCTTCGGCTCTCCACAGGTTATGTGCAGGAAGCACTGGAGAAGCAGGGATATCCCGGTCACGACGGTGTTGTTCAAATTCTGGTAAAATTTTCAATTTTGAGTTTCGTGTCAAATGATGTGCTATTTCAGAAAGGAAAGGAAGACATCGGAGAGCAAATGGGCCATGGATTCACATACAGAATCCGTATTTGTGATGGAATTTTCCAGTACAGTAAGCAAATAGAAAATATTGAACTTTCTCATTGCTTACTTCCAGACACTCTCGTCAGTGCAGACCTCGACGATCAGATCAAACGTGAAGCCGAGCATCTTGTTGAAGGAGCTATCATTGCTATTACGAATCTCTCTACCTTCAGTCAAGGGTGAGAACTAACTAGTGTAGGCTCTTTTCATGAAAAGTTTACAGAGCCGGAATCAAAACATCTTTCTTGATCACCGGATACACGCTTCTTTCTCGCTATCATCAACAGCTGAGTGCTCCAGAAGTGAAGCCAAGATCGCATTCTGGAAACCCGGCCGAGCATCATGGATACAGACCAAACATTGTTGTCGAAGACGTCTGGCCGGAAGCGGAATCCATCACAGCCGAGTTCCAGGAGAATATGTCTAACCCGCCTGCAGCGAAAATTCCAAAACGTGAGAGTGGCGGAGAAGCATCTCACAACCGTGTGCCAGCTCCTGAACCAAATCGTAGCCGTGCTCCACCTCCACCGGCTCGCCGTGGTCCTTCCAACACTGAGCGTGGAGTGATCCCTATTGCAATGGTTACTCCCTACGTCAACAACTTCCGCATCCATGGAATGGTATCAAGAAAAGAGGATATCAAAAATATTCCTGCTAAGAACATGAAGATCTTCAACTTTGAAATAACTGATGCAAACGGCGACACCATCCGTTGTACCGCATTCAACGAAACTGCTGAGTCTTTCCACAGCACAATTACGGAGAATCTTTCTTATTATCTTTCTGGAGGATCTGTTCGTCAGGCTAACAAAAAATTCAACAACACTGGACATGACTACGAGATTACACTCCGCAATGACTCTGTTGTGAGTTAATGCTTGTCTTGTCAGTAAGGCAAAAAGTGAGCATTGTTTCAGATTGAAGCCGGAGGCGAATTGCTTGCTGCGCCGAAGTTGAATCTGAAGAGAGTTTCTCTGGCTGAGATTGCAGGACATTGTGGAGAAATGATTGATGTTCTTGTGATTGTTGAGAAGATGGACGCTGAAGCAACGGAGTTCACTTCGAAAGCTGGAAAAACTCTTACCAAAAGAGAGTTGGAGCTTATCGATGAATCACAAGCTTTGGTTCGATTGACTCTTTGGGGAGATGAAGCAATCAAAGCGAACGTGGACGATTATCACGGCAAAGTCGTCGCTTTCAAGGGAGTCATACCAAGGGAGTTCAATGGCGGTTACTCTTTGGGTACTGGTTCTGGAACGCGCATTATTCCAGTCCCAGAAATCTCTGGAGTTTCTGAGCTTTACGATTGGTACACAACTGAGAAACCACATTCGGAGCTGAAGTTGATCAGTCAAACCTCCGGAGGAATGTCTGAAGCTCCTCGCACTATTGCTGGTCTTCAAGAAATGCAGTTCGGAAAGGACTCGGATAAGGGAGACTACGCATCTGTGAAAGCTATGATTACTAGAATCAATCCAAACAATGCCCTCTACAAAGGTTGCGCTTCGGAGGGTTGCCAGAAGAAGGTTATCGAATCTGACGGTGAATACCGTTGCGAGAAGTGCAACAAGAGCATGAACAAATTCAAGTGGCTCTACATGATGCAATTCGAGCTTTCCGATGAGACTGGACAAGTCTACGTGACTGCTTTCGGAGATAGCGCTGCCAAGGTCGTTGGAAAAACTGCTCAGGAGGTCGGAGATCTGAAAGACGAGAACCTTAACGAGTATAATGCCACTTTCGAGCGTCTCCAGTTTGTTCCAAAGATGTGGCGTCTTCGCTGCAAAATGGAGACATACAATGTGAGTCAAGTTATAAAGCATCAACTATCTCATTATCTTTCTTTTTACAGGAAGAAGTTCGCCAGAAAATGACTGTCTTCAGTGTCGAAGAGGTTAACCAAGACAAATACATTGAGAGCCTCAAGGAACTCATCGAGCAAATGAAGGGAATCGAGGACGAAGGAAGCTACTAAACATTCTAAACTTTCGTATAATATCTCGATCTCTGATTTTCTCACTTTAACCTAAATGCTTTTGTTATTCTATTTCGCGTCCATGGTTCTCACATTTTCATCATAAGCTTTGATTTTTTGTGCTATGGTTTTTCTTCCTAATTACTTGCGAATAAACTAGCTGATTCGAGCCTGTGGAGGCAAGGCAAATGTACTCTGAAACTGTTGTACAGTTTTCAATATATTTGCTCTTCTCAGATGGGACCCAATAAAATTTTCTTGTCTTGAAAAAAATTTTTTTGAAATGTTTCCCGTGATTGGAGTGAAGACAACTCGACTCTTGAGCCATTAAAATTTTTGCCTCGAGTTCCAAATGTTATGTCATTACTGTGTTAGGTCACCTATGACACACCCCCTCCTCTGCCTGCTCTGAAGTGACAGCGTGAGGTCGTTGCCAGTGTCCTTGAGAACGGCGAGGTGACTGACCGAAAGAAATGGCCTTGGACTCGCACTTGCTATCTGTCTCCCTCTCTTTCTGTCCACCACCACAACGTCCACTCGTAACCTGCAGGTTCGCAGGCAGCCAGCAACCACCTCGAGCTCTCTTTGCCTCTTTCTCTCGCTCGCCGTCGTCGTTTGTGCATTATTTTCTATAGAAGAGATTGGCGGATTACAGAGATTTCTTCCCTGCAGAAAAGTTTTCCAGGTTTATCACCTGCTCCCGGTGTGCATAAAACTTTATTCATTATTTTCCCCCGCCTCCATAACGTTCTTTGTTCTTCAACATATTTTCTATATAGTTTCAGAAATCTAGAAAAAGGTTATGGAGAACAGCCGTCTTTTTTCATTGAACTACTTCTCGCCTCTTGCTCTCTGGCTCTTCAACTGGCAGGAATGCTACACTTGCTCATTATTTTGCATCTGCTTGGAATTTTTCAAAAGAGAATGACACCTGACCTAGGAGATAGATTATCAAAGCAGAACAATTTTCATAAGCTCCTTTTAGTTGAGAACCCACATTCCCCCAATAACATTTGTCAATCAACTTTTTTTAAACAAGCACCAGGTGTAATAGTCACGGAGTGGGTTCAGAGCTCTCGATTCCCAAAATTTCGGAATTAAATTCAGAAATTGTTCCAAGTTTTCAGAAAACTTTGAAAAACTTTGAAAGAAAATAACTGAAAAAAGTACTGTAGTTTTAAAGGCGCATGACAGAAAACCTGCTTCGGGTGTCGAGAAGAAACGAAAATACTGTAATAACGAAAATCCGAAACGGTTTTTTTTTCGAAATTTTTCAGAATTATTGACAAAATTTTGTGGAATTCTCTGAAATTCTGAAAATTATTTACTCTTGCATTTCTCATTGTCCCAATCAAACAAAATCCATGCCTCCTTACCAGTTTCTATTGATTTTTAAATGCCTTGCTCTTCGGAATTATGTTCAAACGGACCAAATTTTTTTCAGGTTGATACACAGCAATATGTTGACTACAAATGGCCCACGGACTAACAAAATCAGCAGAGATGTAAGCCTTTTCTGTTTCCCCAGAATTCTCATAATATACGTTTCAGATCAGTAACTTCATAGTAACGGAAGTGTTGCAACGAAGTGATGATCTCATCAAGAATTCGTATAGGCGGTTGACAACGGAAAACGTGGCCAGAAATGAGCATTGGTCTCGAATCGCTGAAAATGTAATGGAGAAATTCGATGTTCCCACTGAAATGGAACGAGTGAAGTCACATTTTCACAACAGGAAGAAAGTACTACTGGCAAGAGTTAAAGACGAGCTGAAGTAAGTACGAAATCATAATATTGACGCAAACTGAAAATTTTTCAGATTAATTCCAAATTCGAATCTGATGACTACAGACCAAAAAGTCGACGAATTGATTCTAAGAAGAGTTGTTGTTGGAAAGTATGACGAACAGCTTGCCAAAGTTTGCCTAGATATTGAAGAAGAGGAAAAGTTGAGAACTGAGCAATTTGGAAACGATCATATGATGCAGCCGATGGTGAACTTGTTCACTGAAACTAGCCACCAGTCTTTGCTGTAAGTTTTTTAAGACAGAACAATAATTAACCTAGAATTACTGTTTCAGGTCTCAATTGCTCAGTGGGTCGAGTTCTTATTCAGCAGTAGAAAGATCAAGTTCCACCTCTTCTCCGCGAGAATCATCATCAAGTAAGGATATGGATGTTCCTGCTTCAGTGCCTGCTCCGGTTTCTACAAGATCTCCGCTTCTGTCCAAACTGCTGTCCGATCCTTCAACATCCAAAGAAAATGGGCACTCACAAGGAAAAATAGAACATAATAGAAAAATAATCAGACTGCCGATGGAGGTGAAGGCTCCACAAACACGGTATACGGACCACACATATCCTGCCGAAGCTCCGAAGATCAGTCAGTATTCAGCCTTACCAAGCCCTGCTGAGCAATACTTGTCACATGTTATTGTGGATATATCGTCTCCAGATGAGCTTAAAAAGCTTCTTTCTGTTTTGGTGAGTTTTTTTCTAATACTGGAAAATCTGAAAAAGGGAATGCTCTATGGTATTTTACAAAATCTAAAAAGGAGAACTATATTCTGGGGAAAAAACTTAAAAGTTGGAGAAATGAGTTTAGCAGGATGGAAAATGCTCAATCTGATAGTCCCAGAAGCAAATTTTCATATTCGGTACCGAAAAGTGAACTTACATATACCGTAAAACCTGTATTAGAAGGGCCCCTTTAATAGAAGAGCCCCTTTAATAGAAGCTCCCTCCGAGAGGGGCTTGGAAAAATAGAAGGGCACTCTGTGAAAAAGGGCCCCTTTCAAATTTTTTTTTTCGGTATTTGAATTTCCAGTTCCCAAGTTAGAAAATGGAAATCTTAAATGAGCTTATTTGTAAAAGTAGCAAAAGGGACCAAAGTAGAAAGTGAGCGAAAAATTGGACATAAGACAGAATTTAAAAAAAAGAGAATCTAAAAAAGAGTCTGTAAAATGTTCGTAGCAGCGACAGAACGGTTGTAGTACTTTTATATTTGCCTCATAGCATGCAGGCTACCTGTTCCTAGCCATGTTCTATCAAACAATTCGCATCTGACGTTCGTCTTCCGTCACTCCCATCGTTATTCGGTAGTCATTTATGTGAAGATTTTTCTCAAGTCGCGTCCCCCCTATCGCACTCACAAGCATAGGAAAATACTGGTTGTTTGAGAGATTCCGACGTGAGTGAAGGCAGAGGAAATAGTGAGCGAAGAGACACTGAAGGAGCGGCGGGGCCTAGTGATGCGCGAGCGTGTGCGCGTAGCGGGTGTGTCTTTTTCTGGTCTTCTGTGAGTTTTTTACTGTAACTATTTATAGACGACTCGAAAACGCTTGAAAAGGTAATTTGAGCGATCTAGATGGACGGATATATGCTAAACCCTAAATTCCACTTTGTTTTTTATATTCCAAGTACTTTCAGATTGACAATGGATTCTCGCAATTCCACCATGTCACAAATTCGGAAATGGCTTCTACCTCAATCGGAACCGGTAAGAGAATTCTCCAAATATGTTATTTTATCAGAAAAACTAAAAGTGTAACGTTAACAACAAAATCTGGCATTTAACCGAGTCTTGAGTCGGAAAAGTCTTTTCAATAGAGCGCAGGTGCTGTGGCTATCACACGAAACTGAAGAAATTTGTTGAAACAAAAATGGAGCATAGAAGATAGAAGATAGTCTACCGTAAAACCTGTAATATAGCGCCATGGCGTTCTATTTTTCAGAGGGGTGTTTTGGGTTGATGCGAGATAACAAACATTGATTTTTTACTTATTTAACAGGGTACCAAAACGAAAAAATGGTGAGAAATTTCTAGATTTCACTATTACTGTGTTAATTAAGCACATAATCTTTGTTTTGCTACCTCCAATCACCTTATCAAGGTGGCGTTATATTAGAGGGGGTCTTCTAATACAGGTGGCGTTATATTACAGTTTTTAAGGTATATTTTTGCAGGAATCAATCGTGCTCTCAGTCTGAGACCTCAAGTAAAGAGAAGCCATCAGGAAAACACCATCTGGCAGGATACCCACCATGAACAAAGTTCCCGTACACCTGATACGAGCATTATGCGTTCAATCAAAAGCAGGTTCGCCAACTGTTGTAAAACTACAGTAATCCAATTTTTGTTTTTTTTAGAGTGGAACAAATGGATGTTGAGGTTAAAGCAGAACCCATCACCGAGTACGAGGATGATAAAGATGGCGAAGACGACGACGTTGATGAACAAACTGCACAACTGGAAGCACAATTAGCATCTGAGGCATTGAAAACTGGTCTAGCTCTGTTCGACAAAGGACCACCTCCAAAGAAAATAAGAACGCCTTCGTTTTCTGAGAATGGAAGCTCGGATACTGTAACAGCGAATTGTGAAATGTGTGCATCAGTTATCCGTCTGAACTCTGGACAATCTAAATGGAATCTTTATGAGCACGTCATGATGAAGCACTCAATCCACAAACCTTTCAAGTGTCCGCTTTGTCCATATCAAGCTGGAAGGAAGCTTCGTGTGAAACAACATTCACTATCGCAACACTACACAGATACCGAACCGATTGATATGATGTAAAGCTTTGATTCTTGATTAGTAAAATTTGTTTCTAAATTTCAGAACACCAGAAATTCGAAGCGAATGGCTGAAAACGATGTCAAAGTGCTTTCCTGCTCATCAGTATCAACGAATCAGTCATTCTTGAGACTCTCATTTTCAATTTCTCAATTTTTGAAACCAAATTCATAAATATGTTTGCGATCTTTTCAATTTAAATAGTATTCTAATAATTAATAAACCTATGAAAATGTATTTGAGAAAGAACCTATTTTTTCATTAATTTCATAAAAATAGTCCAGACTATTGATACATATCTGTGTTTATTAATCTCCTAAATAGTTTTACAATCGCTGCTCCTTGAAGGTGTCGTTGCCTTATGAACCAACCCCGGCCGGGATGCCGAAATTCGTCGTTATCGAGCTGAACGATGACGAAGCAACCATCGATCTGCTGAGCTATTGCGTGAGTTATTTGAACAAATTCTGTTATTCTGGTACGAAAATATCGGAGCTGTAAAACCGCTGACCGTGGTTGAAGATCTTAAAACTACCGTAATCTAAAAATATTAGGGTGTTACATAAATAATGTCGTTGTTTGGTAACACTCTTCAAACGAAGATAACTTCAACGAAAATTATGTTCATCAAACAAACTATAAACCATTCGAATCAGTACTCTTTGGCCTACAATATACTAATTTGAAAATTTCATCACGATAGAAACCAGAAGCCCAGGAAGTGATGAAACGTTGAGAAGCTTTTTTGCATAGTCATTTTTAATGAACTGGTTCTCTTTGGGGAGGCTTTCAAGATGCTTGAAAAAATGGTAAACAATGAAGAAGATGCCGGCAAGTATGGTTAGTATCCGATAATTTTAAAACCGAGTGTATTCCATTTTTTGAGCCGCCATGATTGCAACATGTTACATGGAGTTGTCGTCGAGTAGGGTTTTGCCAATTTTTTGACTAGTGCTGGCAATTTGGATAACAAATTTTTTCTTTTTCTTGACAATTGTGAACCGCAGTGTTAGTTTTTCATCTCTTCAGGGCGTCATAGTGAATAAAACCGAAAGCCAGACACCAAACAGTTACCATAACCTCTTTTTGGTAAATTTCTGGGTTTGTGAGATGGTCTACCTTCTGGCTTTCGACCATATATGGCGCTGATTGCATTTTGTTGTAGTATAGAGTCCATCTTTCGTTATCCGCCATAATTCGATCCACAAAAGTATCATTTTTCTATCGTATGAGATGTTCTCACAAACCATGGTAACGTTGCTATTTCTGACGATCGTTCAGTTCATGAGAGAGCCATTTAACTAGTTTTCTAGTATTTTCTTTTTCTTATTTACGTCCCAAAATTGTTCCGGTAAAGACTCCAAACGCTGCCAAAAGTTCCCTGACGGTCGATCTCGGATACCCCTTCCACCATACTTCAGTATTCCTTCCACCACCTTTTTCTCTTCGAGGGATGCTTCTTCACAGTTGAATTTTATGAACCATCGTTGTGCTGTTTTTCTGTTAGCACTTCTTTCTGCAGAAGCACGGTTGATATTTTCGGTTGTCTCGGTTGCATTTCAGCCGAGCATGGATTCGTATAAAAAATAAGCGAAAAAGTGCACCTTTTCCATAATTTCTCCTCGAATAACTGAGAGCATTATGACACATGTTAGATAGGGATTTTTGACGACTTGATTAGGTGTGTGAGAAACAAAAAAAATTTTGTCATTAGAACGAGCCATGACAGAGAAAACTGACCTCGAAAAAAAACGACATTATTTATGTAACACCCTAATAGTTTTATTTTCCGAGGTTTTTCCCGATTTTCACAGGTTTTCGTCTATTTTCCTATTATTTTTCCCAAACAAATCTGAAATTCAGCATTTTCAGGGTGAAAAATGATAAAGTTCGTACTCAAAATGGGCATTTTCACACAAAAATTTGGAAAAAAATTGGGGTTAGAAGGTCTTTTTTGGAGTTTTCAACCCATTTCAGGCTATCAAAACTTGATTTTGAGTGAATTTCAGCTGAAAATATCAAGAAAAATGGCCAAAAATCGGCCAAAATACGAATTCCTCCACAACGAAAATCGAGATCCGGAAGATGAAAATTGTTTTAGGTTACGGTAGTTTTCGTTGCGGGACCTTCCTCCACCTGCGTTTCTCTATCCCAGCTCCCAGTTCTATTGTACTAGCATTCTCCTTATACTTCTGGTTACTTCTTCTTGCTTTTTACTTCGTTAGATACTTATCATTAATCGAGTAAAAGTAGATAACCATGCTCTTCACAATTTTAGAATCCCTAATCTTTTCCGTTCATCGAATTTGAATTTTCTGATCTTTCTTTTTGTCATCCTTCAGCTCAACTCCTTTGAATCCCACACAGTTCTCTCCAATTCCAACGCTCTATCATATTAGGCTCTTCATTTCACACGATATGCACAATTCGAAATTCTCCATACAGTACACACGTTTCATACATTTACATTTTGTTCGCCTGCTTCTCCTCTCGTCGTCCTGATCGGTGGTATCAACGACGTGGCGCTCGCGTAAATGTGCAAAAGAGAAGAGAGAGCTGCAGCCTCCACCTCCAAACCATTCCCTCTGCTTTCCCGTTTTTTTCATTTTTGCAGTGTTCCTTTCCCATTTATATGCGAGCAGCACCGCCGTGCTAGTTTCATCGACGACAACCCGGGGCGGCGAGAGATAGTACATCTCGAGAGGAGCAGGAATTCGTATACTTCTGTACACGGAGCCACCATTCTCTCTATCACTTGATTTCTTCTTCTTTTCACTCCGTATTTTTCACTGTTTTATTCGAAACGGTGTGATTTCATATTTCATAGATCTCATAGTTAATCTCAAAATTGGCATATTTCGATCGGATCAAGTAAGCTTCGGGCACAACAGGTTACTGTAGACGAATCACTGTTAATTAGTTATCTGTAACGATATTAATCTAGTACAAAAATCGAAGATGTGGAAGAGAAACGTCGGTGGCCGTGGCCCAAGGTCCCATAACGACAACTACCGTAACCTACAAATAGTTTCTTTTCTGGGATTTTCGTACGTTTTCAGTGAATTTTATCACTAGTAAAAAGTTGTCTTTTCCGACTTTTTAGGAGAAATACGAAAAAAAACCCGACGATAATCAGTGAAGAACGAAAAAATCCTGAAAATGAAGATATGTTTGGGTTACGGGAGTAGTCGCTTTGGTATATTCGACCACGAACACAGGAGTTTCTCTTCCACAGCTCTGAGTATTCAATACCAGAATAATATGTTTACCGTATAACAATAATGATGAGTTTTTTTTTTCGACTATCAATTCTGCCGACGTTCTAGCACCCAATCTAGCTCACAATAGAAGAACACGGAGTATACATGCTTCGTTTTCGTTGTCACCATCATCGTCATGAACATAATGCCCACCACTCTCATCCTTTTCTTTTTCTCTTTTACCGGAGGTGCTGTATGCACAATGCACACAACACTGACAAAACTGTACTCGTTCGTTGTCGTCGTGGCTGTCTCTTCACCATCTCCGCCGAGAGGAGCGCAACCAACAACAACTATCAGCGCGGGTTTCCCCGCATTTCGTTCCTTCTAAGCATCCCTTTCAGTTTTCGATGGGAAGAGAAGATGGACGATATCATAAAACCGCGGCACAGCACAATGCTTGAATGTGTGTGTGCGTGACCGAATGCAAATATTGCCGATGGAGCAAGAAAAGGGGAAGAAAAGGAGACGAGCACATCGTCACATAAAAATATCGTATCACCTTTTCTCTACTTTTGTGCATTTCTCATTTTCTAACTTTTTCCGGGTTTTTTTTTCCTTCTTTCTGAACTCGACTATCCTCTCAACTTCCCCCATTAAAATAATCCTTATTCTGAGTCCTCTTAGCTTCCACTCTTCAGTCCGACGCACTTATTTACTACGATTTTTCTTTTCTTTCTAAATACCTCTTACAAGCCCCTTGACTCCAATTTTGTCGCATCTACCAGATACCAGAATGAGGTCAAACTCTGTCTCTGAATAGTCTAGAAGATGGAGAGCGGATTCTGGTACAAAAAATCGGAGCTGTGGAAGAGAAGCGCTGGTAACTGTAGCAAGTGGAGGTCCCAAAAGGATAACTACCGTAACCCACAAATATTTTTAGGTTACGGTAGTTGTCGTTTTGGGACCTTCGTACACGGCAACCATCGTTTCACTTTCAGCGCTCCCATGTTTTATAAAAACCATCATAAAGCTCGGAATCCCGATGATTTCTGAAAGTACAGTAACCCATCATTTTTCGTTCCCTCTCTTCCACAATTCTCAACTCCAGACACTTCTATTTCTGAATCATTCTCTCAGATCTAGTTGGAGTATCCTTCTTTTCTACTGTGCGAGATGCGACGATGAGTTTATAGCATTATGGGATCGCGTTCGCGCACACAGTGCGCATTAGTCGTCTCCTCCGAGATCTCTTTCTCACTACTCCCCCGTAGCGCATATTATTCCCAATCCATGGACTTTCTCTTTCAACAAGTCGAAGAAGAAGAAGAAGTGAGCGAGCGCATATCTCCGTAAAGTCATTCGTGTTTTCGAGGCCGCAAAGACGGACACCAGCACTTTCTGCTCGCGATGACCTACATTTTGTAGAGTGACGGTTGAAGAAAACGGTGATGAAGAGAAGAAGTGGTGGCGATTTCTCCGGTCTATAAATCGGCCCCCGATTGGAGCCAATTCGGTTTTGTCGTCCACCGCGTGTCATCTCGCGCATTCTTCTCTAAGTCGGGGATTCGTTCTACCAACGTGATTCACCCGCGTCCCCAACCATTATTGCACACAATAGAATCGACGACAAATCGACAGAGGCGCGACGTCGAAGTGATGAGCGCATGAGAGACGAGGGCACCACTCAAACTGGTTTTTTCGCAGAGTTACAACCACATCAGGCATCATAGAGCGAGGCCATCTCTTCATTGTCAGAGCCATTTTGGAAAGGCTCGTTAAACAACGTGCATCAAAAAAGGGAAAGAGAGAAACCTTTGGAATGGAACGGTGATGGTTTCTGTGGACGAATATTTCAAAATTTTGATGATGGCCTAGACTCTATGAGATACAGCAATTGGAATGCATGGGGTTGTAACAGGGTGCATCCTTTCCGAGTTGTCCCAGTTCTCTTGGATGCGATGCGGTTCGCGAAGCGGCTGGAATTGGGCGTTGCATTCGGAATTTTCATTTCGAAAAAATGATGAACAACTCTTTGAACGACAACGCGCATTTGCTGGATGTTACCGCTCGCAACTCCATGAGAATGTTTGGTTACTGTACGAAGTCTAGAATAATCCACAAGCTCGTTTCCATTCTTTTTAAATTCAAGTCGAAAACATGGGAAACAAACTTGAAAACAAAACACATTCCTCTCCCAACACCTAATCACTCCTTGATGACTCAGCAAGTACTTCGCCAAACGTTCCAGATGACCCTCCAATTACCTTCTCTTTCAACTTTCCCATCAAAAGAAAGTCCCCAAGATTCAAAGTCTATACAATATCCCCAGCTTCACCTAGACAATATTTCTCTGCTCTCTCTCTAGACAAGGCCACTCTGCGCACCGCGTGATGCTTAACACATACTTGATCATAGCTCATGTTGCAGAAAATTTTCAAGGACACTTTCTATATAAACATCTGGTGTCTGGATCAAACTCTCATAGAACTTTTGATCTGATTGAGCTACCGTACCCTCCTACTCCCCCACCAGCACCAACACATTGTAATCCGGTCGTCCTTGCGCCTATTCCATTCATCTCTCTCTCTCTCTCCCACGTTTAAAATGGGAGCAACATCGTCGTCGTCGTCGAAATGCGCGATTTGGGTGCGACGGGCGATAAAACTCATGACCGGTAGTCAGTGGCGTTTACGAGAGAGAAGAGACCAAAACTGTGTCTTTCACTTCTCGCGTTCCCGTGTCTCTTCTAATCTCTCCTTCTTCTTCTTCTTCTACGACTCGAATTCCGAAACTCGTCGTGCTGCTGCTGCTGCTTCCGACAACGTCTCCTCTCAGCCGGGGGCTGCACCGTATCTTTTCAATTACGTCTTCTCTCATTCCGTAAGCGCGCAGTTTGAAGACGATGCGCACAGTGGTGGACAGTAGTCGTCGTTGTCGAAAAATAAAAGAAGATGAGCCAGTTTTGTCTTCCACACTTCTTCTTCTTTCTTCTGGTATTCGTCGGCGCGCACAACACATACATACATCCTCGTCTTCTTCTTCTTCTTCTATCTTCTTTTTCGACAAATCTCAAAACGCTTCCCCGGGACGCCTGGCTCCCTGTCTGCGTCTCAGTGATCGCCTACAGTGCGCTACTGAAGCAGTGCTGAAGAACACGGTGTATCCTGGCATGACGCTAGTAATAACAACCTGACTGCACACAAACGATGCGCACGATTCGGATGGAGTGGGATGATGTGCAAGGCCGGTTCTACCAATTATTGATCCGGATTCATCGTCATGTTTTGGAGTTTCACAGATTCCGCAGTATGGAAATTGCTCATCTTCTGAATTCATGGAAAATTCTAGAAACTTATGTAGTCGTAGCATTCATAGCCATGCATAATAACAAAACGTTATCAAGATGGAAAGCGCAACAAAGATTTGCAGATAAGAATTGATGTTTTTAGGATCATCTATCCGAGCTCCCCTGGAGTTCCTCTTCTACAATGTATAGTTCTACAGTAATCCCTAGTACGGTATAATTGAGCCGTTGGCGACCTTGTATAATTATATTCTATGAAAAGAGCCATATCCGGTTTAGATGAAAGAGACGAGCCTCTCTCCTTCATCTTCATTTTCGGAATTCTCCCCCCGCTCTGACGACTCCAATTTGTCATCATAATACAGCCGACTGTCGCGTACGTCTCCTCTTCAACTGTCTCTAAATGTATGTGTCGGTCTCACAATTGTAGTCGTCGGTCCCCTGCGCTCGCGCACTGACGCCGTCGTGCCGACACACACAACCTCATCCCTAACCATCAATTTCGGTTCGGTGGCGGGTTGTTTTGATACACCTCATTCTCATTGTCAGAGAGCAGCTCGAGTGACCTTCATCTCTCTTCAATTACTATTCATAGTCCCCGCATCCATCCCAAAGTGCTCATTTTACAATGTGGCAATCAAGGTGAAGTTAGCACAGTCCGTCCCCGCTCTGTCGGGATGAGGATTTGAGCAAAGAGTGCCCCAACCCAATTCTACGATCGGCAATTACTCAATAGTGTCCTTGAGCAGCCATTTATGCTGACGGATCTCTTCACATCAGCCACACCTTCCATCTTACCCTCACAGAAGAAGGCTCATCGGAGATTACCATCGAAAACGAATATGGTCTGGATGCCTAAATACACGTTTCCCTGGCACCAGGTGCGCGGAGCATTTATGTAGAATCGTCCTTCTAAAACGACGATGAATAAGTGTGAATATGTCGACAGAGCCGAAAATGCGTGGGCCTCTCCACATGTAGTTTTGTTGTTGTCGTTGCGCATGAGCGGCCTTCTTCTCCGATTCAAGGACAACATTTAGGTGGGAAGAACACAGGTACACTAGAATGTGAAAGATGAGCAAAGAGTTTTGAATCTAAATGAAGGGAGAAGAAGGGTTGCGCCGTAGTGTGACCTATTTACGATAATTTGACGCAGAAAGAAGAACTAGGAAGAAAGAGAAGGAATTCAGATTCAAGAGGGATGAGCTCGGCGGAATTCCCAAAAGCCTTTTTGGCAAAAGACAGGATTAGACTGTCAGTGTTGGGGATGATCCATTGATGTCGTAAACGACGTAAGACCTGACAATAAATAGGTGGGCATTAGCGAGCTCCATACGGTCATTACCACTTGAGCACAGATGGGAACTAGGTGGGATTAGCCCCCGTAGAACTGTCACAAGACCCGTTTCCCTATTCCTTGTTATTCTTTTCTATCCATCATTGCAACTTTTCTATCTGTGTGCGCGCAGGCGCATCAGATAATCGTCTTATTTCCCTTTTGCTGCTTCTTCCATTCCATGCAGCGCACACAAAACAGCAGAAGCACTCTCATCCTCAAACCGGCTTCTTTCTACAGTCTTCGTCTCAGAGCGCCCATCTCTCCGGGCCCATCTCGCTCCTTCTTTTCGCTCGTGTCCTTATTACACTCTGACGACGGCGCTCACAGTTCTTCTCATTTTTTCTCTTTCTCCTCTTCTTCTTCTTCTTCTACCACTCTTTCATAGGTGAAAAGGAGAAGACGTTGCCAATTTGAATGCGCGACTTCTTGTGTGAGCGCGCTCTGTGACGGCGAGGGAAAAGGAGAAGTTGGCCTAAATTGCTTGCCATAACAATTTCGGGCCGTTGTCGTCGCCGACATGCAGTAGCAACGACGACGCCATTTGCTTTTTGCTTATCACGAAGTGAAGCAAGAACCGGTTGGCACTCGTCTCTGAGACACCACCACCACCATCAAGTGCTTGCTCGTCTTCTATTCAGTCAACGTCTTCTTCTTCTCCTTTCTTCTTCCTGCCCACACTTATGTAGTACATTATATTGGTTCTACTTGAAACTTACTTTTTCAACTTTCAATTTCTAGGATTCAGGTCTCTCAGCATTCTTATCTCTCCAGATCTAATGACCCTTCTCGGAGCAATTGCGCACATATCTTGGATGCAGATCTGTCCTACCAGAGTTGGACCAATGTCCTTGACAGGGGCTATTCAAATACTATACAAGCCGATCAATTTTGCTCTCCGCTTCACCTGTCAAATCCCCCTATAAAGGGTCCAAAGTTTCTGAAATTGTGAAGAGTTCCTCTTGTCCACATCATCCTCTTCTTCCTCCTTTATTGAGCGAAGAATCGTTTCCTCCCTCTCTAAAACTCGTTGTGTGGAAGGTGACAGGCTCCTGATGAAAAACGAAGGAACCGCCCAACTTCTTCTCTCTCGCGGGCGCCAGCCATCTCGCACACTATTTCTGTGTGCCCCCAGTCACTACGATGCGGACGTACAGAAGAGAAGAGCCGAAAACGAGTTTTGTTTCTGTCTTAGATGGACGCGGTTGAAGAGTAGACGGGGGGAGGCAACACAGTCTGTGTCGGAAGACGAAGAAGACGTTTCTCATTCCTTGAGACGTGAGTCGTCGCTCTCTCGATTCATCACAATCTCTGGCGTCCTTCAGTGGCGTGTGCGATCGTGGCGTAAACAGCAATAACGCCGTCGCGCTCGGCGGAGACAGCGGGATACTGTAAAAAGAGAGTGCTCGGCGAGTAGGCCGCAGAGAGAACCTTGATTGGGTAATTTATCGAATGATAACAGCACCCGTCAGTTTTTCGAGAGACTGAAGTGAACCTTCCGTGATTCGTCGTCTTATTTTTCTTCTACTTCTTCTTGTTGATAGGTTTCGAACGCAGAAAAAGAAACATTACTGATAAGTTACATTTCTTCTTCTTCTCTTTTCGAAATGAGTACATCATTTCCTATCATGAATTCGGGTTCCTTCTTACCTTCAATAAATGCAAATCGCTCTCTTCTCCCTCGTCAATTTGTCGTCCGTTTCTGGGTCACCGGAGCGGCGGCGGCGGCGACTGTCCCTGATAATTGATATGTGCGAAGTTCATTGACACTCTTCTGAGGGTCTTGACGAGCTCGCCACTTCTCATTTCAGGTCACTTTATATACATGTCACCCTAGTGTGAACGGCATCAGAGCTCCGCCTCTCAAGTACGAACGCCACGCCCACTTCTTAATCAACATCACTCTCTATGTTCACCCGCTCTTCTATTCCACTCATTATTCTTGTGCGATGGTTTGCCTTCGTGACCCTGTCGGAGATCTAAATCTCGGAGCTCGCTGAGTCGTCTTCTTCTTTTCATTGATGATTACTACCATCTTGGCGACCTTGATGCGCAACATTATTTTCTTCTTCCTTCTCCTTCCTTAGTGACTCACAACGAACATCTTTCAAATCTTGCTCTTTACGTTTTTAGTGTTTCCCAAACTCATGATTCATGATTGTCGTTTGAATTTTCTATTTTAATTTTCCCATTTCAGTCCTTCCGGATCTGAATATGTCCTACTGTTATGAGTCATTCATCAATGTATTGTTTATTCAAAATGCTCCTGCTTAGAATTTTGCTCATTTCGTACCATGGCCGAAACTTTCTTTTGTTATGGTAATGAGCAATTTCCCAATTCCTCCCTCGTCTCCACTTCTCACCTACCTTGATCCTCTACAGCTCTGGCCTCTGACTCCGCCCCCTTCGCTCCTCCCCTCGGCGCGCTCGCGCACACATCCCCGCATTCAGGGCCCTTTTCTTTCTCGTGAGAGACTTGTGTCTCGTGGCATTTACTTCTCATATGCTCCTTGTTTATATTATTTCAACTGAAATTTTCCAGGTCAAGAAAAACTACGAGCGTGTCTCATTGCTCACTCGACTCGAAGATCATCCTTATCTTCGTGATGATTCAGAAGTCGTTCAAGATGACCAACATCAACCTGAGGCGGATGGAATGCTCCTTCAGCTCAACGATGAAGAACGTCAACGACTCATGAAACTGATAAGTACGCCTGGTCCACAGACTTTGGCTATGGAACGGATTCATATGGATGGACAGACTCAGCACATCCTTCAACAACATCAACTACCATCAACGTCTGGCTACTCTAATGTAAGTATTTCAATACCTTTTGCATTTCGATCTAAAAAATTGATAGTGTAAAGTTCGTTTTCAGAACTTCTCCATCTACATCAAAAACGACGTACAAGACGCCACATATAAGGACGAACCCCAACAACAGACCAATCAATTCGACGATACTGTAAATTCGGTTGCTCATGGACACGCTAGTCTATCAACACTGGAAATGTTCGCATGCAATGGATCGCCAAGTGTAGAACCACTGCGAAGGAAAACGCCGTCAAGGAAAGCTGAAGATTCTATAAAAGCGACATGTAAAGTTTGCGGACACGAGGTGATGTACTCTCCACAAAGAACATGGAATCTTATGCGACACGTCTGGATAATGCATCAGTCTTCGAAGCCCAACCAATGCTCGGTTTGTGGTTACTCGCACATCAAGCCATACGTGAGGAAACACATCGATTCTCAACATAAACATGATGCAACAGCCAGTATATTAGATTTAAAGTAGGTCATAGTTAGATGTTATCAGTTTTTAAATCAATTTATTTCAGATCCCCTGAGTTGGAAGCTGAATGGAGTCAACTGTTAGATCAATGCTTTGGAGTAACATATCGAAAATGGAAACATCATAAAGAGGATCCCCAACATCCTGGTGAGTCTTCTTTTGAAAGCATTACCCATCGAGTTCAGTGTCTAACTCCCAGTGTAGTATTTACAGCGGGAGATGAGGACTACGGTAACGAGCATCACTTTTCTCCAGAAGACGATGTCATGCAACCTTTATAATATTCCTTATTGTTTCCGCTTGTTTATCAATATATCTTGGTTTTGGTCATTTTCATATTTTACTATCACTAACACACTGCCGTGTGATTAATTTTGCAACCCAGAATAAATGATATCAGATTTTATAAAACTACTTTTGCTTACTGTGTTTTTTATAACGAGTTACTGTAACTTTGGAATATCTCTTTTTTCATTGTCTATATTTCTGTTCTTCTCTTTCTTCTCCTTTTTTACTCATATCTTCTTTTCCAGATGCTCTCTAAATTTGTTGTAGTTGAAGTGAGCAATACCAACAACACAATGACACTTGTCGAATACTTGGTAAGAAACTTTTAATTTTAAATTAAAGTTGAAAAATGTCTTTTATTTCCAGGTAACACATGGTTTCGACAAGTTCGCAGTGGTAACCGATTTGATGGATCACCCCTCATTCAAGTTCAAAGATGGATCTTCCAGTCCTGAATCTCCTTCCACAACGGTATCCACTGCTACCCCACATACACCACCACGAACGACGGTATCGACGCCAACTTCGATGTCTACTCCAGTTCCACCACAAAATAACAAACCACGTGCATCAATCGAATCCATTGCAAAAGCTTTATCGACAAAGAAGGCATCTCCTCCAGCGTTGGAAAAGCAACAACCACATCAGATGCCACCATTCAACATGTTCCCACATCTTGCCAACCCGCATGCTATGTCACAACTTCAGAAGTTGCTCGAGGAACAACACAAAGCTTCGATTCAGAAGAAAGAGCAGGAAAGACAACAAGCTGAGATTCATCGGATCATTCTTCAACATGCATCACAGCTCAATCAATCTTTTGGAATGGAGAGGTTAACGCCGGAATACGAAGACAATCAGCATAGCGAGACGATTTCAAAAGCCAGTTCTGAAGACTTGAAGGCTGAACCAGATTCAGCGGACTTCGGACTTGGAACCAGCGATGAGCAAATCCGTGCTTCAATGTTGCATCTTCTGAACCCAGGAATTTCATTCGGAGGAATCGATTCGGAGAACTATTTTGGAACTGCTTCAACCCCATCGACACCTGGAACCAAGAGAAAAAATGGAGAGCCAGGAAGTGTGCCATCAAAGAAACACCGTTGGCTTCCAGTCAATGAGCTAGAAGAAAGCAGATCGTCCCGTGGAAAGAACTGTGGAAGAGTCCATTGCAAAGCTACTTACAAATGTGCTCTCTGTGGAAAGCCAACTACTCTCAACTCGACAGGATCTCGATGGAATCTTCTTCGACACGTTATCATGATCCATTCGGACGCTAAGCCATACAAGGTAAGTATTGTCTCTGTGTGAAATGCATGATTGTGATGTATCCTAACCGGTTGTTCTTTTTTAACCCCTTCTTGTAATTATGTGTATGCGTGTGTGCAGTTTGTAGTTGTGTTCCTTTTTCAGTGCTGGGACTGCGATTTCACCGGAATAAAGTCGAACGTCATTTCCCATGCCAGACAATGCCGTCATCGCGCCGACGACGCCAACGATATTACGTAAGTTTAAAGCCTACCCCGAGAAGGTCGATGATGTAGTACAGTAGTGTGAAGTGTGAAACTCTCTTCTATTGTATCAGAACTGCGTTTGTTTGATGCATGGAGTGTGTGATACATTCCTTCTTTTTCTATTACTTCCCTATTCCCATTCCCCCACCCAATTCCTTCTTTCCCATTTTCTTCTCTTCCCAATCACCTAGTTTTTAGAACCGACGAGATGCGTGCCGAATGGAATCTGCGCCTCCACGAATGCTTCCCAGACTATGTGCGTGCTAAGGAGCGTGGATGGCAACCAGAGGAGTCTCCTGAGAAGAAGGCAGAGGAGGAGGCCGCTCCGACGCTTGTCAAATCTGAGACGGTCGAGGAATTGATGGAGCCTATCATCAAGCTCGAAACTCCAATTTCTCTTTCTTAGGATGTTTTTTTACAGAGTCTAAATCTCCGTATTCCCATAAAATGAATAAACTGTGTATTCCTTTCATTCCCCCGAGATTCATAATATCATTCCAATAATCTCCCCTTGCCTCTCACTTTGACTTTGCATTCCTTGTTATTTAATATCTGTGATCGAGGCTCTTCCTCCTCCTTCTTCCATCCGCAGGTCCGGTTTATACTCTACATTTTCCTCCCAAAAATTGCCTTTACTTTTCTCTGTTACACTCTGTGCCTTCTTTTTTTTATTGTACATCTCTCATTTTTTCCAGCCTTTCCTGTCATCCTTACCTTTTTTTCAATTTTCTCGACGGGTACCCTTGATGTGTGTGTTAAGCATTTCCCATCAGAAACTCGAGATTTTCATTTGATTAACAACAGGAGCTAGTGATCATTACGCATAATTCACTCCTATTCTTGCATAAATTGTCAACAGTTTTATCATACGGATAATCTTACAAAAACCCTTTATTTCATAAGACTCTTGTTATAAAAATAAAATTTTGCGCATACTTATTTAACATGATGTGATCTAAAAACAATGTAAAAATCGTTATAATGAAGTTTTCGAACAGAAATTGAAGCCGGATAAAATGAAGAATGAGACGAAAAGTTAGAGGAATAAAGCTCGGATGTTCGAAGATATGGTTTTGGGCAAAAATGAGCATATTCTTAAATCTAGGTCTTCTCTAATAGAGTACCACCCAAATTGTCAACTTTGAGCTCAAATATCTCAATTCTTGTAGAAGATATCAAAAAGTGTTTAACAGACAAAATATTATTTATATTATGATAAACATTTTCACAGTTGACCATTTTCTGATATCTTTTACAGGAACCGAGATATATTGTCCCAAAGTTGCCGGGTTGGGAGACACTCTATTAGTGTTTACGGTATTCAGAGCATTCAGTATGCCTTTTTTATCACAGTATGAACATTTTCACGTGACCTCTGAAGTTGCTCAGCTGGAGTTTTAGTAGAACACCAGCTACAATAACCCGTACATCTGCCACCTCTAAACTGCTAAATGATCAAATATCCATGAGAAATAAGCATTGAATATGAAACTAATTGTACTTCTGGCATTTGGAATCTTCACTATTTTCAGCTTTATAGGATATAATGTCAACAATCAGCGAACTGAAATTAGAATTAGTGAGTATTACTCTTGTCTAATTTCAATGCGCGTTGCTACCGAAAATTAGAAAGTGGGCAGAGCTTAGGGTTTAGCAAAATTCTCGATGACACATTTTTTTTACATATGTGTTCTTACTTATTTTCTGTCCAATTTTTTGATTTTTCTGTAATTTTCGGCGATTTTGAACTGTTTTAAAAACAAAAGTTAAAAAATCACAAAAAAGGGCATAAAAACAATGAAAATTGTTCACAAATCGATAAAATAGGCCAGAAAATAATTTCGAAAATTCATGTTTTTTTTAATGCGTCTTTAAGGATTTCGCTTTCGGACATAAGCTCCGCCCACGCATTTAAATTAGGCCAGAATAATATTTAAAGAAACTTTGCCAAAAATTTATGTTCCAGGTAAAAAATTCCCTGTGAAGCGAGACACAGTTCATACATTTGATTTTAATTCAAGAAAAGTTTTACCATTAAAACCATTAAGAAGATTTCCATCTGGAAAGAATAATAAAAAGTTTGTGGTTGATTGGAAACGACTTGAGACACTTCAAAATTTTGTTCGTCGAAGGTTAGCAATGTGCTTAAAGTGATTATCGTGATAGAGATTAAAATTTCAGTGGACAAATCATTGGACAACTAGAATTTCAAAACTTCGATACCCTCGAAAAAACTACAGATGTTTGGCATCATCGACTGGTGAAAGCAGGTCATTTCGAAGTTCGAAAAGAATATTTTGATTTTTCAAGTAACGAATTTCAAGAGTTTTTGACTTTATTTAATTAATAACTTTATTAAGAAAAGAGCAAACAACCTAGATTGACTTTTGATAATTGCTACGATGGATGGTTTCCTTTCCAATACTTTGAGCTAAAAGGACCGATTGAAAAAGCGGAAATTCTAATTAAAAATCCACTTTATGATTGCGAATTCAAGGATCGGAAACTACCAAAATCCATGGATCTGATTGACAAATTTGGATCTTTCGCTGTTAGAATAGATCCCATTTGCAATTGGAGGTACTGGAATTTTGATGTTTCAAATATTGATGAGCAAAATTTTGAAACGAAATTGAGAATCGATTTGAACTACACATCTACTTTGCAAGTAGTTTCTCTGAAAGTGAAAGGTTTCAAGAGGAATCTGGATCTTTTCGATAACTGGTTGATAAAGAAGTTTAGATTGGACTGGATTCAAAACGTTGGGATCAATGACCTAGGTATTTTCAAATACGCCTAGTCGGTTTAGAGGAATCTTTTATTCAGATTACAAAAGTGGTTGTTTGGTATTTGAAGACACTGATCCGAATGCCGTTTTTCATTTTCGTGGTCTCCGTCAACTCCATTACGACAGAGAAAACTTCAAACGATCCACTCCTTTTATTATCAATTCCACAAACATGGGATGTCTGGATTTCGACAAGAAAATAGAATTATTCGAGAAATTCGGAATAGTTGCTCTTCAAATATTGGATTCATGTCCTGATTCCAGAAAAGTGTTGATTATTGATGGAAGACAACCATTTGATTATGCCACTGATAGAGATGATATCAAATTTAACTCTGGGGACACTCTACTATATGCTAGAATACGGTATTTCACAGAAGAAGATCATTTGAAGAATCTGGATAAATGGTTTATGGAAATGGGATATCATGATGTGACAGAAATTGGAGAATTCACCAAAGACTTATCGGTTCCAGAAGTTACTGTAAATGGATGTATCTCTACTTTTCTACCATTTCCATTTGCAAAACGAGCCATTCGGAATTATCAGAAGCATCCTACATCTAGGTATACTGTAAGTGATAGACAACCACTTATAAAAAATTAAGCAAAAAATTGCTGGTCGCAATCCCCTTTTAAATATTTTTTCTCCCAGATTCCTTTCGTCTACTTTCGAAATAATAGTGGTTGGGATTGCTACAACAGAAGATCCGTCAGCCTTCTACGCCGTTCAGTTGGCAAATTTGCTGTATCATCATCCCGTGATTGTGAATGTGGAAAGACAACGTCTTCTGATTTCTTCTGGAAACACTGTAGAATTTTCCGAGGAACTCTCGAAATCTCAAAGTATCATGAAGAGAAAGATCTTTCTCAGTACGCGAACATTCGTCGAATCCGTGATGGACAGTTGTGGATTCATAACACAGAAGTGGTTTCCGACTTGAGAAGTTTCTCGAATCTAGAAAAAGTGAACTGCCAGCCGGGAAGAGGCAATAGAGAGTCATCAGCTGTCCGAGTGGATGCGATCAATACGAATTTGGAGAACATTGATCTTCCAAAATTGACAAGAAGTGAAAATTGTGATCGTCTAGTTACCGTTTATGGAGAGAAGGATGCCTTGCCAAAATACTCGGAATCTTTATGGATGGTAGGAGTTCCAAATCTTCAATGAATATACGCAGTTTGTTTCAGAAAACGAACAGAGGTCGCAACCTGATTAACATCCAGCAGGAACAAAGAAGTAGGTTGAAAAACAATTGGAGCCGTGGAAGAGAAACGCCGGTGGCCGTGGCCGAAGGTCCCACAACAAAAGCTACAGTAACCTTAAAAATTTTCGGATTTATTTCCTCGATTTTCGTTCGTTTTCAGTCAATTATTTTACTGTCAAAAAAATCCTCTTTGGGGAAAAATCATGTAACGTTAATCAGTGAAAATTAATCCTGGAAAAAAAAAATATTGTTTAGGTTACGGTAGCAGAAAAAATTTTTGACAGTGAAAGAATGGATTGAAAACACACCGAATTCGAGAAAATAAACCGGGAAAGTTGAAATATTTATAGGTTACGGTAGTTGGGATCAGAGATGTCCGGAATGACTTTTTTTGAGAAACGGAATCCAGAATCCGGAATCCGGAATAAAATTATTTTCCCGGAATCCGGAATACGGAATGAAATAAGTTTTCCCGAATCCGGGATACGGAATCCGAAAGAAAAAAGCCCAAAATTCGGAATACGGAATACGGAATCTCCGGAATTTTAAGTGCTTCAAATTGACAGAAATGTTCTGAAAACACATATTGTGCTATATTTTTGCAGTTTCTTGCAATTTAACAAATATGCTTAAAATCGAATTTTTTTTCTCGGAATCCGGTCAAAATCCAAATGAGAATTTTCCGGTCAAATTAAAATTTTCCGGAATTCGGACATCTCTGGTGCTTACGATAAATCAGGAAAGTTAAAATATTTATAGGTTACGGTAGTTGCCATTCTTCGGCCACGGGCCACCGGTATTTCTCTTCCAGAGCTCCGATTTCGATTTTTTGTATCAGAATAATAATTTAAATTCTTAAATTTTCAGAATGCGTCGGATATACAGGAAAAGGTGGTGGACTATCTGCGAAATTTGCTCATGAACTAGAAGGATGTAACGTTATCATCGGCGATCTGAATATCGATGGAGAAATTGACGATATCTCAAGGATGACAGATGTTCTTCAGAATATTCACGAGATACAAGGAAACGTTCACATCAAGAACCTTAACTCCATCCATTGCAAATTGCTGGCTAGAGTCGGAAGCATCCGTGGAAATCTGACTTACGAAAACAATCCATTTTTGAGAGGAATTTCACTTGGATTGGAATCAGTGAAAGGATCCATAAAAATTACAAGAAGTAGAGATTTTTGTTTGGAGTTCCAGAAGACACGATCCTGGGTTGCAGCCTTTCGATATAAGCAAGTAGTGATAGACTGTCCATTTTGTATGACTCTTCTTATTTTTGAAATATTTGTTCTTTAATTTTCAGATGACGATTCTACGTTCACTCAATTCGAAGATAGAATTGGAAAAATCGATGTGATGTGTCATCTTGGAGTGAGCTTCATTTTCGCATTTTTCGCATTCTACATGATGCCAGATGCCTTGTTGAATCAGTTCAAACCTCTTAATGTTTTACGCTGGAGAGAGATGACTGAATTAGATATGCGTCTGAAAATGGACAGAGACGCCTACTTGGATGAGGATTCTTCAGATGAGGAACCAGATGTGATGACGTGGAAACGACAGAATATAGTGAAGAACCGCCTGGACGGAAGAGATCTTGAAGGAGAGAAGCTACAAAAAGAGAGAAAAGAGTACAGGGCGAATCGAAAACGAGTGAAATTGTCAGAAAAGATGGGAGCACTGATGAGGACAGTAAGAGAGAAGGATTCTGATAGTGAATACTCTGGACAAAGTTGGCTGAGAAGAAAGCAGAAGAGACAGATTAAGCAAGAAGAAGTGAATGACGTGGAGGAACTTCCATTCCAACTCATGCTTCGAACGAGACAAACCAAATGGGTTGGTAGATCGAAACCTTGGGGAGCAGAAGAGGAAGCAAATCTCGAAAGAGAGCTCGACTTCTACGATGAACTGAACGCAACTGTCAAGGAGATACTCGATGATGATCATAAAGAAGGAATCAGCAAAAAACATACGATTCTGGATAGAATAGAGAGTGAAGATCTCTTGTCTCGCTCGAGATTTGTCACGGAATACAATAAAATAGAGAATATCATGCTTTTCTTGGAGAATAGTGTAGAAAGAAACGATGAGAGAAAATGGAATAAGCTTGTTGCAATTAGGAAGAGACTTAGAAAAGCAGCTTTGAAGGCGTTCGGAGGTGGGGAGAAAGTCAGATTTGACGATTTGGCTGACAGATCGGAGAAGATGGTGAAGGTTGAAAGGATGAAAGCTGGAGCTCATGAGCAAGAAAGACGGGATGAAACTGGAATGTTCGCAAAGATTATTGTGGAGACGTTGCATTGGAGACCGCCGAAAACTGTTTGAAAAACTGAAAATAGTAAATCCTTGTTGTTACCTGTTGTCTAATGAAAATTTTTCAATTCTACAAAATCCAAAAAAAAAAAAAACAAAACTTTAACAAATACAAAAATATGACAAAAATGTTAAGACAGAAGAGAAGCTCAATCAATGTTTGATGGAATATCGTCGAAGATTGACTTGATGGGTCTACGAGTTGCTGCGGTAGTTGACTGCTTTTGGGGAGTAGTTTTCGAATGTCCAGAGTATGCGAACGTGTTGCTGGTAGCGTGAATCGCTGGAGAGAGGAACCCGCGTCCCGCTGGTAGCTGAAATGCAAAAAGTTCTTTTTATCGAGCTCAAAGTTTCACTCACCGGATTCGTTGGACTCATTCCGGCTGGCAGAGGCGATGCGGCATAATCCTGTTTTTTCTCTTTTCTAAAACAATACATTATGGAATACAATTCCAGAAGTATTATGATCACCTGTAAATGTAATCAAGTCTTTCCTCATCTTTGGTATCCACTGGCGTATGCGACTTTGCCTTCATTTCGAATCCGAAAGCGGCCAATTCGAAACGGTCGCTGAGTGTGACCTAAAAACGATTTTTCAGAAGCTGAAAAATTTAAAAATCAATACTTTTCGATGAAGATTCGTATTATAGTTGAATCGCTCAGCGCATTTGTAAGCCATGTTTCTGTCTTTTTCGATGTCGGAATCAGTTTTCATCGCGTTTTGATCCAATCTTATCTGGAAAAATGAAGCATAGTTTTGATTTATTTACATTAACTTACTTTGAATGGGGTTGTTGACAGTGTGATATGTGAAAATTCGCGAAAAGACGACATCTTTTGGATAGAATAAATCGAATTTCAACAGAAAAGGCAACAGAAAAATTTTTCGTGATGGGTTACTGTAGAAACTTAAAGGCGCATGCTGTGTCAGACTGCTCCGTCTTGAGAAGATTTTGTGAAAACAGCGTGTACTGTAAAGAAAAAATTCATTCGACGAATGTACAATGTTTAGAAATCACAGTCTACCTAATTGAGACCAGTTAACAAAAAAGGGAAAGAAGTTTGAAAAAAAAAACAGATCAAAAAAGACTATATTCTCTCGTGGAAATGGCTTGATTCGTCCGATTCGTATCCGTCGTTCTCAGCTCCTCCACTTTCCAGATGTTCAGTTGCCACAGAGTATTCCACTTCTGATGTTTCTTGGAAGATGTGTGTCGGAGTCATGGGAACATTGTCATGATCGTCGTAAACTGTAATACCGTGATGCTCCTTCATGTGCTTACCAAAGTCAACCTTTCCAGTTGGAGTGACACCCTCGCTGAAATTTTCAGATAATAAATTGCTTTAAAAAGAGGAATGACTTACATTACTGTGTTAGTTCTACTCCTTGTGTGTTCAATCAATGCTCGTGTGAATACCAAGTTACTGTTCAAATCACCACGAGCAATTTTCTTAGCGTCTTCATCAACCAAATGCTATGAAATGAGTCATTAAGAACCGAGAAAAATTTTGCTTTGGCGAAAAAATACCTTGTATTTTCGGACCAATTTGGTCTTGTCCATTTCTTTCATATTGGTTTGGTTAACCAAAATTGGTCGCAAATAGTTATTGTTCAAAGAGTTCCACGAATCACGAATCCAGTGATGTCCCTTGAATCCAGCGATGTCTTCCATTCCAGCCATAGTTGTATCGATCAGCTAAAATTCAATTGTCATGCAAAACTATATCGTTACACTTACTTCACTATAAATGTGCTCAATCATGTTCTTGGAATGCACATTTTTCTTTTCTACTTGGAGGAACTCAGCGATTGGTTTCAAAGTGATTCCCTGAAAAATGTTTTTGTCTATTTAATTTCCCAGATTTCAATACCTGTAGGAATACGGTGAAGTAAATGACAATAATACAACTGGTGACGAACATATTCTTCGCAGGTATGAAATCGGGAATAGCCACAACAAGACCATAGGCAATAGCACCACGAAGACCTCCGTAGGCCATGATAAACTGATCGACCTGAAAAATTTCCGTTTTTTAGATCCTGATGTTCAATTGCTTCCTTGGTGTACTTACCTTGGTGTACTTATTCAAACGATACTTATTCAAGAAGTAGCACATGACTACAACTCCAAGAGTACGGTAGATCAAGCAGAAAACTACAGTGAGGACTACAAAAGAAGTATCCCAATGGTGGTTGGAGGATACTGTAGAAAGACCAAGGAAGACGAAGATGACAGTTTCAGAAGCAAGCGAAAGCACTTTGATGAACGATTCTGTTGCTTGGACGGTTCCAGGATCCACGTTTTCACGACAGTACTGACGCATGGCGGCACCACAGAATACGATACTGTAATATGTATTGCATGCAGGCATACTAGCTATTTGAAACCTACGCCATAATACTGGAAAGACCAAAGAGCTCTCCGCAGAGATAACAGGTGTATGGGAGAATAAGGATGAAAACCGAATTGAGAACTTTGATTTCATCTCCACGAGAATATTTAGTGAGAAGACTGGCAAGGAAAGCAAAAAGAAGTCCGATTCCAATTCCACCGAAGGCGACAACAAGGAAGGAAACACCTCCATTGATGTAGTCAGAAGTGATAAGGTTTTCAGTTCCAATTTCAGAGAAAGTCAAGAACATTCGATACAGTACGACAGCAACTCCATCGTTCAAAAGAGACTCTCCGAACACGGCAATAAAAAGCACTTCGTTGACCTGCAAACTTTGACTTCTCGTTATCAGGAAAACCATTTTAATGATTCCTTACTTTGAGTTCCTCGAAAATGACAATTACAGCCACTGGATCGACGTCTGCAGCAACCGAACCAAAAAGAAGCATATGGATAAGAGGTGTTTCGACGGAGAATAGTCCAGTCAATCCAATTGCCCAGAGGGAGAGAGCTGGAAATTTTTTGATTTGTAGTTCATAGTTTGATATCCATTTGCTCCAAAGATCTTACCAATAGCAACGATGTTGAACGTAGTTCCAATCATTGCGAAACAGAGAATAGATCCGAAATTATCGAAAAATTGTCTTGCGGGCATGAAATATCCAGCATCGAAGACAAGCGGAGGTAGAAGATAAAGCATGAATACTTCACTTTCCAAGAAGAATGCATTCTTTTGTACTCCAATCAATTTGAAAATGATTCCAATTATCAATCCGATCATGATAAGCAAAGCAGAGTCCGGGAACAACTCATTCAGATGTGGGATTAGGTTGAAAACTGGAATATTTATATTTCTTTTCATCTTTCCGGATTTCTTTATTGGAACTGCTGAGTTTTGGATAATTTTCTTTGGATTTACATACAAATTAAACAATATTTTATGGCTCACTACAGTGATCTATATTCAATGAAACATGAAAGCATACCGTCAACACTCTAAAAGAAGGCTGCGCAAACTTTGAGCTCATATACCTCGGTTCCTATAGAAGATATCAAAAAGTGGTATACTAGCAAAATGTTTGTGATATTATGATAAAGTTTTTGTCAATGGGTCACTTCTTGATATCTTTCACAGGAATCAAGGTAATTAAGCTCAAACCTGACAATGGGGGGGGGGGGGTAGCCTATTACAGATCTTACGGTATTTTATGCCCCACTACCGTTCTCTCTATGGAGGGAAACATGAAACCATACATATCATTATTTATCATTTGAAATCAAAACAATATTTTGAAAACTCTGAAAACTCTAGAATTCCGGAATTTTAAATCCGTGCTTCAAAGCTTAACAAGCAATTTTTGCATTTTCAATATTTCGAATTTCCTATTTTTCGATTTATGAACTTGTACACTGACTAGATAAATTCAGAATTTCGGAAATGAGCTTTTGAAATTACAAATTCTCAAAAAAAAAAAAACTCTCTGAACGTTGTAAACCGTTTTCTCTATTCACAGTCTGAATTCTAGAATTTTGGAAATTTTAAACACTTTTCAGAGAGTTTAAAATTGAAGTTTCTTTCGAAATTAGGCACAAATCTCAATATTTTTCAATATCCTTCCATACACAGAACTTACTAATTTTTGCAATGGACGATCCAATAAGCCACAGACAAATTGTCATTGGAATTTTCACATTTTCCCATTCAAAATAAGCAATTGGATACCTAGATGGATACTCTGTTTCTTTCTCTCCACATTCTGATTCCGCGTTTGCACACTGGATCCACAGAACCAGAATCCCAAATAGAATCAAACTCCGCCGGAGATGAATCATGATTTAAATACTGAAATGAATAAGAATTGAAAGAAAAAAACAACCGGAAACAAGAGAAAAAGCTTTGGAAAAGTTCAAAAAGAGAGACGAGAGAGCACTGTATGTGCTCTTGATGTGGGAACTGATAAGACAAGTAATTGAGAAAAAGAACGAGAAATAGAGAAAGAAAAAGAAGAAATGAATAAGAGAAACATGGTAATAGGATTGGAATCTCAGTTATGACGGTGGTGGTTGGAAGTGGACAGGTGAGACTGAAATTTGGAAAAAAGAGGATTATTTTAATGAATTCTAAAAGTTTAACAATTAGATTTATGATTCTTGTTTGATTCAGATTGTTGAATGAGAGGTTAGTACACTGTAACACCTGTATGTAATAGAAGTAACTTTGAACCAAATTTAAAAAAAATTTCTCGGTTTCTATCAAAGATATGAAAAAAAATTGTCAACTAATAAATTGTTTATCAAAATATCAGAAGTGTTTTGTCAATTGACACATTTTCACAATCTCGCCTAAGAATTGAATTGAGATAATTGAGCTCAAACTTGACAGCGTGCTGGACCCTTCTATTACAGGTTTTATCTAGTTCTTTGTACCCATTAAAGTCACGGAAACTCAAAATATATGGATCATAACTTTTATATTGTCTGTAGTATATTGTCTGTGGTATACAAAAATAACTTTTTTTGAGTGTTTTCAACCCAAAAAAAAATGGCCGGACGGAGCAAGGAAGCCACGTCCCGCATGATAGTCGGTAAAAAGTGGGAGAAAAGGCCATAAAGATAAGAAATTGGGAAGAAGAAGAAGGAGATGGCAACGTGTACGCGGATGTGACAATCGAATGGCACGAGCTAGATCAGAAATGTTCGAAGCAGATGGTAGGAAAGTCTGTAGATCTTCCTTGTCTATAAAAATATCCCAGGAAGAAAATATATTCAGTTCCAAGAAATTTTTCAGTTCTTTCCAACAAAAACCATCTTTTGACATTTTTATAATGTTAAAAAGTACAAAATCAACTATCGCGGGCATTCAAGTGGACCTTCAAAAACCAACTACAGTATTTCCTCATATAGAAGACAACTCAAACTTTAAGCTTAATTATCTCGATTCCTGCAAAAGATATCAAAAATGTGTCAACTAATAAAATATTTTTGATATTATGATAAACAATTTATCAGTTGACTAAAATTTGATATCTTTGACAGGAATCGGGATAATTGAGCTTAAAGTTGACGGTCTGGGTGGGCTTCTATTAGATGAGGAAAAAGGTAAACATGATGAAAGAACGACTTTCAGGACTTGCAAATTTGTTTCCGAATCTGTTTTAGAGACTTCTAAAGTGCTGAAATTTCGGTTTCAGTTAAAAGTTGGAGTTCCGTTCCGAATATGACGGTTTCTGTGTTTTAATGAAAATTGGATTGAAGTTCATATTTCACTATTTTTCTCAAAAAAAAAGTTGAAACTCAAATTTTTTCAACAAGTCAAATCATCATTTTTTAGTTAAAATTTTCTACAGTGCTCCACATAATGATACGCCACCCCTCAAAATTTAGAAAAACTCGAAAACCGGTCATGACCTAAATTTTGACTTTTCTAGAAAAATACGTAACGTTTCCTTCAGTTTTAGCATATACCGTATTTCCTCTAATAGAAGCCCATGGGCTTCTATTAGAAGTGGGCATCAATTAGAGGGTGGGCCTCTATTTTTCAACGATTAATTTTCAAAAAAATATGTGTTCAAAAAATCAGAAATTTGACAATTCGGAAGTTGACAGTTTTGAAATTTGGTGTTTTTTTTTCAATTTGAAGTTTTCATTCTGCAATCCTAAACTCCAAATTTTCGAGCTTACGAAATTCTGAGATTCCAGAATCTCAAAATTCGGTATTCAGGAACTCTGTAGATCAGAAATTGATAAATTCAAAAATTGAGAAAAATCCCATGAGCTTCTATTAGAGGGTGGGCTTCTATTTTTCGAAGCACCTCGCGGGGTGGGCTTCTATTAGATGTGGGCTTCAAATAAAGGTGGGCTTCTATTAGAGGAAATACGGTAATCTGGAAATTCCGGAAAAAATCCGGAAATAAGATATGTCAATTTTATCGAAAAATCAACAAAAAAAATTATCCACAAAATGATACACCAGGTATTTATATAGTAAGATTTTCGAAAAAACCAAGGAACCGGTTTTCAGAAAAAGTTGTATCCGGTCCAAAAGTTGATGGGGCGGCCATTATTGCCTATGACATCAAAAATGTGAGAATCCGTAGACATTCAGACGGTTTTCCGGCAGTTTCTGCTCCACCAGCACCCAGGCATCATTGATGACCTAATTAAGCTCCGGTATGATGCCATAACTTTTGTTTCCGAGTCAAAATTTAGGTCATGACCGGTTTTTCGAAATTTTGAGGGATGGTGTATCATTATGTGGAGCACTGTAGTATATTATCTATCTAGTTTATAGTTTATTATTTGATACTCTAAAAAGACTGAAAGAGCTTGAAAGTTCAGGTTCCGAAATGCCAAAATTGAAACATAGAATTCACTGAAAAGGAAATAGCAGCAAATTCAATGCATCGAAACCAACTCTGGAATCAATAAACCAATTACATAATGTGCCATTTTGCGGCCGAAGAGCGCCAATAAATTAGCTTGTAAAAAGTTGGCAGTGTCGTCAGTCCTTGATTGATAAGACGACTGTCCTCTATCACATTACATGCAAAGTAGTACGATTTGTTAATTTATCAGTCGACACGTGGTGGTCGAGGCAACGGCTGAAACTGATGTTCGACAAAGAGCTGATGGCTAAGTTTTTTTATATAGAAATGGCAACAAATACAGAACAATAAACACTGCAATTTGAGTGAGACTTGAGTGAAGTCTGATACAGACAAGATATACAGATTTACATATTTACAAATCATTTAACATTTTATCGAGACCTTTGATGTCTCGGACTGGCAAACTGCAGACGAATCCTTTGCACATGTACACCGCTGGATGAGGTCCTTGGGTCATTGCTTTGTGAGAAGCGCCAGTAGCTCCCAGATCGTTCTCAGAACGAATGTGAACAGCTGAGAAGTTTTCGATAAACTTCTGATTCAATCTCTTGCGAGCCTCTGTCAGTAGTTCCGAATCGGGTTCTCCGACGAGAACAAATGTGGTGGATCCCTTTTGCCATCGATTGAGAGCCACAGCCATTTTTGGGAGAGCAATTGGAACTCTGAAAAATGAATTAATGACATACAAAAAATTATAATAGGGGATCCCACTTATTGAGACGTTCAGATGCTCCGCGGAAACATTGGTGCGCCTTCTCTCTGTATTCTTCGTCTTCCAGAATATCATAAAATCTGAGCAAGTTGTTTGATGCAATAGAAGTTGCTGTGGGTTCGGCTCCGTCTTGATCTGAAAAAATCATTTTTTGGGATTATGAATGAACTAAAAAAAACTACCTTCGATCATTCTGACAGACACTTTTTCATCGGTTTGCTCACTGATGAAATAGCCATTTCCACTCCAGAATTTAGAATCACACACTTTTTGCAACTCAATGGCATTCTTCAGATACTCGTCTTTTCCAAGTGTCGTGTATAGATCAAGCAATGCTTGGATCATGAAAGCGTAGTCATCCGAAAATGCCTTCATTTTCTTGTTTCCTTGCTCAACCTCCCCTGTAGATCCCAAGTACACCGATCTCTTCAGTTCTCCATTTTCTGCCAAATACTTCTGAACAAATTCTGCACATTTCTCTGCTCTTTCGATATACTTTGTATCATTTGTAGCTTGATAGGCTTTTACAAGCCCAGTGATAGCCAATCCTTGCCACGCAGTCACCATTTTAGAATCGAGATGTGGACTTGGTCTCTTGGTTCTGGCTTCCCAAAGAATCTTCTTTGCTCTCTCCATTCCTTCGATTAGTTCATCAACAGTGATATCGTGGTTCGTTGCGCATTCCTCATCAGTCAATAGCTTTCTCAGCACGTTTTTGTTTTTCAGCTCGCCGTGTGGATCCGAAGATCTTGAAACGTTTCCATTCTCCTCTACGTCAAAGTAATCATTGAAGACGTCAACCAGATTTGCCGATCCTATTTTCATCTCTCCCAACAAATTCTTGATTTCTTCTTTCTCCCACACACAAAACGCTCCTTCCATTTTCTTGGTGGAATCATGACGTGGCAGGGAGTCAGCATCTTCTGCTGAGTAGAAACCTCCATCTTTATGGCTGATCTTTTGCATGTATTGGAAAATGTCGTCAACAATTGTTTTCATATTGTCTAGCTTTCTTCCTGTCAATCTGTAGAAGTCAGAATACGTTGCCAACAGTTGAGATTGATCGTAAAGCATTTTCTCAAAGTGAGGAACGTGCCATTCAGCGTCCACTGAATATCGATGAAAACCGTTTCCAACGTGATCGTGAATTCCACCATCTGCCATTGATTCCAACGTCTTCTGAATCATTTTCACACTTTCTTTGCTACTTTCGGAGTTCAATGTGGGATATGTGCTAGCCATGCAAATCAGGAAATCCAAATCTGAAGGTTTTGGGAACTTTGGTGCACCTCCGAATCCACCAAGTCTGCTGTCAAATGACGACTGGTGTCTGGTGAAAATGGCTCGGAATACGTCTTCTGATCTGTTCACATCTCCTGAAGTCATCTCTGGCTGCAGAAGCTTGATAATCTGAGCACCACGCGCCTTCAAGTTTTCTCCTTCCTTTTTCCACTTAAAATGTTTCAATTGAAATGAATATAGGTAAAATTGCGACTACATGTTGTAGTCAACAAACCTCTTCGTGAATCATGTTGAGAATAGTAGGAAATCCAAGCATTCCTCGATTATCGTCAGGAGGGAAATATGTGCCGCCAGTGATTGGATGAAGATCGGGAGTCAGAAAAACGGACATCGGCCATCCACCATGACCACTCGCGGCCTGAAAAATACTCAATTTAAATAAAAAAGATCGATTATTTTTACCACTACGAATGCCATATAAAGTTTGTCAACATCCGGACGCTCTTCTCGATCCACTTTGATAGCCACAAAATTGTCGTTCAATAATTTTGCAGTATTTTCATTCTCGAATGATTCCTTTTCCATGACATGACACCAATGACAGGTTGAGTAGCCAACTGACAAGAAAATCGGCTTGTTGGACTCTCTCGCCTTCTGAAATGCTTCTTCTCCCCATGGGAACCAGTCAATCGGATTATGAGCATGTTGAAGAAGGTACGGACTTTTTTCTGACGCCAAGCGATTTGTGTGCGTCGACGACCTATTAAGATATTTTACGAAGGAATTTCAAACGTTTTCACTCACATTCTGAACGCTAGTTTCTGTACATGAGCCAAGCGATTTAGCATAAACTCTGAAATCCCACAGTTTTATTCATCGAAACGAATTTCTTTTGCAAATATCTGTTGATTTCTTACAACATTTCAGGCAACTTTCTAATTGTATGGAGATCAGTTTATTCGTTAGTCCAACAAAATAGTTAAAATATTTGTTATGCGTCATCAAGAGGATGCTTCTCAGGTGGTGGTCCACACGGTTGAATCATTCGATTGATCAGGTTGAATCTGGTACGAGCTCGGCTCTCATTCTCTACGACTGCGATGTATGTGTTCATTCCGGGATGCGACATTTGGAAAGCTCGAGTGTCGCGATGCTGAAAACCATTTTTATAATTTTTAAAATTGGAATAATTGATAGCTCACCTGATTCACTACCCATTCGTGTCTGTTCATATCAGCATGGCCAGTACCGGTGTACTTCGATTGAAGATGCTCCAGCTGAGCAAGTACGTGGAATCGTTCTCCAGGAAGAGCCATTTTCTGCGAAAAAACAGTTAAAACATTTAAAGAAACAAATTTTTGCAAAATATTCAATTGTTTGGGTCGAGAAATGGTGAATTACAATCGATGACATGTGAAGAACGCGAAAATAACAAAGGGGCGGGGCGAGTTAGTTGCGTGCGGCAACATTGCAGAAAAGGTGCGCAAGGCTTGCAAAATCCTTCTTTGTCAACAAATTGAAGAGAAAAGAACGGGAAAAGAAGAAGAAGATTAAAAAAAAGAAGAAAATTCAAAGAAAATAGAAGAAGATTTTTGAAAATCGCTAAAAATATTTCTATAAAACTACATATATATCTTCGGCCCAGCCTGAAGAAAAATGTTTTAAAAGTTTTTTCAACTCTGATTCTAAAAAAACCAAATTATTATGCTTAGAAAGTCCTGAAATGTCTTAAAATTAGATGTAATTTATGCTGCATTGAATTGACCTCACAATCAGTTCTTTTCATCTAATTCTTCAATCTAATTACTTTCAATCTAATTGAGAAAGTGTGTTTCTGATTTCAATCGAATAATATAAAAAATTATAAGCGTTTTATTCTGATTGCTACAAAAACTGAGTACATTTAAAATCTTGCAGCAAAGAGCAAATTATGCCGATTAATGAGCATTGAGCAGATTCATTTGCAAATCGATGGTTCCAGAAAGAATCGCATCGTGGTTTCCGGTTGCCTGAAGTATTTTTTTCAAACTTTTAGTCGGAAAATATTCAATTACATTGGAAAACTCCTGGTCACTGTTATTGATCCGGGAGTTTCTGGATAAACATGGTAAATTCGTAAATCCGACTTTGTCATCCTGTATTCCGTAGATCGAATAAATGTGGCTTCCTTCATATCTCTGCCTGAAAACAGAAGATTTGAAAAGTAAAATGCAAAGTTTAAAATACTCAGAGTTGATATTCTTCAAAAATGAAGAGAGACAGAAGAGACCATTTACAGATGAACAAGCATTTGTGATAGGCAAAACACAGAGATAGGATGCTTTATTTGCGCCTGAAGATATATTTTTGAGTTATAAAATTTTTCTAAAAATCAAACCTGCAACGGAAATGTAAGTTTCAACTGAGTCTGTCAAAGGCCCTCCCAAATCCACATTTTCGTCATCAACACAGTTTCCACCAAGAATCGCCTTTAATCAGATATTATTTTTAAAAGCTTCAGATTTTGAATACCTTTCTGACAATTGGAGATCCTAAAGAATATCCAATGACATCAACCTTTTGTTTAGTGAAGTCGGCGACCACTTTGATAAAGTTCCTCATCTAAAAATGAAAAAAAAAACAGTATTTAAATAATAAAAAAGTTTTGAACATGTTGAACAAATTCGCACTCCATAGAAACGTCTGTAGCAGGTGTGATTTCTGCACTTCCACTACCGTAGGTGGTTCCATAAACCTGAAACAACTTTAAAAAACTAAAGCATTATTTTGAAAAGAAACAAACGGTCTCTTCGCTCCAACCATTACTGAGCAATGCGTTCCTTTGTCCGAAGAAGTTTCCTGCATTGTTTGTGGTTCCATGAACAAGAATGACTGCTCTTCTACTAGTCGGACCATTCCCATCATGAGTGCCTCCTCCGTAACTTCCAACTGCTCCCAAATCGTTTCTCGCCAACTCATCATACATTTGTTGCGAATAGTTGTTAATTATAAAACTCTTGAAACTGGCTGAAAAGTCAGCAGACGCCAAACCCATGACAAGGAATAGAAGAAGAATTGTATGACGAGAAACCATATTGGAAGAGTTTGGGAGGAAGGTCTTTCCGGCACATTCTTCTCCTATTTGGCACTCTTTTTATACTCAAGTTTTCAGTCATAATACAGGAAAAGAAACAATGTATTCAACACAAAAAATTCGTGTTTCAGACAAGGAAATTTACATTTCTGTGTTCGTGATAACCATCATACTGTTAAAGAAGATTAAAAAGAGAATAGGTTTTTTTTCGCTTTGAAAATAGTTGATCTATGTTCATCATTTTGGTTGAACTGGAAAATGAACAATGAAGTTTGGAATGTAGTGTAAAACCTGTATTAGAAGAGCCCCTATAACAGAAGGGCTCATGTTTTTCTTCTCCAATGAGGTTCTAGAGTTAGTTAGGTCAAGTGTTTAATGTCAAAAATACTTTATTTATAACATAACCCGTTTTCATTAAGGCTGAAATACAAAAAATACAACAAAATAATTATTCAGCAAGTGATTCTTTTTGGAGCATGAGTGAGCAGAACGACGAGAACATTTCTGGATGTTTTGAGCAAAAACACGTGGCAAACGAAACAATCAATATGACCCGATTTTGGAAATTTCATCAGGTCGAATGTTATCGATTTCGAAGACCTCAGACTGTCGTACGTATCTTCGAGAAACCTGCAATAAGAATAATTATGTAGTTGGGAATCCCAGCTCTAGAGGAGTATTCCACTAACCGAGTCATTCCTCTTATTTCTGCCTGGGTTTGCTCTGTATCCCATTTCAACATAAATATTCGAGGGACAACTTGACGATGCCGCTGATTCTTTCGATCCAACGTTGATATTAGTTCTTAGAAGTCGACCATTCAAAGATTTCAGAGGCCTATATGCAGGTGTCATATAAGAAGGCTCCGGTTGTTTAGTTTCTGTCTTTTGTAGCTCGTTCCAGATTTGAAGCTGAATATTCTCAATAAAGTAATTCTACTCATACATTTGATCGCTTACATCATCGTTAGTTATGTAAATTGGATTGTTCAGGATGACCCATGTTACAGTTTCATGGCATCCTGGATAAGTCAATGATCCTTCATACGTCACGTAGTGAGACGTTTTTGGGAGTAAGGCGGATGGTTGAAAGTCGGTGAGGTTTGTAGATTGCCCTGAAAGAAGTACTACGGTAATCTCGAAAACTATTTTCAAACCTAAAAAAGTTGTTTTTTTTTCAGTTATCTTTTTAAGGCCCTAGGACCAATATCAGCACTTCAGAATCAGATGTACAAGTGATTCCAGTAGAATCTTCATCAAATTTAACTCAAGTTTAAGTCCATGGCATTTGAAAAATAATTTAGACCCGCTTTCTTATTTTGAGACACCAACAACGACCGAAATATTCTTTTCAAAATCTAATCGGAATTTTTTGAATTTCGGAGTTTGATATTCAGTATCAAAGGACTTTTTAGGAAACCAATGGATTTTTTGAAAGGAAAAAATCTTTCAGATTTGAAGGAAATCAGAACTTTTCCAGACTTTCCAGACCTTTCCTGACTTAAAAAAGATATTTCGAAATTCTGGATTTTCTGATTTTTTTTGCTTGAAGAATAAAACATTGAGTTTTGAAAATCAGAAATTGGTAAATTTCAAATTAAAACATTGAGAATGTAGAATTTAAGGCTTTCAGAATTCTGAGAAATGTTAATTTTTTTTGTTGAAATTTCGAAATTTTTTGAATATTCAGAAGTTCCGAGTTTTTACATTACGAAATTCCTTAATTTTTGAATAATTCAAAATCAAAATTTTAAAGTAAAGGTACCTTTATAAGTGATGCTTTGAGAAGCAACAGTTAGCCTTCTCAATTCGACAGCGGTTGTTTTTCCAATCTGAAATCAAAAAACCATTTGAGAAAAACGAGAAAAAAAAACGTACATCAACAATGACTGAAACTGCCAGAAGGCCCCTTGGAGACGTCATGGCTACACTGAAATTCGGATAGAGTGCACTATTGTATGCCAATAGTTGAATCTCTGCTGGAAATCTGACTCTGTCCACAGTGTGTTCTGATCCTTTCTCTCCTTCATCTGCTCTACCGAAATGGACGCTTATCTGGAATTCTAGGTATCACTTTGAATATGAATCGGCATGCTTACCTGATGCAGATTGTATCGATAAGGCATTGTAGGTCCACCTGTGATGTTTATTGTGGGCTTGTTAGGTAAATCTTTTATCGTGACTACCGGCAGTTGACCCGTGTTTTCGAATACTGCTTCCACCTAATCAGAGAATATTGATTAGGAAGATCCGAAGGGAATGAAATCTTACAATGTTTCCTTCGATGTTGATAGGCATTAGATGAGGATCATAGAGAAGCTGTGATGGATCAATGTTGACTGGTGACTGCATCTGACCGGCTGTGCACATTCTCCAATCACCATGGAGGAGTCCCCAGAAGTCAGGACCTTAAAAATGTTTTATTAGTTTTTCGATAATTTATTGCACTCTCAAATTATTTTTTTGATTACTGCTCACCTATGACACAAGGATATATACAGGCTGTCAAAAGCCATGGTATCATAATATTCTGTGAAATTTTCTGTAAAGAGAAAAGAGGAATATAAGGTTTTAGTAGTGCGTCGAGACCAAGTGAACAAAGCAAAGTAGAAGAAGAGACATAAAAAAGAGCAAGGAAAGTTGCCCGTGACAACTGACACAGTACTTGTTCGTCTCCGAATTATTTATGAGTTCTCTCGCCGTCTCTAATTGGTGTCGAAAACGGCAAAATGTACATTCGAAAGTAGGCTAAAAGACGGAAGAAGAAGAAGAAGTGTAAAAGAGAAAGAGAGTGAGACTAAAAGCAGGGAGATTGATGGGAGATGTATTTTTTAAAGGGCGATTGGTACGAGGACACTAAATATTAAGATTGAAGTTGATGGCTCATCTGGAGAGCACACCTTTCAACGTGTTCCGGAAATGTGCCAAGAAGAGACTTGACACATTTTGCATATTTGAATCATCAGTAAACGATGAAGAAGAAGAAGAAGGCGGAGTACATGAGATTGAGACAATTGCGAATAAAGCGCCGGAAATCTCAGGACGAAATTAGAAAACAAGGATTTTGGGAGCAGAGAATTGTATTCCAAATTGTACTCCAAATTCTTTGTCACCGTAGATCGAGAAGAAAATAGCTACGTTTTTGGCTAAGCTTAAGAGAAGTTTAAATCTGATATAAAATCTAGAAAGTACCCTAAACTGATCTGAATTTAAAAGAACAACTACCGTAAAACCTGAAATAGAAAGGCCCCTTCACTTCTAACTTTGCGCTGATTTATCTCGGTACTTGTCAAAGATACAAAAAAGTTGACAACTGATAAAATCTTTATCACAATCTAACAAACATTTCACCAGCTGATACATTTTCCATATCTTGCATAGGAACCAGGAAAAATTAGATCAAACTGGACAGTGTGGGAGCTCTTCTATTACAGGTTTTACGATACAAGTGCCATGAATTTTGAGCTGAAAAAGGTTTGAAATCTAATAAACTACAAACTACAAAAATGGCTCAACTTCAGTAAAATCCTAAAATCTCCGTAAATCGGCCCATTTTCAGTTGTTTTCGGCTGGAAATTCTTCTGGGTTTTTGAACTATAAACTATACTTCCTGCTTCCGAAAGTTGGGTTTTTGGATTACCGTGAAACCTGTAATAGAAGGGTCCCTCTCACTGCCAAGTTTGAACTCATTTATCTCAATTCCTGTAAAAGATATCAAAAATTTTTCAAGTGATAAAATATTGGCGATATTATGATAAACATTTTATTTGTTGACCACTTTTTGGTATCTCCCACAGGAACAGAGATAAATTGGTTAAAGTTAAGAATTAGGGGGCCTCCTATTACAGGTTTTACGACATTTGTGATCCGCAGGACAAAAAAATAAATAGTAGAAGAATCTAGTTTGAGATTTTTTCACAAAATTAATCCTTTCACTTGGTGTTCAGTCTAAAAACAAAAAATAAGGATTCTGTAAACCAGGCGTTACACACCTCCAAAAAGTTATAAAGTGTTCCACTGAAATGTCTGGAGAGTCGCTTTTCAGAGATATTCAAAAGAATCTCTTCAAGGAAAAAGAAGTGTATACTATGATGAAAGAAAAAGGAGAATCTGACAACTGATGATGCCAATTATTTGAGTATTATATGCAAAAATATCCATCTTGAAAACGCACGTTTTCCGTTTTTATTGTTGCGAACAAAACTGACTGACTAACATGTCTTGGGAATACAACTGGGAGGGCCGAATTGGTTAGAAATTAGATTGGTGGGGGGAGCCAAAACGTTTATTTTGACGGAGTCTCCGATTAGAAGAAGGCGTTGAAAAAAAGGGCGCCTTGCCCTGACCACTTTATCCAGGTATTCATTCTATTTTTGCAGGAAACCAACAAGTTTTATTAGGCTAAAAGCTTCAAGCACTTGCTACGTTTTTATATTGTTTTTGGTGTCCAGAAATGCATGAGAATGGGGACTAGATATGAGAAAGAATGTTGCCGTTTTGATACTCTCTCCAAAAATGAGTTGACGAAGAGGTGCACACGAGTAGGCGCGAGAGAGCTCGTGAGCCCCCCTCTTGGACAAATCGTGGGAATCTTTTGGCCAGTAAATTGATGAATAATTCTTCTGATTTCGCGGGAGGGAGGGATCATCATAGGAAAATAGTGAGAGAAAACTAGGAGAGTTAGAAAATAAAGGTTCGAAGGAATCTGTGAATGTCCGGCGAAGAAGTACTCGGCACTCGTCGTTCTCGTTCATCAGAAATTCGGGAAGATCAGGGTGGCGAAAAAGACGTTTAAGAAAGTTCTAGAAACTAGAGTCATTGAGACTTTGTTTTTGTTTTTCTTCACGGTTTTGAATGAGCTACAGTAACGATCAACCAGTTCATTGTCAGTCATTTTGCCCATATTCAGGAGTCTGGAGCTCAACCGACAAACTTCAGATCAGTTTGAAAACTTCATAGGATGTGAAGCAGACCTAGATTGAAAACGTTGAATTCACAGAATTTTTTGAAATTTCCTAGTTTTTCAGCTATTTGCCGATTTCTGAAAAACACCTCTTTTTGGTCTGCTTTTGTACTCATTTTCTTGAAAAATCCGGAACAGCTGAATTCCAGATATTTTAATTGGAATGTTTCAAACAGATATCAGGAAGTTGATTAATGAAGAACATACCGTAAAACCTGTATAAGAAGGGCCCTTTAATAGAAGAACACCTCTAATAGAAGGGCCACTTCAAAATGGGGCAAATTAAAAATTTCCGTACGTTCACAGTGAAAAATAATCCGGAAATTCCACAATTTTACAGAATATCATTGAAACACTTTTTTGCTTAAAATTTTTCAAATTGTTGAGTCAAAAACATGCCCGATTTCGGTAGAAATGATACAAATTGCCGGAAAATAGAACGGCCTCTCTAATTGAAGGGCCCCTGTAATAGAATGGCCCTCCAGCGGTATCTTGGAACAATAGAAGGACCGGCCCTTCTAATACAGGTTTTACGGTAAACTTCAAACAATTGCAAAAAACCGAGCTTCTCAAAATAAATGGGCACTTGGTCGACAACAGTATAAAAGAAACATTTTTCTTTGACAAAACTCTTTGTTTCCAGAGTCATTGTCAACAAAAAACCTCCATCAGGAACCAAAAAATCTATCACTAACATCTACTTTTTTTACGTTTTCGGGAAGAAAAGGAGGCCAAAGAAAAAGAGAAAAAGTTGTAACGAACACCTTAACGTTACTCTCTTTCTCTCAGACTATCGTTATGATAGTCAAAAAAAGAGATTCTGGAAAAAAAGTAGCAAAAAAGACATGCGCAAAGTGAATTCTCGCCGCGCGGTCGAGACGGAAATTCGAATTTTGTGAGCCAAAAAAGGCGGGAGTGTATCAGTATTTTTTTTCTTCTTGGATTGCAAAAAATGTATATAGTCTTGTAACAAAACACTTACCTCCGAATAAATCATTGTCAAAAGTCCATGGGTACTGTACTCCATCAATTATTGTTAGGATTTCCGTTGTGATGTACAGTAGTATAAGTTTTTTGCGCATTCTGAAAATAAAAGTTGAAAGTTGAGTTGGTAAAGAAAGTTGGAAGAAAAACGGATAATAAAGCGAAGAACCATAAATCATGAAAAAAATAAAAATAAAAAGTAGAGTTAGGAAAGGATAAAAGAATTTGAGCATAGTTTTAAAGGTGGGGGATAAAAATCAGAGATTTCTGGAATGCCTTTTTTGAGAAACGGAATCCGGAATAAAATAATTTTCCCGAAATCCGGAATCCGGAATCCCGAATAAAATAATTTTCCCGCAATCCGGAATCCGGACCAATGAAAATTTCACGGACCGGAATCCGGAATGAAACAATTTTCCCGGAATCCGGAATCCGGACAAAAAATTTCACGGAATCAGGAATCCGGACAAATAAAAATTTCACGGAATCCGGAATCCGGACAAATAAAAATTTAACGGAATCCGGAATGAAACAATTTTTTCCGGAATCCGGAATGAAAAAATTCCGGAATCCGGAATCCGGAATCTGGAATATAATAATTTTCCCGGAATCCGGAATCCGGACAAATGAAAATTTCACGGAATCCCGAATGAAACAATTTTTTCCGCAATGGGGAATACGGAATCCGGAAAGAAACAATCCCGGAATCTGGAATCCGGAATACAGAATTCGGAATTTTGAGAGAATTCGGAAAAAGAGATCAAAATACCACAAAAAAAGTTGTGTGGGTCAAAGCTGGTCATTCGGTGCACTTCCCCGGATATCCAATAACCATAAATTTTACGAGTTACCCACTTGGGAGACCCCCTTCTATTCCTTCACATTAATCCGACATTTTTCATTTTCGCATGTATGAAAGAAGGAAGAAAGAAGAAGACGAAGAAGCAATGTCTTTCTGGGACCCGTAGAAGTACCAGGAAAGTGCTCAAGTTGAAAAAAGGGGAATTCAGAATGCTTTTTCTGTTTGGGGAGAAAAGATATTCAATACATTGAAAAGATGAGAGGATGATGGAAAAGATGGGGACAGTTTCTCACGAGTCGCGCTTTCTAATTGGGTTTCTTAAGGCAATAAAGGGGGGTCGGTCCGGGGAAACGAAAAAAAGAAGAAGCGGAAAAGATGTGCTGATGAGATTGGATGACCTTTGGGGCCCATCGCGAGAGCATTCATATATGGGTTAGTAGTAATGGAAAAGAAGTATGAATAAAAGAAGAAGAAGACCTGGGAAAGTTTTTTTTTCCTAGTAAGACTTCGGGAGAAGAAAAATATGATAAATTGAAAAATAAGCTACGAGTGGATGATATGATAAACATAGCGGCTTAGAGGGGGTCTGGAAAAAACGAGAGGGATAATAAATAATGGATTATGCAAGTTTAAACTGAAAAAATCGAAACAGAGTCTAAAAATAGAATACAATGGGAGCTTAGGAATCAAGTTCCAGCTTAGTAATCTGCAAAAAGTGCGCTTTCTGAAAGTTTAGATTTTCAAAAATTTCAGGGTAAAAACATAAGAAATCATACTAGAAAAACCAAAGCCTGAATTTTGAAATTTCTGAATGTTTCATCAAAATTTAAAATCTCTGAATATTTTTTGAAATTTTCAAATTCCGAAATTTTAGAATATTTTTCAAATGTTGAAATTTCAGTATTTTTCATTGCAAAACGAAATTTCAAAACCTTGTTTCAAATTTTGAAATTTCACACTTTTTTTCAATTTTGCATTTTTAGATTTTTCCTTAAATTTTGAAATTTCAGAACTTTTTTTTCAAGTTCGAATTATCGGATTTTTTTTTCAAATTTAGGAATTTTAGACTTTTTTTTTGAATCTTGAAATTTCCAAAAAAAATTCCAATTTGAACTTTTGGAGTTATTTCTCAAATTTTGAAATTTCAGAAACCTTTGTTTATTGACTCTCTCTCTTTTTGGAAAAACATTTTATAGAAATTTTTAAAACTTTTTTTAAACTGACCCCGAATTTTAAACTAACATTTAAAACTTAGGTCCAGACGTGTCGGGCCGTAACCTTCAATAAGTCCAAAAAGCCCGGCCCGGCCTGGCCCGTTGCTCTTGCTCCAAACTCCTACCTATGACCTCAAAGCCAGAATAACTCGCTTATTTTTTTCCCGAAAACAAATCTTATAAAATAAATCAGAATTGAGTTTTCTTACCACCCAAAAGTATCAAATTTCTTTTTCAAAAATTGGAATAAATCCAAGAAAAGGAAACGAACGATGTGGTACAAATACCTCTTGCCATCTTCCGGAAATGCTCTCAAATTGCAAAGTGCAACACACATGTCGAGCAATTTGGTGAAAAATGTAAGATTCGATTAGATCCAGAGGTGGTGGTGGTAATTCGAAAAGTCATATCTAGAGAGAGGAAGGCCCCCGTTTGGCACATCATTTACAATTCTAAAAAGGGAAACGACACTTCCGTTTCTCCCCCTCCTACTCCAAATGTTAATTTATCCATTTCTGAATACCTTTAATGCGTTCTTCTTCCACAATTTTAGAAATACATGAAAAAAGAGGGAGTAGAAGTGATGGAAAAAATAAGGAAAAGCGGGTGTCTAGGAGCACTCATCTTCTTCTTTGTGCCGCTTGTTCCTAGCCTAAAAATCGCTGTGTCCAGCTCTTTCTAATCTGTTTTCAATGACCTCCTCAAGCCGGCGTCGTTGGATTATCGAGAAAGTGCGAGGAAGTCCAAGGTTAGCGAAATTCAAAAAAATAAAAATATAATTCAATATTTCAGTCACTTCTAGAACAAAACTTTTGCTCTTGCCCCGTTTCCGACAACAAGCAACGGAGGTTGGATTGGTAATTGGATTGGTGAGAGGGTGTCAAAACGAAGTGACAAAGTGTTATTGCTTTCTTTGGATAAAAAACGAGCGTGGAGAGCTATAAAAAGGGATCAATTGTTTTTTCAAAGTAATAGAAGAAACTAGTGATACCGAAAGAGGAACCTTTAATAGCAGGGCCCCTGACTATAAACATTTTATCGTAAAACCAATATTAGATGGGCCCTCCGATAGGGTTTCGGAAAACTAGAAGGGCCCCCTTGAAAATGCGACTTTTGAAAAAAAAAACTAATTTCGGTGAGAAATATTCCAGAAACTTTATGATTTCACTGAAAATTGTTGAACTTCTACCGTAAAACCTGTATTAGAAGAGTCCATCTAATAGAAGGACCCTTTGTGAAAAAGGACCCTCTTCAGAATGTGTTTTGAAATCAGAAAATTTCCGTATTTTTTCATTGGAAAATATTCCGGTAACTCCACAATTTTTAAATAGAAGGGCCCCTAATAGAAATGCCCCTCTAATTGAAAGGATTGAAAGTAATAGGAGGGCTATCCGAGAAGGGTCGGGTATTCTTATACATATTTTACGGCATGTCAACTATTGCTAATCATAATATCAGAAATGTGCTGTCAGTTGACACATTTTCGATATCTTTAAAAAAATTAGCTCAAACTTGACAATATGTGGACCCTTCTATTACAGGTTTTGCGGTATGTGGCACTTTACTTTTTATCTATCAATAAAAAAGTTCAAATAAAGTTCAAATCCCTCTGGTCCTATGTTCTTGTCATCTGAAATACAATTTTCCTTGTTTTTCTAAACAATTTCAACCACCCACTACTTGATAGAAGCCCCTGCTTCCATATCATTCTTCTTGATATCGCAACGTCGAACTTTCTCGAATTCCTTCGGCATTACTGGAGATTTGAAGCATCTTTCGTATCGACGATGGCATCTCACATCATTGATCCGAGAGAACTGTGAATGATCTTGTGCTCTGAAACCATAGATTTTCAAATAACAACCTAAAAAATAGTTTGAAACCTGCGACAAATCTTGATTAGGAAAACAATAGTGCCACTGAGTGCAATCAACCACCAGACTGTTCCAACAGCTACGATATACAGACCAAAGTCTGCATTCTCATTGTCTTGTGCCAACTCGTGTGGATAGGTTTTGTAGTCCCGGTCAGTCTCATGAGTTCCATCTTCGAATGGCTCTTTAAGATTCAGATGTAGCTGGGTCAATGTGTGATTATCAATGGTTCCCCAGTCTCGATCTTTTCTCAAAACTGGAGCATTAGCAAGAGCATCGGCAAGAGGGGGAGATCGGTGAACAGTGGTGATGTAGTTGTACAGATAGAAGGGTGGATTTTCTTCCGCTGAAAGGAAATCTACTTGAATTCTTGTTTTATGAAGTTGCACACCTTGGTTAACAGTATCCGCGAGCCATACCAAACACCTCAAGTTATCCCGATACTCTGATTTCACATTTTGATTAATTTGTAACTGCACATTTGCCATCTTTGCAACAGTCTTTGCATCTTCAAATGCTCTAGGTTCAAGCCGAGTTTTTGGTGCCTTGTCATGGGCAAACCTAGCAAGCATTAACTGAAAATGTACCATTTCTTGAATATAAAAAGGTTGAACCCACAGTCCAATATTGTGGAGAATTGCAGTAAGTTACACTACAAACACAGATAATCCAATTATGTTGATAGTAGCACTTGTTCTTTTTCAATGTCTCCGGAACGTTTCCATTCAAATTTCCAGCTTTGATTTGACCTCTGAATGTGGAAGCACAGTCCGACATTCTATTGACAACAAACTGATGTTCAGTAATGTTAGCATGAAAACTGACATAGCAGTATGTTTCGTCAGTGTGCTTTGTCTGGAAAACAACATCTTGAATCAATATTCGAAAGTCTGACTCACATAATTTCTGGCTACATGTTTCATATAGGATTTTTCGGTGTCAAAGATATCCTCTGGATCGAAGTCCATCTGGGCACAATATTTAGAACAAAAGCTACAAAAAAAGTGTTGTCTGAAATACTGATATTTAGATTCACATTGAAGAGATGGAGATTGTAAGCGTCAGAAAGGTTATCACCTTCATGATTAGGAGATACTTCCGAAAACTGCAAAACGAGCTTTAAAACGTGGGAGGAGAGGGAAGCAAAAATATAAAGAATTTCCAGATTTCAACACGTTTCTTTCGATGACTATGACCCAGATTTTGAATAGGGATAAATTGGAGTTTCAAGACGAGATACCTCTCTCTCACAAGGGAAGTACCCGAAGTGTCCCCTCGCTTTTTTTTGATATTGGTGGCAAAAAATGTCCCTTCCCCGGACTAACACAAAACGAATAATATAAGGTGCCCATAGGCAGACTGAGCAGAATGGCGAAACTTTTTGTGATTTTTTAGAAAAAGTGGATCAAGTCTATTCAAAAAGTCATAACTTTGTACAGACAAAAGATAGAGTTTCAAAGTAAACTGCATCTTGTAGAACGAAATTGATGCTACAAAAAACTTTACTACACCTTTATTCTATCTCTGCAAAGAAGTTTACTAGGAAGGGAAATGTCAGAATGGTCCGGTCGTATGAAATCAAAAAATGTCGATTTTCGAAAAATCACCTCGGGGAGACCATGTCTATTTGATTCATCTTATGTCATAATGCACAACTACTATCTCAAATAAATAGCTCACCGTTCATTTACGAGAGATTTTTGAAAAAATATAAATTTTAAACTCAATTCCATGTACCCCTATACATGCTCACTTTTATCAAGTGAAATTTTTTCTTTCGAAAGTTTTGACTTCTTGATCACGATTTGATCATTTTCTGACAAAAGAAAACTAAACCAACCAAATAATCTATTCTCAGAGCTTTTATCTTGCATATGGAAAAATGAGTTTAAAAATACCATGTATAGGGGTACATGGAATTGAGTTCAAAATTTATATTTTTTCAAAAATCTCTCGTAAATGAACGGTGAGCTATATATTTGAAATAGTAGTTGTGCATTATGACATAAGATAAATCAAATAGACATGGTCTCCCCGAGGTGATTTTTCGAAAATCGACATTTTTTGATTTCATACGATCGGACCATTGGGACATTTCCCGTCCTAGTAAACTTCTTTGCAGAGATAGAATAAAGGTGTAGTGATGTTTTTTGTAGCCTCAATTTTGTTCTACAAGGTGCAATTTAGTTTGAAACTCTATCTTTTGTCTGTACAAAGTTATGACTTTTTGAATAGACTTGATCCACTTTTTCTAAAAAATCACAAAAAGTTTCGCCATTCTGCTCAACCTGCCTATGGGCACCTTATATTATTCATTTTGTGTTAGTCACCAATATCAAAAAAAAGCGAGGGGACACTTCGGGTACTTCCCTTGTCAGAATACAAATCGAAAATTTTGTGCTCTTCCAAATCTTCGTTGTTCAAAAATAAAGAGGAGAACAAAAAAGGAATTATGGATCAGAAAGAAAAGAAAATAGAAGACATAATCCTTGAACGGTTGAAAAAGGGGATTGAAGTGTCTCAAAAATGACAAATCGACCAAAACTTCGAAATAGTAATCCTTAGGAGAAGGGGGACTCTCGAAATATGACTTTTTTACTCTTTTTTCCCCGGTGCACACAACTTTAGAGAGTATTATTATATGGCTCAATGGTTTTGTGTGGCGTTTTCCAATGGTCCCCAAGACTCTAATCTCTTCTTTTAGTTTTGCAAAACCACAAACATATAGAAACAAAAATAATGACGAATCAAATAGAAAGAGAATGAAACAAAGAGGGAAATCGGTTAAGAAACAGTGACTACCTGGATGAAAAAAGGAAGAGACACTGAAGATGTAGGATGAGAGTGCACATGAATCAGAGAGACGCAGAATTTCATTCAGCTGCTCGCTCATGCATTTTAAGTGCCGTTTTGTGACAAGTTACCCTTCTAATCGACATGACATTTCGGTCAGACGATATATTCGAAAATCACAGAAAAATGGAACATACATAAATTCAGAAAATGTTTAATTAGATAGGTCAAATATCGAAATCCAATATATAAAAATCTCAAAAAAGAATAAACCGGAAAACCTGTAACAGATGCGTTCCTCTTTTAACCAATTTATCTCGGTTTTTGCCAAAGATACCAAAAATGTGTCAATTGATAAAATGTTATTCATGTTATGATAAACATTTTGTTAATTGATCGCTTTTTGATATCTTTCACAGAAACGGAGGTAAATGGGTGCGAAGTTTAAGATTGTTTGGGAAATATCTGGAGTTGTCCTTGATACACACTTCATGAGCTATAGAAAGTGTATGAAAATCTGATTCTGAATAAGCACTCTATTTTTGCAATATAGCAGAGAACTTCAAGAAAATTAGGTCGAAAGATAACTTTCAGTACTACTAAAACTTGACCTAATTTTCTCGAAGCTCACTGCCGTTTTGCAAATATAGAAAGCATATTCAAAATCCGATTTTCATGAGCTCTCTAATGATATCGACCATGGATAGTAACTTGGAGGCGACTCCAGATAGCTCCCTAGTTAGTGGGCTCTTCTATTACAGGTATTACGGTAGATCTGCGACAGAGCAGGAAACTGGTTCTAACTTGCTCATCTTTCAAATTTTACTAAAAAATAAAAGCAATCTGAAAGCCTTCATAGTACTAAATCTCCTGAAAATCGTCCAGAAGGTTTTGAAGGTGGCAAAAATGGAACGAGAAAAAATATTTACTTTTTTCTCCATGATGCCCACCACTCCTCCTGCATGCGACGTTTTTTAATCAGAACGGAAGAATGCAGACGTCCTCTCCCGAGCACCAGGAGAGACCAGTTTTTGTTGTTTATAAAAATTATTCAGTGCCTGAAAATAGATGTTGTACAAAGAAGGGGGAATAAGATGAGGAGCCGTCGCCGCCGACTAATATGGAAAAGCACGGATCCGTTTGTTTTTCCGTAATTCCAATAAGTTTCGTTGGGGCGGCTTTTTCACACCAGACTGATGATACTTGAGAGAGGGACGTACTTGAAAAACAATCAGAATTTTTGAATGATGGAGAAAAACGAAAATAAGTGCAAGCTTTTTTCTAGAAAAAATTTTTTATGTGTGGGCAAAATAAATTATATAAGTGTGTGAGATCATACAAGTATAGTTTTTCAGAAAAAATGTTATTCAAATTTCCACAGAGTTCTCATCCACAAATTCGCGGCGAACCAACGTTTCGAAATCTTCCTGACCGATATTGTCGGATTGGATCTGAAATGGAAAATTATTTTTCGAATTAAAGAGGGGCCTCCGCTCCTCCGGCGCTTCAAACAGCTGGCTGGTGCGCTTTTGGCGCGATTTAACCTATTTATTCTACTGTTCGTAGCTCCGCCCCTCACTTTTTCAAAAGGTCACGTTAAATTATATTTGATTTTGAAGCTTTTCAAAAAAACTTCATTTCTTATTCACGTAACCCGATAAATCAAAAAAAAAAATCAATATTAGTCCACGTCCTCTCTTTCTGTCCACTGGTGCGCCTTCGGCGCGATGTAACCTGTTTATTTTACAAAGCGTCAAGTTAAATTATACTTGATTTTCAAGCTTTTCAATTTTCTCAAAATTTTTTATTCACGTAACACAATAATTCAATAAATCGTTAAATATTAGGTCACGCCCCCTCCTTCTGCCCACGTTTCAAAAATTCCACGTATTGCAAAAAAACTCAGGTTCTCTGTGAAATGGCGATCTTTGAACTTTATTGTTGGATAATTTTCATAAGCCCTTCTCTCTGGTAAGAAGCTCTCTGCCTTACGCTTCTTCTTTTTGGTTCATTTTCTTTTTGATCTTTCGATTAGTCGAATGCGAAAAAGTACTAAAAGGCCCAAGGGGTCGCCATGTTTTGGGGTTCATGGCTAGGTGTTTATCACTGAACGTCCCCCAGTAGCAAGAGATTCAATCAAAGATCAGAAGAAATGAACAAATATCAATAATAAGCGTATGCATGGCTTCTTACAAGGGAAAAGGAACTTTGGAAATTATCCAACAATGGTCCTCGGAGACCATGTGCGGGGGGACCCTTTCATGTACTGAGCCTCTACGTGGCGAAAGGGATCAACAGACGAAAGTCTGGCTAATCAGTACACTTGTTCGTATTCAATCTGTTTCTTACCAATTTCCATTTTCCCATTAAAATTCATTGTTCCCCCTACTTGTACTTTTTTTCGCTAATCGCTACATTTTTTTGAAATATTTTCTCAGTTATTTTAGAAAAAAAAAACATCAATTTTCGAATATTTTAATAGAATTGATTTAATGGAATTTGTGTTTTGTCGTTACTCCCCTTTTAAATTTTTTACATTCTTACCAAGAACTCCTTTCGAATGGCTTCACTGTCGATTGAATCATCAAGATATTTTTCCAAAAGCAATGCATTTACACCAGAAGACGTTGCGTTTCCGTCTTTCGGACTACGGTTTTGAGGATGATCCACTGAAAACTTTTTTGTTGATAAGATTTATTCATTTTTGCTGACCTGTAGCATATCTCAACTGAACGAAAGCTTGCGCTTTGCCAGCAACCACCATGACTGGAACAGTATTTCCCTGCGAGACCAGTGTTTGAGGTTTTTGAAGTTTGCAGCAGAATCGTGCCCCTGTGACAGTTTTGTCATCGTACATTTTCAGTTCAACCCCTTCTTCATAACATCCTTGAACACAATTTCCAATCACTGAGTCCACAATTACAACAATTCGTTTTCCAGGAGGAGCCTATCAAGTATATTTAATGTTTTGAATAAAAAGTTGTTTACTTACTGTAATGTGATAGTTACATTTTCTAACTCCATTCACCAGATACTTTGGTTTGATGTTAATTGTAAACTTTCTTTGCGTCTCACCAGCAACCAGAATCCCATTACATTTCGCTGGATTCGATGCCTCAATTCCTGTACAATCCTTTCCTCCATATCCTGGTGGACACCTACATTTACAAACCCATTTTACAAGAACAAAGTCAAAAGACTCACACACAAACATTGCAATTTCTCGGATGTTGATAGCCTCCATTGACACACTTTATCTTGTTTTTACAATTGGTTTCGCAGTTGTAGTGCCTATTGATTTTTGCCACATCTAGGAATGAAGGTCCTCTGAATTGACCCATTGTGTTTTGCATGTTGATATCCTTGGCGATTATTGTATTACCTCCATCAATAGAAAACCTGCAAATAGGTTTAAATTTTAAGGCTCACATCCTATATTGACTATAGGGATTACTCTTACTCAGTCGGTCTATAATGCATCACACTTCCAATGTCGTATTTCTGTCCATAAGTTTCCATATTCCTCATTCCAACTATAGCGAAATCGTAAAAGTTCTTCTGTGCAATTCTCGATTTTATAATTTGAACATAATTGTTTCTATCATATCTTGATTGCTCGTGGAACAAGCCAAGAGCATGGGCTAACTCATGCGATGTGATCCCAAACATTTCACATCCCTCTCCTATATTCAGAATCTGTGCTTTTTGTGCTTCATCTCTTCCGACGGTACTCCAGCATCCTTCTTCCTCAGCGGACATCAACAAATACACTTCTTCATTCGTCCGTTTTTTGAAATTGACACATGTGTTCTTTTCCCAGAATGCAATTGCAGCGATCAGGGAGGAACGGGATTTGGCGGCTGGAAATTGTATTTTCATGAGATTAACAAATAATTTTGAATTCTTACACAGGGAAGTATGAAGCTCATAAGGAACATAAGGTAACCAAATTGTACTTGGGTATTGGGCATTTCGGAAAGCAGTTCGTTTTCTTCTTGGATGGTCCAGCTGTTCACGAACGATGTTGGAAAGATGTTCGAATGATAAATGAATGTCTCCTTGGAAGAGAAGATCTCTTAAAAGTTCAATAATATCAATTTTACACAAGCTTTGAGAATTTCTACCTTTTAGATCTATTGATATCTGAAATACTGCTCACCCGATCCGTGTACTCATGTTTTGGATACGAAATTCCGGGAGAGTCCTGAAACATATTGAATACAAAAATTACATTTGAAATCAACTTACACTTCCAATATCCGGAGTTTCGAGAGCTGTGATTGCACCCAATATATCCCGAAGTTTGAATTGTTGGAATGGATTTATTAAATCAGTTAGCTAAAAATTAAATATGAAAGTTTTTAAAAATTTCAAAGATTACTCACTTTAGGAATCTTCGGTAGCTCTACCCCATATGACCCGATAAATAGTGTCAAAGATAAAAATATGAAGTGCATTACCAAAACTGGCCACCAGATTCTTCTTCTTGGGTACGAAAAGGCGAAGAATGGAGGATCAATGAAGGCGTTGGGTCTGGTTATGTAAATGAAAAAGGAATATCTCAGAAACGAGAAACGCTGAGAAGGTACATTTATTCCGAACAGACTTAACAAAAAGAGAAAAAAAGAGGGGAATGAAACTAAAAAGATCAGCATCGTGGCCAAACATAGTAATGTCTGGTGAAGGCGTCAAAGTGGCGATATGTCAGCTTTTCTTTATCGTCTGATTGATAGAAAAAAAGAAAGAAAAAAGAAGAGACATATTGTTGTGTAAAGACCATTGAACTTGTCAAGAGGTGTGGCGTGCCGAAAGTCCAGAACGTGATTAGGATCTGATTAAAGTAGATGATGTAATGCTTTTAGGAACATCTTAATTAGTTATTCCAATGGAACAGATCTCTGATCAATGAAGGAGACACCATTTTGGTACATTTAAATAATTTTTTAAAAATACGAAATCCCTGAAAAATGCCGTCGAAAAGATAAAACTAGGTTTCTCACTGCTTTTTGGTTTTCCTAGAAAATTTTGGATTTTGGAGAATACCAGAAAATCTTGGACTTTGAAGGAAATGTTGGACTTCGCGCTTTCTCAAGATCTTTAGAATCCAAAAATACCATCCAAATCCAAAATTTTCCTTTAATCCAAAGTTTTTAAAATCCAAATTTTTTTAAAAAATCCAATAATTTCTATAAAATTTCCACAATAATCCTGGGGTATACGGTATTTGTAAGTTTTGAATTGAGTAAAAACTATCAAGTTTTCCAACTTTTTGCATCCAATTTTTTAACTTTTTTTTCAGAAAACAAAGAAAATTCTTATTGAAATGTTCCAATTGGCTTGTTTCACTCTTGTTTGTAGAATTCACATTCTCCGTTTACAACTCTCCATATTCAATAATTTTACTCTGTTATGCTCCAAAAAGTTCTCCCTCACTCCATCAAATATTTGCTTTCCAATCCCCTTTCACTCAGCTTCAAAAAGTTCTTCTTATCAATTTCCGTTTTCCAATTAAACTTCATTGTTCCCCCCACTTGTACTTTTTTCAGTCTTCTCATTTTTATGATTACGTCAAAGCTCTCACTTTCAACATGTAATCTCTCCTTCTCGCCTCCGTCAGGTGTTCTCTCTCAATCGATGATTTTGACCCAGATATATTATTTCTAATGCTCTCTTTTCCATCCTCCGTCTCTTGTTCTCTCACCGCTTTACGCATGATTCATTCTCAGTTTTTTCCATCCGCTGACGGACGGACGGTTCTACTTTTATTTGCTTTTCACTTTTGGAACCTCCTTTTGAATACTTTCATACGTTACAGAACATGTCGAGACAACAGGAACAACCAACAACACCAACTTTCTCTGAGAGTGAGTTAAAATATTCAGAGAGACTGATAAACTTTTTAACATCTGATTTCCAGTTCGACAACGTCTTCAATCTGGGGAAGATTTCGATCTAGCACATCGTCTACAAGAACGAGAATATGAGATGTAACGGAAGTTTGCTTTCACTTTTTTTAATTTGATAATAATCGCACAGGTACTACAATCACAATCGTAATGTTAATGGAACGATAGTGAGTGATAGGAAAAAGACGAGAGAAGAACAAATGGCAGAGGACGAACACTCGGCTTCATTGAGGAGAATGGGCTTGGCTGAAAGGTTAGGCAAGGCTAATGTAGTGAGAAACTTTTGGAATCGCATCTTCCGTAAGCCTGTATTAGAAAGACTGCTCTTCTTTTGTTTCAAGGTGCCTTTGAAGGACTCTTCTATGTATTACCGGGCTCCTTCAATTAGAGGAGCTCTTCTTTTTTTCCAGCCAATTCTTCCTAAATTTATCATCGAAATTCTGAAATCACCAAAAGTGAGCAAAACTTGAGCAAACAAATCGAACTTCAAAAATTTTTTGCCAAGTTGTACAACTTCTGGAAACATTTTCATTGAAAACGTATGGAATTTTTTTGATTTTAAAACACGTTTTGAAGGGGGTCCTTCTATTTTTCCAAGCCCCTCTTGGAGGGCCCTTCTATTAGAGTGACCCATCTAATAATGGGGACCTTCTAATACTGGGTTTAGCGTAGTTGAATGTAAACTTGAATTGAAATCTCTTTGATTTAAGTCTCAAATGTTTTACAAGCCATTTCCATGTCTGAGACAAGTTTATTGGTAAGATCACAACATTTCCTGGGAAAATCACTCGTCGTTGATCATTTATGAGAAGATCTCATAGGGAAAATGCTTATACCATAGCTAAATAAATAAAATACAAGATTTGAAGGCTAAATATGGCAATGAATCAGTATTTAATGAAATTTTACCAGTTCTTCTTCAAGTTTTGTAAAACCTAACATTTGCCTCATTTTCAGATGCATGACAGATGAAGAATATGCCAGACAGCTTCAAGAAGAAATGGATCGTATGGATGCTGCCGAGCAAATGGATAAAGATGCTCAAATGAGAGAAGATGCTAGACTAGCATGGCTTCTTCAACAAGAATCCTCCGGAGCCTCTGTTTCCCAAACAACCCCCAACCAAGACTTAATTTCATTTGATGAACCGGTACGCAGTGGAGTTCGATATGTCACTGAAATCCAATATAATAACATGGCTAATCAGTTTCTCGGTTTGTGCATGATCTCACTTATCCACCTAACACTGAAGTTTAGAAGATGAGCAACCCTCTCCTCAACCGAATCCAATCATCAACCTGTCACCCACTAACCCGTTTTTGCATGATGTTGAAGAGTACTACTCACAACAACCGAATTTGTGAAGTGTGTTCTTTTTCTTTGGTTGGCTACTGGCTAAAAACCAAACAACTAGAATATTGTTATTGTTTTCAGCCGACATCCACAACAACGTCTTCTTCTTCACAATCGGCTAACAACTCATGAATCATGTCAACTTTCGCTTTCCATGGTTAATCATATACACCGCTCTTTCATCTGTGTATTCCGTTTTTTAATAAACAGGTCCATTTGTTTTTTGATAGTTCAAATATACATATTTCTAGAGATAGAAAGAGAAAGAGGTCAAATGTATTGTAATTGGAGTAATTGGATCCAGGTAGGAAATAAAAACCACCAGGAAAATGACCGAAAAGAACAAGAGAATGGGTGGGGGAAGGAAAAAAGAAAACAAGATAGGTCAAGAGAAGGGAGGCAGGGCGGTTGTATTTAAGAATGACCGAGACTGGTCCGACCTCCGATATTCTGGTGTCTTCCCTACCGTCGTCCACTTCCTTTTCTTCTCCAACAACATGAAACATTTTCTCATTGCTTCTCTGGTTTTTTTCGCGGTCAGTTTTTCTTTTCATTTTCCAATAACAAAAAGTCATTCATCATCGCCTCACTTATATGAACATCTTGTTTTCTTTCAGACCATCGTCTGGAATGTTGAGTGTGAAACAGACATGTATGATGATTCGTCAATTGTTAAAACAGAGGAAACTGAGGAAGTGACACCTTGTGAGTTTGGGAATCTAGTGGTAATTTCGGAGGTTTCGGGAGGAATTGCATTCCTGCAGTTCAAAACGAATGTGTACTAATAATAAGATAGACAAGGTCCATTCGGTCGGGAAATTTAGAGAGAGAGAGAATTTTTCATTTTTTTCAAAATATATATTTGGAGAATATAAAGCTAAAATATTCCTTCAAATCTGTCCAACAACCAACTTTCTGGAATTTTTAGAAGTTGAGATAAACCCCTTCGAAGCTTCGCAAGCTAGAGACGCAGACAACGAGACACACTGCGTCTCTAACCTCCTAGGCTTTAAATGACTGTATCTCAGCTCCTAGAAGGCGTAGAAAGTTGGTTTTTTGACAGAATTACAGGAAAATTTCTGCTCTACAGGGTCATGTGCAGAAATCTGTAAAAATTAAATTTCTAGCTGACCGAAAGTCGACAGAATTCGTGCATTTGCGCGTCAACATGTGTTGCGTACGTGTTTTCTTTTACTCGATGCACAAGTTCACTAGTCTTTCAGCTCGGTCGGGTTGGTCGGCAGTCAAAAAAAAATGAAAGCTTTAGATTAGTCCACGAACTTAAAAGAACTTTAAAAATTAAAAAAAATGATTTTCGAATCAGATGCTTTCCACTTCATACACACGAAAGAAAAACTATTCATTTAAACATGTCATACAATTTCAATGATCATCAAACCATGAATATTACAATTTTTCTATCAACCATATCTTTCAGGCGCATTGAATGAAGTGTGGATGGTATGTTCATCCTGTGAAGAAGAATGTGGAAAACCTCCTCAACCATGTCCCAGAATCTGTCAACCGGCACGTTGTCAGTGTCCAGCACACAAAGGATACAGAAGAAATAGCAAAGGAGAATGTGTTTTCTGTCATGATTCAGTACCGAAACTTTAGTTCCTGATGGTTTTTTTCCTTGTTAATACTTGTACGTATCTTTTATCAACCAGTAATCTTTAATGAACAAAATTCAATTATCCATGTCACTTTTTCCACATCTCATTGAGCAAATCGAAATGAGTATCTGATTCTTTTTCCAATTGACGACTTGGTCGAGATGTGATCATGGTATGCGATGGCGGTGGATCTGGTAGCATTTCACTCGATTCTTGAGATTCTGGATTGAACAGAAATGGCAGAGCTCTTCTGAACAGATTGGTAGAGTAAAAATTATGTTTTTGCTAATTACCTCGAAGCTAACCGCAGTTGCTTATTCTGGAATACAGCGACTATTGGGAAAACTACTGCGTAGACTGGAATGACCAAGAGGACAACTTCAGAGAATGGTGCGAAACCGACTATCAGTCGATCGTCAGCAGATCTGAATTTTAAAAATTCAACATGAAGAAAATAAAAATAACTGACCTATACATTATCGCAAACATCAACATAGATCCAAGTCCAACAAATCCAAGAATCGCATGAACCGTAATCGAAGGAATCAGAATCTGCATTATTTTCACATTTTCCTAAATTCAAACATTTCAAATAAATCAAATTAACTCTGATAAACCTGTAGCTGATATCTTTCCGATAGCGAATGCATCGCCTTGTTCACAAATTCATTCACTTGCCGTCTTTGATTGGATTGCAGTAAGACTAAAATCAACTTTTCAATTTTTGAAAGAAAGAAATTCACAAACCAATGAAATAAACCAAAGTGATGACTTCCAGTGCTGACATGAAGCATAATGAGAAAACAGATGTTCTCGGGTGGGATATGTAGGCGGTACAGTAATGAACATATCCTGGATCAGAACGAAGGAGAACCGAGCATATTGCTACGATAATGCAAATGACCCATTGTCCAGCTATCAGTATAACACCAACTTTACGAGATCCATGAGCCTGAATATGTATTTAGAAAAATTGGACACACTTTCGTAACAAACACTCGAACGCATAATAGCCGACGGACAGATTCCGGGCAGGCACAGGCCAATTGAAACCTCGCTTCAAAATAAGACTTTTGAGCAAAACGGCATAACAGATGATAGAGCTCGGAGAGCTATAAAACTTCCAGTAAGAGTCGACCGGCTTCGAAAACGGTATTATGGTCTGTTCAGGCAGTTTTTTAGCGACGATTTTGCCCAGCCTGGCTATTAAATGTCGGCCCACACCCAGTTACTGATTAAAATGCTGGACGATTTTTATTGGAGATTGTTGAGCTTGCCGAGCTCTATCTTCTGATATGTTGTTTTGCCACTAATGTCAATGTTAAAGAGAGTTATCAGTTGGCCCGGAATCGGCCCGTCGACAGGTATCCTCGAACGGGACAACTTACCTCGTATGTTTTATACTTTAAAGTGGCAATAGTTCGTTCAATGGCAAGAACAATGATTCCACATAGTGTCGCATAAATAGAAAGGACCACTGGAAATCGAAGAATTGCACATTTTCTGGCTTCATACATTGAATCACATGGATTTTCAGCGGTAAGAGTGAGTGCAAGACTGTAATTGTTTGTGAATCAGAAATCTTTAGTTAGAAATATCTTACTGATAAAAAGCAATAAAATCCAGTTGAAGACAAGCAACGAGAGCTGCAAAGGCGAGGGATGCAAGTGAGATTCGAAGGTTTCGATGCAAATTTCTGGAGGAAGAATTCAAAAGAACGTAGATGAAGAGAGATGAGGAGATTGCACCGAATGTACATAAGAAAATGTGTACAAGACGGATTGTCTGAAAATTTGAGGTTTGTGGAAGATTTTTATATTGCAGTTACTATTTTTAAAAGATCTAGATTCAGAAGTTTTGAAATTAAGCAGTTCAGATTTTCAGAAACAAATTCAGAAATTTCAGAAAAAAATCAAATTCAGAAATGATGTTGAAACTCGAAATATAAGTCATTTGGAATTTCAGAGATTAGTAAATTCAAAACTACAAAAAATCGAAGAGTGGGCGCATTGAGAAAATCCAAACCTTTTTGTAAAGTTAGGTGATTAAGAACGTTATAGGTTAAGAACCGGAAAATTGGGAATTTAGAAATAGAAGGGTCCCCTGACTCTAAACTTTGAGCGAATTTTTCTCGGTTCCTGTTAGAGATATGAAAAAGTTGTCAATTGATAAATTGTTTATCATAATGTCAAAATGTTTTATCAATTGACCACTTTTTGATATCTTTCTTAGGAGCCAAGAAAAATTAGCTCAAATTTGACAGAGGATTCTATTACATGTTTTACAGAACTTTTTTATTACATCCATTATACAAGATACACGATAAATTTGTGCTCATTGGCTCCTATTCGGATTTGGAAATGTTTTGTCTTTGAATTTTTTGGAGCCTATTTCATTTTGTTAAATTTCTATTAACTCATACCTGCATGAATGGATTGGTTGTAGCATGGAATGCAATCTGACAGTCATCTTCTGTATAATTTTGAATCGAAACCGAATAGGAGACGAGTGCCTGAAAAGTCATGTTTGGAAATCATTAGAAAACAGCAAAACAAGGAAAAAGAAGAAGACAACTGGGTTCCGGGAGTGGCCAAATTTCAGGAAGCCGCGAATGGCTAATTGAGTTCGTTTGCCCTTCCTCTCGTCATCTGTTTCTTTGATTCCCTATTTTTTTTTGCAAAAAAAACTTGCCTTTCTAGCAGTTTTCACAAAATCATCGGATGCCATGTGTGTTTGTCTGTAAGTGAGAAAAGTGGTGATGGAAAGAGAATGGAGGAGAAGAAGAAGAACCGAAATACGTATGAAGAGTGTGGATTATGCAAATTGAGACTTCCGGAAAATGACTAGACAGGAAGAAAGGAGAAAAAACGAAGAAGGAAGAAGAAAAATGATACGATGTACGGAATCTTGAGTTTACTAAATAGGCGATACATGTGATCGAGGTTGAGCTTATTCATGTTTCAGTGAATTTGAGATTCCAGGATCAGAATAAAAGAGATGTCCGAATTCCGGATTCCGGATTCCTTGAAAAATATTTTTATCCGGATTCCATATTCCAGAATCTGGAAAATTTTCACTTGTTCGGGTCCGAGAAATTTTTCTATTCCGGGTTTTAAGTATATTTGTTAATTTGCAAGAATTCATTGACTTTTTTGAACGTCCGAGACTAAAAATACAAAAATATAGCCCGAGATGTATTCTTAGAACTTTTCTACCCAATTGGAGAACTCAAAAAATCCGGATTCCAAAAAATTATTTCTATTCCGTATTCCGGATTCCGGATTCCGGGAAATTTTTATTTGTCCGAATTCCGGATTTCAGATTTCGGACAAATCATTTTTATGGACACCTCTGCAGGATAACCTTCTATATGGGATGTTATAAACTCGGAAAAAACTACAACTGATTCAAAAGGACTCGAGAGTGTACCAAAAAAGATTCGGGAATTATCGTTCAGGGGACAGAAGAACAAATAGAGAGGGATCGGATCAAATACGTATAATCTTAAAATATGAGGCATTACGACTGGAATGAGATGTGGTTGTTTATCATCATCCAGAGAAAATGGATGTATATATGAAATTTTTATGGAGAGCAATAGATGTGAAGAGATAGAGCTAGAGAAGATGGAAAAAATAAATTGTTAATGGAAAAAAATAGGCGATAGAAATATGAAAATAAATGAGAAATGGAATACTTGTGAGTGCTAAAGCATGGCCGAAAAAAAACAGAAGAACAAACACTATTTCAGAATGTAAGTGAGCAGATTGAGTCTCTCTCTCAAGGAGAAGAAAAGAAGAAGAAGAAGAAGAGAAAGGATACGAAAGAAATGGACAGAAAAGGATTGGGAGGAGAAGAAGAAGAGAGATTCGTGAGAATGTTTCCATGGGTTGCCCCATGGAAATCGGAGGGTTTTTGTCGTTATTTTTTGGAGCGGATCTATGAAATGGTTTATTACAATTGGGACCTTCGGACAGCTGTTTTCTGCACAAGAAGAAACGAAAAACTACCCGAGCTGGCAAATACAAAGACGGTTAATGCTAGCCAATTTGTTTCTTATGTTATAGGACTTTTTCTGACAACTTCAACTAATTCAGAATGGGGAAAGTATAAAAAAATCCTGAAAATGAAGCTTGAGACATCTCATCTCTGTTCTTGTCAAAGATACCGTAAAACCTGTATTAGAAGGGCCCCTTTTTAATTGAAGAGTCCCTCTAATAGAAGGGAACTTTTCAAAAGGTATTGTTTGAAATTAGAAACTTCCGTTAGTTTTCAGGAAAAAATATTCCGGAATTTTCGAAATTTCCTAAAAGTTCACAGTTTTTCCCTCAAAAACTTGCTTAATTTTGGTGAAATTTATGGATAGCTTTTAAAATGAACGTTTCGGGAAAGAAGGCCGGAATAATATTAGGTTGGAAACTAAGTCTTTGTGCACTTTTGTTTTCCTCGTTTCTCTAAACTGAGCTAGAACAGTAACATGTGTGTAACCGGATATGGTATATAAGATGATAAGGTTGTTCACAATTACCATCATTTGCCCTGCTCTCATTCCGTTTGCTAACGGGATGCACCTTTTGAAATCCATTGGTTTTGGGTGAAATTCCTGTTTGATGACGTCTACTGGCTGTATATCGAAGCCAATCCATTGGGCTCTTCTACAATAGCTAGTACATTTGACCCTCTTCTTATCCCGGGCGATAATATGATTCAGCCGCTCAAAGTTCCCGTGTAGAGTAAGAAGATGCATGCACATACCCACTTGCCGCTGAACTTCAAAACCTGTCCAAATGGTGCGGTATTCGCCGTCCAAGTTTTTTTGTCTTTCCCAACTTTAACAATCCATTTTCAATAGTGGTATGGGTTGTCCCTAAATTGATTGACATTTCACGGGTAGATTGGAAAGGGTCCCGTTCTACTAGATCTCTCAGCTGATCTGAATCTTAAAGGACTGGTTTTCCGGGACAAGTTTCATCTTTCATTGAAAAGTCCTGGTTCTTTAACTTGCCAACCCAATTTGCAACGGTGGTTCTATGGGGGCATTGTCTTTGTTAACTTCCACCAGAAGGTGATGAATATCGGATACTTTCCGGTTTGAAATAAAGGTAAACAATATACAGAAATTTCACTCAAAAACAGTGGGTGTCAAAAGGGGCATCCCGTTCGCAAGCGGAATGAGAGCAGGGCAAATGATGGTAATTGTGAACAACCTTATCATTTTATATATCATATCCGGTTACACACATGTTACTGTTCTAGCTCAGTTCAGAGAAACGAGGAAAACAAAAGTGCACAAAGACTTAGTTTCCAACCTAATAGAAGGACCCCCTGCAATTGAAGGGCCTCTGTCATACAAGGGCCCTCCAGAGGTACATTGGAGCAATAGAAGGGCCGGTCCTTTTAATACAGGTTATACGGTGAGTTGAAACTGATAAATTGTTTATCATAACATCACAAAACTTTCATCAGTTGACACAATTTGGATATCTTTCATAGGAGCCGAGAAAAATTAGGTCAAACTTGGCAGTGCGGGGGTGCCCTTCTATTACAGGTTTTACGGTAATTTCAAACCACGCATTTTCAAGGGCCCTTCTATTGCAGGGGGCTATTCAATTTTTCCAAGCTCCTTTTAGAGGGCCCTTCTATTAGAGGGGCTCTTCTAGTACAGGTTCAATGGTATTTCAGAATAGGGAACGTATCCTGAAAATAACAAAAGAAAAAAAAGGAAAAATTAGACATTGAGCTCGGAGGTGCATAAGTTTAAAAAAATGACGGAAAGTAGCAAAAAAGCGAAAACCCCTTTTCTGACAAAAACGGATTGAATTGAAAGTGAAGAATACGAACATGAAAGCGGCCAAAAAAAGAAGAAATAAGTGAAAATCGTGGGGGGCTAAGAGAGGACGGTGAGTGAGTCGTAAATACATAGTTTGCGGGTCCACAAGCTTCTTCTTCTTCTTCTTCTTTCTTTTTTCTCTTCTCCGAAAAAAGAAAAAAAAGGATAAGAAGTAGAAGACGCACAGCTTATGGCCTTCATTTGTGGAGGGAGAGGGACACTCAATGACTATTTGGAGATACGAAAAAAAAAATGAAGAACGGAAAAAAAAGAGAAATAGGATAAAATTACTTGAAAAGAGAAAGGATTATAAGTGTTGTTTATGGACTTTGAACTTTTACTGGATCTTTCTGGAAGTATGGGTTCACACGACAGTTAACATTAGAATCTCAGACGGCTCCAGAAGGCGGCGCACTTTCACAATTTACTATGTGCATAACCAATGTTACACCAAACAAAAAATAGGCGTTGAGACGCTTTGCCCCTCTCAAGGAAATTGGTTATGTTGGGGGAATCAGAAGACCAAGAAGACGTGACTGATGGGATTGTTTCTGGTTTCAGAATAGATTCTTGAATAAATTAGACCTCCGTAAAAAGAGAAAAAAAAAGAGTAGAGGAGGTTTCCATCGGAAAAAAACAAAGTTGTGCTCCTCGACTCATTTCCCTTATGTCACTTTTCATTACTTTCCATTCTGTTGTTGTTGTCTTTTTCTATCCCACTGAGAAAACAAGAAAACAGGGATTCACCACTATTTTTTCCGATGCTAGGTTTCATGAAGCTCTCAGAATATAAACCAAAAAACTCCAAAATGGTCTCTGAAAATTTTCCCCAGAGAACTCGTCATAGGATAAGTGCCGACGAATTCCGTTTGTCAAAAACACAAAAAGAATAAACGCACTTGTCAGTTATTTTTTGATGTTTCTAATCGTTTTCTGGGTTAGGAATATGCCTTCTGACTCTTGAAAGTCTCTGTCGAAGTAAGACCTTGTATGAGGCTGTGCAGGGGTGTTTGGAACGCAATTCGGAATTCCGAAAATTCCGACCATTTTTGGAATGAAAGTCTGAGCGGAATAATTTGAAATAAAAAGTTTTTCTTTTTTCCCGAAAAGTTTTTTCGGAATGAAATTCCAGTCGGAAAAATTCTGACTCTTCTTGCGGAATCAAATTCCGATCGGAATTTTTCCGAACCTTTTTTTTTCGGAATAAGAGAATTTTGGACTACGGTAAATCGCGAAAAAAATGCTCGCGGGCAGTCACTTCCAATTTTTTCACCGTTTCAGAAAATTTCTACTTTGAAATTCGAACTTTTAAACATTCCGATAATTCCGAAATTTCGAAAATTTGAAAATCGGAAAATTCCGACAGTTCCGAAATTCCGAATTTCTGAACATCGGAAAATTCCGAAAATCCGAAAATTTGAAAATCGGAATTCTCGACATTCCGAACATCATGTGTATAAATCATGGACTATAACAATGCGATTGAAATGAAAACGGTTTATTAAAATGATGAATAATGAAGATTCAGCACAATCCGCAAGTTTTCATGCAGTCGCTGGAAATTCAAACTATAACTACCGTAACCCTGGTAATAGAATGGCGCCCATTCTGTCTAGTTTCAGCCTAATTATCTCGGTTACTATAAGATATATCAAAAATGTATCGATTGATAAAGTTTCATTGATATTGTGACTAAAATTTTATGAGTTGAAACATTTTCGATATCTTGCATAGGAACCGAGATAATTTAGCTCAAACTTCACAATGTATAAGCCCTTCTATTACAGGCTTCACAGCATTGAAATATCCTTATCCATAACTTCCTAAAACTTACTACTTGAATTCGGGAAACATTGCATTGGTACACATGTACTTCTTCTGAGAACAGCCTGTACTTTTATCCTGACATGGTGGGGCTGAGGTTGGAGGATCGGCTGGATCAACGCAAAGTCCACAAGTCTTTCGGCACGAGCTACGAAATATAAAACCACAGTTTCGAATCAGTATCCGAGAAGCCTACTCTTTATATTCTGGGAACATCGCGTTGGTGCACAAGTACTTTTTCTTCTGGCAGGCTTCGGTGCCATTGTCATCTTTACAGACCTGTTTGGGTGTGGTAATTTTAGGAACAGGATTCTTTGTGGTGTAGGCAACATTTGGGTCTTTGCAGAGTCCGCAGGTTTTGCGGCAATAGCTGGAAATTGGTGTTGTAAAACATTTTGAAATTCGACTCACAATCTGGTGTCAGATCCGAATGGGTCATCACATCCATCTTTGTTGGCGGAACAGTAGGCGGGAGTTCCTCGGTCGGTACAGTCGTCTGGAATTAGCAAATGTGTGTACTATAGAAATAGAAACCTTCATTTTGTTTCTAGCTGTATCATATATTTTTTCTATGATTGATTTTGAAGGAATCTCTCAAGAATATCTACTAGCATGCTCTCCTGGTTGCGCTCATTTGAAGACTTCAGATACAAACACTTACTTCCTGGTGCTGGAGTCGTGTCTTGGCAAAGTCTGCATGTCTTCTTACAGTAGCTGAAAGTTTGGAGCATTAGAAAATTTATATCTATACAATCCTCAATTACTATCTGGTGTCGGAGCCAAATGGATCGTCACAGAATTCCTTGTTGTCTTGACAGTATTGTGGTGTTCCACGATCATCACAAGTTGCTGCTACAGTAACTCCGATAAGGAGAAATGCGGTTAGAAAAAGACGGAAAATCATTCTGGAATGAAGATGACACTGTTACGAGGGCTCTCTTTTTATACAGAAAACTTTTTGCTTATCAATTCCGTCTTGATTTATCTAAAATCTTTGCGAGTGACGTTGGGTTATCAGTTCCTCGTTTTTTCTTTCCTTTCTGCACCTTTGATCTTCTCCTACTCGACTGTATTTCAAAGGTCTTTTTTTCGAAAGGAGTTTGCTCCGGAAAATTGATGTCATTTTGAAGTTTTTAACAGCAGGATATCATGCAGCGAGTGATTAGAAACGAGTCTCCGCCTCTTCTGAAGGAGGTCTTTGAGGATTCCCAAATCGAAAATAGGAAACTAGAAAATTTTTTAATTGCTTTGAGTTTCATGAAAACTTGTATTAGAAGTTCAGGTTGTTATATTGTTTTAAGGTACCTCCGGAGGCCTTTTCTATTACAGTGACAGTTCTAATACAGGATCCCTTCTATTTTCCAGGACTTTTTAAATTTAAAACATGAATTTTCACTGAAAATATACGGAAATGCACGATTTTAATCAACACTTTTTGACGAGGACCCTTCTATTTTTCCCTGCCTTTCTTGGAGAGCCAATCTATTAGAATGACTCTTCTAATAGAGGTTTTACGGTATTTATTTCCTGGTTAACTATTTGTTCTTTAAATTATACTTTTCTGCAATTTCAGAAGGTTGATGATTTTCAAAGATATAAAGCTTGTAATAAAAGGGCCCCTGTGTTTGTGATTTTAAAAAAAGTTTGTGATTTTATGATAAACAATTCATCAGTTGACAACTTTCTTATATCTCTGACAGGAACCGAGAAAAACAAATTTTAAAATCAGGGTGCCTTTTTATTACAGGTTTTACCGTAGTAAAAACAATGATAAACTACAGCTTACAAATAAATGCTTTATTTCGAAACGAAAAAAATAGGATGAGTGTCATGCAGGTACCATGAAAAAGGATATGGAGCCAAAAGATGTTTTCTTTGGACAATAAAAGGAATTTTATAGTTTTTGGATTTGTGAAAATTTCAAACTAAGCGAAGAGTGCTCCCGGATATTTACAAAATATCACATTGAAGACTGGGCGGAAACTATAGAAGTAGGGGAAGAGTTTAGCAGAGAATCGAGAGACTGTGAATAGATTAAAACTGGAGAGAATGAAGATCAAGATTTTGAAGAGTTCTTTTAGGGAATGAGATATCAGAGAGATCAGAGAAATCAGAGGAATTATGTGTACGGTAGAGTTTGATTGTAGTCCATTCGGAGCTGTTGAAGCTTGGAATGAAGCTCCTCCTCGTCTTCGACTTTTCCCATTTCGATTTGGTCCGTTGATGAGCTCTTTCTAAAAATTTTTCGATTAGAATAGCTGCTACATATTTTTGATTAGTTGTGAGATTAATCAAGAGTTGTGAGATAAATTCAGCTATAAGTGTGTTCAAGAAAATCAATATTAAATAACTCAATGGATTTTTACTGTGTGTATTCCGGATTCCGGATTCCGTGTTTGTTTTTCATTCCGAATTCCGGATTCCGGATTCCAGATTCTGAGACAAATTTTCACTTCGGATTTTAAGCATATTTGTTGAATTGCAAGAATTATCTGACTTTTTTGAACTTAAAACTGCCAAAAAAATAGCCCGATATGTGTTTTTAGAAATTTCTGTCAATTTGAAGAACAGAAAATTCCGGATTCCGTATTCTGTATTCCGGATTCCGGCGTTTTTTTCATTCCGGATTCCGTATTCCGGTAAATTTTTATTTGTCCGGATTCCGAATTCCGGATTCCGCGAAAATTATTTTATTCCGGCATCGGTTTCTCAAAAAAGTCATTACGGACATCTCTGAACACCACCCCAACTTTCAGCTTTGAGCCAATTTATCTCAGACCAGGTGAAAGATATCAAAAAGTGAACTGACAAAATGCTTTCGAAGTTTTAATAAATATTTTGTCTGTTGACCACTTTTTGATATCTTTTACAGGAAATGAGATATATGGGTTCAAAGTTGACGGGCGCTCTATGAGCGTTTACGGCAAGTTAAATTTTGAGCCCAGACTCCAAAAAATATTCCAAAGTTGCACGTGCTTTAACTTTATCTGGGTCTCTCTCGAAGCACGGGTTCAAAAAGGTCATCATCCATTTTCGACTTGGATATCAAATTTCAGAAAGTTTGCATTTTTCATGTGATGCTTTTTCCGTTATAAAGAAATCAGAGTGTGCAAACGAAAACACAAAAAAGTTGTGCATAGACAGACGAAATAGGAAACTAGTAAACCTCCTGCTAAACATCATTCGTTTCTGGCTTTGACTTCTAAAAAGGACTTGTGAACGAAGAATTTGATTATCTTGATAGTGAATTCACCTACCTGTGCTGTCTGAGTTCTCCTTCGAATCCTCCACGGAGTTCATCGATGAGAATTGCGATGAGAGTACGCCAGGCGCGAGATGCTTCGCGAGTCTTCTAGAAGATATAGCGAAATTCAGAACTTTTTCTACAACTTAGGTATATTCTTACCGTGACGACTTCATGAGAGCAAACACGCTCCATTGCAATCTCTCCAAGACGTTCCCAGATGTCGGACGAGAAGTTGCTTCCTTTCGCAAGGATAGCATGAGCTGATCCGATTCCACGAATTTTTGCGACAAACTCGTTCTCGTCATCGAGAGTGGCGAGAAGTTCATCGAAGAATCTTAAAATTTAAAGTTTCGAAATTCCGATAATCCCGGGAACAGCACATAATTCGGGAGGTACATCAATTCGGGAGTACAAGGGGGTACAAATTGATTTAGGGGTACAAAATCGACAATTCGGGGATACAAAGCTCGATTTTTTCAGGTATTTTGTACCCCCGAATTGAGGATGTTGTAATCCTAAATTCCTTTGTACACCCTTGTACTCCTAAGTTTTTTTTAACCCTCCGAACTACCGTAAACACTCCAATAGAACGCCAACCGAATCGTCAAATTTGAGCCCATGTATCTCATTTTTTGTGAGAGATATCAAAATGTTGTCAACTAATACAAAATTGCTGATAACATGATAAACATTTTATAAGTTGACAACTTTTTGATATCTTTCAAAAGAAGTGAGCTATATAACCTCAAAGTGGACGGTCCGGGTGGCGTTCTATTAGAGTGTTTACGGTATTTGCCCCTGGGAACACTGACTTGGTTGTCAACTTAATGTGCACTTCCAAAGTCGCACTGTTATCATCATCTTTGTTGAATGCGTCGACGAGTGCAGCCTTGTAGAAAATCTGCTTCACTTTTGGAGACGCAATTTCCAGTTCAAGGAAAATCTTGCGGAAGCACGCCGACGCTTGTGGCTTCAGAAGACGCCATGAGAGATTGAGAGCTTGTTTTTGACTGAAAGTCAATGAAGCGATGGTTCCCAAATTACCTGGAAAATAGTTATTATTTATTTGTGACTCATAGTGAATGTCCACCCCCCGTAACTAGTTTTGATTAGCTCCTAATAATCTGGATGAGTCAAATAATACAAATTCTAATTACCGTATGAGTTATTGAATCGGATATTTCCAGCGCTGGATTTTCGAGAATACATTTTGAAGAATTTTGAGTCTGTAGAGGAAACTTTGTTTTCGAATAAAGGAACATGGAAGATGTTGGAAATCGATAAGAAGAAGAAAAAGTGTGAAGTCAAAAAAGTGAAAAGTTGGGAGAAAAGTACCCGGTGGGCCTTTGGATAAACAAGGCCCAATGGGCTCCAATTGCCGTTTTGTGCAAAAAAAGGAGGGCAGAAAAAGAACGGGAAATTCGATTCTTACGAATATGATCGAATTGAAGAGCTTCTCCTCCTTTTTTTTCGTGCAAATCGAATCTGCATTCCAATGAGGACCACAATCCAAATACATCATTTTAGACGATCCAGGAACAAAAAACGAGTGGCTCAAAGATGATAAAAAGTTTGGGGAAAACCTATCGGCCTAGAAATAAAAGTAAGGGAAAAGTATATTAAGAATAGCATCATCTAAAAATGCCTAAAGCATTTAGCATCACTCTAGTCTTCTATTTTCGGGGATGTCTGACAGTAAAATGAGACTTCCCATTCTTCATCTAGAATTACATGGAAGATGGGGGATGGGACGAATAGTTGTCTCGTGGATGAGGATGACTTAATAAATGCGCATAATACCAATTTATTTCCTTTCATCCGGTAGCCTCTTCTTCATTTTTTTTTCGAGCCAACTTCATCTTCTCAAAAGACAAACGAAGAAAAGAAGAAGACTTGTAGGAAGATGTGGAAAGCAATATATGGAAAACGACTAAGGGAAAGGAGCTTCAAGAATATATTAGCCTCATTTACCTCGTTTTTAGCCATCAATTTATGACAAAAATGCATTCGTGCAGAAGTGGGAACACCTCATATGAGTCATTGAATTTTTGAAAATAAGTCAGATGAATGAAGTTCTTTGGATTCAAACCAGGGATGTTCGGAACGAGCTTTTCGGAATTCTTCGGAATGTCGAAAATTCCGATTTTCCGAATCTCAAATTTTCGGAATTTCGGAATTTTTGGAACATTTAAAATTCAAATTTAGAAGTAGACATTCCATTTCCCCATCACAAAAACGCCAAAAACTGGTGAAAATTACCAGAGCGATATCAAAAGTAATTCGTCTGAGGCTTGAATGCAAATTGTCCTTTGACATACTGTAGTCCAAAATATCTTATTCCGAAAAAAAAAGCTTTGGAAATCTTCTGGTCGGAATTTTCTGAACTTTCGGAATTCAGAATTTTGTTCCGAGCATCTCTGATTCCAACACTATTAAGATAATTTGAATCTGAGAAAAAATTGAAGTGAAAAACCTTGGGATCGCCAGCTACATATTCTTTAAGTTGACATGTTTACCGTAAAACCTTCAATAGAAGGGCGCCCTATTTTTGAAATTTGAGCCAATTTTTCTGGGTTACTGTCAAATACATATATAAAAAAGTTATCAACTGATAAATTGCTTACAATTAGTATAATACCAGAAGTGTTTTGTCAGTTTACCACTTCTCGTTATCTTGCATAAGAATCCAGATAATTGGGCTCAACCTTGACAGGTGCTTCTATTATAGGTTTTATGGTGAAAAATTCAAATATCTTGCACAAAAAACTATTCACTGAATCTCAATTTTGTGCATAACAGTGTGCCTAACAGTCTGAACTTCTGAACAACGTTTTCCGAAATCTATGAAAAAACCATCACAACGACTTTTGAGACCAAAAGGAACCAAATCTTTTAAAAAACTAGCAAAGGTCATAAAACTGGAGGTCTTGAGCGTTTGCTCTCTTGTTTCCCGCCCATGTTTTAGCAAACTAATTAATCAGAAAAGACATTTTTTCGTGAGGATTCAAAGAAGATACAATCTTTGTCCTTTCCCACTTGGTCCTCGATGACGTTTCCTTACCTCTTCTCGTTGACTTGGATCGACTGCATCCTCGCTGAGTTCCACGGCGAGCCAATCCATTTGGTCCTAGAAGAAAGGGGTTAGAATTTGAATTGATTCAGGGGGTTCTTTTGCTTTTGGGGTATTTTCAGGAAACCTACCATGTGCATCTTGCATGGAATACGACCTGTCATATTTTGCCATTCGTCTCATTTTTTTTTGACGAAACTCAAATGTGACACTTTTCTCGAAAAAATATTGTTTTTTGTTTTGATCGAGTCAGCAGATCACCTATACATTTTTTTTTTGAAATAAACTGAAAATGATATAATTTTTTCGAGACTTCTCTGAATAAGAAAAAGATACAAGAAAAACGACAACACAAAGGAGAAGCTAAAAAAGCAAACTAATTACTTATTCGCTTCCAAACGAAGAGAAAAAGGTGATGAAGAGTTGGAAAAAAGAAAGAAACAAGCCAAACAAGAATGAGAAAAGGCAATTTTTCTTCGAAAACGAAAGAAAAAATAGCTGATGAATTCTGATAGAATGTCTGATTTTTTTTCTTGAATATTCTTGTCCGCCACCGATGAACCTAAATGCCGATTTTTTGTTTAAAGGCGCATTTCCGGTCCTGATTGTGAAGAGGTAACGGCTACGTTTTACAAATAAATTCGTGCGCCTTTGATACAGTACTTCAGACTTATTTTATTTTGACCGGAGATGTCCGGAATGACTTTTTTTGAGAAACGGAATCCGGAATAAAATAATTTTCTCGGGATCCGGAATCCGGAATCTTAAAAAAAAATATCCGGAATCCGGAATCCGGAATCCGGAATACGGAATAAAAAATAGCCCGGAATCCGGAACTTTGTGTTCTTTAAAATGGGCAGAAAAGTTCTAAAACTTATTCATGAAAATCTAAAGAATTTTAACGAAAACAAGCACACATTTTAATGAAGTAGGCAAAAATATAATCTTTCTGAGGTACTGTATTAATGGAGCATGAAGTTTTTTTTGTAAAAAGCGTAGCCGTTTCCTTTTCAGGTCCGGCTTTGCGCCTTTAATAAAATTTTCAGTCAGAAGATTCATCGGCGCCGGACTAGAATAATATTTAAAATGTCAAAAATAGTTATATTCTGAAAAAATCCAATCTAATTTCCGGTAAGAACGGAAACGACTCATAGAATGACGTTTTCAGTTAATTTATGATTTTCAGCAACCTGCTCAGAGTTGCAGAATAAGTTATCTTCCTCTTTCTCTGAAATTCGAGAAGCAATCCGTTTCTGGGAAGTCCCGACGCGCTCCAATGAGTAATTGAGCGTCGGGCCGAGTTCAAATTTCAATTCAAAAAGTGTTCAAAAATTAGGAATTCTGAAGTCAGCTGAGCTCCTTGGAGGGGCAAGAAAATTTCGAAAAAAATTGAAACTGCTAGTTCGTCTGACAAATGAACTCGGACAGAAATGGAGAGGAACTCCATGCAAATCTAATGCGATGAAGTGAAAAATGACGGAAGAAGTAAATGGAAATAGAAGAAGAAGGAGAAGGAAAATCGAGAATTGTAGGAATTGATATGGGGGTAAAAGAGGAAACACAACTGATGGATTATGTTGTAAATCCGGAGATTTGGTGATTTCATTTTTTATAGATTTGGAGGAGACTCTAACTATCCAAAAGTAGTTCGACTTGAGCTGTTTGAAGTGGATCTAGTTTCAGGTTTTCGAAAAGTTTAATAAGTATCAAATTCGTTGAACCTAAACGAAGTTTAGAGTAGATTTACTATGAGTTACATTAGAGTTGGATTACAGGTTTAATTCTGGACGACTAAAGACCAAATTTTCCAAAAAATTGAAGACCAAAGTTTCCAAAAATCGTGTCACTACGAAGAGTTGGTACCACAAAAAATTACCATACTTGGAAATTTTTAAAAATTAATCCCCGGCCCGCGGGTCAGACCGAGACGGGTTGGTCCCGGTGGGCGCGGGTTTTTCAAATTTGAAATTTTTTTTTGAAAAATCAGAACTTCTTTCAATTTAGAAAAAACAGAATTTGATATCAATCAATTCTTGGCGAGCTTATTTTTGGGCAGAATACCGTAAAACCTGTATTAAAAGGGCCCTTTTATAGAAAGGCCCTCTAATAGAAGGGCCCCTTTAATAGAAGGGCCCCTCGGAAAGTGTTGTTTGAAATTGAAAACTTCCGTACGTTTTCAGTGGAAAATATTCTGGAAATTCTATGATTTCACAGAAATTTGCTAAAAAAACACTGTTTTGCTCGAAAAACTTGCTAAATTTTAGTGAAATTGATAGATTTTCATGAATTTTTTACGAGAATTCACTGAATTTTTCCATGAAAATTTCGGCAAAAATTGCCGGAAAAATATAAGGGCTCCCCCTGATTGAAGGGCCCCTTTAATAGACCGGTCCTCGAGGATTGGCTTGAACCAATAGAGGGCTGGTCCTTCTAATACAAATTTCACTATATGTGCTTATTCTTTTTTAATTCACTTTGAATATTTTCAAATAAATAAACACAGAACACAAATTACTCCGAACCCGGTCCAGGTCTTGGAAATTCTGAAAAAAAGTCTGGTCCGGGTTTTGAAAAATGCGAAAAAAAAATCATAGAACATGCACTCATTATTGTTCTCTCAGCGGATCCTTTTGAACCGGATCAGTATTTTTTCTGCGTAAATCCAAAGTTTAATCTCTCGACCTGAAATTCATTCCGAACTTGTAGGATTTGATGTCACTTTTCAGAAATCTCATTGTCAGAGATATTTTCAGATCAATTTCAGATCCGTTTGGTCCTACCAAAAATTCAAGAAAAAAAAATACACAGCTTTCTATTAGAGAAGAAAAAAGAATAATAGGAAAGAAAAAAGTGAAAGGTTTCTTTCTGGATATTATTAATAGAAAACAGCAAAAGAAAGTAATAGAACATTTTCCGCCTTTTTGACTTATTCGATTCGATGAATGAGTTTTTATAATATCCTGTTTTTGAGCCGAGCAAATTCCATAAAATGATGAGAACGGAAGTGATGAAAAAAGAGGAAGAAGAAGAAGAAGTTCTTATACAATGTGAAATCATTTTCAGATTCAGATGAGATGGGGAGTCCCAAATACATGCTTTCCCTAGAGAAAAACGAAATAAAGCATTCTTTTTTGTTACTCATCATACGGATATTCAACTATCCACAACTCGATTTTGTCTGTTTTTGCTTCATGAACTTCTTTAGTTTTTTTTCTTTTCTCTTCACCGATCTAGAGTTTTTCTTTTGTTTGAAGATCACTCGCATTTACCTTTGAACCTGTAATAGAAGGACCCCAATTTTGTTAGCTTTGAGCTTCAAAAACGCGTTTTTCAGTTGGTTTTGGCCATTTTCCAGAGTCTGGAGCTCGACTGTCAAGTGCCCGATCAATTTGAAAATTCTGGAGGTTATGAAACATACCTAGATAGAAAACTTTGCATTTACAAAATTTTTTGAAATCACCTAGTTTTTAAGTTATTTTCGGATTTTTGAAGGACACCTCTTTTTTCCTGTTTTTGTACTGGAAATGTGAATCAAGCAGGGTTCCATCTGAAATAAGCAAATAGCTGAAAATCTAAGAATTTTCCACAAATTCTGTGAATGCAAAGTTTTTGATCTAGGGCTGTTTTACATTTTTCAAAGTTTTCAAAGTGATTGGAAACTTGACAGCCGAGCTCCATACTACTGAAAATGGTCCGAATCAACTGGAAAACGCGTTTTTCATATACTTATGGCCGGCACTGTGTATCTCGGTTCCTGTAAAAGATATCAAAAAGCAATCCACTAACAAAATGTTTATCAAATTATCAACTATATTTTGTCAGTTAACCACTTGTTTGTATCTTTGACAGGAACCGAGATAAATTGGCTCAAAGTTAGGGGGCCCTTCTATTGCAGGTTTTACACTTACCTTTGTTAGTGACACGACACGATTGGGTTCGACGAAATTGATACGGAGATGTTGAGAGCTCGTCCATTCTGAAAATAGAGCATAAAAATGTGTTTTGAAATTCAGAATCGAGATGAAGTGATGAAAACTTTTTGAGAGTTATATAGGCCCAGGTATTTCTCAAGAATTTCTGAATTATTCAAAAGTGACGAGATGTTAAAAGAAGTGAAAAGGTTGTTGTTAATGTTGACTGGTAAGAAAATTTTAGAAAATTTTAAATTATAGGGTTTGATAACCACGGGATACGACCAACCCTTCTAGAATGAATCAGAAGAGGAGGAAGAGAAATAGGACGAAGCTCACAGGACAAACAATTGGCAGGAGACTGAATATGAAACGAGAAAATGATCTTTTTTGAAAGAAAGAAGAGTACGTACGGGAAACAAGAAGAAACAGAAAATACTTTCGAATGCATAGCCAAAGTTTCAGTTACCATTCTTCTTCAACAAATTGGCTCCTCGCAGGTAGGTTTGTCTGGTTCCAAAAAGACAAGAATATTACTCATTCAGAGAGCTAGAAGACTCTCTTAGAATCATGAATTCTGGTGTCTGTTAACACCGAAAAAGTTTCAAAGTCCGATGACGTGACTGGTGATGGGAAAAGGAAAAGAGTTGTAGCATCTTTCCTTTCCTTGTCTCCTTTTTCCTTTGAGCATTTTTTTTCTCAAATTTCTTCTTCCGACCGATGCGGCACGGATTTGAAGTGGTAAATAATTGAAACGATAGCGTGTTTTGCATCAGATTCCAATGCTCACTGACTATGAGAAAGAAATATGTATTCTGAAGTCAAAAAATAGAGTCAGGAATGCCTAGATGCTGGTGCCTATTTATATTGATCAGTCTGTGATGGAAATAGAATAGACTCTGCAAAAATCACATCCGATTAACACCTCCACAGGAAGCATCCCCCACTGATGCTGGAAGTTATGATGAATGGACTGATGTAGTGCTAATTTGAAAGAAATGAAATTAGAAAAAGGAGCAAATAGTTAAAATGCTAGAAAGTACGAAAATAAGTATCAACCAATCTCAGAAAAAAGAAGACGTTGATGACACAATAGGAGAAAGAAAATGGAAGAAAAGACACTAATTAGAAATTAAGGATTAGTAATGAAAAGGATTAGGTGAAGCGAGAGAAGAGGTAATTGGATACTGAACACATCGATTGCTTGGACTTTAAGAATGTTCGACTTTTAGGAATCAGAAAGCTTGTGGGCTTCTAGTTTACTGAAACACCGGAACATCTGAAATTCCGTTTCCGTCTTGAAGAATATCATAATACTCAGTACTTTAAGTTTTCAAGGAATAATGCGGATCAACCGGAAGTTCTAGACAATGAACCCTGAGATAGACTAGTGAAGCATGAAATGGATTACGTCTACATGTGTTATGAGCATTTTTCGTTTCGTTTTTTGTTACTAGAACTTCAAACACGAGACGTCGGGGTCGCTAGACAACGTACATTAAAGTTCCAGACATGTACTGATTAAAAAAGTTGTGTGCATAGAACACGTACTATCATACTCTTTTCCTATTTCTCATAGGAAAGGGAAAAGTGGTAATCTCAAAGTTCCTGTTATCCAAAGATGTCCGGAATGACTTTTTTTGAGAAACGGAATCCGGAATAAAATAATTTTCCCGGAATCCGGAATGAAAAAATCTCGGAATCCGGAATCCGGAATACTGAATTCGGAATTTTGAGGTCTCCAATGGGCATTAAAATGTTTTTCAAAAACACTTTGTGCTCTTTTTTTTGCATTTTAAGTCGCTGAAGTTCAAAAACGGCAGAGAATTCATGCAGATTAACACATTTTCTGAAAAATCGGGAATAAAAAATTTTCTCGGATTCCGGAATTCGGACGGAATCCGGATAAATGAAAATGTTCCGGAATCCGGACAAAAATATTTTTCACGGAATCCGGAATTCGGTATCCAGAATGAAAAAAAGCACGGAATCCGGAATCTGGAATCCGTAATCCGGACATCTCTGGTATCCAACCACAAGGTTTGATCTACTGGGGTATGCGGATGCGCTCTAATCAGAAAAGGTGTGGAGAATTTTTGTGCTGGTGGAAGAAATTGAGAATGAGAGAATACGATATTTTTAAGTCAAGTTTTGGAATGCGTTCTATCAGAAAAAGAATATTTTTGTAATCTGAAATTTATCCATTCTCATGTATTGCAATGGTTTCGAAACGACTGGTTTCGAAGTGTCGCGGAACCAAAGTTTTAGGTCAATGAAAAATAAATAAATTGGGAGCAACAAAGGTAGATCGAACCCTGTGCTCCAGGTTCTGACCGTGTAGAAAGTGTAAAAAAAACGTAAAATGCGGCGATTTGAATTGAAAACGAAAAGCTATACATGATCAATGAGAAAATTCGAATAACATCCTCTCTCCATCTGTTTCCTTGGAAACATATCGTTAAAAAACACATAAAATTGTGTTTTTTCTTTCTCTTCTTCTGCTTTTTGTTTTCACTATACACTATCCAATAGGCCATATTAAAAGAAAAAGAGTGTTGCTTCTCGAGATTCAGTGTCAATCGAAAACTGATGAGAATCTGGAGATTCGTAGGTCACGAGAGACTTGAAAACATTGAATTCTTTGAGCCGTTGAGAATAAAAAAAGGAATGAAGAAGGGAGGAAAAAGGCAACAAGGGGGGATTTCTTGAAATCTCAAGATCGGTGAATACTTGACTCCTCTTGAGAGAGACTCATTCCAATTATTCTGGTGTCTTCTGAATGAGGAAGAGTTAAGTAGATGTCTGGGAAGAAAAAATGAGTGAGATTGCAGGAAGCGGTCCCCCCGGAGGGAGGCAACAAATACATAAATAAAGCTAATTTGAAAAGCACGAGACATGAAACAAAAAGTTTTGGCGGGGCGGCGACGGCGGCGAAATATTAATTTGAATTGAGACATGTTCCAAAAAAAACCCAATTCACATGTCAAATGGAAAGTTGGAGAAAAGTTGGTGGAACCCAGAAGACGTCGAGTGCCTTCTTGAGCTCTCTACTTGGCTGGGAAAAGGGACGGAGCAACACAAAAAGAAAACAAAGGAGTCGATGAAGCGAGTTACACGGTTGATTCGATTTGAATATGTTCTGAAAATGCGAGGAGTAGATTGTTGAGAAGAGATGAGTGGAAGAAGAAGAAGAAAAAAGTAGAAGAAGGGGTAGAAAATAGGAGAAAGGAAGAAATAATTGGTAGAGACAAGGCGAGCACAGACTGGAATATGAACAAATATGAATATTTATGCCTGACAACAACACATAGGTAACAAGAGATGATGTTGTGTTAGAAATAGAAAATAGAAAAGTTGGAGGAAAGGAAAAAGAAGAAGAAGGAAACCGTCCATTAGTTGAGCTGGAAAAACAAGAAAGTGATGTGATAGGATGGAAAGGCTTTTGATCAGTTGAATATCTCAAACTTCAATTATTCCTTCCACTATGTAGGCGTTTAGAAATTTGTAATTTGAATGTTTCTGTAGATCCCAAAAGGGCTTAATGTCATATTGAGAATCCATCGCACAGAATTTCCAAGTATCGGCGAGCTACAGTATCCCAGGGATGTTCGGAATGATCTTTTCGGAAGTTTTTGGAATGTCGAGAATTCCGATTTTGAAAATTTCGAAAATTCGGAATTTCGGAGCTTTCCGATTTTTGGAATTCGAAATTTCGGAATCCCGGAATTTCCCGGTTTTGAAATTTCTGGAGTTTTTTCGAATAGGTGAAACATTGGCAAACTTTTTTTGAAAACGCTAAAATGTAATTCTCCCCGCAAGCAATTTTTGGAGCATACCTTAGTACAAAATCTCTAATCCCGAAAAAAAAGGTTCGGAAAATATTCCGGTCGGAATTTCGAATTCCGTTCCGAACATCCCTGCAGAAAGTAATAAACCGAGATGTCCGGAATGATTTTTCAAGAAACGGATTCCGGAATTTGGACATATTCAGTGCAGAAAAATTCTAAAATACATAAAAATTTAAAAATGATTCTTTCGTCAGAAAATTGTCACAGATTAACATATTTGCTGAAAATTCGGAATATAACTATTTTCTTGGAATATGGAACCCCGAATCCCGAATCCTGACTTGTCTCTGGTAATGAAACTCAAAGATCAATGGATCAGGAATAAGTGCATCGGAGTATAAAGTAAAGCAGCAACAGACTCGATTTTCATTCTTTCGAGTGGAAACTTGTGGTAGATAGCAGTAAAACATCAAAAACCCGACAAGATAGTTTCACATTCAGCTCGAAAAGATTTTTAGGAAAACTTCAGAACAATCTTTTATTGTTAACACCTATCAGAGATGCCAGAATGGCTCTTTTTCAAGAAACTGAATCCGGGATTTATAAATCTCGGATTCATTGAGCAAAAAAAACCGGAAGAAACAAACAAGACAGTAACCGAAACTCATAGGCAAAAATGGTTAAACTCACTTGAAACTTCGAAACTGCACGTGGATTCTTCTACGAAGATCCTTTGGATCGTCGTCGGACGGCTCGGGATGCTTCTGAAAAAAAAATTGTCTAGAACAAGGCATTTTTCTGAAAAGGGCAACAGTTGTTTTTTTTCTTCTCTGGACTCTTTCTATTCACTAAACTAATCTAATTATGACGCATTATTCCAGACAGAAAACGTTCAATTGGGTAAAACTGCATGTTTCTGAACATTTCGTTTCCTAATGTGGAAGAATAAGGACAACTGAGAAGTCGGTAATTGGTATGAAAGAGTAAAAATATAACTCACCAAACATTGTTTTGGACTCCACATTTCTTCACAGACGATCTACTTTTTGATTCTTTCGAAAGGATAACCAAATGAGAAAGCAAAAGGACAAGTTTCTTTGGTTTCGTTACGAAAAACAATGGGTTTTCAGAGGGGGGCGGATCGGAATTAATTTCAACCTATTTTCTCTTGATTTCTTTTCCGAAATTGGTATTCAAGACACGAGATGAAATGAAGAAGAAGCCGTCACAAGTTTGTTCTTCGTAGATGAGCCATCATCACATGAGAAGAGCCAATAGAAGATGTGACAAAAAGAATGAATAGTTGTAAGAAGAAAAGGTTTGAGTATGGTGACTCATGACTTCCAAAAAGTGTTTCTTTGCATTTGAGAACAGATTGAGGTTGAAGTTCAAGACAATCATAGGTGTCGTCGATATTTATAGCTTATTCTGAACAGGAAACATTGGAAAGGAGGATGACGATAGACTAAAAACGGTCCATGAAACCGAAAAGTTGACCCTCTTCAAATGAAAGATACCGTAAAACCTGTAATAGGATTACACCTTAACTATTAACTTCGAGCCAATTTTTCTCAGTTCCTGTCAAAGATATAAAAAAGTTGTCAACTGATAAATTAATTATCACAATATCACAAATATTTTATCATTTTACTTTTTTTTAATATCACTCATAGGAGCTGAGAAAAATTTTCTCAAAGTTGACTGTGTGAGGACCCTTCTATTACAGGGTTTACGGTGAAAAGCTCATACAACAGCTTTATTTCGTGCGCCTTTTTTCATATTCAGTTGTTTAAATCATTTTCCTGAACTTTTGGAGGTTTTCAATCAATTCTGCCGCTCAGAATTAGTCCAACCGGGACAATAATTTCCTTGTCCATGGTGACTCGGCCTCCATGATTTAGATTTTGAATCCAATTTCTTCATTTTTGGCACTCATAATGGTAATGTCTTACTATTAATACAGCACCGTGAAATATTTTGAAGTCTATCTCGAAGACTTACCACTTCTTCATAATTCAATATTTTCTCCAGAAGCTTACCATTCCCACTGACTAGTTTCCACATTCTCCTCATCCAAAATAGACTACAGCTGCCATCATTATCTTATCATTTTAGTACGATACAGTAATCATGGAAGGTGTGGCTCAGTGGTCAGTGATCATTGATGTTGGAAATCTTTTAACGAAAATCAAAACGCAGACATTACTGGTGGTTGTTTGACCAGTACCTTATCTTCCTCTATTTTTGACCTATACCCCCATTTCAACTTATGATAAAGTGTTACTACACACACATTCAGTCTGTAAAATGCGTCTTCTAATACTGCTTTCTCTCATGTTCGGTTTTTCCAATGCTCTCAATATTCTGTTCTATCAAGCAGTTATCGGACCATCCCATATATCATATTTGAGAACAACCATCAAGAAATTGCTGGATAGAGGACATACAATTGTATGTTTTATTTAAATTGTGTCAGATCTAGAAGCTTCTTTTTAGGATGTGGTTTTTGCTGTCTATAATGAATTGGCAAATCTGGACCTGAGTCCAGAAGTTAGGCGTGTATACTACAACAGACATGCAGATCCTGATTATTGGAAAAAGAATGCGAACCATTTTTCAAATATGTTCGAAAAGCCATCAACACCAATCGGAGAGTTTGAAATATTCCACGAGTCTGGGTACCAACTGTGTGTAAGTAAATATTTGGAAATTGTTTTGAATCGATATCAATTTTTATCAATTTCAGTTGCCATCAATGATAACGAGCTCTTTGATTTCATTAAAACAGGAGAGTATGATATTGGATTTAGCAGTGATTATGATCCATGTGGCAATATTTTAATGACTGCAGCCAATATTCCTTCTATAGGAAGTAAGCTAGAATCCACTTTTCGAAAAAAAATGGCAAGAGTTCCAGGTTTAATGGCCACTCCTATTTTCTATCCTCACATCGTTAGTGCTGGCCTTCCTACTGTTGCAAGCGTATTCGGAAGTAATATTTCATTTAAAACTATGCTTAAAAATAGAAATTTACAGCTCCTCTCTTTCCTGAAAACGACGGATCTCTTTATCATAAAATGTTCAATCTTCTCAGGTTGACATATTATCATTATATCCTTGCACCAAACCTGGAACAAAAATATGTATGCTCAAAATAAAATTTAACTGTTGAAATTGAAACAAATTGCAGAACCAACTGATTCGGCAAAGATTTGGTAATGAGTTTCCAGATGTTTCAAAAATAGAACGAGATCTCGATATTGTTTTTGTCAATAGTCACGATTTTCTTGAAACTCAGCGACCGATGAGTCCCAAAATCAAGTACATTGGAGGAATGGCAATCAGAGAAGCAAAGAAACTTCCAGAAGAATTTGAAAGGTTACTGTCTGTTCCAGCATCTGCATGCGTTCTTTTCTCATTTGGAACGCAAGTTCCGACTCATAAAATGCCTTTCCAAGTTAGAAAAAACTTTGTGGAAGCTTTCAAAAAGTTTCCCAATGTCACATTTCTCTGGAAGTATGATAACATGGAATTGGATTCTGAAATTTTTGAAGGCGTCGATAATGTTCATCGTTTGGAATGGCTTCCACAAACTGAACTGTTACGTGGGTTGGGATAAGGAATATCTGAAAAATATAGACAAGTTCAGATGACGATAGAGTCAAACTGTTCATCAGTCACATGGGTTTGAATTCTTATTTGGAAACAGCTACTGCCGGAAAACCTGTTTTAGCAATTCCATTATTTGCTGATCAACAAAATAATGCTCGAAATGGTACGTTTTAGTGATTAGCTCGGGCTAAAAAATTTCATTTTCAGCCAAAACCCGAGAAATGGGACTTATTGTGGACAAAGATCAGCTAACAGTTCGCAAAATTGAATCAACATTACGAGAACTTCTAGAGAACCCTAAATATCTTTCAAATGCAAAATCAATCTCAAAAATGATACTAGAACAGCCCGAAAAGCCAACAGAGAAATTTATTAAATGGCTCGAGTTTACTGCTCAAAATCCCGGATTGAACAAAGTTTTCCGAATGCCAGGATCGGATTTGAGTCCGTTTTACTACTATTGTGGAGATATTTTAATGATTTTAATTTTTATAACTTTTATGGTGATTCAAATTATTCTCAAACAAGTTTCAGCTTTAACTCGAAAAATTAAAACTGATTGAAACTTTTTTTGCTTCGTCGGGCTTGTTTGCCGGTCCTCCTGCTGGCTGGTGCGCCTTCGGCGCGATGCAACCTGATTATTTTACAAAGGGTCACGTTAAATTATATTTAAATTTCAATCTTTTCAATTTTCTCGAATATTTTTATTCACGTAACGCAATAATTCAATAAATCGTTCAATATTAGGTCACGCCCCTCCTTCTGCCCACGTTTCAAAAATTCCACGTATTGAAAAAAAAAGCAGTTCTCTGTGAAATGGCACCCTTTGAATTTTATTGCTGGATAATTTTCACAAGCCCTTCTCTCTGGTAAGAAGCTCTCTGCCTTACGTTTCCTCTTTTTGGTTCATTTTCTTTTTGATCTTTTGATTGGTCGAATGCGAAAAAGTACTAAAAGGCCCTAAGGGTCGCCATGTTTTGGGGTTCATGGCTAGGTGTTTCTCACTGAACGTCCCCCAGTAGAAAAAGATTCAATCAAAGATCAGAAGAAATGAACAAATATCAATAAAAAGCGTATGCATGGCTTCTTACAAGGGAAAAGGAACTTCGGAAATTAACCGACAATGGTCCTCGGAGACCATGGGAAGGGGGACCCTTTCATGTACTGAGCCTCTACGTGGCGAAAGGGATCAACAGACGAAAGTCTGGCTAATCAGTACACTATTAACACTTATTAATTTTCATAATTTTTGTTTTTCAGTTGATTTCGGTCATTTTCAAGAGTCTGGAACTCGACTGTAAAGACTCGTATCTATGGGTCAACTTCGTTTTTCGATTAGATTTTCTCAATAAATTTTTTTGGATTTTGTCTTGATTTTTTTGTGAATCTTTACACGGCGAATAATTCACGAAAAGCGCACAATTGGTGTTAATTAGGTTCTCTCCTACATTCGCTTTGTGATCGCAATCTACAACCTAGTAAAAATTAATCAACAATAAAATTCACAGAGTGTAATTTCAATACGTGTAATTTTTAAACGTGGACAGAACAATGGGTCGTGACGTTATACTGATTGACTTATTAATTTATTGCGTTACGTGAATAAAAAAATAAAATTTATTTGAAAAGTTTGAAAATTAAATATAGTTTGACGTGAACCTTTGTAAAAAAAATGATTGAATCGCGCCGAAGGCGCACCAGCAAGCTGTTTGAAGCGCCGGAGGCCTAGCAAACAGGATAATGAAACAATAAAAAATTTCAATCAATTTTAATTTTCCGCGTTAGAGCTGAAAATTGTTTGAGAATAATTTGAATCACCATAAAAGTTATAAAAATTAAAATCATCAAAATATCTCCACAATAGTAATAAAACGGACTCAAATCAGCTCCTGGCATTCGGAAAACTTTGTTCAATCCGGGATTTTGAGCAGTAAACTCGAGCCATTTGACGAATTTCTCCGTTGGCTTCTCGGGTTGTTCCAATATCATTTTTGAGATCGATTTTGCATTTAAAAGATATTTTGGGTTCTCTAGAAGTTCTCGTAATGTTGATTCAATTTTGGGAACTGTTAGCTGATCTCTGTCCAAAATCAGACCCATTTCTCGGTTTTTGGCTGAAAATGAAGATATTCAACCGTTAGCTAGTTAGCATTTTGGGTACCATTTTGGGCATTGTTTGGTTGATCAGCAAATAATGGAATTGCTAAAACTGGTTTTCCGGCAGTAGCTGTTTCCAAATAAGAATTCAAACCCATGTGACTAATGAATACTTTCGCTCTTTCATCATCTGAAATCGTCTATATTTTCCAGATATTCCTAACCCCAACCCACGTAACAGTTCAGTTTGGGGAAGCCATTCCAAACGATGAACATTATCGACTCCTTCAAAAATTTCAGAATCCAATTCCATGTTATCATACTTCCAGAGAAATGTGACATTGGGAAACTTTTTGAAAGCTTCCACAAAGTTTTTTCTAATTTGGAAAGGCATTTTATGAGTCGGAACTTGCGTTCCAAATGAGAAAAGAACGCATGCAGATGCGGGAACAGACAGTAATCTTTCGAATTCTTCTGGAAGATTCTTTGCTTCTCTGATTGCCATTCCACCAATGTACTTGATTTTAAGGCTCAGCGGTCTCTGCATTTCAAGAAAATCGTGACTATTGATAAAAACAATATCGAGATCTCGTTCTATTTCCGAAACATCTGGATATTGGTTCCCAAATCTTTGTCGAATCAATTGGTTCTGCAATTTTTTTTGATTTTATAGTTAAACTTTTGGAGCATACATATTTCTGTTCAAGGTTTGGTGCATGGATATAATGATGATATGTCAACCTGAGTAGATTGAACATTTTATGATAAAGAGATCCGTCGTTTTCAGGAAAGAGAGGTGCTGTAAGTTTCTAATTTTAAGGATATTTTTAAAATAAAATTTTACTTCCGAATACGCTTGCCACTGTAGGAAGGCCAGCACTAACGATTTGAGGATACATAATAGGAGTGGCCATTAAAACTGGAACTCTTTATTTATTTTTTTTCCGGAAAATAAATTTTAGCTTACTTCCTATGGAAGGAATTTTAGCAGCAGTCATTAAAATATTGCCACATGGATCATAATCACTGCTAATTCCAATATCATATTTTCCGGTGTTCAAGAAATCAAAGAGTTCGTTATCATTGATGGCAACTGAAATTGATAAAAGTTTTGATTCAAAACATATATGGTGAAATATTTTCCGATTATTTACTTTTACACAACTGGTACCCAGACTCGTGGAATATTTCAAACTCTCCGATTGGTGTCGATGGCTTTTCAAACATGTTCGAAAAATGGTTCGCATTCTTTTTCCAATAATCTGGATCTGCATGTCTGTTGTAGTATACACGCCTAACTTCTGGACTCAAGTCCAGATTTGCCAATTCATTATAGACAGCAAAAACGACATCCTAAAAATAAGCTTCCAGATTTCGCACTAATTTAAATAAACACACAATAGTATGTCCTCTATCCAGCAACTTCTTGATGGTTGTTCTCAAATATGCAATATGGGATGGTCCGATAACTGCTTGATAGAACAGAATATTGAGAGCATTGGAAAAACCAAAAATTAGGCTGATCAGTATTAGAAGACGCATTTTACAGATCGAATGGGTGTGTAGTGACACTTTATATGGGTCAAAAGTTGAGCAAGATAAGGTACTGGTCAAACAACCACTAGTTATGTCTGCTTTTCATTTTATTTAAAATATTTCCAACATCATTGATCACTGACCACTGACAACGAGGCACGCCTTTGATGGTTACGGTATCATACTAAAATGATAAGATAATAGATGGCAACTGTAGTCTATTTTGGATGAGGAGAATGTAGAAATCAGTCAATGGAAAGATAAGCTTCTGGAGAAAATATTGGGCTATAATGCAAGCTGGTGCGCCTTCGGCGCCGTTTTGTTACTCCTCATACTTGTAACGGGCCGGGCCGGGCCCGTCATCTCACAAGTTTTGAAAAATTCGAAAAATACATAAGGAGGGAAACTAATGTGATTTTTTCTATCAAAAAATTTTTTTCGAGTTTTTTCGATCAAACAGACAAACAATCCAAAACAAAACCAAAAAATGGAGGAAATTATATTGAGAGCTCAAAATGTGGCTCAAAAATACAGAATTTTTGATACCGGGCCTCATAGGAAAAAAATAAAACAACAGTTTATTAAAAAATCTGTTCTTTATTCAAAATTAGGATAACTGATATGTGTCAATACCAAGTTCCTGTTTGCACTTAATATTATCGAAATTCACGAAAAACATATTGATATGGTCCCCGGTCTGATCTACTAATACAGTATATCTTTTGTCGTATACCGTATCCATCAAAATCTGTTTTGCCGTTGCCATTTCGTCTACCTGTAAATCAAATTCAATGTTTTCTTAACGGGCTGATGATAAATACTTGAAAGTTGATTTGACACACTGTTATTCCATTTTTCTCAAACTGCCCATTTGATAACAACAGATTCGGAAGATCATCGAAGAATGTATTGAACCAGATGCTACTGTAGAACTGAAAGTGATTTTTTGAATATATTCTGAAAATTGTTCTTAAAACCAACATTTCGCTTCAAAACGTTTTTCAGGAAGTATGTTATATCGAGCTGAATCACTGGGTTCTCAATCAATGTTTCATCTGAAAATGAATGTTTCGAAAAAAAAACTAAAATTTATAAGATTACTGTAATTCTCTGTGGAATTTTGGAAGAATTCGTTGGTCATGTTAACGATACCAGAATCCATTCCGATTGCCACTGGATATTGATTCCCGATGTTTCGAAAATCGTTCCCTGGTCTAGGTGATGTTCCGAAAATCAATGTTCCTGGAGATTTCTGGAAACTTCTAATGACAAATTTATAAACATAAAATATGATCACCGTTTTGAGCTCTGCTTCTCCATCAATATTTTCTGAAACTCCTACTGTGAGGTGAACGGGTACTGTAGAGTTTTCGAGCACAGGAAATACATGAAATTTGGAATTGTTCAACTTGGAAATGTTTAAATTCAGATGAACTTCACAGGATGCAGTTATGTTCGTAATGTGATCCAGAAACTAAAAATTGTTATTTTATTTTTACAACATTGGTATTTGACCCACATGTCCATTTTCAGTTGAATTCTTCCACAAACCGATCCCTTCTTGAATACTGGTGTTCCATTTTGTGTAATTTGTTAATTTCTTAGTTGTCGTTAACTCTTTAATTGAAAAAATCACGAATACAATGAGAAGAGAGGTATAGAAAATTGGGGTTCTGACATATATCATCTTTTGGATTGTGACTGATACCCACGTAACCATAAAGCATCTCTCAGATCCACGAGTGTTGCCTGTCGTGGCTTATAGCTCGCTTGTGAGCTGGAAAAGCCACGTTGCGATAGGATGAGTGAAAAGAGCAGATATTGATATCAGAGAGCTATTCTCATATTCGTATAGATTCTACTCGTAAATTTGTCATGATCCGTTGGTTTCGAAACTTGGGAACGCTGTTCAAAAAACCAAGGGGAGCTGGTATTGTGAAGACTGGTGGGGAGGGAAAAGTTGTGATTTGGGAAACTCTTGCTATTTCAGAAACAACTAACCAAACATCGCAACGCGTTGAAGATTTTCAGGAAGTCATGGATTGCCAAGAAGATCGGCGTAGTTTGGGTGGAAGTGAGAAAGAGAACGATGGGAACGGCATTTTATCTGAAATATTTCCAGAAGGTGGCGGAGGCGGAGGAGGTGGAGGTCATGGTGGAGGTCATGGAGGAGGTCATGGTGGTGGTGGACATGGTGGTGGCCGTGGTGGTGGTCATGGCGGTGGCCATGGTGGCGGTCATGGTGGACGATCGAGCCACAGTGGGTATGGAGGCAGATCCGCTTCAAGAGGATCTGTTGGGAATCAACACTACACCTCTACCAAATCAAATGGAAGAACTGGAAGATCCGCATCAACTAACTCGTCCAAGAGCAAATCACGAGCGAGTAGAAGTAGATCAACTGGAAGAAGTAAGTGAAATTGAGAAATTGAGAAATTCAGAGATTCAACAATTCGGAAATTCCGGAAATTCAAAGATTCGTAAATTCAGAAATCTAGAAACTCAGAAATCTAGAAACTCAGAAATTCGGAAACTCAGAAATTCAGAAATTCAGAATTTCAGAAATTCAGAGATTCAGAAATTCGGAAATTCAGAATTTCAGAAATTCAGAAATTCGGAGATTCAAAAATTCAGAAATTCAAAAATTCGGAAATTCAGAAATTCAGAAATTCGGAAATTCAGAAACTCAAAAATTCAGAAATTCGGAAATTTAGAAATTCAAAAATTGGAAAATTCAGAAATTCAAAAAATCAGAAATTCAGAAATTCAGAAATTCAGAAACTCGGAAATTCAGAAATTCAGAAATCTAGAAATTCAGAAATTCAGAAATTCGGAAATTCGGAAATTCATAAATTCAGAAATTCGGAAATTCAGAAATTCAGAAATTCAGAAATTCAGAAATTCAAAAATTCGGAAATTCGGGAATTCAGAAATTCAAAAATACAAAATTTCGAAAATTCATAAATTCGGAAATTTAGAAATTTAGAAATTCAGAAATTCAGAAGTCTAGAAATTTGGGAATTCAGAAATTCAGAAATTTGAAAATTCAGAAATCCAGAAGTTCATGACGGAAAGTGTTTTCAGAAAGTTCCATGGCCACCAGTTCAAGAAACTACAGTACCACAACTTCGACAAGATCAACTAATCCAACCAACTCGTCTAACACAATTCCAACAACAACATCAACTAACACATACTCACAGAAAACTACAAAGTCAACTAGAAGTAGTTCGGGTTACTCAACTTCATCTATAGGATCAACTGCATCGAAATCAGCTGATCGTTCAGGTCAGAGAGCATTCATATTTCGAAGATAACTTTAAAGCTTTTCAGTGTCGTCTGGGATCAGCAGTGTCGCTTCAGGTACCGCTTCACAGAAGTCTTGCAAAAGTTGTACCAAGGTTACTGTACTTCTCCTCAAATTTGAATTCCAGGTACCGCTTCTACGGGTACTGTATCAAATGAGAAATCAAGAGGAAGAAGTACTACGCGCAGAGATAACATCAATTCAGGTTAACGATTCTAGCTAAAGGCTGGGTTGAAAATATTTAATATTTCATATTTTCAGCCGTGTCTCGAAAATCTCAAAGATCCAGAAGTCGCTCGGTATCCAGGGGCAGAAGCCGGAATCGTAAGAAATAAAAAATAACGGAACCTCAAAAAAACTATTTTTACAGGATCTACTTATAATCGACCCAGACCAGAATCTCCAGGAAAATCCAGTAAGGCAATTAAAAATTTTTAATTTTTAAAAATTTGTCTTTCCAGCAAAAGGACCACATGTGAGCAGAAAAGATGCCGCGCTGAAAGATGTTCTCAGTCCGACAAATGTAAGTTTTTAGGCAGAAAGTTGTGGACGAGAAATACCAGTGGCCGCTGCCGAAGGTCTCACACCGACAACTACCGTAACCTAAAAAAGTTTTTTCCCCTTTTTTATTATCTCGATTTCGTGCGAATTTACTGAAGGAAATGACAGAAAAAGCAGCGAAAAACGAGAAGATGAAGTCAGACAATAAAAATTGTTTAGGTTACTGTAGTTGTCGTTGTGGGACCTTCTTCAACAGTTTAGACTTTTTATACCGACAGAATAAATAATTCATTCAGAGAGCTTCCCAACTGAATCGTTCTCATTCTGCCCTCCACGAAAAAAACTATCATGAAAGACAAAAAACACCAAATGGAGTGTGGAACGAAATGTTCCCGAAAGGCTCATTGATTGTAATATTCCAGAATTTTCTCAATATTTTCTAGCTACCTAATTTCAGATTTACACAGATGGTGCGTATTCGAAACACGGGCCTCGTTCAGGAATCGGAATATTCGTAGCACCAGGTCACGAACTGAACAGATCTCAAAGGATTCACGGAAACATTCAAGATAACAATTTCGCCGAGTTTCTTGCTGTCAAAACAGCGCTTCAAAATGCGCTGAAGAATGAGACTTATAGGTAGAAAAGATTAAGACGTCCCGCGAATGAGCAATTGCATTCAGAAACCAGAAGATTGTGATACGAACGGATTGTTTGAATGTGATCGAGGCGTTGAAAGGAGTAAGAGGTACAGCGTATCCTGGATTGAAAACTGAAGTTGAATCATTGGCAAAGTACTTCCCGAAAGGCGTCGATTTCCAACACGTCTATGCGCATGAAGGAGACCCAGGAAACGAATTAGTTGAGAGTCTGACACCAAGAGGTAGCTTATAAATTAATTACAGGCGGATACGTTTGCTGGTATCGCAACAGGAAAATCTCAGGGATATGGTGGCGGATTCCGGAGAAATCGAAGTGCTTCCAGAGGTTTTATTTTCTAAATTTTTTCCATGTTCCTTTAATGTTTTCAGAGAGGAATCGCTTGAGGTCCAAGTCTAATGATCCAGCAATGATTCGCAGCAGAAGTCACTCAATTCAAGGAAGGCTATGATTACTGTCAATCTATAAGTGTTCTTTTTTCGACTGAATGAAGTTCTTTCTCTTCAATGTCATTTTTTCATATTTTTTTACATTAAAATCACAAAAAAAACAGTCATCGACTACTAACCGTTTTGAAAGCTAACATCAAAAATATTGACTGAGAAATGGTGTCCAGACTTCACTGGCAAGGAATTGCACAAATTTTGGTTGGGTAAAGACAAGAAAAATACAGCGGGAAATGGGCAGAAGCAATGGATATTTACAACTCAGGTTCACCGTTTCTGGGGGTTCCGTTTTCAACGAGGAGTCTGCGAGCTCCTAACGTGAGGAAAATCACAATGCAAAGCAGAGCGAGGGGAATTTTGATAAGGAGATAGTAGTCGAATGTACTGGATTCAATTCGACGGGCTGGTTTGTGGAAATGTTCAGGCATCGGGGCTGGCGCTGAAATGAGAAATTATACAATGCCTTTGAATCTGAGATTTCATACCTTGTGGCTCAACTGGGGCTTCAACTTCGGAAGTAGTATTATTTACATCCTGCGGACTCCCGACTGAACTTTCTGTCAAAGTTTCAGCTGATTGAGAAGGCTGTGATGAAGTTTCTCTTTCAGAATCACCACTTCCAGTAGGTGGCCCAGTTCCCTCTGGATCATTACCGGCTTTTGCGGCTTCGGCGACTTCTTTTTTGACAGCAGATTCGTCTTGAAATTTGAGTTTTGCAGCCAATTGTTTTGCCTCTTCGCTTTCTTTGGACTGTCCATCTTCTGTGATTGGTAGAAGAACATCCTTCATCAGACAGCCGCATTCCTTACACTTCCAATCACCGCTTCTGATAAACTGATGAGGTTAGAGAGAGTAAAATAGATGTGGGTACTTACAATTTGGCAAGACGATTTCTCTCTTTTGGTGGATAGTCTAAACTTCCCAGAGCTCCTCCTGGTGTTGATGGAAGAAAGCCAATCAATGCAAGAAGTGCAGTTCGAACTGAATAAAAATACATTTAACATATTATACTTCTTTCAAATTCGACTCACTACTCCATGAAGGAAGCCATGTCTCCGGATGGTAGCCTGAGATTGAGAGGCATATTTTCTTGTTCAATTCGAAACGTCCATTCGGCTAGAAAAAATTAATATTCAGTTTACGGAGCTAAATGAATTATTCACCGTCAGTAGAATCAGATTCGGAGGTTTCATGGGATATTCTGCAGGGAACATGATTCTTCCATGATAAATGCCTCCTTCAAAGTCGGTTCCAATGGTTCCGCGAATTGTGAAATGCCACTCGAAGAGGTTGTCTTCCATCGGCTGCGCAAAGTACATTTCGGTGGGTTGGCGGAGCTCCTTAGCCTCTTGCATCAGTCGTCTCACACCTAAAAATTATAATAATTAGAGAACGAATATTTTTGCACAAGGCTTTGGTTGCGGAATTTTCTCTCTGGAATTTTTTACATAATACCGATTTTATAGTCATTGAATGACCTATTTTTTGAAAGACTTACCGGCACTTTTAGTATTGTATTGCTGCGTCATTTTGAGCTCTCTGAGTCGGTGCTCGTGCTCTGACTAAGAATTTCTGAATAGATTGACGATGAAACGAGAAGCAGTTTATGGGAGGAAATCAACGTCAGCTGAATCGAATGTTCATCGTCACGTCAAGTCGCACACAATTGCGCAGATACACCACGACGCGCACTTGCGGCCAGCCGACCATTTATCGTTTTTTCCTCTTCTTTCTCTTCTTCTTCTTTTTTCTGTAGAACTTCCGCGATTAGAAGAATGTCTCTCAATACAAGGTTGTTGATCTTGTTTTAGCTAATCACACCAATAGGTTGATGACTATCTAGCAATGTTTCCATTCCCCTGTTTCTAGCTTTGCACACAATAGGTTCTTTTGATTATTGTTCACATGTTTTTATTGATCATTCATTTTTTTGCGCAGCATAGCAGTTTCTCGATGACTCATGTTTTAAATTGTTTTGATTTCAGCCAGAATGGACGACATGGATGACCTATTGGATCAGATGGAGTCCGATCTGATAAAGACAACTCAAACAAATCAACCGCCTCCACTTCTTCCTCCAACATCAATAGCAATGCAGCCCCGCGGGCTCCGCCAAAATCCGGCACCTAAAAGCGTTGTGACGGTTTCGAAATTCGTGATCAGTGACGACATGAATAAGCACATGGAGGTTAGATTTTCCCGAAACTCCAAGTTAGACAATTCATTAACTTTCAGGGTCATGTAAGCATTGATTCCTCCTTGTTACCAAACACATTCCAGTCTAAACCTATTTCTCAACATAGAGATGATGATGAAATTGTGCCCAAAAAAGAAAACATTCTGCCTTCTGTAGTCAGTGGTAACCAGAAGATCGAAGATTTTCGCGAAGACTGCGTTGTAGAAGAACATCAAGTAGCTGACAAAGCAGAAGCCTGCACGACAGAAGTGTTATCGCATGTAGAAGTTCAAGAAGTCCAGCAGGAAAAATATGTAGTTTCGGAAGTGGAAGAGGTTTGTGTGAAATGTCTTTATTATCAAAAAAAAAACAATATTTTTCAGGAAACGCTTATTCCGGAAACTCAAGTAATTTCGAACTTGAATGCAACTGCTAGAGAAGCTGTTCCCCTCACTTCCCAAATTCAAGTGACCCCTCAAAAGATAGAGCTTGATACCGAGATGGAGTCCATGTTAGACTATTTGAATGGCGTGGAAGATGAAAGCCATCAGAACCGAAGTCTTTCTGAACCAGAAACACAAAACAATGACACATGTACAAGAAAAGCCGGAGGACGTGATTTCAGTGACGAATCCAGCGATGAATCAATGCTCTTTCAGTATGCTGATAAGATTTCAGAAGAAGTGATGACTGCAGCTTTGGGCACTCGGAAGTTGCATTATGATCCGGCAGTACAAGAATTTTATCATGCGAATGAATCCATACCAGATGTGTTTGCCATGAGTTTCGCTAGTACGACATCACGCGATGACACTTCTAACCACTTGTCTGAAACTGAAAACAAACAGAAGTTATCTTCAGTTGTAGAGCAAGTCGAGGAAGCCGAGGAATCAGAAAAAGAACACGATCCAGCTGAGCAACAGGACAACTCGGAATCTGACTGCTCTTTAAAACATGACAAGGATAATAGTTCGCAGAACGTAGAATCGGAAACAGAGCAAATGACATCGTCAGAACCAGAAGGATCTTTACTCACAGATGTTATTTCGGTGGAAGAAGAAATCGAAGCTTCGGATATCAGCGGGGACTGTTCTATGGATTCAAAAGACACAGAGCAACCTGTGGTAGAACAACCTCCTATTAACAATAGTGAGGATAATACTGCTACCGAAGCAAATACTTCAATTGTGGAGGAGAGCTCAGAAGATGTAGAACAAGCCACAAGTGAAACAGTTGATTCGATGCCTTCTGATGAAGTTGAAAGCGTATGTTTTCTTTTTCATATATAATTCTCATTGATTTCAATTTTTCAGGCACCGGAAACTGTCGTTGAAGCAGTGGGATTTGAAGCCCCAACAACATATGAAGAAGAAAACCGAGAAGACATTGATTCTATAGTGGAAAGTGTATCTAATGACAGCCAAGATTCACTTGTTGGAACTATTGAAGACGAAACTGAAAATAGGCCGAGATTTGATGTGAGTTGTTTGCAAAAAACTGAAACCAGACACAGTTCAAGTTTTCAGTCTTCAATAGCCACCGTTCACGTTCTGCACGAATCAGATTCTGATGAGAGTCAACCTCGCCGGGAAAGAAGGCTAACTGAATCGGAACTTCAACTTGGAAAAACTTCTCCTTATTGGATTCCTGACTCAGAGTGTCAAAACTGTATGCTTTGCAATGCCAAGTTAGTCATAGAGATCTTTAAAAATCCTGATCGAAAATTTTAGATTTACAATCATTACACGCCGTCATCATTGCCGTGCATGTGGTCGAGTTCTATGTGGATCATGCTGTTCGGAAAAGTCGGTTCTCGACTATTTGAAAGAAGATGGAAAGAAGCCACAAGCAGTTCGAGTATGTAAGCCATGCTCCACGATGCTAGCAAGAATTGAATCCCATGAAGAGGAGGAGAGGCGTCGACTGACAGAAGCTCACGACGATGAAGAAGATACATCTACTTCAACGACTCCTCACGCCACAACAGTTCCGCGAGGTGTTCTGAAGACTCGTTCAATGACACAGACTAACGAAGAAGAAGGTCCCTCAACGAGCAGTCAAGTCCCTTCATCATCTGCGAATGTATCAGAATCAGCAAAACGATCTGTAGTATTTCGTGATGGAGTTCGACCAGGTGCTCCAGCCGATGAAGAAAATCCAGAAGAAGAACGATCCACTGCACTGAAACCAAAAAAGGTTTGAACATTATTTCAATGAATCAGTAAAAAAAAGGTTTTCTAAAAATAGGTTTTTATTTTAGAAGTCAAGAAAGCGCACAGCTGTAGTTCGAAGAATCGCAGAATTGAAAATGGAAGATGAATTGGCATGTGCTTTGCCAAAAGAAGGTGTCACAAAACTTCTTATTGTGAAACCTGATTCGGACCAACCAAAATTCGAAAACGCATCTGTGATTCTAGAAGCTCTTTGTGACTTCACTGTCGTGACAGTTGTGTTGAAGAAGAATCTCAACTGCACAATGCAAATTTTCAACAGTGAGTTTTACATTTTGTTACAAAATTTTGGTCCGTTTCCCATCAAATCCAAATGTTTCAGACCCAAATTTTGGATTAGTATGGGCGGTGTCATCACAAGGATTCGCGCAAATCGGTCTCGATGAATTATTCTTCTCGTGGACACTCGATGATCGTGAAAAACAAAGAATGGATTCAGAAGAGCCAGAACTGGACGAGAAAACCGCCCTTTCGCTAATTCCACTCGCGGTTCTTCATCGTATATCAACTGTAAGCGAAAGATCCCGTTAACCTTCTCAGCAATAGTTATATTTTAGATTTACTGTCAATCCACCGAGCATGAATACGCCGGCGTACGACGTGTGGATAGCCGGCTCATGCGTATTCATACTGTAACAGAATCTGTCTCCCCCCTTCCAAGGCATGTTATGTTCTTCCGTCCGACCGTTCAAGCGGGTCTCGAAAACATGCGAATCCCAACAAATCCATTCCTTATTGCTTGCTTCCTACATGACGATGAACTGAGCTGGGCTACTGCTCTACCGAATCGTCTTTTGTATAAGCTCGGAGAGAAATACAACGGTTTGTGAAAATATAAAAAATACAGACTTGCACAACATTGATAACTTCATTTTCAGTATTTCCTACTCCTTTCGTAAATGTTGTCAATAGACCTGCGCTCTACAGCACTGATGCCTCTGGAACAGTTCTCAAAGTGTTCACCGACTTCCGATCTTGGTCATACAGAATGCGTCATATTCCCGGTTGCACTGTTTCACTGACCAACGAGAAAACTATCATTCGAATTCCGAAGTCGTGCATGAAAGAAGTAAGATATTACGACACTACAATTTTTTATCAACTCAAATTTTCAGCTGAAAGAAATTATCACCTTCAGCCGATCGATGGTCGCGTGGAGCTGTGATATGAACCAAGAGGACGACAGTGTTCTTGTTTGCGAAGAGACTGATCCAGGACTCTACTCTACACAAGTCTTTGCCAAATACATGGGCCAAAGAGAATGTAAGCGAATTTTCCAGAAAAAATCTTAATCGAACATGTTCTTTTTCAGCTACAAGTGCATCATTTGTGATTTTGGATGGTGGTTCCAAAGTGAATTCTCTTCAAGTGAACGTAGTGGAAGACGGTGTTGCTATCCGACTACAGAGTGAACGTCTCGAAGTCATTCTCAACGCAATCAATGAGGGAAATGATGTTGGGGAGTCTTCGAAAGATATGGAATTCCGTGTCGAGTTCGTTGAAGATGGAGACTGGATTGTTCCGGAGAACGAGTTTTATCCAAAATCCCAGATCGATGGACTGGTCTTGATTGTACGAGAAGTTGTGTCGGACTTTGCCTAATCTGTTACATTTCAGAACAAATTCCAATACGGATTGTCTCTCGAAAGAGCGCTCACCCAGGTTTTGCAAGTTCAAGGAATCAGTGACTACGGTATCCGAATGTCACATGTATATAATCTTGGTGACGGGCGACTTCAGCCGGAAGAAGAGCCGAAAATCTATGGGTAACCGGTTTGAATTTCATTTGAATCTCTCATAATAATAATTTCAGATTGGTCGAGATTGCTGCTAAAGAGTGCGTGGCGATGCTGGAACCTCATATTCTGTTTTTGATTCATGCAGGAATACAGTGAGTTAAATCAAGAACTCACTAAAATAATGTTATGTACTTCAGAAGCGTATCAATTCGACTATTCGTTTCTCCATATGAATTCGAGTACGACGTCTCGAAGTGGATTGGTCTGGAGGCAGAAAACGATAAGTACAAACAGAGTCTCGATCAGGTACAAACATGATTTTCATTATCACGGTACATCATCCCCACGTTTTCAGCTTATTCCAATGCTGTACAATATGGTGCAATATGTTCCAAATGGATTTGAAGTCGAATTCGTTCTCTCAATTGTATCAACAAGAGCCCTACCAATATAATTTATTTTTTCTTGTTTTTTCCTAGTTACCATACTTCCTCTAATAGAACAGCACCTGCACTTTGAGCTCAATTTACTTGGTTCTTGTATTGAGAATGGGTGTCGTGATACGACATATATTCTGACAAAAATTGAGATTAAAGTGAAATTGTAGGGGTCGTGTTCTGTTCATTGTGATTTCCACCCAGTTCGATTATCGTGTAATATTTATCACCTGTGATATACACCAACTTCTTGTAGTCAAAATCACTTTTTCCCTCCCCATCCCATCCCACTTCTAACACATTTCACTACTAATCACCCATCCTTTTTTCCTGTAAATTACTAGATTAGATGAGCGGAGTCTACTTGTACCCTGTAACAAACGTATCCATAATGTTTTCGCTCCTAAATTTCGCTTTTTCTCACCCAATCCCCCTATCAAAATTTCAATGTATCGTGCATAATGGAGAGAATAAAAAAGGAGCAAAAAACGCTTTTACAAAATGCTTGCTCTTGAGTTCCTCCTGAAAAAGTGCGGATGATTAGATTCAATTTCCCTCCCGCAACCCTCTCTTCTCACTTCTAAATCGATGTTTTACGGGGCCTATTGAATTTATCGGGGTGAAAGACTTCGGACAATTTGTAGACCGATGTTCTTCGTCTTCTGCCACGTCATTTTGCTCGAGAACTACAAAGTTTCAATGTTATATCTATTGACGTCCATGAGATGGTCTTGGTATTTTGGATGTGCCCTCAACATTACAAATTTATAGATATTCTTTCTTTTTTCGGCTCTTTTCTTCTTTTTTACAAACGACCACTACTCATAACAACATAAAAAGAACAGTTGATGTCTGAAGATGATTAGATTTCAAAAATTGAATGACGAGTGGGAAGTTTGCAGGTGTGTCCGATTTTGATTAAACGATGATGTGTGTGAATTTGAAAAAAAATGAAGAAGCTGAAATTATTAGAAAAAACAAACAGAGGTGAGAAAAAAGAGAAAAGGAAGTAACAAGGAAAAACTCCATAACTTCCATTCGTGGGTGTTAGATCTCCCAGATGGCTTCGCGGATTATCGGTTTAGTCTGTTCGGTTTTCTCTGGTGTGAGTGAAAATAAGTAAAGTGATGTGAGTTGTCTGTCTGATTGTTTTCATCGGGGATCGAATGATGTATTGAAAAGGTTATGAACTTGAATGTGTCTAAAGATCACCAGGATGGATAAATTTCGAAAAGAGTGCATTATAAAAATAAGATAAAAGAAAATGTTGACATGATATCTGAAAATCAGTTTTTTTCACTGGAACTTTCCAAAAGTAGGTTCACTGACCTCAGGCTTTCGTCGCATTTCTCTTGAAGTAGACTAGCTTTTCATATCAATCGGACCTATAATCATTTATCTGAAAAAGTACCCTTCCCTTCTTTGTCTTAGCGTTCCCAACTTACCGTAAACACAAGAGATGCCCGGATTCCAGCTTCCGAGCTTTTTTTCGTTCCGGATTCTGTGAAAAATATTTCTGTCCGGGTTCCGTATTCCGGATTCCGGAAATTTTTCATTCCGGATTTAAAACATATTTGTTAATTTGCAAGAATTCTCTGATTTTTTGAGCTTCCGCGACTAAAGATCACTCTAAAAGAAGGGCACCCGAACCACCAACTTTGAGCTCATTTATCTCGATTCCTGTAAGAGATATGAAAAAATACTGAACTAACAAAATGTTCATCATAATATCAAAAATATTTAGTCAGTTGACCACTTTTTGATACCTTCTACAGAAACCGAGATATACCGTAAAACCTTTAACACAAGCCCCCCCCCCCCTCCCCCCACACTGTCAAGTTGGGTCTCAGTTATCTCAATTCCTATGCAAGGTATTTGAAATGTGTCAACTGATAAAATTTTTGTTAGCTTATGATAAACAATTTATCAATTTGCAACCTTTTAATATCTTTGATAGTAAACGAGATAAATTGCTTGGGGGCCCTTCTAATACAGGTTTTACGACATGTGCTCAAAGTTGGTAGTTCGGATGGACTTCTATGTTAACGGTATTTTCTACATATTGTTCTACCGCAGACATATAATCCAGAATTTGATACTTTCTTATCAGCTAGCCTGAACGTGATTTTCCAAGTGACTAAACTTTAAACTTTTCCAATGCTATGGATAGTTGCCAATTATATGAAAATGGATACATTCTGAGTTTCTCTAGTTTCTAGAATTTTAAGCTTAACTCTCACTATCAGATAGCATTTTTACCTAAACAAATCTGAATCACAAAGCTATGAAACTTGAATTTCCTTGTTCTAACTTTTCTAACGTCATCAGCTTGTGGTTAATTACAATGGCGTTTTAGGAGTTGATGTGCACTACCATTTACTCTTGACCATATATTTTTGATTTATTTTTAGAACTTTCTCCTCCTCCTCCGTCTGAAATTCCATTGTTCTTTCAATTGTTTTCCTGAAATCATGGTCTAATTCCGAAACGTCTTCTTGTCGTAATCCTTCTTCCTGTTCTTCGTTTCAGACATTCTCTTCTTTTTCTTCTTTTTCTTCTTTTTGTTTGCCCTTTTTGCTCATCATCTTTTTTTCATTTTTACCCTTCACAAAACTTCTTTCTTCTGAAATTCATTAAATCTTCTCATGCCCGCATAACTTTGTCGGTGGTCGGTATTGAAAGAAATAGAGCAATCCATTCATTTTATGTCTTCTTGTTTTCTTTGGAGGCAAAAAAATCATTTTGAATTACAAAAGAGCTTCTTCCGGGTAATCAGGAAAAGAAACCAAGAATCCACCTGATTAATAGGATATTCTTAGATTCGGATTCCACTTACTCCTCTTATTTTTTGTTATTGCTCATTTCTTTTTTTGCAGTTCGAGCCCACACATACATTACGGAATTCAATTTATTCCATTTCCGGTGTCCGGAGACCTAGGTGTTATCTTTTTGATGGGAACGGAACCACTTGTTTTTTAAGGAAAAGAAAAAAAACTATTTTGATACTCCCACATGTTTTCAGATGTCTTCCAACTGGCAATTCGATTAATAACTCATTGCAGGTGAAATTAAAAATATGAAAACATGTAAAATGGATAAATCTGTGTTATGAATATACAAATGGCCAAAGGTCCTAACTTTTTTTTTATAATCCCATTTTCCCAATATTCCCTTTTTTTGTTGTTATTCAGGTTTCTCTTATTGACAAGAAAGCACACTGAAAAACGCTCGATATAATAACAGGTTACTCTCTAAAAACTACTACTTCTTCTTCTTGTTTTCAATTTATTTTCAGAGAATTCGCGCGAGTCTCCCAATAGTTTTCCTCGAAATCAGTTGGGAAAATTATATATCAGATAGCGTTTTATATGTCGTATGACGTAAGGAATGTAAGGTGTAGATAGTTAGGTTATGGTGAAGATCGTCTTAAAAGAAGATACATTTAAAGGGGGACTCCGACCAAAAATTTTATTGCATCAAAATGTTTTTTTTCCGGAGCAGTACTTTGAAGGCGCATATTTCGAATACTAAAAATGCTAGGAACATTTCAACTATTAACAAAAATGTAAAATTTAAAGATCTTAGTTCTTGTAGTTTACACCATTTTGATAGCTACAGTAGTTTTTGAGATACAAGCTCTTGAAAATGGTGGCAAATAGGGACGAGGATTTGAATTCCCGCGCAATGAGAAACCTAGGCCATAGCAGCGGGACGTCTTTTTAACGGCCGCCAGTGGTTTTTTTTCGTATTTACGAGCCGGAGATAAAATCAAAAAATTATCCGGAAAAATTGCATTTTTTTTTTCAGAAATTCAGAAATTCAAAATACCGAAAATTCACCTATTTTGAATTCTGAATTACGATAATCCAGGATATCAAATATTAAAAATTCTGAGATCCTGAAATTCAGAAATTTTCAAATAATTCTGAAAACCAGAAATTTCAAAAAACTTTTAAAATTTCGAACCTGAAAAATTAAATTTCAGGAGAAAAATCTGAGTTTTGGAATCCTTCAAAAACCTTTCAACGACAAAGAGCAAAATTTTTTAAATTCTAGAAAATTCAAAAATTAAAACAATTTCTCTTTGTTCTAGAAACTCAAAAATTCCGAGAATTCAAAATTTCACTTCCAAGAGCTTTTTTCGGGGATTTCGATTTTTTTGTCAAGTTTATCAAAATATTATTAAGAAAAAAAAATTTACTTAAATAACAATTTTAGGTCAGAGTCCCCCTTTAAAAGGAGCGTCTCTTTTGATAATTGAAAGGAAAAGCATGAAAAATTAAAGTATCTATTAACGAACTTTTCGGAGAAAATAAAATATTCCAAAAAGTGGAAAAAATTTTGAAACTGGTGTCTAAGACTGGTATCACAATTCAAGGTTCAATTCCATTATCGGCTTCTGTCCTTTTTCTCGGAGATTCTTCACGAAATCATCATTAATTATGTTCTTTAAGTTTCTAGAATTTATATTCTCTTCCGAATTCACGAAACTCGCATTTCTAGTTACTTCGATACCGTAGTCATAGCTCCCCCTTTTTCTTGTTTCTCAACTTCATCTGCCACTCAAAATCTTTCGTCTCATAACTCTTGTCCCCTCTTCAGACATTTGTTTCAGTGATTGCCACGTTGCTCCCCCCGATTCCATTCCCCTACTCCGCCTCTACTTTTTCCCTCCCAACACTCCTAAGCTCCGCCCCCTTCTCTTCGCTCTCTCTTCTAGGTGCCAAGGCTCGGCGCATTCGGAATGCAGCACGGCTATTCATCCGCCTTCTTATTCTCCATTTTCACTGACAACATGCACAATTGGCGGCGACGTTCCAACTGGAATAAGAGAGAAAAAAGGGGGCCGGTCTTCTTTTTATTTTCTCTTTCTCTCTTTCATTTTTTCCTCCCTCTCAATTTTAAATGTTTTGTTTTTCATCATACTCGGACTGTTTCTTGTTTTCCAGGTCTTTGGAGCACATCAGAAGGAGATGAAGCACTCAACTCTCACAACGAACTTGGTCGTATTCGGTAAGAAATCTTTTGCACCTACCGTAAACCCCCCCCCCTCTAATGGAGTGGTACCGGGACCATCAACTTTCAGCTCATGTATCTCGGTTCGTGTGAAAGATATCAAAACTTTGTCAACGGACAAAATGTTCAAAATATTACAATAAACTTTTTGTCAGTTAACAAAATTTAGATATCTTTTACAGGAAACGAGGTATCCAGGCTCGAAGTTGACGAATTGGGTGACACTCTATAAGAGTGTTTGCTGTAATTAGGAGTCTAGAATAACAGACATTCTGGTTCATTCTGGTTCTTAGAGGCATTCTAGTTCTTATGGAGTCAGCTGATGCACTGATTTCATCTATTCAAGACTTGACCGGAATCTTCTGTCCCCTTCTAATAGGTTCTGAGATGCTTCTCTTTTTCTTTTGAAACCCCAAAAAAAGAAAACTCATTCTGTTTGTACTTTATGGATCCAGAGATGTAGAAAGATATTCCGTTTTTTTCTCATTCTTCTTCTTCTTCTTTATTCTTTTTTATCTACTGACCGCCCGGAAATGTATAATGACGTCGTCAAGGGCCGCCAGAAGGAAGTCGTCAAGTTTCTGAAGAAGAAGGATTGGAGCACTTTTTGGTTTAAGAAGTTAAGAGAGCTGCACAAGTTGTCACAAGAACAACCAACTCTATAATTAGTTGAAGAAATTGAGTGGAAGAGGTCATTATACTTGTTTGCTTCTTCTTCGTTTTCTTGTTATGATTCTATTTTCCGTTCCTCTTCTTCTTCCTCCTTCAGAGCTATTTTTTGAGTCCAGCAGCAAAAAAAAAGATTATCTAAATTTATTCCGTCCTACTTGTTTTCATGTTCCACCCATCTCTTCCAGGATCTACTCTCGAATTTCTAATCTTCTCAATTTTTTATACTATTTTTTCTGGATTCCGCCTCCACGAACAGAAATGGAGAAGGAAAAACAGAAGGAAGAGGAAAAATCCACACGAAAATAGTTCAAATCCATCATCATCCGCCGATTTTCGTCTTTTCGGCTCTCTTGGTCTCAACTTTCTCATTCATTCTGCTTCTCCTCCATCTCAAACAAAATAAATGAGAAGAGAAGGAGAATTCCGAGTCAGGACCAAAACCTAAATTGATAGATGATGTTTAGAGAAATAGATGAGTGTAGGTGATGAATGTCAGCAGAAAAAAAAAACGGGGAAGAAAAGGAAATTGGATAGAAGAAAAAAAAACGAAGGAATGCGGAAAAAAAAATGAACAATGACGGAGCTCAACTGGAGTCATCAATCTCGAAATCTAAAATTCTGCAAAGCCAAGATTTATAGCCAATTTAAAAATCCATCCTTTTGAGTTCTCTGAATTTTAAAGTCTAATTACAGTAAAACCTGTATTAGAAGGGCCCCTAACCTAACTTTTAACTTTGAGCCAATTTATATCGGGGACTGTTCAAGATATGAAAAAGTTGTCAACTGATAAAGTGTTAATGATAATATCACAAACATTTTATCAGTAGACGCATTGAGCTTAAACTTGACAGTGTAGGGGCCCTTCTATTAGAGGTTTTATGGTAAAACTATTTCACTTCCTATATCTTTTTTCTTAACTTTTTTTTCTTTTTTGACAACCCGAAAAACATTAATTTTGTTTCTAAAATGCTGCTCTCCCGCTTCCACCTGTTTATAACTGCATCGCATAGCAACAAGTACTTCAGCTTCGTATTCTGAACAATTTCAAAACATGTACACACTACAAAACACGTGCGTCTCGGTTTTCGTATTTTTGAAGGGACCTAAAAAAACATTTTGATGAGAAAACTTCACATCTTAGATCCTCTAATCAGGTTGTCCGAGTGTGGGAAAGTATTTGGAAGTTTGGAAGAAAAATTTCGAAAATTCTGCAAAAAGAACAAATGTCAGAATTGGTGAAGATCAAACAATCTGCAGAAGATAGGAAATTTGAAATGCTGCAAAAATTTTTTTTGCTATAAGTTGGAGTTGAGGTCATGACCTATAAATTTAAGCACCGTAAACCTGTAATAGAGGTTCTGTGTCACTTCGAAACCAGTCATTTCGAAACTAGTGGTTTCGAAACTGTGGTAACACAGCGAATGGATAAATTGAGACCACAAAAACAATTTAAGGGTTTTCAAAGGTGCTTTTCCTGATAGAACACAGCCTGAAATCCGAAAAAATCCAAAATTACGTTTCGAAGTGTCTGCGGTTTAGAAGTGACGCGGAGCCGTAATAGAAAATCCCATGTCTTTTAACTTAGATCCAATTTATCTCGGTTCCTGTAGAAGATATCAAAAAGTTGTCAACTGATAAATTGTTTATCATAATATCACAAACATTTTATCAGTTGATGCCTTCTTGATATCTTGTATAGGAGCCGAGAGAATTGAGCTCAAACTTGACAATGTGGGGCCCTTCTATTACAGGTTTAACGGTACATTACATCTTGGCTTTTATCACACGATACGAAAAATGTTTTCCGAAATCTCAATGTTTTCGAACCCAGAAGTATTTTTTTCTGAGTTTTTCATTTAATTATTCAACAAGTTTGTGAAAAAAACAACAAATCTCTTCCTCGTCCACTTGTTTTTTTTGTATCTGACGTCATGGTTCCCAAGGATAATCAAATAATTTTTCCTGATTCTCACACCGAACCTCTTTTTTCTCTATTCTAGTGTGAACAAACTTTTAAAATGTAAAAGAATGTCGGGTCCAAAGTGGTGTGTCCGTGTTGAAAAATTCATGGAATCTTTGTTTCTTTTTTTTGCAGCCGCCGTGCCGTTGATTCTCAATTTGGTTTCACTTGTGCCGATCTTCTACAGACGACAACAGAAGGGCAAAGCAATAAGGTGAGTAGGAAGTTGGTTGGGTTGCTCCACTCATTCGACCAAAAAATAACTTTCACCTGAAATTTGATATTGGTATTTATGCATTTATGTATTAGTAGCCGACGCAAATCAATCTTCTATTTCTGTTTTTTGCACATGTTTTCATGTACTTGAGCAGAAACTGACTGGCTTCCAGAAGGGACGATGTTTTAAAGAAAAATGGGATTCAAATTTACGGAAGTATTATAAAACCTGTAATACATACAGTACCGGCCAAAAGGTTGTCCAATTAGTGATTTTCGAGCGTAACTATTTCACCAGATGTTTTTGAAAAAAAATTGACGGATTGCTGCCAAATTTCATACAAAAATATAACAAAATTAGAAATTTTAAGGCAATAAATTGAATTTTCGAAAAAATCAAAATTTGACCTTAATTTTTCAAGAAATCATAACTTTCGAAAATTACTCAGCATGTACTTCAGTGGCTTTGCAACAAAGTATTAACCCCAATTTGTTAGTTTTGAGATGTTTTATGTCGAAGAAAAGCGTTATTTGAAAGTTATAATTTTGAAAAATTACGGTCAAATTTCGATTTTTATCGAAAATTCTATTTTTTGACCTAAAATTTTTATTTTTCTATATTTTTGTATGAAATTTGGCCACGAGCCGACAAACCTTTTCAGAAACATCTGGTAAAAATTTTGGTTCCATACCGGCTCTCGAAAAATAGCTATGACCGGTACTGTAGAAGAACCCCATTTTAACTTTCAACTTTGAGCCGATTTTTCTTGGTTCCTGGCAAAGATACGAAAAAATTGTCAACTGATAAAATTTTTATCATAATATCAGAAGTATTTTGTCAGTTGACACATTTTTCATATCTTGCATAAGAACTGAGATAAGTAAGCTTAAACTTAATAGTGTGGGGGCCCTTCTATTACAGGTTTTAGGATATGTCACGAAGCTAGGATGATTTTTCTAGAAAATAGCAACAATTTATCTTGTTTTCGGTTTTTTTGTTCATCGGAAACCCATTTCAGCCATGTCAACCTAATATACATCCGTCGCCCCAAATGGTAACCCATCAATCTTTTCAATTTCCCGTTCTGAAAAGAGCTCTCTCTCCTTCCATTCTCTTTCCTTCCTTCCACCCTTTCAATCTCCCATTTCAAAGAGGGGATTCTATTTTTTTCACCGTATTCTTTTTCTTTTTTCAGGGACAATGCAAGTCTTCAACCACTCGTTTGGCTTCTCGTCGTCGATGTGCTTATGTCCGCCCAACTCATCGTCCCAATCCACAACTTTTTGATGGAGAAGTGAGTCCCCCCGTAATCCTACAGGGTTTAACTTTTTCTTTTTTAACTTTTTGCGGGCGACCAAAGGGAAGAATGGGTGTGCAGTTTCCTGCTTTTTGCTCAACACTAAAATTTTTGGTTTTTCTTCATACATTTGGCTTCAGGGGGAATTATTCATAAGAGCACTATGTGAGGGGGGAAAGGAGTTTCATTGCGGTACCGGAAGTAATTGAACTTTTTTTGGAAAGGGTACCATGACATAAAACATAAGGGAGAAAAAAGTCAGAAAACAGAAAAAGTTTCATTCTGTCTAGACTGCAGTTATTTATCGAGCAATTATCGGCGAAACAAGTGTATAATAGCGTTGTATGTGAAGAGGAAATATAGAAGTTATGACGCAAGATAGAAAAAAAAGAAAAAGGAGAATTTTAATTTTAGGGGAACGTTCTCGGAATGGAGCTGTGTATTCTATGGAGCAGCTGACATGACGCTGTCCCTAGTGGAAGTTCTACTGGCCTGCATGATTGCTTTCGACCGATACATTGTCACGATTACACCGAAATGGGGGAAATGGAGATGCCATTCGAACTACTTCAAGATCATCTTCTTCGCCGCGATCATCGTTGGTTTTTGGAGTTTCGTGCCAACTGCTGGATACGGAAAGTACAGTACTTTTCATGACGATATGTTCTGCTCTATCGACTGGAGACAGGGAAATATTGAGCCGGAATCTGAGCAATCCCGACTCTCCGCCCATCGATACATCGCCTTTTTGACTGCCACGTGTCTCGTCTTCTTCCTGATTCCAGTCTGCATTGCTTCTTCTCTTTACTACAGTATCATTGATCATGTCGACAGCCAAAACTCTTCTGAAGTCCAATTGGAGAATGGCATTCCAAAACCAGAAGTGTGCACATGGGCACCCAGAAATCACGTGGCTAAAGTTGGTCTCGGATGTCTTCTGGTATCAGTGCTTCCGTTTTTCGCCTACTCAGTTGTCTGCCTGAACCCAATGAAATCGGATTTCCACCAAATACACTACATCGTGGTTCCTGTGATCATCAGTCGTGTCAGCACTCTCCTCAACCCAATCTTCTACGTATGGTTGAATCCGGAGATTATTCCAATCAACGAATTCATTGCGAAGCGGGCCAAGCCACGCCCACAAAGACCGCTTTATCACACTATCAACCTGGTGAGAACCAATTATTTGAAGTTCCTTGATTACAATGTTTTTTTCAGATTGCCGATGTTCCTGGAATGTCGTTCCCTATTCTAACACCAACCATCCCACGTCGTCAACTTCCGAAGATCCCACCTCATCTGGCGTCTCCTTCAAAGCCCAGTCTCAACGATTTCCTTGACGAGGACTCCGATTCTGAACCAAAGGAACACACTCCGATGCTCTAATTTATTATTGAAAAAGTCTTTTTATGGGTTAACATTTCTCTCCATAATTTATTCACGTCTGTCAACACAAAAATAACATGTTTCTTTCTTAAATCTGATCTCTCTATTGATGTGTAGCTTCTCCACTGTCTTCCACAAATTCGACACCAGCCTTTTCTGCTTCTTTGTTCTCTTCATCGTAGAAAACATCGAGAAGTGTCGCATTCTTTCCGAGACATGGACGATTGTTGCATTGATAATAAATTGGGTTCTTTCTAAAAAAATCAACTTCTATGACTTTCCCCCAATCCTTAAACTCACGGACAACCGCAGTTCTCAGTCTTTTCAACACATTCATATCTCATCAGCTGGAATCCTCCACCACATGTCACTGGACATGGCTGAACCGGAACAATATCACATTCAAGAGCGGCATCTGGTGGTGTTTGGGTGATTGTAGCAGTGGAAAATGTGACGAGAACAAAGAGTATCGAAGCCAGAATCATGATTTTTTCGAATGAAACGAAACGAAGGGGTTTAATGGTCATAATGATTTTATTGCAAAACGAAAACCTTCTAGATTTTTCGGGGAAATGTGAAGGAAAGCTCCATCGAACGTCAAATTTATACAGCTAATATTTCACACAGATAAGGATGTCGATTGATGGGTGAGAGAGAAGTCGTTCGCTTTGAGAATATAGAATTTCGTAGACTGTTTTCTAAAAATCGTATCGATTGATGGCATTTTTCAAGGGTTAAACAAATCAAATGATTGAAAAATGGTGCCAAATCAGGGTAGACCCCGAAAAAAAAGCGAAAAAAGGTTGAACTTTGAATTATGAATAAAATATAAAATTAGTTTAAATTTGAATTAAATGGTTGAAATTTTAATTTTTTCAGAATAGAAACATATTTTCAGATTCAGTTTTTGAGATTTTATGGAAAGTTATCGAAAGGTTTTGAATTTCTCAAGCTAATCCAATAAAACTTTTCTTTGTTTGAACTACCGTAATACTTGTATTAGAAGGGTCCGCCCTTTTATTGTTTCTAGATACCTCCGTGGGCCCTTATATTTTTTCCGGCTATTTTTTTCCCAAAAATTTTCATCGAAAAATGCAGGGAATTCTCGTGAAAATTCAGGAAAATCTATCAATTTCACAAAAATTGCGCAAGTTTTTGAGCAAAAAAAGGTTTTTTAAACAAGTTTCTGTGAAATCATGGAATTCCGGAATATTTTTTACAAAAAAAACGTACAAACAACACATTTTGAAGGGGTCCTTTTATTACAGATGGTTCATCGATTTTTCCAGCCCCTCTCGGAGGGCCCTTCTATTAAAGGGCTCCTTCTAATACAGGGTTTGCATGGCAACCAAGCGAAACAATTCCAACAAATTTTTTTTTCGGTCCGAAAATTTCAGCCTTGTTCCAAACGAGGCAAATTGATTTTTTTTTCTATTTCGATCCAACAGCTACAATGAAGTCTCTGTCGGCCGCTCAAAGACCTGCAACAAAACTTCTAAAACAGTATGTGTGTATATTTTCAACTTCATTTATTTTTGTGACTATATCTCACACTTTTTCTTTATTCAAAATACCGTAATAATTGTGATCCGACCGTCTCGTACGACGGTTTTCGAAACTTTGATGAAGTTAGTCACAAAATTTTGTGACCTAAATTTGTGCTCCTAAGAGAGATAAAGACGCGGAGAGAAGCAAACAAAAAGGTGGTGCATTGTATAAAAAGGTCCATGGATAGATGTTGTTTCATTGGTGTGTTTTCTAGAAGATGTCGGTCTCTCATAGCCTTCTACAGTACCAGGATTCAAATGGAAAAGTCTACGAAGGAGATCTCTATGTTCCGAGGTTTGTCTTTTTTCTTTTAGAGAAATTTGGATATTTTTAGGAAAGTAGAGTCTGGGCTAGATTGTTTCTCCTCTTGTACAAGTTTCAGGTAACTTAAAGAAATTGTTGTGGTTGTTTATTGAATTGTAATTATCGTATAAACTGGTTCTAAAACAATCTAAAATCTGAGCTTTTTTTTCAGAACAACTGGAATGAGAAAGCTACCAGGTGTCGTGGTTTACTCGGCATTCCGCGGAATCACTGAATTTGAAAAAGAAAAAGCGAAAGCTCTAGCGCAGGTGATTCAGTTGAAGCTAGATTGAAATACATCCAAGTTTTCCAGGAAGGATACATTGCTTTGGCTGCTGATCCATTCGGAAAAGGAGTTCGTCCCACTGACAAGATGGAGTGCTTCGGAATCGTCAAACCATTGGTTTCGGAAAGAATTGAGAAGCTGAAACCAGTGATTCTCGCTGCTGTTGATGCAATTAAGACCGTTCACTGCATTGATATTCAGAAGATTGGAGCTATTGGATTCTGTTTCGGAGGACTTTGTGTTTTAGATTTGGCCAGATACAACATTGGTCTCAAAGCGGTAGTATCCTTCCATGGAACTCTCAAACCACTACCAGATGTTCCTCTTGATCCAATCATCGGAACATCTATTCAAGCTCATCATGGGGATGCGGATTCTCATATTCCCAAGGAACAAGTGGATGAATTCCATGAGGAGATGAGAGCTCGAAAGGCTGATTTTGTGTTCTCAAGTCATGCGTTCGCTGAGCACGGATTCACGGAGCCAGGTGAGGATAGGAAACTATAACAGGAATAAGGATTCTGTTTTTCAGAAGCTGATTCTTTTGGACTTCCTGGAGTGAAATACAACGAGAAAGCTGCAAAACGTTCGTGGAGTGCTACACTCTCGTTGTTCAAAGAAGTGTTTTAATTTAGTTGGTTGATTTGCTTTTCGTAATTTCTTTCGATTTTAACATAAAATAAACGTTGTTTTCAAAATCATCATTTATAGACAGTTGATGCACAGTTTTAATCATACCGTATTTTTTTGCCCTAGTATGCAATTCTATATCATGCCCCAATTTTTTTCGGTCATGACCTAATTTTTCTAGGTCCTGACCCAAATTTTCTAGGTCATAACCCAAATTTTCTAGGTCATGACCCAATTTTTCTAGGTCATGACCTAATTTTTCTAGGTCATGCCCCAGATTTTTCTAGGTCATGACCCAATTCTTTCTAGGTCATGACCTAATTTTTCTAGGTCATGACCTAATTTTTCTAGGTCCTGACCCAAATTTTCTAGGTCATAACCCAAATTTTCTAGGTCATGACTCAATTTTTCTAGGTCATGACCTAATTTTTCTAGGTCATGACCCCATTTTTCTAGGTCAAGACACAATTTTTTCTAGGTCATGACCCAAAAACCTGAAAATCTAATGAAAAGACCATACCGAAACCTGTAAAATTTGCCAAAAAAATAAAGCCAAAAATAGTATTTTCGAAAATTTGTAAATTCAAAAATTCAGAGTTGAAAGTTCCAAATTTTTTTAATTCAGACATTCGGCAACTCACTATCAGAAGTTTCGGAAATCCTCTATTCCTAGCTCGAAAATTTGAAAATTAGAAATTTGAAAATTCGGAAAATCAGAAACCTTGAAATTTTTGAAAAACGGCGCGTTGCAAGTATAGTTTGATGCAAGAACTATCTAGAAAATGTGTTTTGTTGAACAATTATGAAATAGAAGAGAATTAGAGAAAGGAGAGTGTGGCCTGTGAGTTATTATGAATATGAGAAGATACGCAGACATCAACAAACATCAAAAGGTGTATATTAACAGGCACTGATAGTTCTCTCCCTAGTATTTCTCCCTTTCCGAGATGACCGTTACTTCTAAACTTATCGATTATCAAGACACCGATGGAAACCATTTCGAAGCAGTTGTCTACATCCCAGAGTGAGTTCACTGAAGACAAACTTTCCAACTCATTTTCTCCTTTAGAAATGCCAAAAACTCAGCTGTTCCAGCCGTTTTGGTGTTTCCAGCCTTCCGAGGAATCACTGAATTCGAGAAAGAGAGAGGACATCAATTGGCAGAAGTAAGTTAGGACGACAAACTTTAAATGTTCAGTATCAAAACAATTCAGCTTGGCTACTTTGCCTTTGTCGCTGATGTTTACGGAAAAGGAGTGAGACCAACGGAGAGAGCAGAGGCATTTGCGACAATGGGCCCACTTGTTTCGAACCGTGTCGAGAAACTCAAACCAAGACTTTTTGCTGCTTTGGAGAGTTTGAAGACGTTCTCCGAAGTTGATCAATCGAAGGTAGCAGCAATTGGATACTGTTTCGGAGGACTTTGTGTCCTAGATTTGGCTAGATACAATGCTCCCTTGAAGGCAGTTGTGTCTTTCCATGGAACATTGAAACCAATTCCGGATTTACCACTTGACCCAATCAATGCGACAGCTGTACAAGTTCATCACGGAGATGCCGATTTCCATATTGCCAAAGACCAGGTCGATGGATTCCATGAGGAAATGAGAGCTCGTCAAGCAGATTTCGTATTTGTCTCTCACGCGAAAGCTGTGCATGCCTTCACTGAACCCGAAGCAGATAGTTTCAATGCTCCAGGAATCGGATACAATGAGAAGGCAGCAAAAAGATCATGGAGAGCAACAGTTGGACTGTTTCACGAAGTCTTTGCTTAAGAAACGAATTTCATCTAATTGTTGATGTAGTTTTTATGGTTTATTGTCAACTATCAATAGAACTGGTCACAATTTGTTGCGACCACTTATTGTGTCCAATTCCCGTCTTACTATTAGGTTGTTTGGAAAGTTCCCGTCATTTTTGATCTACTGTTTTCAAACTGGGTTTTTAACGACGGGGTAAAAGTGAGGGAGCTGTCGTTTCATTAGTACATTAGTGGGGTCTAATAGTGTCTAGACCTAAACGGAGATCATTCTCCTCTTGTCGTGTAGTGAGACATGCCCACCGTTTTTGCCCCTAACAATTTCCATTTTTCGACAGCCTTTTTGTTCTTATTTCTATCTGACCGGAAAATTGCTGAAATCGATTGCTAATTAGTGGAGGTGAACAACAAAGGTTCATCCTTTCAAAATACCATAACAATCTGACTCAACATATTTGCAATAAGGGAATTCTCATTGGACGAATATCTCCCTTCAAAAAGGCAAAACGGCTTAGGTTTGAATGCATTAAAAGGCGGGATTCAAAGGGACCCGTCTCAAACTTTGTGGGATATATCAAGTACATCAGTGGCAAGCCTTTTGTCAAAAAGCCATAAATTGGAAACCTTCGGCAAAGTGTAAAAATGTGGGAAGACATTGACCACACCTTTTGGCTCAATGCAACTTTTTCCCGGGTGGGCACCTGTTTGAATCTTTTCATTCTGTGTTGCACACATGAATGTTGGAATCAAATCATTACTAGTGGCGATAAATGGGTAATGTATAATCTCTATAAACAACAAGCCAAGTGCGTTGACAAAGGCACTCAACCACCAGACGTCCCAAAACGTGAAATCCATGTTAAAAATGGGATATTGTCGGTAATGTGGTCTACCAAGAAGAGGAGTAATGTGAGCTCCCAGTTAATGGTGTCACTTTAACGACCGATACCTATTCTTGCCAGATGACATAACTCAGACTCCATGTGTATCTCCATCGGAGAGAAACACAGAGGTTTATTTTCAAAATTAAATTCCGCAACCTCATGCGGGAAGGAAGATCCATGCCGATCTCGTTGAATGTGGCTGTGCAATTCTGCCTTCACCACCGTGTAGCCCAAACCTTGTACTTCAAGACTACTACATATGCAGCCACTTCTAATGTCATCTTGATTGAAAAAAATTTACCTCAAAACAGGATATCAAAAAGGGGTTGGCTTGGGTTTTGATTCGCTTTCACCGGAGTTGTGGAAGGAAGGCACCCACAATTTAGTGGGGCATTGACAGATAGTCATTGATAACAATGGTCATTACCTTAAGTTTATCTGACATCGTTTTGACCTGTTTTACTTTGAATGTATCTGACGCTGAAAATGACGGGAACTTTCCAAACAACCTAATAAATGAAGTATGATAACAGTACATGTATAAAGCAGTTGTCGAATCGCCGATTACCCGACCTGGTTTATCTTGTAAAATCTTTTTTTTTTTTATTGTTTTTCTTCTTTTGTCGATCAAGGTGCGGATATTATATTCAGGAGAAATTCATAGACCTAGATAGTACTTCAACAAATTAGAAATTTTTATAAAACTTTATAAAACTTTTAGATTTGAACCTACCGATATTTCGTCGGCTCTCTTCGTTAGACTTTCAGAATCAGATAGATCAGGAGATTTCAAGAAAAGATTAGAAGTTGTTCTAATCAGACTTCCACTACGGTGGGCCGAAAAACGGAGACCGCCGACCGACCGCCGACATAGCCGACCAACAGCTGAATAGTGTTTGAGGAAATAAAAGGCAAATTCTCTTATACAACCATCTCTTATACTACCATTCTCTTATACTACCGAGTCTCTTTTACTACCACTGTCTCTTATACTACCTTTTCCTGATGTGTCTCTCATACTACCAAGTCTCTTTTACTACCAAGGTCTCTTATACTACTTTTTACCAATGAGTCTCTCATACTACCAAAAATGAATTCGGGGGGTACAATGATTCGGGGGTACAATTTTTTGAGGGAGTTTCTGAATTCCTGAATTTCAGAGCTTGAAAATCTCAAAATTCTTAGAATTTCAGAACGTTGAAATTTCAGTGTTTCGGAATCTCAGAATTTCAGCACTGAAGGGGTTGAGTAAGCAACAACTCTCGGAAGCATTTTCACAGCTGGATCTGAAAATGAGCACAACCTAGTTTAAAATTCTGATGTTCGGAACTTTCAATTCTCCACTCTCATTCTGCTCTCTTTCAGATTTCCTGTAGTTCTGTCACTTTTGTACTTCACAATATTTTGTAGAGATGAAGAAAAACCGCTGAAAATGCAGATTCCGAACTCTGGCAGCAAAACTATGAAAATCCTATTATTTGTCTTCCGAAATTAGAAAGAAATCGTAAATAAGGGGATTTTTGTCTGAAAAAAGTTAATTTTTTAGGCCAGGATTTTGATTTCAGTTGATTCCGTCGTCGTTTCCAATCGCTCACCGCTGTACTTTATCTGTCTGTGTTTAAAATAATTTTTTATATTGAAAATGTTTTTTTTCTCAAAAATGCGTCTTTTACAGTGATTTCAGTGTTTGAATCCCAAAAAATTGCTCGAAATTCTGATGGAAGAGTTTTCGGAATTTTCTAGGCCAGGGGCCGCCGTCGCCGTGTCGATTTACGGAGACTCTTTTTTTTTCTTTTTTTCTACCTATTTTCTCGATTTTTAATGATTTTTTATCGTTTTTCATAATTTTTTTTGCAGAATTTTATGGAAAATCAGTTTAAATACATCTTTTGAATCTATTCGGTCGCTTCGACGGGCAAATTTCTGTTACAGGTCGGAAAGTTCGAAAAATGAGTCCACGATTAAAAATGATGACGAGAACTACTGCGATAGCTAAAAATTAGAAATTTTCACAGGGTCTTAATTCGACACCTCCTTTTGCTCACCAAAATTTTTTTAGCAAAGGGGGGACCCCATGAAAATTTTTCAAAAAAAAATTTTTTTTTGAAAAAATGGAAAAATAACTTTCTCAGATTGTGTAGAAAAACTCAAAAATACGATTTGTGTTCATAAAAACACCGAAAACTCTCACTAAGCCTCTCAAAAATGCACTCAAATAGTGAAAAATCAGTATTTTCCGAGCTCATAACTTTTTTTAGAGAGGCAGGAGTGAAAAAAGAACTTCAGTTCTGTAATCAGCATGTTCACAAGTATATGAATACCAGAAAAAATCTGAGCTCTGAAAGCTTTTTAAAGGCGCTCCGCTGTGTGAGCAAAAGGAGGTGTCGAATTAAGACCCAGTGAAATTTTCGAACTTTCCGACCTGTAACAGAAATTTGCCCGTCGAAGCGACCGAATAGATTCAAAAGATGTATTTAAACTGATTTTCCATAAAATTCTGCAAAAAAAATTATGAAAAACGATGAAAAATCATTAAAAATCGAGAAAATAGGTAGAAAAAAAGAAAAAAAGAGTCTCCGTAAATCGACACGGCGACGGCGGCCCCTGGCCTAGAAAATTCCGAAAACTCTTCCATCAGAATTTCGAGCAATTTTTTGGGATTCAAACACTGAAATCACTGTAAAAGACGCATTTTCGAGAAAAAAAAACATTTTCAATATAAAAAATTATTTTAAACACAGACAGATAAAGTACAGCGGTGAGCGATTGGAAACGACGACGGAATCAACTGAAATCAAAATCCTGGCCTAAAAAATTAACTTTTTTCAGACAAAAATCCCCTTATTTACGATTTCTTTCTAATTTCGGAAGACAAATAATAGGATTTTCATAGTTTTGCTGCCAGAGTTCGGAATCTGCATTTTCAGCGGTTTTTCTTCATCTCTACAAAATATTGTGAAGTACAAAAGTGACAGAACTACAGGAAATCTGAAAGAGAGCAGAATGAGAGTGGAGAATTGAAAGTTCCGAACATCAGAATTTTAAACTAGGTTGTGCTCATTTTCAGATCCAGCTGTGAAAATGCTTCCGAGAGTTGTTGCTTACTCAACCCCTTCAGTGCTGAAATTCTGAGATTCCGAAACACTGAAATTTCAACGTTCTGAAATTCTAAGAATTTTGAGATTTTCAAGCTCTGAAATTCAGGAATTCAGAAACTCCCTCAAAAAATTGTACCCCCGAATCATTGTACCCCCCGAATTCATTTTTGGTAGTATGAGAGACTCATTGGTAAAAAGTAGTATAAGAGACCTTGGTAGTAAAAGAGACTTGGTAGTATGAGAGACACATCAGGAAAAGGTAGTATAAGAGACAGTGGTAGTAAAAGAGACTCGGTAGTATAAGAGAATGGTAGTATAAGAGATGGTTGTATAAGAGAATTTGCCGAAATAAAATTCTGCATATCTCCACTCTCTGGCATGTTGCTCGGTCGGCTAAATTTTCCGATGCCTTATTCTCAAAATGCTCTGAAACTTGCCGACAAAACTAAACTATTCGCATTCGAATTCAGTATGTGTGCTTCCGTTCTCTCGATATGGAATCAGTTTGATGGTTTCCTAGCTTTCATGGAACTCTATCCCCAATTAAAGGACTCCCACTCGATTCTCCGGACAATGACTCCAGTCACACCATGGTGACCTTCGATGTTGACTCATTCCACAAGGAAATGTGAGCCAGAAATGTCGACTTTGTTTTTTTTATTTCTCATGGGAAAGCTATGCAATCGTTCACTGATCCCGGTTAGTTTCTTTGAACTTTGACGTAGAGATGAAACGGTCAATTTTTAGATCTTGCTGGAATTGTACTAGCTCGTGTCGGATAGAAAGCTTCAGTGTAGTTGTAAGCTTGTTTAAATCAGAAAACGCTCTAGTAGTTTCTTAGAATCACAAATGTACTTCATTATTCTAAAAATAGGAAAAATATGTCAAAATAAATGAAGGTTAACAGAGCGTGCGTCGATTGTAGACACCTTTGACCGACTACTACCAGATCCCCGTCTTGTTTGTCTTGAAATGTACTTGATTATGGCTTGACGATACGGAAGTATACAGTAACACGAAATGAATGGATCACATAGAGCAGGAAATCCAGAGCAAAGCATCAGGAAGTGTTCAGTCAGGAGCATCTCTTCTCCAGTGAATTGGGAGTAGAGGTAGAAGGAAACAATCGGTGTGTAGGCCAGGAAGGGCAACATGGTTTGAAATGCCAGACCCTGGAATGATAATGTTTCTTAATTTCAGACAAAAAGTGCAAACATACTTTAACCATCATCTTGGCAACTTCCTTTGTTCTATCTGACATACTTGTATGCCTTTTGATTAGAGATGAAATTGAAAATATTATAAAGAAAGATCCGAATGGAATCACGTATGCTCCAATGGCAACTACACCAGTTGCAGTGAGAAATGGAATCGATTGAATGTTAGAGAATCCAGGAAATGGTTCATAGATTGAGAAGTCATATCTTGAGTGTTCTTTGTAGGTAAACGAACGCGCTTTTGGAAAATCCCAGGTATCCAAAAATGGGACAATCTGAAAAAAAAATTGTTTAATTGGTTTCAAATTGCAACATACGAACCGCTAAGAAAACCGTTGGAATATGACAGAGAGCTATCATAGTGAGATAGTGATTTTTTCCAAATCCATGGAATCTCAGAAGCAAATATCGGAAAAGTACAGTATTCGCAATAGATAACGCAACTCCCATTGAGACGGCAAGTGATATGTGATATCCGGCGAAACAAGCATTCGGTCCTAATAGTCTACATGGTCCACGTGGAAGAACTGCGTAGGTGGTGGAATTCGGAAGACATCTAGAATCGAGAGAACATGATAAAGAATGATGGGCAGTATGAAATCTTACCTTATCTGGTGGAAGAAGGTCAGGAAAAGAACGGAAAATTGTACAATCCATGTATTTATTAGAAAGTATCGGAAACTTTCGAGACTTGGTGGACTTTTCTTTTTGATGAGAACAAGGAGGACTATTTGAGCAAGGACTCCAATAAAAAAGTAGAAGTAATAATAAATATCAAAGTAGATAACGAAGCGGTTCGAATCGGACATCATAGATATATCTTTCCAATAAGTTCAATTTCTTATAGAGACGCTAATAAGTCAAATGCTATTCTCACACTTCTTCACACTCGAATGAATAGGTGGAGCTAATCACGTAGAGTCGAAATGAGCAGTGTATCAGAGAATACCTTATAGTGGGGGTGGATATAGTAGTAGTCGTAAATAGAAGTGTTTTGAAAAAGACCAAATTTTGATCAGTGAGCAGACTGAGCGGTCAGTTGAGAAGTACTTCTCTAGACGATGATAATGATGGAAAAGTTGAAGACGTCGGACACTGGATCCCTAGAGAGCTCAGGTGATTTTCAAGGAGCAGTAAGAGCAATTAGGGGTGCATCACATGAGCACAACTTTCATGACCGGCCTGATCCCGGTTTATCTTCGACATCATTCCTGGATGTGAGAATGAAAACCAATAAAACGTCACAATTTCATATACCGCAAAACCTGTAATAGAAGAGCCCCCTAACTTTTAATTTCAAGTCAATTTATCTCGGTTCCTGTCAAAGATAGAAAAAAGTTGTCCACTGATAAATTGTTTATCATAATATCACGAACATTTTACCCGCTGACACATTCTGGTATCTTGTTTTCTGCTCAAACAAAGTTAGCTTAAATTTGACAGTGTGCCCTTCTATTGCAGGTTTTACGATATAACTCTCTTTCATAAGAGAACTCCCAATTTCTCTGGGTAACCCCTAGATGATTCAAAGTTTTCCTCGGAAAAAAAAGATGGTTCAAACTTCAGAATTTCCTGATAATGAGGAAATATCTTTAAGAGATACAAAAACTAATTGATGATGGCTAACGAAATTGACTGACGTTCGAAAGTCAAAGATTGTTTCAGGAAAACACGCACCATGTGGTGTGCCCGCAAATTCAAACCCTCGAGAGGTTTATATATACGGATTTCCGAAAAAAAATTTTCTTCAGGTCCCCCATCTTTAATTTCAATGAATTTCTAGGAAATTTCATTAATAATCATCCATCTCTGCAAATTCTATTTTTTACCACTTTGCATGTTTCAAATATTTCCTCATCTTTTTTTGCATGTAATGCTTTTTTTGCAGGTTGGGAACAGCATATCTCCCTACGAAAAAATTCAATATGAAACGAATTGAAGACCTCCAAAAACAATTATTAGAATTTCAAAGATTGTCTGACAGGCTACTGGAATATAAACAAGGAAGAACGAAAGCACAAACTCAAACAGACCGTAAAAACAACGGTCTACTGTGTTACTTTGAAAATGCTTTTATATATTACTTTTTTTCAAAGATTTTTCAACATCTGAAATTTTGAAAACTTATCGTTTGGATATTCTATTCTTATCACCGGTGTCAATTTGAAACTACGACACTTCGAAACCAGTCATTTCGAAACCGTGGTAATACAGGCGAATGGATTAATTTCGGACTACAAAAACAATTATAGGGGTTTTCAAAATGCTTTTTCTGATAGAACACATTCTGCAACGCGGAAAAATGTTTAAAATTCTTTATTGAAACCACGGTTTCGAAACAACTGGTTTCGAAATGACTGGTTTCGAAGTGACGCGGTGTTTTCAATTTTAATGATCGAGCCTACAACCTTTGTATATTCTGTCCATTTATTTCTCGATTAGCGTTTCAAAATAGTACATGTTTTGTGACTTTTGTAAAGTAGTAAAAAACGGACAAATTTTTTGTTGTGTTCGCTGTCATGTGGATCTTGTCACTCGCTCTCTCTGTGTCCCTCGATTCTTGTATACTATTTATGAATTTATGTCACAAATTACCGAAATCCGCCGGTCGGCTGGATAATCGTTTCGAATCGCGCCTTTTATGTGTCTATCTGCTGGGTGCTGTGTGTATGTGCCACGCTTGAAAAATTGTACATTTATCGACGAATTATTCGCACCGTTTGGTCGATTTGATCCGGAACCATGGGAGGTTTCCAGGTGAGTTATCTTTATTAAACGTTCTTCATTTATAAAAGATCTTCATTGAATAACTATGACATAACATTGACAGAAATTTGTCGAATGGATACTGTAGATGGCAGTGCCATAGTACTAGTCTTTTCATCTTCTTTCCGATTAATAATCACTCGAAGAAGAGCATTTCTGTAGGGAACTACAAAGTAGAATGAGATAAATGGATCAATAAGTGCAGGAAGACATGTTAGAATCATTAGAAGATGTTCAGAAGCCAGATTCTCTTTTCCATTAAGTTGAGAATATGAGTAGACGGAGAATATTGGTATGTAGCATAGAAGAGGGATCAGAATTTGACAAGCTAGGCCCTGAAAATTTTTTTATTTGAGATCATGAAAACATGTGAATTTTTCGAAACTATTCACATACTTTATGGATGTTTCGTCATCTTTTCATGCCCGTTCTATAGATGTCTCTTTTTTTTCAACTCACATGAACTAGTGTCTTGGCCTGTGTTTTGGTGCGAGTCGACATATTACTATGTGCTCGAATTAGCTTCAAAATGCTTCGTGTCAGAAGAAAAGAGCACAGGGGAATCCCATATGCTCCAATGGCTAGAATAGCAGTGGCTGCTAGAAATTGAGAGCTGTTGATGTTTGCAAAACCCGAGAATGGGACATAGTAGGATAGATTATAAGTGGGATGTTCTGAATAGGTCTGGTTAATAGCCACAGGGAAATCCCAGTTATCTGAGAAGGGAATTATCTGGAATAATTAATGGGTAATATGTTTTTGAAGCGGTTTCTCACCATTGTGACTATTCCAGGGATATAGGAAAATATGATAATGTAAATAAGATGTCTTTTGGTGATATCCCTCCTCTTCAATATTAGAAATCGGTAGACTACTGTATTAGATATGGATAGGGCTACACAGAAAGTGACTCCCTGAAGAATTTTTTTGGAAAAAAAAACTGGAAATATCACACTTACCAAGAAAATATGATATCCGCTAAAACATACAGCTGGACCAAAATAACGACACGGTCCGTTTGCCAATACAGCGAATGTAGTACTGTTTGGGAGAGATCTAAAATTGTTATTGATTTTTAGAAAATTCCGCCAATCAGTAAAATATGTACCTGTGTTGTGTGAAATAGCCACACAGAATTTCTAGAATTTGAATACATGATGTGTTATAGAGGAAATATTTCAATTGATCTAAACTAGCTGGTGATTTGGTTCGAATTAAATAGAGAAGGATGAACTGAAAAGTGAGTCCAGCTAGAAGATAAAATTGGAAATATGCATTGACGTAAGGTACAAAACGATTTGAATAGTTTGATCGTTCCTCCATCGGAAATCGAGAATATCGAGAAGAAGTTGAAATTTTTGGAAAAGAATCCGAATAATTCTCAGAATGTCGTAATCGAAATAAATTCCCGCGCTCTTTGATAATCACCTAGAAATTCCCAGAATTCTCAGAAGACTTCTTTGAACACTCGAACTTCCTCACGTAGTGAAAACTTCTGAAATGCTTCAACGAAAACTTTGTAGTCAGTCACCGTGAAGTAATCTTATGATCCGCCCACTATTAAAAAAGATCTCAAACCTTGAAATAGATAGAATAATTGGTGGATGGGACCACTGATCAAAAATTGGTCAGATAATGAACCGGAAAAACTTCAAAACTCCGAGTATATCAGATGAGATGAAGGATGCTGTTTTCGAGAAAAAACAACTTCCGTGAGATTTTTGAAATTCGAAAATAACTTGAGGGAATTACTCTCGAAAACAGGAAAATTATGAGAATATTCTGTTACCTGCAATAGAAGGGCCCCCTTAACTCCTAACTTAGAGCCAGATTTTCTCGATTCCTGTTAGTTCCTGTCAAAGATACAAAAAAGTTGTCAACTGATAAATTGCTTATCATAATGTAGGAAAAATTTTATCAGGTGACAACTTCTCCATATCTTTGACAGGAACCAAGGAAAATTGGCTATAAGTTAAAAGTAGTTAAAAGTTAGGGAGCCCTTCAATTACAGGTATTACGGCATTCAAATTTATATGTCAGAAACTTGAATTCTAAAGAAAAACAGTCGAAAACAATTTGCGGAATTTCAGATTTCCTACCCTTGCAGATCGTTTGATTTTCACGAATTCTAAAAATTTTTATTTTGCAAAGATTTCTTTTTCAATTACGTTTTTTAAACGGTATTGGGGGCCCTTCATCCCTAATGAAATTCGAAACCCTTCGAATTGGAAATTATGGAGCTTTGTAGTCACCGGAAGAAAACCTAAAACTTTTCTGAAAGGTTTCTTCAAGATTTTGAGAAGCTAATCAGTGCACTTTTCTTATTCTTTCTCTGATTTCTCTCATAGTTTTTCCTATTCCGCAAAACCTGTAATAGAAGAGCCCCATTCCTTCATCTTTGACCCAATTTATCTCCGTTCCTCTAAAAGATCTAAAAAAACTGTCAACTGATAGTTGTTTATCAAAATATCAGAAGTATTTTGTCAATTGACACATTTTTGATATCTCGTACAGGAACCGAGAAAATTGAACTCAAACTTCATATTGTAAGGACCCTTCTATCACAGGTTTTACGTTAATAGGTTCCAAATATGCCAAACTTTCACCAGATGAACAAAACAAAATTTGTATCCTTTCCCTTTTCATCAAACTTTCTGTTTGTGGTAATCCCTTTGTCTCTGCGCCCATAAAATTTTAACTCGATATTCGAATAAAAAACATGCGCCCATTTACCGTCATGTACCCAAAAAACGGTCAGTAACTGGATATATCCTCATGTTATTTTTTGTTTGTGCTTCCACTGAACCAAAAAAAAACTTTCTGAAAAAAGAGAACAGTTACTTTTTGTTATATTGCATCTAGTTTTTTTTTGTGTGGATTGAGGATAAAAAAGATTGATCCAGAAACAAAACAGGGGGCGAAACAAAAAAAAACGAATAGTTTGGTATCACATCCCATTCAGTTCATTCGATATACAAAAACCGAATGGATCAGTTTTTTTTTTCTTTTGTTAGAAAAATTCGAAATCAAACCTTGTTTCTTTTGTTATCAACTTCAAATGATTTTGCATATCAATAGATCCAGAAAACCCGCCTATTCATATTTCAGGCAAAAATTCATTGTGTGGTTTTCCTGAAACCCAAATCTTGTTTTTCAGCACAAAGAAAATATTTTTTCAGGATCTCCGTCGGACAGTCATGTCGAATGCAAGGTTAGTTGTTTTTTTTTTCGATATTATTGCTTATTCTACTCACCGGTTTCATGGGGCAAAGTAATTAATAAATAGAACAATGGATTGCGGAAAAAAAGAAACATGCATAGTTTTTCTTTTTTTGAGAATAGTGATTATTGGAAATGTTGGTAGTAGTACTGCTGATAGCTCGAGGTTAGTTGATATACCGTAAAACCTGTATTAGAAGGTCCCTTTCAATAGAATGAGCCCCTCTAATAGAACGGCCCCCTGTAATGGAAGAGTTCCTCTAATAGAAGGGCCCCTTCCAAATACATTGTTCTAAATTGAAATTTATTGTACGTTTTCAATGAAAAATATTTCGGAAGAATCACAATTTCACAGAAATTTGTTGAAAAACTTGCTCAATTCTGGTAAAATTGATAAAATTTCATAAACTTTGAGAGAGAATTTTTCTGAAAATTTTCCGAAAAAAATTACCAAGAAAATAGAAGGGCCCCTCTAATTGAAGGGCATCTGTAATAGTAGGGCCGTACCTTGGAACAATAGAAGCGCCCGCTCTTCTAATACAGGTTTTACGGCACTTTAAACACTTCTACCAATATTAAAGTTCTATAAAAACTCATAAAATAGCAGGCATTTTGGGGATTTCGGCTAGGGAGGGGGGGGGGGGGGGGGGTACGATCGCACTGGTTTCGACTACAGTAAAATTTTCAGCACAATTATCTCGGCTCCTATAAGAGATATCAAAAATGTGTCAGCTCATAAAAAGTTATTGATATTATGACAAACATTTTATCAATTGCCAAACTTTTGATCACTTCCAAAAGAACTGAGATAAATGAGCTCAAATTTTGTGCCCTTCTATTACAGGTTCTACGGTATGTGGGTTGGAAAACTCGGGGATCTGGGCGTTTCTTTGGATGGACTGCTTTCTGGGTCCAAAACTGCTAGATTTGGGAACTTTGGATTTGTGTTTTACTTCAAAATGACTCTAACCAATTCACCAATCTTTTCTCATAATAGAACCCAAAAACTGGCCCAACCCCCTCTTCAAAAAATATCTGACATCCCCTTGTGATAATTATCTTCTCTAATTTTGACACCATCGCATATTTCAATCAATCATATCAACACAATTCGGATGAGAAACTCATTTGATTCTTCATTAAAAACTCGGTGATTTATTAGTTGTTCGTTTTTTGCGGATCCCGAATTACCAATAGAAAGTATATATGGAACCAAAAGAAATAGAGAAAAAGTTATGGCGGGGGATGGCAGCCGCCAACCATTTTTTGATAAATCACCGTAATGCAAGTACAATGGGTTGGCGAGAGATTCCTCTCTTGCAAAAGCAATTATCAATTTCGAGTCGATTCGATGAGTTCTGAATTGCCACGTCACAGGAGACGCAGAGTGGCATAGGTCACTTCATACTTTCTGACTTTAGAATCTCATTTTGCACCTACATGACAACTGGTGAGTAGAATATATGTCATAAGTTTTTTTTTCTGAAATTAATTCTTATCCTTTTCTCTTCCAGGCGCCGTTTCAGTACGGTGACACAGATCAATACAGAAGGCCTCCAAGCTATGGGAAAAGGTGGAGGTCAGTTTTTTACATTCAAGTGTTAACAAAATTAATTTTTTGAGTTTCAGGGCGAATGGAAACGGTCGGAGAGGATGGTACCCCGGCGGACTACAAAGGAAATCGAAAATTCACGACAAGTCTCGGTCATCTGGCATTGTACAAGGAGGATGAGGGCATCGGGACACAAGCCTCTTTCATTTCGGGTTATACGACACCTGGACCCAAAGAAAGAGCAACTTCTGAGCATGTGAAAGTGAGTAGGCATTCGAAGAATATGCTGAAAAACTGATGAAAACTTTTCAGGCAAACTTAGGTGTGATGCTTGGAGTGTACTTACCTACCATTCAACATATTCTTGGTGTCACTATGTTTATTCGTCTTTTCTGGGTCGTTGGAATGGCCGGAGTCGCGTGGACGATGGCCCTTCTTGCCATTTGTTGCCTTTCTGTAAGAAACTTGAGGACTCCGCGTCACTTCGAAACCAGTCATTTCGGAACCGGTTCGAAACCGTTGTAATGTTGTAATGCACTATTTTAGTTTTTTCATATATGCTTTTTCTGATAGAACACATGCTGAAAATCGAAAAATTCAAAGTTGATATTCTCAAAATTTTTGAATTTTTCGATTTCAGATTGTGTTCTATCAGAAAAAAGCAGCGGTTTTGAAATGACTGGTTTTGAAGTGATGCCAACTTGAGAGTGTCCATAGCTCAATTATATGTTTCAGACTCTATTGACCTCAATTTCATTATCCGCTGTTGCCACAAATGGAGTCGTTGAATCTGGAGGAGCGTATTTCATCATCAGTAGAAATCTGGGTGCAGAATTCGGATCTGCAGTCGGAATCTTGTTCTATTTGGCCAATACAGTCGCAGCCTCCATGTACATTGTAGGAGGAGTTGAAGTTATTCTCATGTACTTGTGGCCTGAAATGGCAATCGGAGGAGCTGATGCACTTCATGACACGGAAATGTTCGGATCTCTTTACAACAATCTTCGTCTTTATGGAACTGTTTTCCTTCTGATTCAAGCTCTCATTGTGGCTATGGGCGTGAAGTTTGTCCAACTGTTGGCTCCAGTGTCGCTGATGTGTGTCGTCTTGGCAATCTTGGCTTGCTTCGGAGGTGGAATTGAGAAGCAGATTACGATGGAAGGAATGAAGTATAACCGTTTGGATTATGTACTCTTAATAATCAAAAATGTTTCAGAGTGTGTGCAATTGATAATCATCTTCTGCAGTCCTCCATCATCACTCATCCATTACATAAGAATCAGACGAGTTGGTCAAATGAAACTTTGGATTTCTGCAATCTCTGTGACAAATCTCTTTAGTAAGATTCCGTTCGAATTTCAAATCCAACCATATCATTTTTTCAGTCTGGAAAGTGTTTTCTGCGCAAATGTGAACAACGACGAGGCTTCAGCCGAAGATGATGTTTTCTGTACTCACTACACGTCAAAGAAAATGACATGTCAGATGGCGTTCCCTGGATTCAATATGAAAACTCTAAACGATAACATGTGGCCAGAATACATGGAAAAGACAGAAGTGGTACCAGGAGTGAGAGGAAAAGAAACTGCAGAAGTTGTACAAGACGAGTCGTCCACTTTCTTCATGCTCATGGCCATCTACTTTCCAGCTGTAACTGGAATTTTCACTGGAACCAATATGAGTGGAGATCTTCGAGATCCTCAAAGAAGTATCCCTGTTGGAACAATTGCTGCAACATTAACCACCTCTGCCATCTATTACGCGCTTGCGATTCTTTTTGGTGGATCCATCAATCGAAGTGTTTTGAGAGATAAATTCGGAAGATCAATTGGAAATACAATGGTAGTCGCTGCTCTCTCTTGGCCACACCCAGCTGTCGTCACCGTCGGAGCATTCCTTTCCACATTTGGAGCAGCTCTTCAGTGTCTTTGCAGTAAGTATCCTTTTCTTTTTTTTATTCTGTTCTTTCCGAGTGTGGAAAGTGAAACTAATCCCATGACCATTACCTCGATTGCTATATCCGATACGTATCTAGTTTGATTCAGGTGCGCCGCGTCTGTTGCAATCAATCGCCAAGGATGATGTGATCCCGATTCTCGCTCCATTCGCAAGAGTTACAAAGAACAATGAGCCATTCCTTGGATTGGTCCTCACCGTTATCATTGCTGAATGTGGAATTCTTCTCGGTGCCGTGGATAAAATTGCCGAAGTTTTGGATTTCTTCTTCCTTATGTGTTATGCCTTCGTCAATTTGATCGCTGTCCTCCATTCGATTCTGAAATCACCGAATTGGAGACCAAGATTCAAATACTTTCACTGGTCCCTTTCACTTCTCGGAGCTGCTCTTTGCTTCTTCATCATGTTCGCATCCAGCGTTCCGCTTGCTTGTATTGCCTGTACAGCTACTGCAGTCATCTATAAATACGTCGAGTGGAAAGGGTAAGCGACATACAGAACCGGTGAATAAGATATACAAAAATGCATTGTACAGTTTATTTAAGGTCATTTTTACCATTTTCAAGAGTCCCGAGCTCGGCTGTCAAGCGTCCAGCATTTTTTTTGAAAAATCCTGATTTTTCAGCTAATTGTAGGTTTTGTTTCCAGTACAAAAACGCTCCAAAAATGATCGTTATAGCTGAAAAACTAGGAATTTTTTTGAAAGTCTGTAAATGCAAAGGTTTCGATTTAGTTCTGTTCCACACCCTCCAAAGTGATCGGAAATTTGACAGCCGAGCTCCATACTTTTGAAAAATGGTCAAAATCGCCGAAAACTAACTGAAAAGTAAATTTTTGTATATCTTATGGACCAGTACTGCTAGAATCATTTGAAAAAATTCAACGTTACAGAGCCAAGAAAGAATGGGGAGACGGAATGAGAGGTTTAGCTCTGTCTACTGCTCAGTACAGTCTTCTGAAAGTGGAAGATAAAGATCCTCATCCGAAAAATTGGAGACCTCAAGTTCTAATTCTTCTAACAAGTCAATGGTCGAAAGAAATGATTGACAGAAGAGCAGTTTCAATGCTCAACTTAGGAGCTCAACTGAAGGCAGGACGTGGATTGGCTATTGCTTGCGCTTTCCTGAAAGGAACTGTCGATTCTCAAAAGGATAAAAATAGAGCAAGAGATGTGAAGACCACTCTAGTGAAGGATATGACCAGTGTTCGTCTACGTGGCTTCGCGAAGACCATGTTCTACAACAATCATCAAATCAATGGAACCATTTCTGGACTGTATCAGTCGATTGGTATTGGAGGATTAAGACCAAACACGATTCTTGTCAACTGGCCAAACGATAAAAATGCGGATGAGTTGGTTTTGTTTGCTGAGGAAATCATCCACGGAGCTGCCAATGATAACTGTCTGATTGTTACCAAAGGAATCACCGACTTCCCTGAATACTCGGAACGGCTCACTGGTTTTATTGACATTTGGTGGATTGTTCAAGACGGAGGAATTCTGATGTTGATTGCGTATCTTCTCCGTCAACATAAAGTCTGGAAAGGATGTACTCTTCGTATTTTCGCTGTCAGTGAGCAAGATTCGACGAAATCGGAGGATATGAAAGCAGGACTTCAGAAGTATATCTACATGTTGAGAATTGACGCGGAACTCTTTGTAAGCAATGCAATGTCAAAATAAGTATAACTGAATTTTGATTTTAGATTGTCGATCTTCTGGATATGGAAGTTTCGGATGAAGTCGTTGAGAAGGCAGCTGAGGTGGAAAGAAAACAAAAAGAGCGTGAGGAAATGAGAAGAAGCAAGAGTGGATATTTGAATGACGGATACATGGAAGACAATGGAAAGCCACGTCCAATCCAAATGAGACATAGCGATTCGACCAGAAGCTTCACTCCACAACCACACACTTCCATTAATTTGGATGAGTCAGCCGAGACTTCATTCACCGAGTTAGTTTGGAATTCATGAATTAAATTGTTGATAGTCTAATTTCAGGAGTCTTTTCGATGACTTCTACCGATCTGGAACTCCGAACGAAGATATGGAAGGAGCAATGAAACTGAACATCCACAAAATGAACACTTCGGTCCGATTGAATCGTGTGATCCGTGAAAACTCTCCAGACTCTCAACTCATTCTATTGAATCTCCCATCTCCACCAAGGAACCGACTCGCTTTCAACAACTCTTATATGGTATTTCATATTTTAAGATTACATATTTGACTGATAAGTTTTCAGACCTACTTGGACGTCCTCACCGAAGACTTGCCACGTGTCCTCTTCATCGGTGGCAGTGGTCGTGAAGTGATCACAATTGACTCTTAAGCCAACTAACATACTCTAATTGTTTTCTTATTTTTCTTCTTCTTTTTTATCTTTTCTTTTGTTATAGGAATCACGTATCTTACAATAACCCCCCATGGCAACGATTTTGATATACACATGACCATGCGTTCTGTTGTAATCATGACTTTGGAATAAATTGAAACTTGGTATATATGACTTTCAGTTTTTTCTGCAATTGTTCGCTTGAAAATATTCCGGAAGCAGTGACGTAGACAAAAAGGTTCCGAATGGGTTCTGTGAATTGAGGAAAGAAGTTATTTCAATTTTTGCAGTCTGGGAAAAAAAGGCTTGAGTTTTTTTTGTTAATGACTTCCTCCCTTTTCACTCATTTCGTCATTTATGTGTTTCGTCGTCATTGTTGTGTTCTCGGAATTTCGGAGAAAACGTTGAATCACAATTTTTTGTCTTTTTTAGAACTGATAACGATTAGTTTTACCTCCTCTACAGTTTTCTTGTTTGAGTGCAATGTGAACTCAATGAGCATTTTTTCGAGAACATTCCTGCATACTCATACTGTAAAACCTGTATTAGAAGGGCCCCTTTAACAGAAGGTCCCCTCTAATAAAAGAACCCTCCAAGGGGGACTTGAAAAAATAATAGGACCCCCTGAAAATTTCCGTATGTTTTCAGTGAAAAATATTCCAAAAATTCCGTAATTTCACAGGAACTTGCTGAAAAACACATTTTGTTCAAAAACTTGCTCAATTTTTGTTGAAATTGGTACATTTTCCTGAATTTTGAACGAAAATTTAACGAATTCTTCGATGAAAATTTCGGACAAAAATAACTGGAAAAATGGAAGACGAACCTCTAATAGAAGGATCCCTGTAATAGAAGGGACCACCGGAGAAACTATGAAACAATAGAAAGACTTTTCTGATACAAGTTTTACGGTAACTACCGTATAACCTAATAGGGCAGAGTCTTCCATTACAAGGGCCCTTCAATTATTATAGATGGTACCCTTTTTTCACCATTTTTTCCAGAATTTTTCAGGCCAAAAAGTCGGTTTCGTTCGAAATTCATGAAAAGCTGGAAATTTTACAAAAAGCGAGCAAAAAAAGATCGTTGAAACAGCTCCTGGAAAATAGGTAAAATTGTGGTATATTTTTCATTGGAAACTAACGGAGTTCGAATAACGAAGAGCCCGACATTCTCTCCCAACCTCTCTTCGGCCTTTCTATCGGAGGACCCTCTAATCAAAGGGTTCTATTACATTTTTCCCGGTAAATGAAATTTTGCAAAAAATCAGTTGCATTATACTTCCTTGCATTATACTTCCCTACCAAACTCAATGGAACTCTCTAAAGTGCATTTTCTCTTTAAAATCTGACATCAAAAAATTTGAATATCCGGCTGATCATTGGATTCTGATGACCACTACAAAGACAACAACGGGTTGACCTGGTCATTCCTCCAAAAGGTTTATCCCTAAATTGTTTATCCTTTGTCACTTCCTTTAACGTCAATGCCCAGAATTGTTGCATATGATTTACACATTTTCCCCGCTTTTCCAAAAAGATGATTCCATTTTGTATCTCTGTGGCATGATGGGATATTTATCTGCTGCAATTAATTCTTTTGACATTTTATGAAAAAGGAAGTAGTATTATTAGTAGGAGTAAAACTAATCCATCATATTCTAACTCTTGTTTTCTCTTTTGAAGTTCAATTATAGAAGTTCAGTTTTGAGAATTGAAGGAATATGAAGAGTTACTCATAATTCCTATCACCAGCTACTTCTCACTGTCTTCATAATTAAAATTTTAGAAAAAATATTTTTTTGAACGTTCTACATTCTGATTAGTAGCCTAAAGAGCCTTCTAGAAATGTTATCGAAGAGCCTTCTAGAAATGTTATCGACTGGTTCAACGTATTCTGAAAACGTGCCAATCTCCAAAATAGATAGTATGCGCCAGACTGTCGTTGGTCACTTTTATCAGTTTTCGGAGGGTTTATGCTTTCTAGCTGACATAATTATGACAGGAAGTACATACTCTTATAGTTAAGAATTGAGACGAAAAGTCACAATTGCGACGAAAATATGTGTATAGTTTTATAGCGTTTATAGTATTTGGGTTGTAATTTTTAGAATTATGATCATCACATTTTCTTCCTCTATCATCAAACTCTGAACTTGAGATTAATTGGAAGTTAATTCTGCCATATACCGTAAAACCTGCATTATAAGTACCGGAAATTCCATTGTTCCATGGATCCTCGGATATATCTATTCTATTTTTCCAAGACTCTCTTGGAGGGCTCTTCTATTAGAGGGGCCGTTTTCTTGTAAGTTTCAAGGATGTTCGAAACGGAATTCGGAATTCCGAAGTTCCGAAAATTCCGCAAAATAAAATTCGCAATGAAATTATTCGCAATGACTGGAGTTTTTTTCGGAATTAGAGATTCTTGGACTACGGTAAATCGTGGAAGATTTGCTTGCGGGCAGAATTATTTACAAATTTTTGCGTTTTCAAAGATGGAAAAACGGAATTTCTATATTAAAATTTAAACTTTCGAAAATTCCGAAATTCCGAAAATTCGAAATCAGAATATTGTGAAATTCCGAAACTCCGAATTTCGAAAAATGGAAACCCCGAGGTTCCGATAATCCGAACATGTCAAAATTGAAATGTTCCGAAACTCCAAAATTCTTAAAGGAGGGGGGACATGAAAAAAATAATGTTCTTGAAATCCCGTTCAAATATGTCCCACGAGGAGTCGAACTTGTCGGGGTGAGTATTGAGGGTGCGGCGCCACTACCGACTGAGCCACGCGGGCAAAGAGAAAGCGGCGGCGCGATTGCATACATAAAGGCGAGGACGACAGCTGTACGCAGAGTGACGTTAAGCGTTGTACACCGTCACGTCAGAATGCATACCCAAACTCCAAAGAAACTCCGTTGACTTTCGTGTCTGGGCTCCTTTAAAGATCTTCCCGAACATCCCTGCTTAAAAGGGCCCTTCTAATACATACAGGCTCTACAGTACTCCCTTCTTGCAGGTTTCCAAAGATTCTCTGTCAAACTAAAAATTCACATTTTGAAAAGTGGGCGGATCTCTATTTCACATAAGACAGCCAGTTTTTTGCAACGGTTCAGGTTTTGCAAAATCAAAAAAATTCTAGGCTTCTCAAAATTTATGGACCATCAAAGGCCTTCTTCATCATCATCATTATTCTTTTTGACCATTTTGACAGTTTCCATGAGAACGTCAACAATATGATGCGTGGAATCTGGCATGCCGTCACTCGACTAGACATTCGGACTTCTCTTCCCCGTCCGCACTCATTCCTCATCAAAATTCCATTTCCAAATAGGTCGATCCAATTTCATGTCCTTCTTCACGAATATTTCATATATTTTTTTGGATCCTCTTTTTGGATCCTCATCCGTTTTTATCTTCTTCTTCTTCTCCCACCTCGCATCACTTTTTTCCGCTTTTTATACTTTTCCATTTTTAAACTTTGAACTGTATGGGGCAGGAAGCTAGTGTTTTTTTTTTCAAATTCTACAGCAACTCCCCCTCTTTTTTCTGCCACTATTCTAGATCATGAATCGAATCAAATCATGAATTATTCTGTAAAATTTGCCACCATTCAATGCGTCCACTACAATGCATTTTGTTTGTTCTTGGCCCCACGAATTTGTGTCGGCGTGTAGGCGAGAAACAAGAAAAAAGAAGACGAATAATGAAATCTGGAGTTTTTTTTTGGTTCCATGGCCTCTGTATCCCAGCACCGCCCATCAGAATCTGCCCACACTGAGCACAGTTTCACTTGTTTCAGAATTCTTTGATCCGTTAGATGACCTCCGCTTCAAAGAATTCAAAGAATCCGATTTCGGTCATTCTTGCATCTGAAATTTTTTTGGATTGTTTTATTTCTTGCAGAGCTTTTTGAGAGCTTCTGGTTTTCAGCTAAACCTTGTAAACCTTAAAATTCCTCCGTTCGACCAACGTTCAAGTTTTCTTTGGTCTTGACTTGTCATAATCTTATCTTAGATTTGTAAATTTTAAGAAAAAGGCCAACGGAAGTTTGAAATACGCTCCCTAAATAGTAAGATGTCCGGGGGAGTTTAAAGGGGGACTCCGACCAAAAACTTTTGTTGGACCAAAATTTTTCAGTTTTATGTATTTTCCTAATATTATTGCGAAAAAATTTTTCGAGGAATGAGTTCCTCGAGATTTCTCAAAAAAAAACAGTGCGGAATTTCGGAGTGTCGTTGCTGAAATTTTGTTCTTTGTTTTTTGTGGACATTTTTTGGTGGCCTAACTTTAGCAAGTTGAGTTTTCTAGGTCACCACGTAAATGGCCTACAAATGGCCTAACATGACCTAGTGTGTTTTCTAGATCATTTTGAAGTGGCGGCCTAATTTTTGAAAGTTGAGTTTTCTAGGCCACCATGGTAAAATGATCTAGAATTGATCTGGTATTGCCTGGTCAGTTTTCTAGGTCATTTTGAAGTGGTGGCCTTACTTTTGCATGTTTGGTTTTCTAGGCCACCACGTTAAAATGGCCTACAAATGGCCTAACATGACCCTAGTGTGATTTCCAGGTCATTTTTAAATGGTGGCCTAACTTTTGCAAGTTGATTTTTCTAGGCCACCACGTTAAAATGGCCTAGAAATTGGCTGAAATCGCAAAAAACATGTCTGATGAGTAATGTTTACAATTTTTCCATACTCGATCACTTTTTTTTTATTTTCTCGAAAAAAATCAAAACAAGTTTTACTCTTTCATCTTTTTTCTCATTTTTCCGTACTCTACCTCAGAATCCTTAATCACTTATCAGTTGATATCAGATGATTTCAAAGAATCTCAAAGTACTTTTCTCATACATTTCCCGCACCACCCTCCCGGTGCCAAAATATATATTCTCTTTTAAAATATGTCAGTGAGCTCAGAATATTTGAATCACTTCTTAGTCGGTCTAGTGCATTTTGAGAGAGAAGGAGAGGGTCCCAAAAAGAATAAAAAGAAACGTTTCGTTTTTCTAAAACATTTCGTAACGCTACAATCTGTCAGGTGTGTTTTGGCTTCTCTTTTTTCCGTTTTTTGCAAAAAAAAACTAAATTCCAGAATAATTCATCCACAGTATTTTCATGTTTCTTGAACTCTTTCATTTTCCTAACTACCGTAATCCTACGGCCCAGAGACTCTGGGACTCCCTTGACCCTCCTTCAATGATCTTCGTTCTCATATTTCTCTCTTCATTTCCATATTTTTTCTGCAATCTGGTACTCCGACGACGTCGTTTTTTTCTTTTTTTGCGTCTCATTATATAAACATGTCATCATCGTCATTAAAAATAGAGTTGAATTTGACAGACGGGACGACACTTGGGGACCAGTAAACGGTGTTATGCAAAAATAATATTCCATGAGAAGCATGTTTTTTTCTGTTTCATAGACCTCAATTGCAGACATTTCTCTCTGCCAATCCTCGTCATCCTTAAAAAAAGACAACGATAATTTGATTTAAAGACAAGGGAAGCTGGAGCAAGGGTATAAAACTGATGTTCTCGAAATAGAAACACGTGAGCTATTTTTGGATGAATGCCCACTGCTTCTCTTTTTTTGGAAGACGTCGTGTCGAAGGGTGGCATAGGAAGAAGAAGAAGAGAAAGAAGAAAAAAGAAAAAGAAGGAAAGTTGCACCCATGGGGAATGGGAAAAACATCCAGGTGATAGATGGATCGGAATGCATTTTGGAACGAAAAAATCTGGAAAAGTTTTTGGAATTTTCCAACTTTTTCCAAGAATCAAAAAAATGCTTCTTGGAATGGATACTTCCGGGACCAAATATTTGGATTTCGGATTACTGTACTTTAACAACCAGAGTTGTTTTATTTCCTTGGTTCACCGTAAAACCTGTAATAGAAGAGCTCCCACACTGTCAAGTTTGAGTTCAATTATCTCCATTCCTACGCGAAATTTCAAAAAGCTTACAACTGATAAATTGTTCATCATAATATCAAAAACATTTTATTAGTTGACATACTTTTGATATCTCTCATGAAAATTGAGATAATTGAGCTGAAAGTGTAAGTGTAGGGTGCCCTTCTATTAGAGTGTTTACGGTAAGTATGCTAGCTTTATTGGAACAGAGAATTGAAAATTTCTTGACTTGATTTTGATTTTATAAAATAAATGTCATAATTGAGTTTCTGTTCAATAAAATTAGCAGACATACTGTAGAAACTGTAACAGAAGGGCACCCTACACTTGCCTTTTGAGCTCAATTTTCTCAATTTCTACGAGAGATATGACAAAACTGTCAACTAATAAAATATTGGTGATAGTATGACAAACATTTTATCAGTTGACAAATTGTTGTTATCTCTTTTAGAAATTGAGATAATTGAGCTCGAAGTGCAGAGTGACCTTCTATCAGAGTGTTTACGGTAGCTACCAATCGCTAAAACGAGATGTAAAGATCAAGGAAATCCTGCACTTCTGTCTCTTCAACATCTTACCTTCCTCCAACTTCTCCATTTCCCATCACTTCCGTTGTCGTCACCTTCCTCATACCCGCTGAGGCTGAAAATCAAACGGGAGTCGCCCGTACCCATGACCCCCCTTCTTCCTTTCCTCCTACTCCAGATTCTTCACAACGTCACACAGTAGTTTTTTGTCTTTTTTATTCTTCAATTCAACGTGGCTTTCTCACTTCTTCATATAGCTCTTCTTCGTTGCTCAAAAACCGAAAAGCTCCACCCCTAATAGCCAATGATTACGTCAAAACCGCTTGTCTTCTTCTCCGTGCTCTGGCGACGGACAAAAGAACCTCCGTGAGAGTCTGAGACCTCTTCGACACGCCTGAATCTCTTGAGTTCGGAAATACAACAAAAAAGAAACACAAACTCGCAAACGCTACGTAACATCCGGTTTCGTCTTGTTTTTTTTTCGGACACAGGACCCCACCATCATCAATGGGTGACTCCTATTTAGGAGAGTAACCTGAGAAGCTACAAAAAACTTTAAAGTCACGTTTCTTCCGTTCTTGAATACATCCTTGACGCTGTATCCATTTTCGGCCTTGGCCTCGATCTCAGGGCTCCGAGGGTCAGTTTTGTATTATTTATGAAGCGGATAGAACCTTTTCTGTATTCCCTGGATACCGTCTGAAATCAACAGAAGATTCCAGAATCTTGTCTATAAATAGTTTCGAAACGTATTTCGTAACTTCCGGCCAACACCTACCGTAAACACCGGCATAATCTACTTCATTTGGCCTTTTTTTCTGTGTACTTTTGTACTTCTAGCCTATACAGCGTCTATCAGGTCGCCGGGTGGATCCGGTTATCAGTGATGTTAGTAGAAAACTCGCAACACTTTTAATAAGAGGATACTTGCAAGTTTCGTTTCATGGAAAACTAAGAATTCATGGAATGTTTTACTATATTGCATTTGCATCACACATTGTATGCTTATCAGTTTGTTGTAAACTTCTTATCAAACCACGTTTTGGTGAACAAATTGGATTTTGACCGCATATGGTGAAGCCTTCTCTCTGTCGAACGTCCTTCATTTCTTTTTTGGGATAGCTAAGGATATCTGTACGACTGTGACAAATGTTTTGTGTTCTGCGTCTTACCGATATTTTGATTTAAATATTTTTACTCTTTTTAAGAAATTTTTCTAGGAAATACTTGTGAGACATTCTTTTTAGAATGTGTGTCTTTCTCCAAAGTTGGAATCTTAATACCGTAAAACCCGTAATAGAAGAGCCCCTAACTTTCAAATTTGAGTCATCTTATTGCGGTTTCTGTTAAAGATACTGAACAGTTGTCCAGTGATAATTTGTTTATCATAATATAACAAACATTTTATCAGTTGACACATTTTTGATATCTCTCATGGGATTCGAGATAATTGAGCTCAAACTTGACAGTTAGGCCCTTCTATTACAGGTTTTACGGTGTGTTCCTAAACTGTAAAATCCGTTTATCAATGTTATCAATTTCCCGAATCATTAATTAACCTATTACTCGGTCTAATTTCAATGTGCGTTGCGGCCGAGAATTCGAGGGTGGGCGGAGCTTGAAACCTCTAGCAGACTCCTTAAAGGAGCATATACGTTTCGTAACCATTTTCTGGCTTATTTTTTTCGACTTTCAATCAAGTTTATCAATTCTCAACTTTTCTTTTCACAAAAATCGGAAAACCACATCAAAATAATAATAATAATAATAATACTTGTTTCGATTTTTTGATAAATTTTACCAATTTCACACATTTTGAAAAACAAAATTTTAAAAAAAATCGCACAAAACAATATGCGCTATCGAAAAATCGTTAAAATTCATCGAAAACCCGGAAAAATATATACCAGAAAATAATTACGAAAAACGCATGCTCCTTTAAGAACCCGAAAAATATATACCAGAAAATGATTACGAAAAATAAATGCTCCTTACGGATTCCGCTACTGGACCTAAGCTCCGCCCACCTCCTAATACTCGGCCGCAACGGACTTTGAAATTAGACCAGAGTTATAGCTCCTTGCTTTATAACACTCCGGAAGCCTGGAATGTACCTACAGTAATATCTTTCAAATTGAGAGTATTTAATTTTCGCGAAATTCTTGATTTACAGTTATCATAAGCTCTCACCTTACTAAGCTCCTATTTTTCTCAAATGCAAAAAAACTTTCAATTCTGATAAGTGTCCCCCAAAAAAATTTTTCCGGATTCTTCTTCTGATTCTAGTCCTACTTATGTCCAGAATTCCTTCTTTTCCTTCTTTTTTCAATAATTCCTTTGCCCTTGGACAGTTGTTTGCTGAAAGTTAAGTCATTTTTCTCTGCTTGTTGTTTGCAAATAATAATAATGTAATCTTTATATTTTCGATGCATTTTTTTGTCCAAGATGATTCCCCCCAATCACATGATTTGTTTTCTTTTGACTTCTTATCTTCGGAAAAATTTGTGACTTTGTCCTGTTTTCTGTTTCTACAGTATTCTTCCATTTATTTTTAAAAACTCTATGAGTCACGATCAATTCCAACTCCCGAAACTCGAATCCTACCGTACCAATATCCCCAGTTTCTCTTGCATCCTGCTGCACCGGTATGCTTTATTGGTCCGTGCTGTGGGCTCCAGAATCCCCAGGGGTTGACGTCACCTTCGTCTTGTTCACCCCTTTTCTGCTCCTCCTTCTTCATTTCGACAAAAAAAAGGCCTCCCATCAATTTTTTTCTTATCTGTCCGTTTCGATTCCTCCACTCTTCATGACCTCTTTGAATCCTCGTGCCAATTTCTAGTATTTTTTTTGTCGTGGAGGGATGACACAATATGAGACAAGTGGTTAGCAGGAAAAGACAACTAAAAATGATGGATAGTTGACCTGCATCATCTTTTCTCGGGTTTCGGGTCGTGGAGAGAGATTCAGGTGCTGTGAGACGCAGAGAAAAGGAGGCGGAAGCTGATGATGATATCCGTACTACTCTTCTAAAAGACACATGTACAGCACGGGGGCCCCGAACTAATACATTTGACGTGAGAGCTGGAGACATATATTTTATTGTTCTTCTCTCACTTCTGGGTCGCCTTTTATTGCCATACGTACACACCTGTTCAATTTAGGCGGAGCGAACGACCTGGAAGACGTCATTCTGAATTCTGAATCAAAATTCTGAGTCAGTCAGAATCACACCATTGGAAGTCTTTCAAAAACCTAGCCTTGTAGCCTATTGCTTAACCTAATTCTTCTAACGAAATTTGTGTCTGGACACACATTCGGTAGGTTTTGATCTAACACAAAAGAATGGAACTTTGGAAATTTGAGATTTTTATGATTTGTGATTAGAAGGATTCGCAAAACCTGAACATTTATAAGGATACTGTATATATATCGTAAAACCTGTATTAGAAGGACCCACAATTTTATCGTTTCAAGGTAGCTCCGGAGGGTCCTTCTATTACAGGGGCTCTTCAATTGGAGGGGCCCTTCATCCGGCCATTTTCCCGAAGTTTTTCATCGAAAAATTCGGTTACTTCTTATTCAAAATCCATTAAAGTCTATCAATTTCACCGAAATTGAGCAAGTTTTCGAGCTAAAAAATTTTTTCTACAAATTTCTGTAAAATTGTGGAATTTCCGGGATATTTCTCCCTGAAAGCATACGGTAATTTTTTAATTTTAAGAAATGGATTTCAGTGGGTGCCCTCTTATTACATGGGTCCTTCTAATACACTGTATATCGTAAAACCTGTATTAGAAGTGCCGGCTCTTCTATTTTTCCATGCCCCTCTCGGAGGGCCCTTCTTTAAAAGGCGCCCTTCTAATACAGGTTTTACGGTATGTCTCAAATTACCCAGAAATGGATCCCCCTTTCTTCTAGACTTCCTTTTTTGTTTTAACAGGTGTTATAGCTCTTTTGCACCTGTAATTTACATTTTAACCTTTCTTTCTTCAATTCTTGAACTTCCCTGATGACGTGGAGACATCCGGGGAACCTGGAACGAAGAAGTGCACCTCATTCTTCCCTAATTCGTCATTTTTCACCCACAGGTGTCAAAGTTCAGGGTTGAAGAATTGGGATTTCAATACTTTTTTCTATTCGCCATCTTCATCTCTTTTTTCACGCCTTCACCTGTCTTCTTCCACCACTACTATCCCCCACACATTTGACTTCCAGTTGGACGCACATTATTAAATGGGTGAATTGAATGAGAATCTGAACATGGCGACTTCTCGCCCCCACCATCAGTTCCCAATTTTCTCTGAATTCATCTTCTGTTCTCATCAGATACCCTCATTTTTTGCTCTTCTGGATATCCCCCTATCCCTTCTGCTTCTTCTCTGTGGGGGTGGCGTGAGGGTGGAGGATATCAAGATGGAAAAAAAAACGAGAAGAAGAAGAAGAGAAGGGTAATTTTATTCGGATGCAACAACTTTTGGCCTCACCCCAAAAAAATGGGTCACAATTTGATCTGTCTTTTGTCAGATAGAGACGGAACCCACGTCATGAAACTGACTTGATTGAATTTTTGGGAAATTGAGAAACAGAACAAATTCTTCGCCTCTTCCGGGTTCCTTGGCTACTGTAGAAGAGGAAATGATGTAGAAAAGGATATTATTCCATGTCAACTTTCTTCTTCATACCCCACTTCCTATTGCAATCTAGGCCATTTTTTCTCTTGAGTGGTCCCTCCCCCTTTCTTTATTGTTCCCAAATTAACCTTTACCTTTTTTTTCTGCAAGCCTTTCTTTTTTCAAATCTTCTGCAAAAAAAGCGTCCCTAGTTTCCGAATCGGTCAGTCGTCCATAAAGAACTTGTCTGGTTGTGGGCTACTTTGGGTTCATTCAGATACACCTCTGAAAACCGTGTTATTCTACTGATTTTTCTGCAACTATGATATCATAAACCGAGGATTTTCGTATTCCGTTCAACCTTGAGTCCCTAAAAACAGTGGCTACGACCCTAAATACGAGACAATCCCTAAGAAGCTTATCCACGCACTTTACACGTATACCTTCTTTTAGCATTCATAATCTGTAAGAATCTGAACGTGCCGCTGACGATGGAAATGAGAAACGTCGGTCGTCCGTGCTTAGTCCGGAATACATTCATTGTATTTAATATAGTCCCCGGGCAATCCTCTTGAGCCCTTTATCAGACTGATAGGGGGAAATAAAGATAGATTTTGATTCGAAAAGAGGAGCAATCCATTTCTGACAACATTTACAGAAATTCATTTTGATATGTATTCCATTTGAATTCGAGACCATTTCCCATATTCTCAGTGTTTTCCAGAGAGATTAGAATTTGACAAAAATCATCTGAGAAACCAAGAATTACGAAATCTGTAATTCTACAAATGCAAAGTGCTTTTTCAATAATTTTTATTCCAAATACATTTCCAGATTAGAGGAAACTCCGCCTCTTCTGAAATATGGTCTGATTTTTTAAAATAGTCAATTTTTTTGCTTAGACTTCTTTCTGTAATGATTGTTCGAATAAAAAGTGAGTTTTTGCTACAAATCATTTTTCGTTTGGTTTTCATTCAGTTATAATTTATATCTAACTTATGAATCTAATAAATTTTATATAATTTCTTTTATCAAAAAAATATAATCAAAGTTGTTAGACAATTGGTCTAGACTTCAAATTTCAAAGATTCGGTACCTATATTTTTTCGCATTTTTTGATTTCACGAAAAACAGCGAAAGTGAATTTCAGTCTCAACAAAGTTAACAGACATACCATAAACAATCTAATCGTAGGCCACCGTGTGCTTACACTTTGAGCTCAATTATCTCAATTTCTGTGAAAGATATAAAAAATCTGTCAACTGTTAAAATGTTGGTGATACTGCGAACAACGTTTTATCAGTTGACTGATTTTTGATATCTCTCATAGAAATTGAGATAATTGAGCTCAACGTTGCAAGTATACGGTTGCCTCCTATTAAAGTTTTTATGGTAACTTCAAAAACCTCACATGTATTTTCCTGAATTTATCTGATTCATAGTATTTTGATTTCTGAAAAAACGCATATTGTACTAACATTTTGATCTGTAAATATTATTCTTTGTTGAAATATTTGATTCGAAAAACATACATTCTCCAGAATGATTCATTAGCTAAGAGCGTTTAGTTTAGCTAGCTATTTTTTGGTTTCGGGATAAACAAATCTACCAAATTGCGACCTGATTTTTGACATATCCCCCACAAGACAATAAGGTTGGAAAAAAGTGGGAAATTTTGATACAAACAAAAAAGGAAATATAGAAAATGTTGTTGCAGCGAAAATAATGAGATTTTGTAAAGAAAAAATATGACGAGATGCTTCCGATCTTTCTGATTCAGATTTTCACCTAAAAATAGTTATAGTTCACAATGGTTTCAGTTTCAGTTTTGTGTCCTGGTTCAAGAGTCAGCTGGCCGGAAAAAAAAGAAAAGAAACTCGCCGGGTCCTTCTGGACACCTGTTGTTAATCTGATACTTGTACCCACGCCTTTAAGTTCTTTGTTGTCGTTCTGTTTTGACTTGGATTGATCTGAAATTGACTGGGGTCTCTGTCGACTCTCAGCTGATCAACTCATCATGTCTTTTCTCTTACTTTGTCCTTAGATTGAGACTGCCTCCTAGGGGTCAGGTTTGTCTCCCTAGAAAGTTTCCACTTGACTGATCTGAATTTTTCTCGGCATTTCGAAAGTTCCTCTTATATGTATTTCTTAAATTGAATAACATCCGGTACCAGATGCTTCTGAAAATTTTTTTTCGGAAATGTCAACTCTTCCAAGTATTCTTTCCAAACTCGTCTAGAACTTTCTCGAAATTGTCCAAATTTCACCGAAATTAAGCACTTGAGCAAAAAAAAGAATTTTCCAACAGCTTTTCTTGGTAAAACTTTGGTATTTTCAGAATTTTTCAACGAAAAAATACAAACGAAGCATTTTTAGAGGCGACCCTTCTTTTAAGGGGCCCTTCTATTTAACAGAGCCCCTCTCGAAGGGCTCTTCTAATACAGGTTTTACGGTGTCTATTTTATTCCACAATTTACGATTTAACCGTTAATAGATCTCTGCTTCCAGTTCCTTCCAGACATTTTCTCTCCAAAAATGTTTTGGATGAACCAGTTATTTTTTTTGCTAGATTCTCATAAGCCTGATCAGTCCCCCTATTTTGAATCATCCAATTTATTCTAAAAGGAATACTAGTCGAACGAAAACAGTAACGTTTCTGACGACTTTCCATTAACCAGTGGGTTAACCCGATTAGCTTAAAACAACTTGGCTGGAAATCCCCTCGATCTTCGTAATCCCGGATCCCTTCGAAAACTCAAAAAATCTCAAAATCGTATCTATCGTCCGAAATAGTATTCGTAGTGTTATTTATAAATTAGTCTTACGTCACAATTAGACTTCCCCAATCAGGTCATATGTCCCTTTTCACCCAATTCCGTCTTTGGTCTGGATTTTTCATCTTTATTGTTCTTTTTCTCTAGTTACCGTATCCCTTTCTTCGTCTAGTGTAGACATTATAACGCCGTCGTCATAAAACCAATAAAAATTGGCTAGAGAAAAACTAGATTTTACATCTATTTTTAGAGACGGTCCCTCGGTTTTTCTTCTCGTTTCTTCTCCTTTTTAACCTTTTGCTTTTTTATTTCGGCCAACTCGCTGAAGAAGAAAGGTCCCCCAGTTTTCCATTTTTCGTGACATATATATCGTCATTCGAAGGACAATAAGATGGTCCGCTTCTCATAAAAACTCCCACGAATTAGTTGAAAAACTTGCGTCATTATTTTGTGTAGGGGGCGCCAATGAAATCGGGTAGTGAATGGAATTGAGAAGAGGGTCCCTTTTTCGAGAATATTCTATGAAGACGTTGATGATAATATTAGAACGCACTCTAGGTTTTTTTGCACTGAAACTCATCTTGTTTTTACTACCGTCATTTCTGATTTATCAACCTAAAAAAGTTCCTGTTCCCCTTCCTACTGAAAATCATTGGAACTGATGTTCTGTTTTAAAATAGAACAAAGCAGCAGGTGTCTGGCCAATTCTCAGCTAGAGGATGATCGGAATCACTGCTGAATTTAGAAGAATTCTTTTGGACAACAACCGTTTTCCTTATACCATGGAACATTTTTTAGGGAACAACACAATATTCTTAATGAAACTATTCTCATTCATCTAGAAATGTTATGATTCCAAACATCTTTTTCTGATATCACATAACAACGTTCCTTCCCTCCCTCTCATGTTGATCGTTACCTTTGGAATTCAATCCTAAGCTTGCTTTTCCCCCATTCATTCCTTCCAGATCATCTCTAGATTTGGAGGAGGGGAAAAGTAGAAAGTGCTAAACAGTTTCTCATAATAGCCACAGAAGTTAGCTTGTTTCATTTTCTCAGAGAACTTGGAGCCCGATGGCTCATATGGCTCGGAAAGATGGCTCGGAATTAGAGGTTTTTCGGACTACGGTATGATATATCACGAAAAACTTACTTGTGTGCAGAAATACTTTCAATTTTTTGGCGTTTGAAAAATCTGTTTGTTAATTTTTCACCTATTTTTGGCGCTTTTATGATGTAAAAATAAAATTTATACTTTAAAAGTTGAATTCTTAAAAGTTCTGAAAATTCCGAATTTCCTATATTTTTCAAATCGTAACTTTCGACATTCCAAAAATTTTCGAAAAGGTCATTCCGAACATCCCTGGTACAGTAATCTTCAGTACTTGAAGAACAGAAATACCATAAGTCTTACTTGACATGATTGGGGTATACTGTAGAAAACAATCTAGCACATTCATTCTAAACGATTTCCGTATCCTGTCCTATCCTTCTTAAATCAAAAATGTTGCCAAATGTTTTTGTCCTATTTCAAAACCCTGCATGCCAAGCAGATCATCTCCTGATTTGGAGGTGTAGAAAAATATGGAATAGGATTGGATCAGCACAGTTTCCTCCGTTTTTTTTCTATTTTCTAGACCCAATTAACATTGTGTTCTGATTAGTCTCTCATCACTTTTTCTAATTTCCTTTCTCTCACCCCTATCAAATAGATCAGACCTGTTCTCTAAATAGATTCCCATCCTCCACGCCCTATCTTCGCTTATTTTCTGTCCCCGGCCCCACCCTAAACATATTCTTTTTCATCTCGAGTGTTTCTTCGTCTTCTTCGACTTCTTGCGTGTATCCAAATCATCTGATAAAACAAAGCAGAAGTAGAAGAAGAATAAGAATTAGAGGGACTATCGAATAACACACTGAAACGTAGTAGGAAACCGGAAACGTGGCGAATCGAGACGCAGACGACGTCGTCTTTTTAGATTCTGACCACACACGTCACTGAACTTTCAAAGATACAGGGAGGGGAATAATCGAGGAAAGGAAAAGTGACTTCCAAATTATCACATTTTTCTAATTCATCATATTCTGCGGAGGGTGGTTTCTAATTTTATCTCATCCCCGACTTTTTGAGAGCTTTTCGAAAGGCGAGACTTACCAAAAAATCCCAAGTTGTTAACAGGGATCATCTCGATTAAACGACATTCTCCACCTCTCAAATGACGTCTCTTTTTCAGGAGTTTTTGCTCCTGCTCTTAAGCATAATCTTCCTTTGATTCAGGTCATTGTGTGTGTCCCTTCTTTTTTCAGATATACATACATACCTCATATTCCCTTATTCCCATTTATTTTTGTATTGTCTATAATCATTTCCTTTTTTTTCATTTCCATTTTCTACCTCGACACAAAAAAGTTCCGTTTGTGTTTATTACTTCTAAAATTCCGTATTTTCTGATATTTTTTTACTTTTCAGCACTAAAACTTTTGACCTAATTTTCTCAAAGCTCACGGCCGTTTTGCAGAAACAGACAACATATTCGGAATGGAAATTTTATGAGCTTATAGGTCATGAAATTTTATTGGGGACATGCTCAGATAGTTTCCTAGTGAGAGGGACCATCTCAGAAGACTGATTCCATGTTTTTCAGAAAAATCCAAAAATTTGAAAAGATTTAAAAAGTTGCATTTTGAGAGACAGCGATTCGAGCTTTTCGTATGCCAATTCAACCAAGATCAATTACCATAAATGGTCTAGTATGAGCTGCACTTTGAGCTCAATTATCTTGGTTCCAATATGAGATATCAAAAACTTGTCAACTGCTAAAATGTTGAAAATTTTATGAACAATGTTTTATCAGTTAACAGCTTTTTGATATCTTTCTTGACAACCGAGATAATTTAGCTCGAATGAGCATGTACAGTACTAGGCTAAAAAATTGTCAGAAACAGGATTTCCCTATTTTCTGATCGCACTTTCTTCTTGTTATTCTCATCTTCTCTTTTCCCCTATCCTTGATTTCTTGGATGTTCCGATCCAATCAAAGAGCAGCTTGCCCATAAATTCCCCATTCTTTTCCCGCCTGTTGTTTGTCTCTGCGTCTGAATGACCCGGATACTGTCTCGTTTGATCCATTCATATATCTCAAAACATAGTTCTAATCTAGCCCAAAGCTGGCCAGTTCTGACGTGGAGATCTATGCTCTCAGCGCCTAGACCGCCTACCATAAAAAACTTTTTCCAAATATTTGAAACTATTTTTCTTCCCTCGCCCATTGTTCTCACTTCTTCCTCGGATGGTGCATCCTAAACCGGATGAACTTGACGTGTCTTTTTCTGACTCTTCACCCCAGGTGCTAACTAATCTCATATCATTCATCAACTCTTCTCTATTCAGAGTACCTTGTTGTTTTCATTCGTATTCATTATCTACATCATGCAACACGACATCTCTTCAATGTTTTTCTTTGTTTTAAGACATCCTTCTTCTTCGCGCTTCGCACATTTCTTGTCCGCGGGCCATCATTGAGTATTGCGAGTCCTGCGACGACGACGACGACTACCACGACGACGACGACGACCACGACACGACGTCGGTTTTCAACAGATGCTCTTGCAAAGGATAGGCATAGAACATCTGCGGATATGGATTCTTTTACTCCTCATATCACTTGTACCAGCAGCACTAATCAGGGATCGCAGAAGAACATCAGGTTTGTACTCTTTTCTTTTTGTTTTCCAACCAATTACAAAGATTAAAACACAGAGGCAGACTGTTTGTGACTTCTTTTTTCATTGACAAGATTCCAGATTCTAGACCTAAGGTCATTTAATTTCGCCGATAAAGAGAGAAACCTGTATTTGCAGAAACCTTTTGTTTACAGTAGTAACTTTTAATGATCTCATGTTTTATTTTGAGAATTTTCGAGTGATGACGTATTTCTCTGTTTTTTTTGTGTCAGTCCATCTTATGCTGAGAACGTTTTCTGACTGATTGAATGATCACTGTATTTTCAAACTTAAAAACTGCAATACTGGCCATTAATATAGCAAAAATTAATATAGCAAAAATGGATTTTTCAGTTGATTTTGACCGTTTTCAGGAGTCTGGAGCTCGGCTGTCAAGTATCCGATCAATTTTAAAATATTGGAGGCTATAAAACAGACCTAGATTAAAAACTTTGCATTCGCAGAATTTTCTGAAAATTCCTAGTTTTTCCGCTATTTGCCGATTTTTGAAGGACACCCTTTTTTCCTGTTTTTGTACTGAAAACGTGAAAAACAGGTGTCTTTCAGAAATCAGCGAATAACAGAATTTTTCAAAAAATTTTGTGAATGCAAAGTTTTCAATCTAGGTCTGTTTTATAATCTTCTAAACGTTCAAAGTGATCGGAAACTTGACAGCAGAGGTCTAGACTCCAGAAAATGGTCAAAATCAACTGAAAAAATTATTTTTCGTATATTTATGACCAGCACTGTATGTATCTGCAGAATCCATCCAAAAATTATAATAATGGTTATGTTCCTAGAAAATAAACTATTCTTATATTTTCAGAAGACTTCACGATATATCCCTTCGACTACGGTGACCAAACAGAAGATGCAGAAACTGCATTTCAAAGATTCGAAGCTTTATGTTCAGCGAGGTAATTTTTATTGATTTCTAGTTATTTGAATTCTAAACTCTAAAATTTTCCAGGTCAAAACAGCCTAGCACCTCCTCATCTTCATTAATCGACGCTCTTTGCTCAACAGCATTAAAAAAGGAATAGGGTTTTTTTTCTCAGTTTTGATGTTTTTCTGCCTTCTTCATACTATGTATTTCGTTGACGTTGGTTTTTTATTTCGTTTTCTTTTTTTGTCTCATCAGTTCAAAAACTTCATCTTCTTGCTTATCTTGTTACAAGAACAATTTTGATATCTCGAGCCACGTGTCTTTGTCCATTCCCTTCTCCCGCGACAGCCATCTACAGTAGCCTGAATGAAATTGATTGTCCCGATGATCTCCAATTAAAAATGTCCTCTCAAATAAGAACTCTAGATCTCAAAACCAATTTTTTCGACACCTTCTCTTCTCCCCCTGCACACACATCACTTGTTTGTACATAGTTCCCATTTTTGATTGTTTCTCTTCGGGATTTTTCAGACAACCTCCAACCATTTCTCCCTCGTTTTTTTGTTGGGTCAATGGGATTGTGTGGGCCGCATTTTTTCTATGTTTTTTAATAGTCTCTTTTATTGAATGAAATTCAGTTTGAATCGATTATTGAAGCGTTATGTTTTGACAACTGACGAACATTAACAACAGAATTCATGGGTTTTGATTTTCGGCATTTGAAGACGTTCAAAATAGCTTGACGATATGGAACAATGAAATAAAAAGATATGAATGGATCCAGGAATGATGGAAAGCAAATTAATATACCCAGGAGGTGCTCTGAAAATATTCAAATGGTTGTTATGAGTGAATTTGAAACCATTTTTCATGACAAAAATTGGAAATACTGGCCAAGACAATGCGCTGTATTGCACTTGCTTGCCGCAAAAATTTATGCTGCGTGCCAGAGATGTTCGGATTCCGGATTCGGTATTCCGGATTCCGAATTCGGTATTACGGATTCCGGATTCGGTATTCCGGATTCCGGATTCCGTCCTTTTTTCATTCCGCATTCCGGATTCCGTGAAAAATATTTTTGTCCGGATTCCGGAAATTTCTCATTTGTCCGGATTCCGGATTCCGGAAAATTCTCATTTGTCCGGATTCCGGATTCCGGAAAATTCTCATTTGTCCGGATTCCGAGAAAAATTGTTTTTCCAAATTTTGAAAATATTTGTTAATATGCCAGAATTCTCTGACTTTTTTTAACTTCCGCGACTGAAAACGCGAAAATATAGCACGATATGTGTTTAATAACTTTTCTGCCCATTTGAAAAAATCAAAATTCCGGATTCCGGATTCCGGGTTTTTTTTCATTCTGGATTGCGTACTTCGGATTCCGAGAAAATTATTTTATACCGGATTCCAGATTCCGGATTCCGTTTCTTGAAAAAGTCATTCCGGGCATCTCTGCTGCGTGCCAGTTTTCAATTTTTAGAACGTGTTTTCAAACCTACAATTAGCGAATTTTCTGACTTAAAAAAGTTTCGGTTGAATTCTGAAAATTCGTATAAATGCAAATTTCTAAAAAACAAAAAAAATTGTTGTAAAAGGAGCTTTTTCGAGTTATTTCCGACCATTTTTGAGGATGTGGCCTAGAAACTCAAATATTGGAATTTCTAGGCCATCCCACCCAAAAACTAAAAACGAATTTAAAATTGTGAAGAAAATCGAAGAAACTTTGAGCCCCATATTGACCATATTTGGACCAATTTAAAGTTAGGGGCACACACGCAATATCGTTTGTCCTAAAAATCCGAATTTTTGGGATTTCTAGACCATCTATCCAAAATTAGATTCTATAGTCGAAGACTCTTCGAAGATCCGAAACTTCAGAAATTCAAAACTTTCAAAATTGAAATATCTCGAGATTCCGAATTTTTCGAATTTTGAAAACCTGATTTTTCGACATTCCGGAAAATTTCGAGAAGGCCATTCCGGAAACTCCTGAATCGAAATCCTCATAAAGTGTCAGTTTTTTTAATCCAATTTCGGCAATTTTCGATCATTATGAAAGTTTGAGGGTACCTACGAAAATTCGTATATTCCCCAAAGCTGAAACTTTACAAAAAATTCTGACCTTTTGTTTGAATGTTTGCTCTGGTTCACATTAACCTATTGCACCGGAATGTTTTTGTTTTCGAAACTTATTATTATTTCTGTTCTCAAGCTGAACAATTTTTCGTTTTTTTTCGTATTCCGAAAATCATTTGGCTTTCCAAAAATAGCTAACATTTGTCTTATTTAGGAATCGTTCTTGTACGTCATTCAAGTTTGTTTTTTTTTTCGTCTGAAAACTTGATTAATGGTCATCAAAACTTTCTGACTGTAATCTTCTGATCTATTTCTTTTTGAAGTGATGTTCCCATTTCTTATAAGAGCCGCAAACATGGTCTTCACCTGTCATGAGCATTTCGGCTCCAGTGGACTGACTATAAATGTAGCAAGTAGGAATCGGAATGTAACAAGTCACCGGCAGAAAAGTTTGACAAGCAAGTCCCTGAAAAATTATCATATTTTTCACTATGAGTTTAGCTCGAAATCTCCCACGTAAGCCAGTGTTTTTGATTGCTCTTTGGTCTTCAAAGACATGCCTCGGTTCTCGTTGATCAGATGAATAACTCTAGTGGTGAGAAATCCTGAAACGGCTGGAATAGCGTAGGCACCGATTACCAGCAGAAAAGTCGCCGAAAGGAATTGAAATGATGTGATTTGTGAAAAGCCGACATAAGGCTCGTAAACACTCAAATCATAGGTTGGATGCTCAAAAGCTGTCATTCTCTGGACTTCGACGAAATTCCATGAAGATGTAAATGGGAGAATCTGGAAAAGATTACTTTGGGAGATATTAGATTTTTATTTTATTTTTATTTGTCTTATTTAAAATTTTGTTTTAATGCTACCCGGTTTTAGAAATTGGATGAGTAAACGTTGAAAACATTTTCAGTCATTGGAAAAGGGCGGTATATTTAAAGAAAATACCAGATTGCTCTTATTAAAAAAAGATATTCAAAATGCAACAGCTTATTCGAAATCTTCCCAGAAACAAATCTTATTTTATTTGGCACAAATCATAAGGGAAATTGATTAAACAAAAACTTTACAGGGAAGGTCTGGATTTTTGAATTTTGGCTGTATAGCAACTTGTTTCTTTCTGATAAGAATTGCACTGTCTAGAGCTTTTAAACTGTTCAACTACAGTACCAATCAATGAGGTACTAAATCAGGTCGAAAATGGGGGTCTTGCAGAAGTCGGCAGATAATTGGAAAACTAGTAACTTTCAAATAATTCTGTAAATGCAAAGTTTTCAATCTAGGTCTGTTTTACATCCTTCAAAATGTTCAAAGTGTGCGGAAACGTGACAGCTCAAGACTCCTGAAAACGGTCAAAATGATCGAAAATAAAGTGAAAAATATTTTGTATATCTTATCGGCCGGTACTGAATCTTCTAACAACATTCGCCGCTTCTGAATGTTCTTTTCCCCAAACCAAACGATGTTAGTTTTCAAAAACAATTTGCAGAATTTCTAATACTTTCAATTTTATTGCACCACACATCCTTTTGAAGCTCTTTCGTCATTTCTTTCTCATAAACTCACAATGATTGCTAACGAAGGAATGTATGTTAGAGATATCATAGTTATAATCCTCTTCTGTGACATTCTTCCTCTACGTAACACTCGAAATCTGAAAATTATTGTGTTGGAAATCCCCAGTCCAACACAAAGTGCAACTCCCTAAAAATGTGAAAATTTAGAGTCTTGATTGAATGGAATTGGACTACCAGGAAGAGATGATAAGCGGAGAAACAGAAATTTGGTCCAAATTTTCTACAGGGACCATGTGGAAGAATTGCAAGAGATGTGGAGTTGGGGAGACTTCTGAAATAAGATGTTGTTCATCGAAACAGCTAGAATTTGTCACCGATGTTGGATGAAGTAGGCCAATGAGATCAAAACAATTTGAAGAATGCAAGTATTGATAAGAAACAATTTTAGGTTTGTCAGGAAAGCTGGTGATTTAGTGAGAATAAGAATCAACAAAACAATTTGAAAAGTGAGTCCACCGAAAAAATATACATTGAAATAAATATCAACAAATGGAACAAATCGATTCGAATCCATAGCCATTCGAATGGAAAATATCTGGAAATTAGGTAGAAATTATAGAGAAAACAATGGGAACAATTTCAAATAATAAATCTAAAAGAAAAGCATTTTATAAGGGAAAAAGTATTTGGAATATTCAGTGGAAATGAGATTTTTAAGGCGTTGTTTAGAAGGACGGAATGTGAAAGTTTTGGTAAAAGTTATCAATTACAGAAATGTTTGAAATCAAAAGACATCAAAATTCATCTTGTTCCAGCTCTGTTATAAAACCTACACCATTTATATATGAGCATTCCGCCTCTTCGGATCTTCATCTCAAATTACGGTGGGTCCAATTGACGTCTTGTGATCTTACTTCAATTCAACAAATTATATATTCAAGTGGCGACATAATTTCAGTGTTGGTCATCATATTTTTCTGTGACATGCCTTATTTTCTGAGAAAAATAGAAAACAGGGAAGCTATGACAAAATGAAGTGGAACGGAGAGCACTAATTGATATGGTGTCGGGATGGTTTTCGGATCCAACACCCAACCAATAACCGTAAAACCTCTAATAGACCGACACCCGGATCATCCACTTTGAGCCTATATATCTCACTTCTTTTGAAAGATATCAAAAAGTGGTTAACTGACAAAATGTTTATCATAATGTAATCAACATTTTATTAGTGAACCAGTTTTAGATATCTTTCACAGAAAATGAGATATATAGGCTCAAAGTGGACGGTCCGGGTGTCGGTATATTAGAGGTTTTACGGTAGTTAAAAAAGATGAAGGATGATGTTAGAAAAATTTAGCAGTAATTCATACTTCTAAAACAAACGAAAGTAGAGCTGTTTTTTATTCATTTTCAGCCATGGGCTTTCAAAACTCTGATAAAACCTGGTCAGACGCGCTTCAAGTACCGTCAACACTTCAATAGATATACGTTCACTTTGAGCCCGTATATCTTGGTTTCTGTAACAGATGTCAAGAAGAGGTCCAAAAATGTTTTCTATAATATGATAAACTTTTTGTCAGTTTACCACTTTTTGATATCTTTCACAAGAACCGAGATAATTTGGCTCAAAGTGCAAGTATAGGGTGACCGTCTATTAGAGTGTTTACGGTATGTTTTTCATAAGCGAAGATGACGACACAAAGCCTAGAAATTTAACAACAAGAAAATCAAAGTTTAAATTAAGTAAGCCTATTTAGTACGGCTCCCTTTGAAAACAACAACTGATCAAAAGACAGCATGAAAAAGTTGCAATTATTTTTATCATCTGTTGTTTCTTGTTTATCAGATCCTCGAAACTAGTCAGAGAAGAAAATTATGTTTCGATAAAAAATAACATTTAAATACATAGAAGACTTATATAACTTTAAATAACTGAAAGTATTCGAATCATCAGTTTCCCATAAAATATATAGTTTAATCTTTCGGTCCACAAGTTTTTCTCTAACACAAACTTCAAACGATACACTTTTTAAGTGACTATATTTTTCCGGGAATCATTTTTTCCCGCCGAAAATCAAAATTGTTTCAGGAGAACTAGACATCAACAACCTCTTCTCTCCCCGTATTTTTTCATCCATTCAATTTTGTTCATCTGCCAGTCGATTGCATAATAATTTTCAAACCACCGCCATCGCTCTCTCTCCACGAAACGAGATCTTTTTCTTTTCCTATCAAGTGGCTTCTTCTTGTTACACGATGTGTCCATCTGATTCCTCGCCTCACCGCCTTCCTCTTTTTTCCAATCCTCCACCATCTTGGCTTCATCATCATCAGGGGCAGTCTCCAAAGTAAACTAACAATTTCTCACTACTGCCATCATTTTCTTTTGTTTCTATCGCTTTTTTATACATCCTTCCAAAGATTAGCAGATTTCATATCTCTCTTTCTCTCTTTGTCTTTCTCCGTTTCTGTTGCGCAATCGCAATTATAAATCCAGCGATCTCATCCATGGCTTCCCAATTTTTTTGGTTTCCGATCCGATGATAACAGGTGTATAAGTTGCCGACGGCATCTTCCGCGTATGATCTTTTAAAAAGGAACTCTTTGGAAAAAATGAGGATCAGGTTGGAAGAAAGAGAGAAGCAGACGGTCTTGTTACAGTTTACGAATCGTTCATTCTGTTTCTTTGCCAGGAAAGGATATTGTCTACTTCGTTTTGTTGGTTCTGAAGCAGCTAATTTATGATCTGAACCCAGGAAACATCTTGAAAAAAAGCGTTATTCTTTGAAGAAAAGTTTCTCGTTTTGATTTTAATTGATAGTAAGCAACCAAATGTTTCAATCTACAAATTTTACATAGTTTATATCTTTGAGATTATCACAGTATTATATTTTCCTCATTTTCATCCATTCAAATTCCAGGGTAAAATGGCTCATTCGGTCCTTAATGACAGTTCCCAAATAGGCATGTCGCGAGAAATTCACAAAATGTGAATATCTGTAAAAAATGTTGGTTGTTTTGTATCTTTTAAGTTTTCACTGGACTGTTTATTTTCCTTTTTTTCATGATCACTTTTGAAATTTAGGCTCATGTTACAATATTTAATGAACGTTCCCAAATCGGTATGTGGTGAAAATTTCTCCAGATATAATTATATCTTCTAGTCAATTTTTAATTGAGTTTTAGAGATCGATCAAAATTTCTTATATGATTTCTTTGCTTTTCTTCTGGAAACCTTGTGATATTTTTCATCATTTTTAAGTGTACATGACTGTCAAGTTCGCGCATACCGCAAACACTCTAATAGAACGCTACCCAAAACGTCAACTTTGAGCTCATGTAGCTCATTCCCTGTGAAAGATATCAAAGTTTCGCTTGCTGATAAAATGTTTATCATAATATCAGCAACATTTTGTCAATTGACCACTTTTTGTTATCTTTTGCAGGAAATGAGATACATGGGCTCACAGTTGATGGTTTCTATGAGAGTTAGTGTTTACGGTACCTTCCAATCCTCTTTCCTTTCCTGAAAACTTTTTTCCGATACTTTCCAATTCAAAATCACTCTAATTTTCTTGAAGAAGTTTCGAGTTTAATCACAGCTATCCGAAACATCGGGACATTTGTGAAAAGTATATTTTAATCATGCTCTGTTCTTTGCAATCTTTTTGTTTGTCAGAAAAATGATTTTTCTGAAAATTCTTTTTCTGAAAAATGCCCGGCCCGACCCAAAGTATTCTTTAAACACAGCTATTCGAAAGCAATTGTCTAGTTCGTTTAGATGTTCTTATCGCTTTATTCAATCGTAATTTAAATTCCTTCTGAAATGCTGTTCTGTTTCATCTCCAACGTTTTTTTTCTTCCTATTTTCCTTATTCGATCTTCTTCCGCTTCCCTTCCGTTGTACAAACTGGTAGTTGTAAAGTTGATGTTTCTGCCTGAAAACTGTTTTTTGTTTCTTCTCGATCCTCTCTTTCTATCTTCTCATCCGAAAAGGTGAAAGCGTGCGCCAACGATTTCACTTTCCGGTTTCAATGGCAAGAGCGCCGATTGCGCAACGAATTTCGAATCGGATATGGAGTTTTTTGTGAATAAGAATAAGAAAAACCATCTGAAGGTCATGCTGATCTTCTCAATACAAGACATTTTATACAAAAAAAGTAGCAAATGGTTTTGGATTAAAAAAGAATGGCTGACATGTTCTTGGCAATGAAGATTGTGAAGGACAAGTAAATTCGAGAACCTGATTACTGATTACTTACTACTGCCCCTTCCCTCATTATTTTACAGTTACTGCCTCATTTTCCTTCTATTACCACATTAAGATTCTTGAATCAATGATGTAAGTCTGTCGTCGTAACCGTTCAGAACTAGAATTCCCTCCTTCTAGCCTTGAACTTTTTCTCTTCCGTCGCCTCGTGACCCTTGCCAACGGCTTCATCTCCGTACCGTCTGTATTACCGTTTTTGTTTCTTTTCCGCGCGGCGGCGTCGTCGGCCTTCCTTTTTTCGCCTATACTCATCTCTAATCGTGCCATCTGAATCAACTGACGATGCCCTTCTCCTGCCATCAACCCTTTAAAAGACCGGTTGGATAGTGTAGTTCAAACAAGCTTACTCTCACTTGTCACAGAGATGATGCGCAGACGGTGTGGTGCTAAAATCGCGATATTACACAACAGCCATGCCATTGGATGAGGACGGAAAAAAAGGAGAGAAGGAGGGGGAGGAAGGAGGAAGACGCCACGACTACTACTTCTACTAACATCTTACTTCTTACCCGGTGTATGAACCGTCCCTTTCATTCTTGAAATATCATATCAAACATTTCTCTAGACACAAAACATTTCCATGGTTTATCAAGCTAAATAGTTTTAATGTTTTCCTATGACAATGCTATTATTTTAGCATAAATCTCCTTTGAAAAATCTTGAAATCATCTTATTTTTTGAGATTACTACATACCGTATTCCCTTTAATGAAAGCCCACCCAAACAGTAAAGTTTGAGCTTAATTATCTCGGTTTCTGTGCAAGATATCAAAATTTTGTCAACTGATAAAATATTGATGATAATGTGACAATCATTTTATCAGTTGATCACATTTTGATATCATTCACAGGAAATGAGATATGTGTGCTCAAAGTTGACAGTTTGAGGGTCCGTACTTTACAGGTTTTACAGTACTTCCATCGTATGATGCAAAAGCTCCTTAAATAAACATGAGGTCTGATTACTGTAGTTGAACATTTTCAAAGTATAAGCTCCTCCTAAAACTTAAACGATCAACCATCGCTTAATCTTGAAATTATTTTATTGTTCAAGTTCACAGAAGCGCACCCTTGCCGTCAACTTTGAGTTCAGTTATCTCGATTCCTGTGAAAGTTATTGAAAATTTGTCAACGGATAATTTGCTCATTTTACTATCACCAATATTTTATCAGTTGAAAAATTTATGATATCTTTCAGAGGAATCGAGATTATTGAGCTCAAAGTTGACGGTTTGGTAGTCCCTCTTTTACAGGCTTACGGTAGTTAAGTCGGTTTCTGATGAAAATGATATTATTCAAGCATAAAGCTCCTTCAAAAAACATGAGGTGTGATGTGTATTACTGTATTCAAACATTGTCAAAGAAGGACTAGAGCCTGTTTCTCTAGGCGATCGTTGATATTTAAAGGTTCATATTCTCCGATTTTACTATAACTACTGAAGACCATCAAAAGCTGCAAATATTGTTGTTCGTAAACTTTTAATAGCAAATGAATCTAAAATTTCCTTCGCCTATCATCTCCAATCTCATCAGAATCACTATTTTTTCTGCATTCTGCTGATTAGAATTTTTTTGGTGATTTTGATTACTTCCATTTTTCCCATATTCGTTGACTATTTTTTTCGATTAGTTTTCGATAAGGTCTTGAACACTCTTCCCCCTCTTCCTCGTCCTTTTGTTTCATTTTTCCCACTTATCCAGTTTCTCATTGCCATTTATTCAAAAATATTTCCTGTACGATTCGTTTTTTTTTGCAATCTTCCGCCGTCTCCTCATCTCGGATATCTTGCGCAATCATTCAAACAGTATTCCGATGATTTTCTCTATTTCTCTAACGTCTCTTCGAAAAAAGAAAAAGAAAAAGCGCACTTGAAAACAAATACAATGTGCATAAGTTCACACATTTGAAACACACTAACCAACAGAAAACAAACATCTAGTGAAAGGAGATTTTAGATTTCATTCGAAGATATGCATTACTGTAATTATTCGAAACAACATTGTAAAATAGTGTTATATGATTTCGATAGATACAGTAGCAAATTTCTCATATAGATAACTGGCAAGTTCACAGTGTCTAGCAAATATTTCAGACTTATCAAAATTGAATTTTAAAAAAGGGCAAAAAACGTAGCTGTCCTCTACAACTTTCCACTTTGAGCCACTTCATCTCAATTCCTGTAGAAAATATCAGAAAGTGGTCAACTAGTAAAATATTTTTGATATTATGATCAACATTTCAGTAGTTGACAACATTTTCATATCTTTCATGGGAAGTGAGATACATGAGCTCAAAGTACGGTATAGGGGGAAGGGGTTCTATTGGAGTGTTTACGGGAGCTCACGAACTGAAATTCTTGAGACGAATCTGAGATTTTCAATCAGAAATTCCATGAAAATATTGTGTACGAAGGTTTTTAATAGACCGAAGCTCATCCAAAAATTAGTATTTCAAAAACTTGCAATCAAATTACCGTGTCTTTTTAATTTTCGAAATCTAAAGCCAAAAATCTAGTGCAGTAAAATCTGTAACAGAAGGGCCCTCGCATTGTCCAGTTTGAGCTAGATTATCTCGGCTCCTGTGTAAGATAGCAATAATATGTTAACTGATGAAATGTTTGTGATATTATGATAAACAAATTATCAGTTGACAACTGTTTCATATCTTTGACAGAAACCGAGATAAAGTGGCTCAAAGTAAAATTATGGTATCCTGAATCATACTTAAACTTTGCTCTCTCTTTTATAGCCCGATCCTTTTTTTCCTATTTCCTCCTTGTTTTTTTTCACCCTTCTCTCATATTTTTGACCACAATTGTCATTGACTGCCATTGATACCTGGTGGGAGCTCGTCCTTTTTCCGCGAGCATCAGCGCAAACACAAATAGTTGTTTTTGGCTGGTATCCGGTTGCCTTTCGCCCCCATTATTCTTCTCACTTCTTCTCAATATATCTGTTGACATTTCCACTTTGGTCATTTCGCACTCGAAACATGCACATTCTCTCTATTCTGTGTCATTCTCTATCTGTTCCATCCATCGCATAGTTTCAGTTCTTCTCCATGATTTTGTCATGGATATTTACTTTGGCAGCTGCAATACCTTCCACACTAGGTCATAGGAATCGAATTCAAGATGATGACCAGATGATTGTGATTTCTGATAGCACAGATTCATTGAATATGGAAGATTTTGCATTTGCTGATAAACTGACAAAGGGTAAGTTGGAAATCTCGGATACCTGAAGAATTATAATTTTTAGAAGAACTATTTGGGAAACATATTCCGGTGGAAGTTGTAAATGATTTCAAATCAGATATTCGATTACCAAGGAGACATAAAGTGAGTTTCATTATAACTTATGCGGAAAACCTGTATTAGAAGGGCCTCTTTAATAGAAGGGCACTCCGAGAGGGGCTATCCAAGAGGGGCTTGGAAGAATAGAAGGGCAAACTTCAAAATAAGAAAATATTCCAGAAATTTCACAATTTCAAAGAAATGTGTTTAAGAAATTAACGTTTTCAGTGAAAAAAAATTCCGGGAATCCCCCAATTCAATAGAAATTTTTCGGAATTTTTTTTGTTGATAAAACGCTCTGAAATTGATAAATTTTCATGGATTTTGAACGTAAATTAGTTGAAGTTTTCGATGAAAAATTTTGGAAAACGGCTGGAAAATAGAAGGACCACTTCTAATTGAACGCCCCTGTAATAGAAGGGCCCTCGGGGGGTATCTTGGAACAATAGAAGGGTCCCGACACTGTAAAGTTTGAGCTCAATTATGTCAATCCCCATGCTAGGTATCAAAAATATGTCAACAGACAAAATAATGCTGATAGTATGATAAACAATTTATCAGTTCGCAACTTTTTTATATCTTTGACAGGAATTGAGATAAATTGCCTAAAAGTGAACGATTGACGGGCTCCCAAACTGTCAACTTTGAGCCCACATATCTCGTTTCCTGTAAAATATATCAAAAAATTATCAACTGATAAAACTTTCGTCATAATATCACCAACATTTTATTAGCTGACTGTTTTTTTATACCTTTGATAAGAATTGAGAAAAACCGACTCAAAATTAAAGTTTGAGGGCGCCCTTCTATTCCCGCTTTTACAGTAATAATAAGTTCGAAATTTCAGAGAAACGGAGTATCTCGAGCAGCGAAACTATGGCCAAATGCTCGAATCCCCTACGCCATCTCCCCTCATTACTCTCCTCATGAGAGAGCTCTTCTAGCTAAAGCAGTAAAACAGTATCATGAAAAAACATGCATTCGATTTGTGCCTCGACAAGCCGGAGAGCCAGATTACCTTTTTATTGGAAAAGTTGATGGGTGAGTTTTAAAAATTTTTATTTTTGTTGGTTACAAAAAGTATTCAGATGCTTCTCGGAAGTTGGAAGAACTTCAGGTGTCCAAGTGTTGTCTCTGGATAACGGATGCATGGAGTATGCGACAATTATTCACGAAATGATGCATGTTGTTGGGTTCTATCATGAACATGGTAAATGTTTTAAAAACTTTCAAATTTTCGAAATGTAACTGGTTTAGAACGATGGGACCGCGATAACTTTATTGATATAATTTGGCAGAATATTGATAGAGGAGCACTGGATCAATTTGGAAAAGTCGATTTATCAAAGACATCGTATTACGGTCAACCTTATGATTACAAGTCGATACTTCATTATGATAGCTTGGCTTTTTCGAAAAATGGATTCCCAACGATGCTGCCAAAGGTTAAGTGTAAGTTTTTGAAACTTTTGAATTCTTATGATGAGAATCTTAGCAGAAAAGTAAGAAAAAAAAAATTCAAAAACGCAGTCCCTAAATCGTATTGATAATTTTCGGAAATCAGTAAAGGCTAACTTTTTTCAGCAGCCACAATTGGAAACGCCCGAGATTTTTCCGATGTGGATATTTCGAAAATCAACCGGATGTACAATTGTCCACTTGAAAAAAGTGTGACAGCTCCATTCGCCAGAGCCAGGGTTTGAAAAAATTATCCTCTACTTCAAATTATTCAATTTTCAGCACGTTCCAATTTATTCTCCACAATATCATCAGCAATATCACCATAAATACGAAGATCGGCCGAAGATTCCACTTCGATCATTCGATATGCAACAAGGACCAATAATGCCTCCAATGGCTCAAGTTCCATCACAAAGTCTTGTTGTTTCGAGTAGTTCTGGACGGGTTAACTACAATACGAACAAGCCAGCTGCAAACTCTCGTAAGAAACTTTGAGGGGGATTTCGACCAAAAATTATTATTGAATTGAAATGTTATAAAAGTTATGTATACAGGGAAACCTGTATTAGGAAAGTCGGTCCTTCTAATGTTCCAAGGTACCTCGGGAGGGGCCTTCTATCACAGAGGCCCTTCAATTAGAGGTGGTTATTCCATTTTCCGGTCATTTTTTCGGAAAGTTGTGATTTAAAAATTCGACTATTTTCCGTTCAAAATTCATGAAAATTTATCTATTTCACCAAATTAGAGCGGTTTTTATTTTTTTTTTTTTTAAATAGTGTTCCGATAAGTATCTATTGAATTGGGGGACTTCCCGGAATATTTTTTCACTGAAAACGTTAATTTTTCAAAATTTCAATCACATTTTGAAGAGGTCTTCACAGGTGGCGTTCCATTTTTCCAAGCCTCTCTCAGAGGGCCCTTCTAATACAGGTTTAACGGTATTCCAATATTATTGCAAAAAATTTAGACCGATATTCTCGCAAAATGCCGTTAAAAGTGGAAATTTTGTTTAAAAAATGGGGAATATGGATGAGGATTTGAATTCCCGCGCAGCCACGGCAGCGGGACGATTCTTTTCTTTTTTTTCCGACTTTTCCGGACTTTTTCCACTTTTATCTCCGGCACGTAAAAACGTTTAAAAAACCACTATATGCATCTTTTTGTAAGGCGTTCCGGTGCCATGGCCTAGGCTTCTCAATACGCGGGAATTCAAATCTTCGTCCCTATTCGCAACTTTCTTTAAGAAAGTTTCTTATATATTCAACGGCTTTTTTCGGGGACTTTAGATTATTTCTTTGAATATGTTCGCAATGATATTAGGAAAATACATAGCCTTTCAAGCATTTTAATGCATAACAAAAAATTTCGTCTGAGCCCCTTTTAACATTTTCATACTGAACCAGATTACTTTCCAGAATGCGAAGACCGGATAACTGTATGTTGGTGGACGGCGGATCGGTGTAGATCTCCAGCAATTTATCAGGTTATGTCATCGTTGTGCCCAAAAACATGCAAATTCTGCTAGTAACTTTTTTAGTTCCGATGCGTAGTAGACTTTCCCCTCATTTTCATTCAGTTTGACTCCATTCACTGTGATCTCTTTTCTTCAAGGTATTCTCAGTCCGATTCCTGTTCTTACTGCTGATTTTTCGTTTTTTCCCTCTCTCTCTTTGGTTCATTTTCCTTATTACGGGTTTCTTTGAATGCTTTCAAAATTGCTTCTAAAATAAAAGAATTAATTCTCTATAATTGATGAAATTTATTAGCAAATTACAGCAGTTAGAACAAATTTACAGATAGATAGAATGAAAATACTGTACTTAATTTCCCGACATGAGTTTGAGAACGAAATTTGTTTCAAAAATGGAAAATTGGAAATCACCCTTCAAAATGTTATCATCTGGCTGTTGAATGGGGAAATCAAATCGAGATGCCATTCGAATAATATCAGAAAGAAGATCCAATTCATCTAGGGAATTCCAACGACAGTTATCGAATAGAAGGTTCACAGTCTCAGCTTCAGATTTCTAAGAAAAAAACGTTTTTTTTTTTGTGTTTTAAACTTTGACAACTCACTTTAGGCCGATTTTCATTCTTTGGAGCACTATCCCCAGGTGGAAGACGTGCCATCCTTCTCCAAAAATCCGTCAACGTTTCCGGCGAAACTGTGATATCTGTGTTGTACAATTCCAGACTTTGAAACTTCCGACACCCGTTTTGATTCTTCAGAAGCTGTTTGACAGCCTCATCGTCAAAGATCAATCCACTAGAGCAGGCACTTCCATCATTTGAGTTGAACCCGAAAATTCTCAGGTGCTTCAAATTGCGAAGGCTGTCAAAGATGTCCCCAATTGAAATGGTTTGGTTGCAATGGTGGGAAAGGGAAAAATAAGTCAAGTTTGGAGTCTTTTTCAAGTATTGCAAGACTTCGGATATCGATAAATCAGGATTATGGGATACTATCTCGAGCTGAAATAAAATTTAACATATATACAGTACCGGCTAATAAGATACACAAAAACATTTTTTTCAGTGGAATTTTGGTCATTTTGATGGTTTTCAGGAGTCTGGAGCTTTCCATCCACCGAATTTTTCGAAAAGTTGGCTCCTAGTTTATTATCTACTTTCCGATTTCTGGAAGACACCTGCTTTTTTCACGTCTTTAGTACAAAAGCTGGCCAAAAAGGGGTGTCTTCCAGAAATTGAATTTTCAGAAAAGCTTTCAAAAAATCTCTGTGAATGCAGAGTTTTAAATCTAGGTAAGTTTTACACCCTCCAAAATTTTCAAAATGATCGGAAGCTTGACAATCGAGCTCCAGGCTCTTGAAAATGGCCAAAATGACGAAACATTAACTGAAAAATACGTTTTTGTATATCTTAATGACCATTACTGTAAGGATAAAAAAATCTACCTCTTGAACATTACTGATCCAATTATCTCTGATTCCACTCATCATCACTTCAAAACCCTCCATATCGGTTTCATGGCTCAGAAAAATCAAAAGAGTTTTTGGAGAAGCCACATGACAAAGCATCGTTCGAACGGTTTCAGAACTCAACAAATTTTCTGCGGATCCATTTTTAGCATTCTAGAATTTTAAGTTATCAATTATTTTCTTGAAGCCATTTACCGGTGTCCCCACTGAAACTTTGAATTTGGAACCAGCGAGTTCTAGAATCAGGGTGTCTGGATTGAATTTGCTGAAAGTTCGAAACAATAATGACAAGATCCAACAGTTGATACCTGGTATAGTCATTCAATCTCAGAATCTCTCCATTCCACTTCGTGCTGACTCTTCTACAATTCTGCAACGTCGAAGCATCCACAGCCTTCAGAATACTCCATAGTGCCACATCATCCAGACGTCGACATGATGTGCTCATACTGCAGAATTCTATGGAATAGGGGTTCCGTAATAAAAAGAGAAGCAGGTGTGGTTCGGTGATTAAAAATGGGAATAAGAAAAACGGAGAAGCCGTTTGGAGAGAGTATTGAAACGGAACAAAATTGAAAAGAAGAAGAAGAAAAGGGAAGAGTACAAGAAGAGAAATCGAAAAGAGAACAAAAGAAAGTACAAAGTGAGATAAGGGATATGTAAATGCTGAAGTGAACACATCTTTCTTTCATTGATAAAGTGATAAAATGCAAATGAAGATTGGGCGAAAAGTGGGTGATAACATATAGAAACGAACACAACAAAGTGTGTAAAAAGCGGATCCGGAGATCAGCCGCTTCCTACTGCATTATCCTCACATTTTGCTGCTGACAATTATATTTGATAAGTTGGCAAACAGATCGAGAAAGAATCAACATGAGAAAAGACGGGCGGCTCTTTTCCCCCCGATCAAGGTGTCTGACATCCCCTTTTATCCCTTTTCCACCCACATTATTGTTGAAATTGTTTTGTGTACCTGTTCGAAGAGAGATAAGTGGGAGAAACTATTTGTATCTTGTTTGAAAGAAACCATTGATTGTGAGGCTTAGGTTTACTTAGAACCAGGAAACCTCCAATACCTTTTCTTATACTTATTCGGGTACTGTAGCTGAATGAGTGTCGCCAGGCTAAATCCACGTCAACTTGAAAATTATTAAATTTCTTCTGGCCTAAAAGCTTATTGGGGCGCATTTTTTTGCCCGTTGGCTTGAAGCCAAGTGATGTCGTCAGATTTATATAGCATATATTAACAATTACAGGGTGCGGCAAAAGTATTGATACAAAAAGATGACGCCATAACTCCTCAATAAACAGTTCAAATCCGGGTTGAATCACAGTTGTTTGTTTCTGGCAGCTCTGTTTCCACGTTGTTTTTTTTTCCGGACGTGAAGTAAATGTTCTCTAACGCTAATACCGTAGTTGAGCGGTGAGTATAGACGCGGATGCATTAAACTCAAAAAATGCGCGAATTCAAAATTACTTCTAAAAACGTCCCGGAAAAAACACCGTCCTCTAATGGAAGCCCATCCAGTCAATCCGTCAACTTTGAGCTCAATTATCTGGATTTCTATGAAAGTTATCAAAAATTTGTCAACTGATAAAATAGTTAACACAATATCACCTTTATTTAATCAGTTGACAATTTGTTGACATTTTTCACAGGAACCGAGATAATTGAGCTCAAAGTTAACGAATTTTATTTTATTTTCAAATCTATAAAAGTCTATTCAAACCGTCAACTTTGAGATCAATTATTTCGGTTCTTGAGAAAGACATCAAAATTTTGTCAACTGATAAAATATTGGTGGTTTTATTATAAATGTTTTATCAGTTGACAGATTTTCAATATCTTTCACAGGAACAGAAATAATTGAGTTCAACGTTGATGGTGTGGGAGGGCTTATATTTGAGGAAATACGGTATTTATGAAGACCGGTAGATGTACAAACCAAAACTCGCGGTTCAGAAATAGAGCAATGGTATTATTCTGTTACAAAAAATCTAAGTTGTGGAAGATAAACACCGGTGGCCGTGGCCGGATCTCCCACAATTACAACTACAGTAACCCAAAAATGTTTTTATTTTCAGGATTTTTTCTTTGTCTTTCCCCAAAGAATCGTCGAAAAATAAAACAATTTGATAGTGAAAAAAAACCTCAAACTGACAAAAATCGGCAAAAAATACGAAAACTAAAAATATTTTTAGGTTACTGTAGCTGTCGTTGTGGGACCACAGCTCCGATTTTTTCATACTAGAATTATAGAAGCGGAAATTTATCAACTATTTCATAAAGAGATTGCAAATTAACCAACGGGTGAAAGGATAGGATTTTTTTTTTGAAAAATATTTCTGCTTCAAAAACTAACAAGCTATTTACGATTGTATAACAGAAACCAGAGGTTTCAAGAATTATTCGTTTTCCCAGTGCGAAGAAGAACCATAAAGAATCTTTTTTTTTAATTGAAAACAAACAAAAGCTTTGGGATGGAGGTGGTAACGAATGATTCATATTTTTGTTAGAATCATTTTGTTTTTTTCTTGTTTTTGGTTCCTGAATTGAGAAAGAAACCAATGAGTTTCGAAACAGGATTGATTTCGAGAGAGATTGAAAGATCGAGAAGAAGAAAAGAAGAAGCGAAACTCTCGACGGATTTCGATCAGCTGTCATGTTCTCCGTGAGCTCACTCCAAGAGAAACGTTACACTAAAAGATCAACATGTGGGCGAACGCTTGAACTTGTTCTCAGCACATTTCATTTGGTACTTGACTGATGGGAAATTTGAAAGAAAACTATAATACCGTAAAACCTGTAATAGAAGGGCACCCAAATTGTCAAGCAGAAGCTATTTAACTTTTCTTGGTTTTTAGGCGTTATTCTGGTACAAAAAAGCTGTGGAAGAGAAACGCTTGTGGGCCGTGGCTGTAGGTAACACAGCGAAAACTACCGTAACCTAAAAATGTTTTTGTTTTCATTATCCAGCGTTTTCAGTCAACATTTCCTCTATCAAAAATTTTAATTTTCCGGCACAATAGACTAAAATTATCACTCTGCAGAGCTCTGGTCTAACTTCAATGCAAGTTGTGGCCGGAAATTCAAAAATTATCGTCGTTCGAGCAGCAACAATATTTAAAATTAATGCATGCGCCTTTAATAAAGCAGCTAGCAATTAATTTAATTTCTGCCTTATTTCCTAAACTGTTCGCTCGTTTTGTCCATTCTCGTCTGATTCTCATGAGTCTTTAATTTATTTCCCTGATAAAATAGAAGAAAAGTCAAATATGGGTCCTAAATAAATTAATAGCGAGGTACGGTATTAAAGGCGCATGCGTTCTACAGTAACCTAAAAAAACAGCTACAGTAACCTAAAAATATTTTTAGTTTTCGCATTTTTTGCCGATTTTTGTCAGTTTGAGGTTTTTTTTTCACTATCAAATTGTTTTATTTTTCGACGATTCTTTGGGGAAAGACAAAGAAAAAATCCGGAAAATAAAAACTCTTTTGGGTTACGGTAGTTGTCGTTGTGGGACCTTCGGACTTATTCACGGCTCCATTTTTTGTATCAGAACAATAAGACAAACACTGACAGGTACCGAGATAACTTGGCTCAAATTTAGGGGATCTTCTATTAGAGGTATTGAACATTCAAACCATAAAAGGGAAAGAAAACGCTTCCCGAATTTTCAGTTGCAAATACGGAAAATAGATGAGATCTTCTTAAGTAAAAGCGATAGAGATCATCCCGACTCGCAAACTTCTCTATTGAGGTTGTGATCCTATCTTGTCTGTGTTTCACATTGACATCCTCCATGAGACACCTCCGATTCGACCTGTTTTTTTCCAGATTATCATAAAAGCTGAATTGGGTGATACATTCACAAAACTATAATTAAGAGAGAAGAGAACAATAAATGTTTCATTACGTCATTCATAAAATGATACTGAGAAAAAGCAATGGGGGAAAACGGAGAGGTTTTGGGAAGCATCGGAAGATGGGTATTCTTTAAAATGAATAGGTTATTGCACAGACAATAGAAAAAGAGACTAATTTTTCAAAAAAACAAAAAACTATTGGAGAGATTTTTAACCTTCCACAAATGAAGTTGGTAACCGTAGGCTGGGACATTTTCTGAGGACACAATTGCACAAAACGTCCTGGCGAAAATTTGGACGACGTGTTGGAAAAAATGAGGGAGAATAATACAGCGAGATGGGGGAGAATGGAGGTCGAAACATCGTGACTCACAACACTGAGAAAATGTATTTGATAGGGAGAGTCGCTGAGATTCAAAAAAGCTAAGATGCAAAGTTAGTTGTAACAGAAGAACATGAGAAGAAGAAGTTAAATTTGGGAACAATAAACATGAGAAAGAAAACGATTAAATAACATGACATGGTATAAGGGGGAAAATGCATTATATCAGCAGTGTACTGCAAAATCAGAATAGGATGATGTCGCTCAAAGATTGGTTTCCGTCATTCTGGCACGCTTGCTAGAAGGTTCACCTAGAAAAAAAAATACTATAAAAACTGGAAAATACGGAGTAAACTTACAGGTTCCGTCTTGATTAAAAAACGAAGTTCGTGCGTGTCGATCATTAGCTAACGAACTCATTATATCTCCGATGATATGTGGCTTTGTTCTTGTCAAATCCGTGAATCCTTCTGACTAAAAGAATAACGCAATTAGTGAAAACAAAACCTTATCAGAATACTCACAGCTATAACGGCGTTTGCATTCAAGCAAATGAATTTGATAGCCTCTTTCTTGAATTCAGTCATATTGTAGAGATCAGCATGAGCGAGTTGCTTGCAAACCGTCTCAGCGGAGAGGCCGTTCTTCATTGCCTAGAAACTTGAAAGTTAAACAATAGATACAAATTGGGCGAATGAGTTCGTCTTACCGCTTCTGCTAAATTCTTCAGGCCAGGAAGTGCGAAACGATCGGCTGCCGCTAGGATTTCAAGCGCATATCCTCCCATTTTGGTACATGTTCCTGAGTAAATATAGTTCAGCAGTTGTTGGACGACTTCGTATTCTATTTCTCCCAACACAACACGAGAATTCTGCGATTCGGCGGTGTGAGACTCCATCATGGCCGCAAAAACAGGAGATCGAGCCGCGAGAATCGCTTTGTGAGCTTTCAGTTCTCTTCCTTCTATAACGAAAGTGAAATCCGCATGTTTGCCACTTCGAAACAAGTTTTCAAGATCTTTCGTAACTTCGGTGGGTTTCGGCATGTCTGGTGGGATGTAGCGAACAGTTTGAGAAGCTCTGAAAATCCACCTGGGTTGACTTGACTTTCAATAAAAATACTCACTTTGTCACTGTATCAAATGTAATGAAAATGCTCAACGAGAGATACAAATCGTCGCCTGGTTGGACATGGCTCATTAAAACTTCTCGGCGAATGTACTCAAAATATCCATGAAGCTGAAAATTTTCGGGTTACTTACAGTAATAAAAGCAACCAAGAAAACTCACTTGTTGCGTTCCCGAGTAGACCGTGGTTGGAGTTTCTTCGCCTCTCTCATTGTGAACAGCAAACTTGAATTTCGCTTTGAATGTTGGTGATCCCGTATGAGTACTCTGATTGGTGAAACACTGAAATTCCATGGTTTAAGGAAATAGAGAAAAGTTTTGTTGAACCTGGAAGAATGTAAAGTCTTTATTCGACTCTTTATTTCCTTGTGGATGTAGTCTAATTCGGAAAGTGATGTCCGGCAAATCAGGAAGAGCTGCAGAGCCCGATGGCTGGCTTGTTGGCTGGATCTGTAACTTTTGGATCATGATTTGGGAAAACAGGAACGGTTTTATGAGCTTTATACTGGTACAAAAAAGCATTTGGAGCATTTTCGATGAAATTAACTTACAGCCATATCTTTTATCTTTGCACTTGTCTCCAGATACCTGCAATCAAGTTGAGAGAAACCACGAATTGTCCACAGGTGACTGAAAAGTATGGAAAATAAACCAAATCTTTCAAAAATCAATCATTCAACTAACCCATGTGTGACTGATCTGACTTCAGAAGTTGACCAGCTATCCGCCTGATTTCTCAACTGTGTCAATGTGTCCATTTTTCTGGAAACAAAACGGTAAAATCATGCGAAACAGTGACGATTATGAGAAAATGAGAAAATGAGTCAACGAGTTACTAAGATAGTGTCATAAATAATGGGTAGAACTCTGACAACAAAGATCAGGAATGATGACTAATAAACTCGATTTCTAGCTCAAAGCAGGAGAAAAAGAAATATTGCATGCTTTTTTGTGAAAACAAGCGCAACGGAAAGAAATTTAAGAGAGGGAGAGAGATGGAGAAATTGGTTGGGTAACGAAACATTGTAGTTGCGCACGATTATGAAATAAAAAGTGTAGTTTTGTAGTCACTATTCATATACTTTGTGTTTTTCGCACATCGGGATTAGAATAAGAAAGAAGATAGATTTTATTATCAACAGGTATAATTTTTTAGCCTGTTTGATGGAAAGATGAAGAGCACTGAGATGCCATCAGCCTATAAAAAAACTTTTTCGTAATTAAAAACTACCACCGCGTGTTTGCGGACTAAGAACACATTACGGTGTTTTGCACAGAATCTGCAAATACGCAGGTGACAGTATTTTTTTTCTCGATCTGCATTACTATGTCTCCAGAACGCTACGTGAATTTTCATGACTCTGAATCATCTGAAATCATGAAAATCATGAACTACGTGCCAACGAGCGTATAACTAAACTATGCGCGAGAGCACATGTTGGCTCATCCGTCCGAAGAAACATCAGGAACATAGAGCACGGAGTCGCAGACATATCAAAAAGCCCATTGCACCTCCGCGCATTTCTCTTATTCGGTGGAACTTCGGTCCTTCGCCCCCTATGTTTGCGCTCCAAACAATATACGATATTTTTGACAATATGTGGTTGATTGGTTTAGACGAGTGAAAACAGAATATATGAAAGATGGGTGAAGAGAGGGGTGGAGGGGAAGTCAAGAAGCTGCGAAAACAGCTATTTGTGACAGCTGGATTAGGCATCGAGGCAGGCGCGCGGACGGAAGTTTTGGACGTCAATTGTGGAACAGAAGACCGTCGAATTATATCAAAACACGCGATGATTCGATTTTTTTCTCCTGCATCAACACTCTCATGACCGACCGTTCACAAAGTCATAACTTTCCAAAGACCAACAGTTCACGACCGTTTTTCGAATCTCAAAGTTAGATCGTTTCAGCGAAAAATGTTCTCCAAGATGGTGGAATGAGAAATCGATTACCCCAATAAATGAACAGAGATCAAATTCGGGTCAAAAGTCATTAAAGCAAGTGCTGTTCGATGCTTGTTGACACACAGATCGATTCGATGGAAAAAGTATAGCATAGTAATGCTTGCTAGATCAGTGAACAAAAAGAAAATCAACCGGGGTCTGTTTGGATGGAAGACTGAGGAGAGTAGTTGTGAACAAGATTCGCGACTGTGTTTTTGCTTTTCACCTTCCTCTCTTACTTTTCTTTCCGCATTCGAACAAATATTTTTGTTTTCATTGCCTGAGACTGCCGTATTTTTCTTCGCGTTGCTTTCCCCCGGACTATGAAGCTTTTCTCTGAAACGACGATGACAGGACAAAACCCAGAACGTTATCTATCAAATCTAGACATTTATCCTTTTGGAGATCTTGGAGACCAGCGCTACTAAAAATCAATATTTTTCACTAATCTTTTGTAATTAATGTTAAAGTAGGAAAAAGAGGGAAAGGTCTGAAAAGCACATTTTTTAGATAGTAGAAGAGAGGAAATAAAAAAAAACTACTTTGGATGAAAGACGCAAAGGACAGCAATGAAAATCTAAGGAAAAAGAGTGCAGCGTCATTCCTGATCGCTGTGATTCCTATGTATGGACATTCTAAGTCTTCTGAGTCACGCCCCGCTAAGAAGAAACGTGCTATAAGATCAGAAAAACAGCGATATGGATTGATTTTTTGGTAAAATTCATGAATGGTTTAATAAAACAATCGTTGTGAAAGCAGAAATCTGCTGGTGAGAGAAAGAGAGATTACATTTAAAAAAAAAAGGGAAAAGGGCGTCACAACTAGAGCAAAGTCTGCGGGTTGGAGCTGAATTAGAGCCGGGAAGTAGAGTGAAAGAGATAGAGAAACACAATAAAAAGGTCACATGTAGAAAAGAGTTCAAATGGATCAAAGAAGGGTAGGCGAAAAAAATTCAAAAAAAAAATTTCAACCTGCTGATCGTCAGCACTGGAAAAGATAGCGAACATTTCGATAAGTAACACGGGTGCGACGGCCACCATGAATCACTAATACTGCTGCTGCTGCTGCTCATCTACATTTCTGGGACAAGAGATCGAAATGTGAACCTATCGGACGACCAGGACTGCCCACACTCGGGCCCACTTATTACAAAAGATTGCGAAATGGAATGAAACGCAGACGCAACGACAAAGCGAGGCGGACGACTGAAGATCGAAATGTATGTAGAGTGGAGGAGAGGAAAGGACGACGTGAGAAATGGAGGACGACGCCAAAGCAGCAGTAGACGTTTTTGATCTTCGACTCTGCTCACGCTTCTTGACCTTCTGGTCCTCTCCTCGGGTGTGTCTGAATTTCAGACAAAATTATTGGTCGAATCAAAAATCGATCTCTCGTCCTTCCTCTTCTTATCATTCACTCGCTTATCACAGTTAAAACTGAACTCTGCCCGAGGCCAGAACTCACATGTGTACCCGCTAAAAATGGCGAACACTGAATTTTTTAATATGTGAAACACGCGGAAGAGAATGGCAGAGCACCGAGAGCGCCCCGGAAGTGCTAGCAGAAGATGTACTTGTCTATTTAACTAAATCGGAAAGTATATGACTGAAAACATCACGAGAATACCACCAAAATATTTTTATTTCTTCATATTTTGAATTTTGCATTAGGTCAGCACCTGACGTGAATGGCGAAATTATTGTGTACATACTTGAAAAGCCCGAGATTGAAGTTAACCCAAAAACTGGTGTTGGGAAAGAAATACAATGCTTCTTTTTTGAAAACAAGGACAACAGCTGGAACTCGGATATGATATTTCATGAAAAAGGAGATGCAGGAGAAAATTCGGAGGCGGGGCAGTTGGAAAACTTGAGTAAACTGGGTAGATCTTCTGTTTACACGGAATCGACTGGGGCTACGGTGATGGTCGTGGTCGATAGCAAAACATTCGGCGGCCGTGGTGCGATGAACGCGAAGAAGAAGAAGAAGAAGAAGAAGAAGAAAAAGAAGACAAAACGAGCGGCCGGGGGGCATGGAGAGGAGACGAAACAAGTTTGTGTTCGACGTCCCGAAAACAGCTTCGTTCCACGACCCACCACGAATTTATCGTGTCTCTGTGTGGCTGGTAGCCCTCCCGAGTGGTCAACAAAATGACTGATTTTTGTTTTTTGTTAGTGTCGACATCATCAAAACATTATATTTTTGTGCCGACGCGACGCAAAGCTCAAACGAACGACGCGCATTCGTAAAGCTTTGAACATTCTCGTAACAGCAAAAAGTGCAACTGGACGGCGATTCTAGAAGCTGTCCGTTCCATCTAGCGTCACTCAAAACGAATGCTGGATCTCAATTCACAGTTCAAGATTTCCAAAATACTGGGAATAAAAAAAAATAAGAGGAAATCGGATGCTGGAACACACACCAAAGACAAAAATACTCTTCGGGTTTTTCCCTCTTTCAGTCGGTATAGACAGTGATGAAAAATATTTTTGTGCGCCCCAAACATTCTCTTCCTCGGCAACTCGAATAATATAAATATTTTTGTTTTTTGACAAAAATGACCGCAGTCGCGCCGCTCTACGGGCCCGTGTTTTTACTTTTCAGAATCGCTTCTTCTGGAAAACACATACGAGTATACTTACTACACAAGACATTATTAGGAACACCGACCAGCCGACCGAACAGCGCCACAAAAACGGAAAAGACGACGAAAGCTGTTTATGCAGGGGAACAAGGAAATAGTCGGCGATAAATTCTACGAAAGCTGAGTCCACACCGTATACTCAGTAATATCTGACGACGGTGATCAACGTAAATATGGGAAAAATTGGAGAAAAATAAGCATTTGAGATTCCAAAAACGAGAATTCGAAATTTTTTCGAAAACAAACTGCATACCGTAGTCTTTCAAGGCGCAAGACTGTGGTCGATATTGTATCATTGCAAATGTTCCTTCATAAAAGTATACGGTATCTGTTATTTTTGCCTTTTTGGCCCAGGCTTTTTCATTAATTTCTTGGCAAAAAATTTTGAAATTAAAAAAAAGTCCATAAATTTCAAAAAACGAAGAATAGTTCTTCAAGAATTCGAAAAAATCTAAAATTTGCAAAAACAAATTGAGTACCGTATTCCTTCAAGGCGCAGAACTTTTCTCAAAATTACGCTGTTATAAATGCTCCTTTCAAAAAGTGTACGGTACACAGTTTTTCGCCAAAAAAATTTGGAAAGGAATTTTTTAGTAAAGGTTTTTTTTTTGAAATTTTCGAAATTTTCGGAATTTTTCCCAATTTGGAAACCCTGGGATTCTTCAAATATTAGGCCAATACACCGGCTTCCATTTTTCTCAAAACATGCGATTCTATAACGTATGCCTCAAAACAAATTAGGACAGAACAAAACGTTGTTTTTTGAGATGCGAGTTTTTACAGCGACGAATAAAATGAACAAATTTGGAGAAAGCTAAGTATGTGAAAAACAACGAATACTTCTTCCCGAGGATGGGCGACAAACGAAACTTGCCGAGAGCCCATAACATATGGTACTATTTTTGAGTCGACTTGTTTTTTGACCAAGATAAGCGAGAGCTTCGGTAATTCCATCCTTCGAAAGCAATTCCTTTTTTCCATCAAAATCCAATAACTTCTGATGAAAGATCATCCGATCATAATAATTGCAAAATCCATAAATACAAAATAAAAACAATTTCGTCACCTGAAAAAAGCTCCTCCATTTTTTCCATCTTTACCGCACTGATGTTTTCCCGGATGACTAAACCCATCGTCTGGTTTTACAGCTATTTGAATGAAAACCTTATAAAACTATGCCAAGAAAAACAAGATTTTCAAAAACAACATTGCCAATTCTTATGTCTGATGGGTATGCGCGCTGTTGTTGAAAACAATCAAAATCGGTGTTCTTGTTTAAAACACGGAAGCAGAGAGAGAGAGAGAGGGGGACCAGTTGTTGTTATTCAAAACTAGTATGTATGACTCTCTGAATTTCGAAATTTCTATATTTGGGAATTTCAAGAATACAGAAAACCCCTATAGCATTTTCATTCATTTTCAAACATAATGTTTGTGGTTGGAAAGTTCTAGAGCTCCACACAGTACTCTCGAACAACCTATCTCTAGGCTACTAAAAATAATTTTTGATTCCAGAAAAAAAAAGAAAAAAAGATAGCACTAGCCAAGGGTTGAACCCAAAACCATCTGATTAATAGCCAACAGTGTATACCACTAGGCCACCCATGCACTTTAGAAAAACAAAGAGAGAATGCAATTATAACATGGGGCACGCGTGAAAAATTCAAAAAATTTTAATTATTATAATTTGGGAAATTTAGCGAAAGAAAATTTCACGTTTTGAAAAAAACACCTTTTTTGAGTGAAAAAATGGAGCAAAGAGATAAGAATCTCCCAGAATTTTTTGCATATAAGGGGAGAGAGAAACAGTGAGAATCAGTCAGTTCACCAGCTTCAGCAGGAGCTGGAACTCTGGGTCCTGGAACTCTGGGTCCTGGGTCCTGGGTCCTGGGTCCTGGGTCCTGGGTCCTGGGTCCTGGGTCCTGGGTCCTGGGTCCTGGGTCCTGGGTCCTGGGTCCTGGGTCCTGGGTCCTGGGTCCTGGGTCCTGGGTCCTGGGTCCTGGGTCCTGGGTCCTGGGTCCTGGGTCCTGGGTCCTGGGTCCTGGGTCCTGGTGAAGGTGGAATCGGAGCTGGTGGATGTTGAATCAAACGATCGGAGCTGGTGGAGGTGGAATCGGAGGATCTGAGCTGGTGTAGGTGGATTCGGAGCTGGTGGATGTGGAATCGGAGCTGGTGGAGGTGGAATCGGAGCTGTTGGAAGTGGAATCGGAGCTGGTGAAGGTGGAATCGGAGCTGGTGGAGGTGGAATCGGAGGATCTGAGCTGGTGTAGGTGGATTCGGAGCTGGTGGATGTGGAATCGGAGCTGGTGGAGGTGGAATCGGAGCTGGTGGAGGTGGAATCGGAGCTGGTGAAGGTGGAATCGGAGGATCTGAGCTGGTGTAGGTGGATTCGGAGCTGGTGGATGTGGAATCGGAGCTGGTGGAGGTGGAATCGGAGCTGGTGGAGGTGGAATCGGAGCTGGTGGAGGTGGAATCGGAGCTGGTGGATGTGGAATCGGAGCTGGTGAAGGTGGAATCGGAGCGGGTGGATGTGGAATCGGAGCTGCTGGAAATGGAATCAGAGCTGCTGGAGGTGGAATCGGAGCTGGTGGAGGTGGAATCGGAGCTGGTGGAGATGGAATCAGAGCTGCTGGAAATGGAATCAGAGCTGCTGGAGGTGGAATCAGAGCTGGTGGAGGTGGAATCGGAGCTGGTGGATCTGGAATCAGAGCTGGTGGACGTGGAATCGGAGGATCGGAGCTGGTGGATGTGGAATCGGAGCTGCTGGAAATGGAATCAGAGCTGCTGGAAATGGAATCAGAGCTGCTGGAGGTGGAATCAGAGCTGGTGGAGGTGGAATCGGAGCTGGTGGACGTGGAATCGGAGGATCGGAGCTGGTGGATGTGGAATCGGAGCTGCTGGAAATGGAATCAGAGCTGCTGGAGGTGGAATCGGAGCTGGTTGAGGTGGAATCGGAGCTGGTGGAGATGGAATCAGAGCTGCTGGAAATGGAATCAGAGCTGCTGGAGGTGGAATCAGAGCTGGTGGAGGTGGAATCGGAGCTGGTGGATCTGGAATCAGAGCTGGTGGACGTGGAATCGGAGGATCGGAGCTGGTGGATGTGGAATCGGAGCTGCTGGAAATGGAATCAGAGCTGCTGGAGGTGGAATCGGAGCTGGTGGAGGTGGAATCGGAGCTGGTGGAGATGGAATCGGAGCTGGTGGAGATGGAATCAGAGCTGCTGGAGGTGGAATCGGAGCTGGTGGAGATGGAATCGGAGCTGGTGGAGATGGAATCAGAGCTGCTGGAGGTGGAATCAGAGCTGGTGGAGGTGGAATCGGAGCTGGTGATGGTGGAATCGGAGCTGGTGGAGGTGGAATCGGAGCTGGTGGATCTGGAATCGGAGCTGGTGATGGTGGAATCGGAGCTGGTGGATCTGGAATCGGAGCTGGTGATGGTGGAATCGGAGCTGGTGAATGTGGAATCGGAGCTGGTGGATGTGGAATCGAAGCTGGTGGAGGTGGAATCGGAGCTGGTGGAGATGGAATCGGAGCTGGTGGAGGTGGAATCGGAGCTGGTGAAGGTGGAATCGGAGCTGGTGTAGGTGGATTCGGAGCTGGTGGAGGTGGAATCGGAGCTGGTGGACGTGGAATCGGAGCTGGTGGAGGTGGAATCGGAGCTGGTGGAGGTGGAATCAGAGCTGGTGGAGGTGGAATCGGAGCTGGTGGATCTGGAATCGGAGCTGGTGATGATGGAATCGGAGCTGGTGGATCTGGAATCGGAGCTGGTGATGGTGGAATCGGAGCTGGTGAAGGTGGAATCGGAGCTGGTGGATGTGGAATCGAAGGATCGGAGCTGGTGGAGGTGGAACCCGAGGATCGGAGCTGGTGTAGGTGGATTCGGAGCTGGTGGAGGTGGAATCGGAGCTGGTGGACGTGGAATCAGAGCTGGTGGAGGTGGAATCGGAGCTGGTGGAGGTGGAATCAGAGCTGGTGATGGTGGAATCGGAGCTGGTGGAATCGGAGCTGGTGGATCTGGAATCGGAGCTGGTGGATGTGGAATCGAAGGTTCGGAGCTGGTGGAGGTGGAACCGGAGGATCGGAGCTGGTGTAGGTGGATTCGGAGCTGGTGGATGTGGAATCGGAGCTGGTGGAGGTGGAATCGGAGCTGGTGGAGGTGGAATCGGAGCTGGTGAAGGTGGAATCGGAGCTGGTGGACGTGGAATCGGAGCTGGTGGAGGTGGAATCGGAGCTGGTGGAGGTGGAATCGGAGAATCGAAGCTGGTAGAGACGGATTCGGAGCTGGTGGATGTGGAATCGGAGCTGGTTTACATGGGATCGGTAGCTGGTGGAGAACATTCTGAAAATGCCGAGAGCTAGATATTCTAAAGCTTTTAACTTTTACAAGAGTCTTACAAGAATAAAAAGACAAGTTCCACGGTTGTTTGAGAGTACTGTTTGGAGTTCTAGAATTTGGCTTATATATTTCCCATTTCTTCTGTATTAACATATTCATTTTATTAAAACCCGTATCAACATTTTAAATGCATTTGAATAATACAAAGCAACAAGCGTCCAATAAATACATTTTAAAAAAGCGATTCTAGAGCCACTGATTCCGAAGCTGTGTGAAATATTCATCCGTCTCTTTGGCCGCCATTTGGCACGGTTTTTCGCTGAGCGTTTCGGGAAAAGGAGATACTGGATTCAAAATTCTCAGCTGAAATTCCAATAATTGAAATTACAGTTTTCACTATACCTACCTTTGTGAAAGCTAATTTGAGTGCAAGTCTGAATTGAGGGACCAAATAATAGAAAAGGAAGAAAACAAGTGATCCATATCTGAAAATTTAACTGAAAATTTCTGACGACTTCTCATTTGGAAGGCTTACGTCAGGACGCAAAAGTTGAAAAAAGTAGCAGCTACATTCAAAAATGATTGGGAGAAGTTGAAGTTGTCAAGAGCAGCAGATGCAGTTGATAACAAATTGAAAAGTGCAACCACATTGATAATAGTTTTCATGAGCTGGATATTCACATTTTAGATGTTTTTTTCACAAAAAAAAACATACCTCACAGACCCGAATGTTTTCTGAAATCTGAAATCGTTCAGCCAATGAATATTCTCTTTTGCTTTTCCGCAAATTTGAACTTTCATGAAGTCTTGTATAATTGTACTTTTCGATTACTGCCAGGACAACAGAGGATATACCATTGATAACAAGAACGATTATATGGTAGACTAATGTAGATTCGGCTGGAATAAAAAATGGTTTAGAGAGACTTTAAGTTTCAAAAGACTTACACTGATGGTAGAGAAAGGAAAGTAGAGCACTACTTCCAGCAGATGTTGTGAGTAACAGTATACTGATATAATGGCGACTTCGTTTCTCATAATCCGAGAGAAAATATGAAGCACAGCATCGTTCAATCACAAATCCAGGTAGAGAAAATGAAACTGAAAACAATTGGGTCAAGAAGTCTTCCACTGACAGCCACGGTCAAAAATATACACAAAAAATTATTTTTCAGTGGATTTCTGGCTATTTTGACCATTTTCAGAAGTCTGGAGCTCGGCTCTCAAGTTTCCAATCATATTGAAAATTCTAGAGAGTGTAGAACAGATCTAGATTGAGAACTTTGAATATACATAATTTTGAAGATTCCTGGTTTTTTAGATATTCGCCGGTTTCTGAAAGACACCTTTTTTTGGCTGGTCTTTCTACTGAAAAGGTGAAAAAAGCAGGTATTTTTCAGTAATCTGCAAAACTGAACTAGGAATTTTCAAAAAAACTAGGAATTTTCAAAAAATTTACTGAATGCAAAGTTTTCAATCAAGGTCTGTTTTACATTTTCCAAAATTTTCAAAGAGATTAAAAACTTGACAGTCAAGCTCCACCTCTTGAAAATGGGCAAAACGGCAGAAAATCAATTCAAAAATACGTTTTTGTATATCTTATTGACCGACACTCTGTTTCGGTTCTTATGAAAGATATCAAAAAGTGATCAACAGACAAAATCTTTATCATGATATCAACAATGTTTTGTCAGTTGACCACTTCTTGATATCTTTTACAGAAACCGAGAAAAATTGAAAGGGCCCTTCTATTACAGGTTTTACGGCAAAACTCACCGAAAAAATAGCATGTACAGCGAGCCAACGATGCGTAGTAAAATGCTGAAAATCCAATATTCTTTGTTCATCAAAACTCAAAATTCCAATTCTTACCCAATCCATTTTCCTCTGAATTAAATATCAAAAAAATTTGAACACTTCGAGATGTCAATTGAATGAGGTACTCTACAACCGCAGCTCTCACACAATTCTGAAGGTTCTGATGGAATATTCTGTGTTGGAAAAGTTGATAGCCCAGGAATATAATTGGAGGATAGCTGAAATTTTAAAGGTAAGAGATTTGAACAACATTTTAGAAAAATCACCTGAAGCAAATACAAGCAAATTCAAAATATGTCAGGATTTGGTAATAAACCCAAGTGTCATCTAACTTTGATTGATTGGAGTTGTAGTAGACCAGGTAGTGCATGACTGTTATGTTCTGAAACGAGGGTAATGATCAGTTCAAGAAAAGAGAAGATAACAAATTCTAGACATATAACAATGGTTGGCTGATCATGAAACAAGTCACGAACGCCTTCGTGTGAAAAATAAAAGATCAAACATTTTGATATTCTAAATTCACATTCTAATTGAAAAATTGTTCGGGTACTGTAGAACTACGAGAAGCTGAACACTTCTTTATTGTTAGATTAGAAGACCATCCCACACTTGCATTGTGAGCCAATTTATCTCTGTTTCTGTGAAAGATATCAAAAAGTGATTAACTGAAAAAATGTTGTTGATTTTGTGATAAACATTTTGTTAGTTGATCATTTTTGATATCTATTATTAGTTTGAAGCAGTAAATTAATAGCATTCTCAACTTCTCTAGTCTATAGCTTTCAGCAGTTCCTTATTTATTATAAAGAGGCTTTAAAGCTATTCTGAGAAATCGAAAACGACTTTTGATATTGTTTTTTGGTTTTCTGATATTTCTGATCTTGGCTTAAAAAGATTAGTAGTATAGTTAGAAAAAAGCGTTCCACTATGAAAGGTATACATGAAAAATAAAACTTTGATTTCAAAGATGAGCAGGTGAAATTGAAAAGATCAGAATTTCTAAACATAGAATTTCTAAATTCTTGACGTATATTTTGAATCTCCAGAATTTTCCAGATTCTCATGTGAATTGTGTGTTTTGACAAATAAGTCCAATCGAATTAGAGAGTCATAATCAATCAAAATTTGGCACTATATTCGGTGCGTGGGGGTAGAATGGAAACGGATCGAGTTATTAGATTTAGATGAGTAGGGCAGAAAACAAATAACTATGAAACAAATAACTCCAAAACCTAATAGAACACATCCCCAACCCGTCAACTTTGAGTCCATATATCTCATTTTCTGGAAAAGTTACTAAGAAGTGGTCAACTGACAAAATGTTAATCATAATTTAATAATATTTTATCCATTTACTACTTTTTGATATCTCTTACAGGGACCGAGATATGTAGGTTTTAAATTGACGGTTTGGATGGATTTTTATTATAGGGGTTACGGTGAAAAGAAAAGAACTAGAAAGTTGAAGTTTGATTCTCAGCTCAAAAAATAAGATTCATCATAATTTCATTCAGATAATTAGTCAACCGATGGGAAAAAAACTGAATAAAAAATGATCATCCAGTCAAGCAGAAGATTGATTTTTTAGTATTTTATTATTTTTGGTTACTTCTTTGAACTAGATTTTCAATAAGAATAAATTATTGATATATTATAGATCTAACTTAAGAAAACATGTATTATTTTGCATTTTATTTTCCTGGAACCAAAATCGGTAGACCACCATTGCCACCTGCCTATTTACTACACTATTTTTGTTACCAACCCCACTTAACCGAATAAAATTACTCACCTCTCCGTCGATTGTTTTCATGATCCGAAGGAGTTTCCAGAATTTAGAACCAAATCTGAAAAATTTAGCATCATATTGACAAAATAATCATCTTCAAGAATATACGAATTCCAAAGTTGCGGGGTTATATTCTTTGTGTTCAAATTTGCGATCTATTAGCATCTTTTAGGTGGGTTGCAGTTCAATTTTCAGGTGCGTTCTTTTTACGTTTTCAAGATTAACTCATAGAAATTCGATTTTGACCTCAAATTTCATTTTCGTGGGAACATTTCAGGCAAACTTTTCAGATCTTTGGGTAATTTGAAAATCGGGGTTTTAGTTATAAAACAACTGGGTTCACTCAAAAAAGTTATCTTAAATTTCAATTACTATCTGAGAGTCTATAGAAATTGGTTTCTGTCATTGTATCTACTAGTTAGCAGAGATGTCTGGTGTGAATTTTTTGAGAAACGGAATCCGGAAACCGGAATAAAATAATTTTTACGGAATCCGGAAACCGGAATAAAATAATTTTTACGGAATCCGGATAAATAAAAATTTCCCGGAATCCGGAATCCGGAATACGGAATGAAACTAATCTTCCGGAATCCGGAATACGGAATGAAACTAATTTTCCAGAATCCGGAATAAGGAATCCGGAATTTCAAGTTGTAGAAATGGGCAGGAAATTTCTAAAAACACATATCGTGCTATATTTTTCTATTTTTATTGCAGAAGTTTAAAAAAGTTAGAGAATTCTTGCTAATTAAGAAATATGCTTAAAATCCGGAATGAAAGTTTTTCTGGAAATCCGGAATCCGGAACCCAGGGAAATGAAAATTTTCCGGAATCCGGAATACGGAATCCGGAGAAACATATTTTTCACGGAATCCGGAATCCGGATATTTTTGATATTTAGGTTCAGATTTTTCACTGACTACGAGAAAATCAGTAAAGCTCACTACCAGAAAAAATAATCATTGGAAAAGTTTCTCATAAGACCTGTCAAAACCTAAGAAAATATCAGATAAATTGAGCTGTCAATCATTCTAAACATTTGTTTCTAGATGCCCAAACGAACGAAAAAAAAGAGGTCACTGGTTCTGAAGGATGGGAAGGATCACTTCACAATTTAATATCGATCATCGGGACCAATTGAGATTCGCATGATGCTCTTGAAAACAATGGGACCAAACAAGAGAAGCGACATCATCGATAAACAGAAATCTCAATTTTCTCGCTCATTTGAAACCGGAGAAGCATTCGATTATAATAAATACGATTTCTGATTATTGAGATTTTTGGTTAAAAATGGAAAAGTTCGGTGGGATTGCAAAAGCTCAAAAGGGTTGAGGAAGGCGTGATCATTCCCACGACAACAGCAATTTTTGGATAGAGTCGGAAAAGGAGAATAAGGAGAGTGGAGCAGGAAGAAGAAGAATTTTGGGAAGGGAATATAAGGAATATGGGTCAAAGGTTTTTGGTTTGCGAATTTGCAAATGAGATCAAAAGATCCAAAAAAGGGGATGATTTCATTGAAAATAAATGAGGATTCCAGAAAGGAAATTGAAATGAGGAAGGGTCCAAACTAAATACACAAAAGTTGACCTCCACACAGATTTTGGACCAACTGAAGATTGAATTTCTCTCCTTCTGAAAATTCTTTACTCTAATGGCATGAGAACTATGAGATAAAAGCCCACTTGAAGACGTTGGTGGCACATGGTCCGCCGGATTTAGAATGTATTGGGATGATTTGATATGGGAAGTTGGGAACAAACAATTACCGTAAACCTGTAAATAAAAAGCCACCCTAACTTTAAACTTTGACCCAATTTATCTCGATTCCTGTGAAAGATATGAAAAAGTTGTCAACTGATAAATCCTTTATCATAACATCAGAAATGTTTCCTCAGTTGACACATTTTTGGTATCTCTTATTGAAACTGAGTTAATATGTAGAGCTTAAACTTGAGAGTGTGGGGCTCTTTTATTACAGGTTTTACGGTAGGTTAACATTGAAACCAGCTGTATTTGTGAGATGTCAAATGAGGATCAAAACCCGGAGATAGTGGATAACATTGTATATAACAAATGTTTCCACAAAATGTGAGAGTTAGTTTACTGGAATGTGATCTTACAGTACACTAACTTTTTCGGGGAATCTGGAATGACACTAATTCTTCCGGAATCCAGAATCCGGAATACTGTCTCCGGAATTTTGAGGTCTTTTGAGGTCGTTGGGCAGAAAAAAAATGTAAAAAACACATTTTGTGCTATATTTTCCCATTTTTAGTCGCTAAAATTCAAAAACGGCAGAGAATTCATGCAAAATAACACATTGTCTGGATAATCCGGAACAAAAAATTTTCCGGAATCTGGAATACGGACTCCGGACAAAAATATTTTTCACGGAATCCGGAATACGGAATCTGGACAAAAATATTTTAACGGAATCCGGAAGGAAAAAAGCACGGAATCCGAAATCCGGACATCTCTGAACGTCACCATCATTTCCATCAAAACACAACTCAATGCAGCATATGTTTGTGTGAGAAAATCCCATGAAGTTGTAGGTTACAAAAACTTGATTTCTGGAAATAATGTTTTCTTCATGCATCATGTGAGTTTCCGGAACTGACTACGTTGGGAAACTTTTGATTATTTATCAAAATTACCTAAAAATTCAACAGTTCCAACTCCGTAAAACCTGTAATAGAATGCCCCATAACTTCCAACTTTGAGCCATTTTATCTCGGTTTCCTCAAAAGATATCAAAAAGTGCTCAACTGATAAAATGTATATTATAACATCACAAACACTTTGTCAATTAACCACTTTTTGATATCTTTTACAGGAACCGAGATAAATTGGCTCAAAGAGCGTTTTTAGGGTAGCCTTCTATTAGAGTGTTTACGGTATTTTACTCCAACTGGAATTGAGTCATTGGAATTAATTAAAATCAGTTTGACATTTTTAATTATGCTCAAGAATCTATTCTCCTGAAACATCTGAGTTTTTATGTTTATTTGTTATCAAAAGTGAGTAGTACATAAGATATTTCCAGTAATACAGACAATGTGGGAATTCAGATTAGAAACAATGCGATGTGAGTGAAACAATGATAATAAAATGGAATCAATTGATTATTTCTTAACATCATCCAAGACAACGTTTCTCGGACGAAGTGGAATGACTCTCAAATCATTGAGAACATCGGTGGTACGTTGAACGAGATACTTCTTGATGCAGTTGAAGGATGCTCTGGAAAAAAGATATCATTTTATCACTTAAACATATTTTAGGACTTAATACTTACTTGAGAATTTTCTTGAAAATAAGAGTGTCATTGACGCGCTCTCCTGGGATGTGATCGTCGAAGATGTCACTAATGGATAGAATGTTGAGATTGGTCAATCCAATGTCCATTTTGCAGATAGATTGTCCAGTTGTGATTTCCAGATAGTCTGTTTCGAGAGAGATTACATCCAAATAGTAATCGAGGAACAAGAAGAATAAAGTTCCGATGCTGACGGATTTCTTATCTTGAATGCTCAGAGAAGACATCTTTCCTTCCAACGAGTTGTTATTAGCTGGAAGCAGTCCGTAATGTTTGAACAAGTGAATAAACATCATCTTGATGGTACAGAGCTTTGGAATAATAGACTTTGATTTTCTTTGATCTTTTTTGTTCACCGCTTTGCTTTTCAAGAACTGATGGAAGTAGTTGGCAAGGATCACAAAGCGGTCATCACTACTGAAAACTTATCAATTCACAAGAGATCTAATCTAGAACAACTTACCCTTTGTACGCCTCGATAACATCTTTTGACATAAATTGTGGTGAACAGAATGGTTTCATAGAGATCTTGATAATCACAGTAACATTATCTACAGTACACAAAAGATATGGAACTTTTGCAAACTCGTTGTGTTCTACATCCGTAACAGTGTGGTCAGGAAACATGTCCTTGACTTTGGTCAGGAGGACCTTGAGAATCTTGTTGCTCCGGAAACGAGCCAACAATCTATTTGGAACTTTTTTCGGGAATCCAAAGGAGGCCACGACAGAAACGTCTCTTTTCTCCCAATCTTGTACTGGAACAGCGCTGATGAAAGGCAATACGGCGTTGCAGCGAAGATTCCGTTTGTCGAACTGAAAAAAAATACCTTCAACAACTAGCCAAAACTTTTATCAGTATAGCTGCATTGTTTACGAACAAAACTATTCAATTTTCAGAAAGAGAAAAAAAAACTTACAAAATTAATCATCGATTCAGATGTCAAGTAGTCATCCATCTGTCCGATGATATCCAATTCATCCTCCATCACTTCTTCTTCCTCTTCTTTCTCGTTTTGTTCCTTCCCTTTCTTATTAATTTCTTCTGTGAGTGGCTCCAGGAACTGCGAGCAAAGTTGAACGGTTAGTTTTGCTTGAACATTTGGGTCGAGCGGTTTTGAGAAATCGAATTGGACGATCTCATTCAAACGCTTCCCGATGACACTGGTCATGGCTGGAATTCAAATGAAAATTGATTCACAGGAATCAGATACTCAGAAAGCAAAAAATTCGGAAGATAAATATTTGAACAAAACGGAAAGTTTCGAAAATGGCAACCGAACTCGAAAAAGAGAAGTGAAACTTTTGGAATGAGTAATACAGTAGAGGGTACGGTATTATGCTGGTATTTTTCTGTCCATTTTCCGGCAAGTTTTTTAAAATTTAGAAAAATTTTATTTTACGGCTTGTTTGAAGCCTTTTAACAACAAAAAAAGCAAAAATAAAGAAAAAAAAACGTCCAAAACGAGGGACAAGTTAAGAATGAGCAATGGAGGTAGTTCATAGAAGCAGAAGGGTGCAGACATAAAAAGAAAGAATGTTCTAGCGATAAGAAGAAAAAACACCTTGCCCTCTCGGCTATATTGTGTACGAATCATCAGAATACAACGCAGTCTTTTTGCCAGGTCACCTTTGTTGAACCATGCAGTCCGAGCGGACCATCTCCTCCGTTTTCTCTGATTCTCCGCATTTTGCATAATGTCTTCTCGTTGGCAACCGCCCTCCGGTTAGGCTACAGTATTGATTTACTAGGGAAGGTCCCAACTCGGGTGTGGCGATAAGAGTTGTCAGGAAGTGAAATTTTGGCACTCGGAAGTCGGAAGTAAAATTATATTTCCGGAAGTCGGAAGTCGGAAGTCAGAAGCAATTTTTCTAATTACGAAGTCGGAAGTAAATTTTCCAACTCGGAAGTCCGAAGTGAAAAACGTACGGAAGTAGGAAGCCGGAATTAGGAAGACGGAATTAAATTTACAAAAATCGAGCTATTTTGGTAGCCTACGGTTATTTCGGAGCATAATTTATGGTATTGGCCCTAATTTTGAACATTTTTTGATATTTCGGGTCAAAAATGAACAAAAAATTATTTACAGAAAATCATTGGCGGAATTCGAGACTCTGAAGCAGGAAGAAAAACTGATTTTCCGGAAGTCGGAAGTGAAATTTCGAACTAGGAAGTCGGAAGTCGAAAGTGAATAAATGCCCAAAAGTCGGAAGTCGGAATTCCTGACATCTCTGGTGGCGATACGAGTGGTGACCTATTGCTGTTGTAAAAAATTGGTTTTCCTCTGAAAGTAGAATTCAAGAACATTGTTTATTATCAAGTAAAAAATACAATCTGTAAAATGGGATGGCCGAAACAGGATAACACAATTTGAAACCAGTGAGGTGGTGGATTTGATCCGAAAGCTATTCAAGTGGGGGTGGGAAGTTTTTCCGGGTTCTTTAAACATGCGAAAGGTGTTCATAATTCACAAAGTACACAGTTTTAACAAATTTCACTATCTCTTGCTATACTGCTTCTCGTTTCCTTGGTGATTAGGTCGCGGTGGGATACGCGGATTGGAAGCATTATTGGATCGGAAATTCTGATTGTGTGCATATGGCATTGAGTTCAACTGGAAGTTTGGACGATACATAGCGTAGTAGTAGTTCGCATGGTTTATCTGGTTTGTTCTGAAAACTTCGAACTGAGCGTTTTAACGTAGGAGTAGGAGACTTACGGCTGAAAGTTTTGCATGGGGTTGAAAACTGGAGGCGCTATAAACTGCCGGGATGGGATTTGCATGATATAAGGAAGCATATTGGGTGCAGGTGCCAAGAGAATCATTCTCAAGAGTCTGAATATAATTTCTATGAAGAAAAAGAAGAAAAGAGAGATCTTACGAAAGTGCGTTCATAATATAAAATTGGCTTCGGGTGCTTCTTGCTGGATTTTTGGTATCATAAATGTCAACGATAGAGACCTGAGCTTCCCTAAAATAATCTTCATTTCGACGGTTTAGTTCTTCAAACACAAACCTTGCTTTTCGGGGCTCAATGAAACCATTCTTCATGTTGAAGGTGTGGTTTGCCAACAAGGTTCCTTCTGAATAATGACATGCGAAGAGATACAGAAGTTGAACGACAGTTAACTTGCTCGTTTCCTTTCTTCGGTGCATAGCAACGGCTGAAAAAATTACCGTAAAACCTGTAATAGAAGGGCACCCTAATTTTCAACTTTGGGCCAATGTATCTCGGTTCCTGATAAAGGTTTCGAAAAGTTGTCAACTGTTAAATTGTTATCATAATATCCTTCACATTTAATCAGTTGACACATCTTTTAGATATCTCATAGGAGCCGAGATAATTAGCTTCAAATTTAGCAGTGCAGGGTCTCTATTATTAGAGGTTTTAAAATAATTAAGCTTCAAACTAACTGTTCTCATCCAATGGATGCGTAAATTCATGACCAACATCTACATCGTCCCATGATTTGACTTTCTGTGGGTTGAACATTTCGTTGTGACTTTTATACAAATTCGGTACGATACCATACCATTGCAGAGCATGAATCAGTAGAATGGTCAGTGCATACCTGAATCATAGAAATGTTGGATCAATGTTATGTAAATTCTTCGTACGAGTTGGGAAATTCACGGAGATGATCATTCGGATCTCCTTCTGATCTGAGCCATGTCTTTATGAACGTTACAAGAATTACAAACCGATCATCGAGCCTGAAAAAGCAATCAGAGTTTCAGTTAATCAGTGGAAAAACTAACTGGCAGTATGCATTGATGAATTTGGCAGCCACACACGTACGAGGTGGACTGGCACAGAATATTGCGCTAAGATCAACTGCAATGCCGTTCATCTTGAATTTGATGATTGGTACTTTGGCACTGGATACAAACGATAAATGTGTGATTCTGTGATCACCAAAGAACTGTTTCAAATTCCGATTGTGCTGTAAATCACGATAGACGGACTGGAGAACGGTGACCGGCATTCTAGAATAAAAATAATAATTCATGATTTTTTCTGAATGAATTTTATCGTACTTACGGTGCTTTTTCTCCTTCGAAATTCAAACAAATGCAGAGATCCAAATCACTATTATTCGAAACGCACTGTGTGATGAAACTACCGAAAACTGCGACACGATCAATCCGAACTCCTTCTTCCAATTGATTTGCGATCGTTGCCGAATTGAGATAACCTCGAATAAGCTCAATGTACTCGTTCCGGGCTTTCATCATATTTTCTGACTGAAAATAATTGTAATCGAATTATATTATTATTTCTCAAAGTTTATGTTTTAATTACCTGTCTTTGATTCACACTAAAAATGTGTATCTCTTGACATAGCTGCTTCACAAACGGATTATCATTTTGAATCTACAATTATACTTATTTTAAATGATGAATACATTGTGTAGTGCAAACCATATTCACTACATGTGACAGCAAATGGGGAGGTGCATGTTTCAGTCCATTTGCCATCTGAAAACTTTTTTTATGCGAACGTTTTAACGAAAACCTGAAAATATTAGTCGACGGAACGAGTTATAAAAAGAGAATTGAATCATTAAAAAATATAAATATTTAGGTGGAGAAATTTATTTGAAGAATGGTGAGAGAGTGCAAGATCCTCTGTCAAAACAGTGATAAATATAATCATAGGATACAAATAATGAATTGACTTGATTTTTAGAAAATCTGATTCACTGGAACGTTCTCTTTGACTGAAGGTCCTTGAGCACTTCTTCGAGCTCTGACTCCTCGATTTTGTTTTCCAGAGATGGAACGAGTGCTTTCGCCTCTTCGGCGTTTTCTGGGCAGAGATTTGCGATTTGAGCAACTTCGAACTTGTGAAGATGTTTCTCGGAGAAGATTGCACGTACTGCACGGATCGTTTCACGATTTTTGAATCGGGACATGCGACGAGCATAGTTGAGAGTTTTGATGAACACCTGGAAAAATTATTTTGTTTGTAAATCGTTTTATTATGGCTTTATTATAGTCATACCTCGCTCATTTCCTCAATTTCATCTTTCGTCTCGTTAGACTGTCGTCGATGTTCCAAGAGCAAGTAGACTTCAGCAGTCAGTAGAGCATCGCAGGTGTTCAGCTCGAATTCTGCAACACATCCAATTAGATTTATTTTTTGAACGAACAATATTTAAAAACCCGAAACCTTTTTGATAACACTGTCCGATTTCCCATATCTTCCTTATTAATAAAACGTTAGGTAACAAATAAAAAACTTACCTTTTGGAAATTTGCACTCGGCGGCGTCTTCTTCAACTTGTCCATCGGACTTTTGATTTCCTCCACCAGACGACATTCCTGCAATAAGTTCATTGATTTTTACAAATTCAAAGTGATATTTAACATGTTCAATAAACGGAATCAAGCGAAATTTTGTGAAAAAAAAAACGATTTTTGAGTGAAAAATGTGTGACTTCGAAAGCGTGCGGCGATTGCATGTTGCTCGCCCCGCCCAGTTTTCCCTGCCGCAGTTGTTTGTGGGTTGCGTCAATTTTTGTTTGTTTGCCCCTGTCAGATGCTTTTTCAGCGCAATTGCGGGATAATTGAAGTTTTGTCAGTACTTTGATTTAATTTTATTAAAAATGACTCAAGCTGTTTCAAGAAAATAATTTCAGATAAATATGGCCGAAGGAAACCAACAGGACGCTTTTCTTGGACTCGCTCCAGAGGATGTTGGTTTTAAAACATTTCTCGAAAATTTTAATTGTTTCGATTTTCAGGAGAAGTTCGCCAAGAACCTCATCGCCAAGCTTGCTTTGAGTTCGCTGTCATTGCCATTGACAGTCACTCGAACCCTCATTCAACTTGGTCACGAACCCTTCCCGTTGTCGACTGGAAAGACCCTCATTTGCGCTGGAAGAAATGCGTATTTCCTCCCAAATGCTTTCAGCTACAGTATGTTCCAGAAAAAAACAGCGCGTCGAGTTTCTAATTTGCAGTGAAGCAATTGGCTGACACTCGTGGATACACCACCTTGTGGACCGGACTCGATTCAGCCATCGTTTCATTGGCTGTTCAGGGAATCGCCTCCCATCGTACTCAACAGGTAACTTTTGTCTGACATCAAGTTCCGTAACTCACAATTGGAATTTCAGTACATCGACGAGCACTACCCGAATATTGGAGGACCACTTGTTAATCAAGACAAGGAGGAAGATGAGCTCACCGATGCTGAGTCGTTCCGTAGAGTTTTGCGCAACGGCTTCCGTGACTCGGTAGTTCGTGTCGTCGCGGTGACTGTTGCCAGACCATTCACAGGTTAGCAGATAAACTCAATGGTAAGCCCTTCCATAACGAAAGTCTTTCAGTCTGCTTCATCCGTCAAGTTGCTCAAATCATTGGCAACGAGACCAAGTACGCCACTTGCGCTCAGGCATTGGGAATTATTGGAAAGCAAGAGGGTCCAGGAGGACTTTTCAGTGGACTGGCTCCACAAATTCTCGGAGAGCTTCTCGTCATCTGGGGAGTTCATCTTGTGACTCACGGAATCCAAAGAGCAATCCTCCGTACCGAAGTCGGAGACACCAAGCAAAAAGACGAGTCCAAAGCCAAGGCTGCCAAGGATGTTCACAAGTTCATTCATACTGCAGTTCCATTCGTGGTCAACTCTTTCGGATATCCATACAGTGTGGTGTCCAGCGTTATGGCTGTTGCCGGATCTGGTTAGTTTCCACGAAAATGAAATAGGAGTTTCACCATTTCTTTTTTTTTCTTTTTTCCAGGACTTGCTGTATCATTCCTGCCATACTCTCCATCTTTCAACAACTGGCATGGAGCATGGGACTACCTCCGCCCAACTGGATTGAAGCGTGGAAGTCGTTTGTTCCTCCGTGAACAAGTTGGAGCTGTCACAGTCGGACCAGACCAGCAATTGTACGCCAGCAACTCATACTTCGCATAAGAAGCCTGAACCAAACAATCTCAATTTTGATTTAATGTATTTTCGTGCATCTTCTTTTTTCTCTTAACCAGTCTCGGTTGTTTTAGAATCAAATCTCATAGAACGAACATGTTCATGTAATCCTCATAGCCCATCCTTATTCACCGCGTTTTTTCCGTAATTTATTAGCTTTAGCTGCGACATAAATGATTCATTATTCGAATCGAATGTGACCTAATCATCCAAAGAGCTCATAAAAGACCGCACAAAATTCAAACCTCGAGAGGCGAAAGTGCGTCGTTAATCGTCATCTCTTCTTCACACTGAGCAGTCATCCACCCCATGCATGGTTACACGGAATGGAGACGGCAGACAACGAGACTGCGGAAAAGTCACCACATCTTCAAAAAACGAAGCATTCTGTCCGATTTTTCGTACCCTTTCTCAATTACTTTCACTTCAATTGTGTATTTTTTCTCTCCCTGATGTCCTCGAAATTCATTCCTTTCAGAATCTTCTAATTAGAAACTGAAGTCCCAGTTCTAGCTTAAACCACTTCTAGAAGTACTTCTGGATCTTTTTCGATCCAAATTTTCCAACATTGAGCAACCGGGGTATTCGTTTTCTACTGGGTTGATGTGTGTTGGTCTCATAAACGCACAAATTCATTATGTAGCTCCTCGGAATGGAAGACCTGGTGGACCAATGGGACAAATCCTAGATGACATCGATGCGGAAAGAGCTAATGTTGAGCATCTACGTCAACGTTCCATTCGAGAGATAAAAAGAGCAATAAGGCAACGAGAGGATTTGGAGAATGACAGATTAGAAGAGACCTTGGTATTTATCTGTTCAGCATTGGTGATTTTCTATGTAATTTTCAGACATTTGCCGCAGTAGCAGCATCACATCCGATTACTGTAGCCAGGGCACTCATGCAGTTTGGTTTTGAGCCTTTTGAAAAGACAGTTGGCTCGAAATACTTTTTCTTTGGACCACCGACATTGTTTTTCCCAAACCTATTCAGCTACAGTAAGAAAAAATTGAGAATTCACTCGGTTCCATACTTGCGACTGGGCCTTCGCCGGTCCTTCGCGGGTCCTGTTTTAGCTTCTTTTAGAATCAATATTTTGAGACCAACAAGTTTATTTTTTCATTTTTTCTCGATGTTCGTCCGTTTTCCGGCAATTTTTTACTAAAACTGCTTTAATACTTGAAAACGGGCCAAAAACGGATCTCTGGTGGGCCAAAAACGGGTCATGGCGGACCCTGTCCTAGTTTCGTTTAGGATCAATATTCTCTGACCAGCTTAATTAGATATGATAGAACTCAACGAGTACTTAAAAATGATAATAATTGAAAAACGGTATCGTGTCCGTGAACAAAGTTACAGACCAAACTGGGTCGCCAGGGCTCACACCCGCCCCAGGTCCGCAACCTTACGGCTTGTAACTTTGTCCATAGGCAAGTTACTGTATCTTAAAAATCAGTTTGTAGTGCTTGTTGAGTTCTATTGTATCTAATTTAGCTGGTCAAAAAATATTGATTCTAAAAGAAGCTATGACAGTGTCCACCAAGGACCGTTTTTCGCCCGCCAGGTATCCGTTTTTGACCCGTTTTCAAGTATTCAAGTAGTTTTAGTGAAAAAATTTCAGAAAACGAATGAAAATAAAAAAAAATAGGAGAGTAAAAGTATTTGATAACTACGGTAGTTTGACCTGTAGCTTGTCTTTAGGCAAAGTTACAGACAAAATAACAGGTCTGGTCACTTTATGACTTGTAACTTTGTCCATAGGTAAGCTACAGTATCTCAAATAATATCAGTTTGTAGTGCTTGTTGAGTTCTATTTGATCTAATTTAGCTGGTCAAAAAATATTGATCCTATAAGAAGCTATAACAGTGTCCGACAAGGGCCCGTGTTTCGCCCGCCAGGTATCCGTTTCGGCGCGTTTTCAAGTATTCAAGCAGTTTTTAGTAAAAAATTGGCGGAGAACGGACAAAAATCGAGTTAAAATATGAAAGTAAAAAAATATTTTGCTAACTACGGTAGCCCGGCAAATTCACGGTTCGCAAGTATGATCGGTTGCATTTGATTCAATTTCAGTGAGACAACTCTATACGAACAGAGGGTTTCTTACTCTTCTCACTGGACTTGACTCCGCGATCTGCACTCGTTTCTTTTCATCAATAATCGATAGTGCGGTCTGGAACGTATGGTTCAATGATCCGAAAATCCATGCAAGTCAAGATTTTTCAGATGATGGATAATTTGGTTGGCGAAGTGAATACTGACTTGAGAAAGAAGCAATCACTGGAAAATTCCGCTCGCATTGCAGTGAAATTAGTTGTGACAGATTGTGTGGTCAAAATTGTTACTAGACCATTCAAAGGTATTTTTTGAGATAAATCTAGAAATTATTTTTTTTCTGATTTCCAGTTGTGATGCTTCGTCAGATAGCTTGTATCATTGAGAATCGGGCAGTGTTTTCCACTCTTCAAGGCATCGAATATGGATGGAAGGCTGGGTGGACTGATTTATACACGTAGGGGACTTTGAGATGAAAAATATGATTAACTGTAAACCTTGTAATGGAAGTGCCCCATCCTTTTTAGCTATGAGCCAATTTATCTCAAAACAAGAACAGAGATAAATTGGGGCCCTTCTATTACAGCTTTAAAAAAATTTTTCAATGTTCAGAGGTCTTTCCACGGAGCTACGGAATGTTTTACTCGGAGCATTCATCACATTCGTCTGTCGTCATACTGTAAATAAGACGCTCTCCAACTATTATGGGAAGTACAAAGAAAGAGGAGTGCGAGATCCAGATGTTGAAACTGTTTATAAATTGGTAAGTAGAAATTCTAATAATTTCTAATCTAAAATTCTGCTATTTCAGTATCTCAATACCATGAACAAAATCGCAGAACTAGCGCTCAGTCCTGTATTTCAATGTACCATAGGATGCCCGTTTGAAGTGGTTGCCAAAACTAGAGCGATCGCTGGAACAATGCTCATGGATCGAATTCCGTCCTATTGTCGAGACCATCATGGAGCTTGGAACTTCTTGAGCTCTCAAAACGCCCTTTTCAGAGGATGCACCTGGTTCTTCAGATCAGCTGCTATCTAATATATTTCTGATTATAATATCATGTTCTATCTTGGTTTTTAAAACTTTATTTCTACGGAAAAAAAATCAACTTTTCTTAATATTTTCCCAATTCAAAAAATGTATGTCATTGTTTTTTTTCGATTTTTTCTATCTCTAACCACGTCGACATAAATAAAATTGGTTTCTGTTTCCCTGACATTGCCATGGTGATAGCTTTTTTTCGCTTTTTGTCGCCAGGCAACGCAGCTCAAGTCACAAGATTTGGAAAATCGGAGCTATGAAAGAGGGGATTTCTTGTGGGCGTGGCCAACGGCTCCTGTAACAAAAACCACTGTAACCTAAAATTTTCGATCCTTTTTTTTCAATTACTATTGCTTTCTGAACGTTTTTGTGTTGATAACCTCCTTGAAAACTAAAAAAAAGTACTTCACGACTGACCAAAAACAGGCCCTGTCATAAATTCTTTTAGAATCAAAATCTTTGGATTAACTAATTTAAATATGGTAGAACTCGACGAGCACTACTAAATGATACAATTTGAAAAACTGCAGCTTGCCAGTGAACAAAATTACAGACCAAACAGGGTCGGCAGGCACCCGGCCCGTTTCGACAGCCTTATGGCTTGTAACATTGTCCATAGACAAGGTATAGTTTCTGAAATGTTACCATTTAGTAGATCTTGTTGAGTTCTATCATATCCAATTTAGTTGACTTTAAAACATTGCTTCTAAAAAAAGCTATGACAGAATCCGCCATGGGTCCGTTTTCGGCCCGCCTGGGATCCGTTCTTGGACCGTTTTCATGTATTGAAGTAGCTTTTCGTAAAAAATTATTCCGGAAAACAGACGAAAATTTAGAAAAATATGAAAGTTAATAATTTTTGCTAACTACGGTAGTTGGGCAGTGGCCGTGGACACCAGATGTTCTCTTTCAAAGCTCCGATTTTGGCATACCAGCATAATAGGAAAATATATTGAAAGCGAGAATCTTCAACCTTCATAAACTGGAATTTTTTATCGAAATTATGAATATGTTGATCTAAAATTCAGATAGATTACGCACCTCTCACTAGATGCATTGAATGTAATTCTTCTGTAATCCAGTTGTAATAATGAAAGCACCCGCCGAATCGATCTTTTTGACCATTGAATCAAAAAGTGTCCTCTTATCACCAACTACATTTTCTGACCGAAAACCGATCTATGTCATCATTTCCAAACTGACCATCTGCTTTTCGTCGCACCGTTTTGATGACAATATGCTCTCTCCATATTTCTGCGTCTCTCACCTTCTTTTCCCTTTTCCTTCATCCCTCCACATCGATTCTTCATCTGCGTCTCTGACCTCTTTCTGATGTAATCGCAAAACGTACATGTATCACATTCTCCTTCTTGTATATAAACCAGTGGAATCGACTTATTCTCACAGTTTTATTGGATTTGTTTTCTTCTATTCAAACTTTCTATTTTTCAGACTAATATGGCCTATTTGGAGCGTGCGTATTTCGGTCTTCAATGCTTCTGGGGAGAGTCAGCATGGGCCAAATTGAAAGGAGTTGTGGTCACCAGAGTTGGATATGCTGGAGGAAAACAACCAAATCCAACGTATAAGAACATCAAGGATCACACCGAAATCACTGAAATCACCTATGATCCAAAAGTTATCGACTACTCAAAACTGCTGGCCTTCTTCTGGAAACATCACAATCCAGCCGAGCGCAGAAAGAAGGTAATTAATTTGTTTGTTTTCAAAAGCTATTTGGTTCATTTTCAGCAATACCAATCCGCTATCCTTTATGTGAATGATCAGCAAAAGAAATTCGCTACTGAAACATTGCAACAGAACAAGGAGGCACATGGAGACATTGAGACTTATGTGGAACCACTCGACAAATTCTATCAAGCAGAAGATTATCATCAAAAGTACTGGTTCCGTCAGAAGAAGGCTCTCTTCGATGAATTGGGACTTCTGGATACTCAAGTCGCCGAAGGAGAGCTGGCCACCAAGCTCAACGCCTACTGCGCCGGATTCTTGAAGTTCGAGGATCTCGATCGTCTTCAAAAGGAGTACGGATTGTCTCAATCGTTCGTCGACAAGGTCAAGGAGTACGCGTTGTCTGGTGGAGATCCAAGAAACTGTCATGCTTAAATAATTGTACAAAATCTTGAGAAATAACTTTAAAAATAAAAATGTTTATCACAGAAAAGTTTTGGTTTGTTTGACAAAGGAATAGTAAATACAGTAAGTTGGGTTTAGACAGCACTTTCTGATTGGAACTTTGTTTCCAATTTCGTACGAATACTATTACAAATCATATTAAACGGGTTGGATGTATTGTTGTCATCATATAACACATTGCTGAGAATCGCGTAGGCTGAAAAATTGAAATTTTCTAAACTCGAGTGTTCCTAAAAAAACGAACCATTATTATCATACAAAGCTTGAAGACCAACGTCACTGTTGGCTAGCGTCCCAATACAAACTGCAGCTTTGTATCTTATTCTTCTACAGTAGTCACCATGCATCGGATGGGTAAGTGAGAGGAATTCCAGGAGAACTGGAATTGAGTTCTCTTCAACCATTTGATAATCCAGATGGCGTGCGGCAAGACGGGAGAAGGCGGTGACGATTTGCTCTTGGACAAAAATTGTGGCACAGTTTTCTCGGTTATAGGCAGAGATGAGACGGCGAATTGCATTGTTTCTTCAAGAAAAAACTTTAAAATGATGGAACTAACTATGTGACAAACCTGTACATGATATCCACTCCATTCGGATGCTGAAGGGTTACATTGTTCAAAGCTGCCGTGGCCAACAACAAGGAGTCTCCAGACTTGCATTGATCAATTAAATCTGGAAAAAATGCTTATGGAAATTGATAATGAGATTTGAAGCAAACCCAAAAGTCTAGAAATGATTGGATCGACATTGTTCAAGCGAATGAAAGCAGATTGTGGATTCGTGAGTTGAGTTAATATCCCAGCCGCTTCCACTGAGCAAATCGAAGAGGAGATGGATAGAAGACGATCCACAACTATATCCAGTCCTCCTTGCTGCAAGTATTCAGATTTGCTAAAGTTATGTATAATTTTCTTACCGTAAGCAAAGCAAGTGCACCTTTCGAAACTCCACATAGCACCGCTAAAGTTCTCAATAGAAATCGAAGGGTGTTCTCTTGAGGTTGATCATTCTTCATGATTTTAATGACAGAAGAAATGCAGTTCTTTTGAATAGCTTCTATACAAAGTTCATCTCCAAACAGGCAAATATGAATGAGATGTTCGAGACAAATAGGAGTCAATCGATCTTTTCCATTGGTTTCAGATAAATATTTTCCAATAATCTGAAACTTAGGGTAAGCTCTGGTGTAAACAAACTTGAGCAAAGAATTTAAGACTCACCCTTACAAATACCAGTAGAACAGATTCAATAGATTTACGAAGAAGAATCGCAAAGAAGTTCGTCATGTTGTTCATGTCCATTATTCCTTTATCTCGATTTCTAAATTATTTAGTTTAAGACAGATGGAATAGAATCATGTACAGGTAAATGGGCACTGCGCAAACTGCCAAATGAGTGCTAGCCGGCAGCCCAAGGAGTACCGACGGGCCGTTAACGGACTGTCGACGGACCAAGTTTAGATTGGGAGTCAGCTAGAAGTCAAGAATCAATACTCCCCCTAGGTTATAAAGTAATGATAAAAACTTTTTTTTCACATCGGACCAGGCTTGCTCGGAAAACACTATTCGGAAAATCTGATATCCGATAATTTTTCCGAATTTAATTTTCGGAAAATCGGATATCCGATTTTTTCCACTGGGGGTCGGATATAAGACTTATTCCCGATGTTTTTTTCCGAAAAAATCAATTAATTTTACTGTTACCGACAAACAAAGGTTGAAAAACAGCGAAAATCAACAAAAATATCGCCGATGTGCCTTGAAATTTCCATAATTTCCATCAAACTCCTTTTCAGAAAAAAAAGTCGGGAATTTTTTTCCGAAACTAAAATCGGAAAATTTTCCGACGGGAAATTTTTCCGAAAAAAGTCGGAAAAATCGGAAAATCGGATTATCCGTTTTCCGACTCCGAGCAAGCCTGCATCGGACCGAATCAAAAATGGGTTATGGGGCGACGGCTAAATGGTCAAAAAGACACTGACTGGCCAATGACCGCTGGTTGGCGAACCAAATTTCCGCAAAATAAAAATTTTTTAAGAAATACTTCAAAACATTATTACAGCATAAAAGTCATGAAGGATCCTGGGAATTTTGAAAGCAAAAAGTATATTCTGAGGCTCGGTTGGTGAAAAACGGCTCAATGACAGTCGACGTTTTGATTTTTTTTTGCGCGAAGTGTTTCAGACAGACCGTCGGCGGTCCATTTTGCGGCCGTATCCCCACCACCTGAATCTCAAAAGAAATTAACAGTGAAACTTACTTTTGTAGTTCTTGAACGTTCATTTTCAATCTTGCAATTTCTGTTTTAGGAAGATAATTCGTGCAGGGAGAGGATTCCACTAGTTGAAGGAATACTGATGACTTCGCTAACAAATCTCTGCAGATACTCGGATCAAGAGGAGAAGACAATAGGGTATACAACGCTGAAGATGTTCGAAGAACATGATCCATCGTACCTGGAGAATGAAATTTCATTTTCAGAAGTCGCGAATTTCACCTACTAGCCATCCTGGCGTAACTCGGCATCCCAGAATCATCTTCCTCTTTACTCTCTTGCCTTACAGAACACAATGATCTTCTTTCCACCTGATCCCCTGAACATTGACCAGAATCCACACTTGTGATGCTATCTGAACGAGTACTGTAGGGAGATCGAAGAATTGTATTTGCACTGTCAGTACTTGTGTCTATTCTGAAAAATGAAAATTTTGATAATTGATGTCATCTGATTGTCTAGGAACCTGTTCATCGCTTGTTTAACATGTACTCCATTAACTGTAACTGTGTTAGATCTGGATGAAGATGGGTTTGGTGGAGGAGGAGACAGGATACTGTTTTTATGGTGTAGAGATTGCGAACTTGCTGAATCAAAAACACTTATTTTGGTTGGAAAAATGCAACCCCTTACATTTCATTGAGCTCCTTCTCAAAACTTGGAACTGTTCATAAGACGGAGGAGCTGTTCGAGGAGTTGGCGTTCGGCAGACAGATGGGGAATTGTTCTTTTGACTGAGAGCTCTTGAGATATTTCCTCGGAAGCCCGGCAACTTTATCTGAATTCGCAGACACATGTGTTGCCAATCAGAAAGTGAGGGCAATTAGGATGAGATTTAGTGGGGTGACGAAAAGATAGAAAAAAAAGAAGAAGAAACATTAAAAAAAAGCGAACTCACATTTCGAATTATTGCATCTTCAGTGTCAGTTGGGCAGGACTCTGAAAACAAGAATATGTTGAGAAAGACCGAAGAATGGAGGTTCTAAATCTTTGGAGACGTTTCACATACTTATTTTTCTTAAAAGAAAGTTTAAAGAGAAAGTTGAGCTGATGGTGGGAACCAACTTTTTCGTTACTTTTCTCATAAGAAATGGAATCGTTAGGGTACTTACATTTTTGATATTATGATAAACCATTTATCAGTTAGGGGGCACTTCTATTACAGGTTTTTTGAAGTATGACTTTCGTTTCAAAACATTGAGATGCTCACTTTTGGGTATCCATGGGGGTAATGACATTGAATAGTAATTCAGAGATTGAGTAAATTTTAATAAACGGATTTGAATTGATCTCACAATCAGTGTTCAGCTCTTTGTGTTCAAAACAAGTTGAGATGAGATTTCTTGAATGTTCCACTTGAGACTGCTCAATACACCAAAACAACAAAAAATACGTTTCAAAACATTTTAAACTGCATTTTCCAATAAAAACTCGGCCAAACCCTCAATTTTGAAGTCAATTATATGGATTCCTGTGAAAGGTATCAAAATTTTGTCAACTGATAAAATATTAATCAATGTATCACCAATACTTTATCAGTTGACAAGTTTTCTGTATCCTTCACAGGAATCGAGATAATTTAGCTCAAAGTTCGCAGTTTGGGTGGGCTTATATCAGAGGAAGTGGTATGTACAAAATGATAGCTGACAGATAGCAAAATTAGCAAATTCAAAGTTTTCAGTTTAATCAGCACAATTTTGTCATCAAAAATTTATGAAAAAAATTCATTCGAAAAAATTGTGAGAATATGAACTTTTTCCATTGGAAACCAATTTCAGAATAAAACTAGGTCATCCATTGGACGGCTTCTATTATTTTCAGATTTTTTGAGCATTCTTCAACATTTACAAAACTTCAACAATTAAAAATAAATCTCTATTATTCTTACTTTGTTTCACTTTTTCAGAAGTTTAAAAATTCAAAGCCTTACCTGCATGAACAGATGAACACAACGTCGTACTACTCGCATCTCGTTTGTCTCCAAAGTTGTTATTCATTGTTTCTGAGATCGAATTGTGTTCCAGCAATTGGGGAAGACTTGCTGAACCAAAAAAATTAACAAATTTTAATAACTTTCCTCCATACCTGCACAATCATTAGCTACACTCCGAAGTCTCGCAATCCTCCGTTGAGGTTTTGGAGGAGCAGAAAGGTTTCCCAGTGAAGTGGATAACATTGATTTGCTAAAAGCGAAAAAAACATAATCGTAAAGTTTAAGAACCCTTTTGATTACCGAAGAACCATTATTATTATACTTTTTTCTATGAATTAATAGGATACTACTCTCCAAGTTGGATCAAATTGCAAACTATCGCTTTATGCTTCTTTCCGCGCGGTAAATATAATTTTCGCACCTAGCAAGAGTCCTACTGTTTGCGTTTTTGATTTGATTTGTGGAGCGAGATGAAAGCTCAATTTGAAAGAGGAAGAGGCTATTCAAAATAAGACAATTAGACTTGAAAAAAAAACAACAAAAACGCAATTCAAACGAATAACTATTGATAGAAAGTAACAAAATAAAGAGATAGAGAGTTGGAAACGAGACATGCTCAACAACTCGGAGAACCCATTAATTATGTGAGGATGGCGGGATGAGATCCTGATCCATGACCACCTGTTCCAAGCCGATGAAGAGCTCTTTGGAACGAGAAGTGTGGAAAATAACGGAAACTAAAACTGTACACTATTACGAAGTGAATAACCGCACCCTGTACGGTAACTTGACTCCTCGGGGGCAAATGAACAACAAATAACACAAGCTCTCTCTCTCACCTGTAGCCGACCGAGATTTTCTTGGCTCCATAAAATTCTTCTTCATCGGGCAATTGTACAATTGATTCGGGTGTTGGAAGAAGTGGTTTTGCATATAAAATTGTTTGTAACTCGTCGTCTCGAGCGTTGGCTAGACTTGTGAGCCATTGCTGTTGGAATCGGGTTACTGTAGGCTGAAACTTTTCGAAATTTTTGGGAACTCTAGGGAAGGTATTTTGATTAACTAGAATTCTCGCCTAGGTCTTGGAGACCAGGGATGTTTGGAACGGTATTCGGATTTCTGATGTTTTTTCCGGAGACAGGGATTTTTTGACTACGGTAAGTCGCGAAAAATTAGCTGCCGGGCAGAATAACTTCCCATTTTTGCGTTTTCAAAATCTTTTTGTCAATTTTTCATCTATTTTCCGCATTTTCGTAATGGAATTTGTATTTAAAATTTAAATTTTTAAAAATTCCGAAAATTCAAAATCGGTATACTCCGAAATTCCGAATTTTAAAAAAATCGGGAATCTTCGAGGTTCTGAAAATTCAAAAATTGCAAAAGCTGGATATTCCAAAATCTCGAAATTTTTAAAATCGGAATTTTCGACATTCCGAAAAACTCCGAAAAAGTCATTCCGAACATCCTCAGTTTGAGCCGAAGGAGAACGGCCGTCGCCGGACTTCTGGCGGACAACCGGAATCCCTTCGAAAACCGACTTCAAAGTTTTTTTTCATTGGTATTCAGCCAAAAAACAATATTTTATGCTCCCAGATCTCCACTTTGCCTAACTTAAGAGTTTTGAAACCGAGTTGGTTTTTTTTTTGAATTTACTACCGTACTTGCCCAGCCTACATGTTCCCCGTTAAGCTCAATTATCTCAGTTTCTGTGAGAGATATCAAAAATCTGTTAACTGATAAAATAATAGGTGAGATTATGGAAAACAATTTATCAGATGACAAATTTTTGATATCTTTCATAGGAACCGAGATAATTGAGCTCGAAGTGCACGTTGGGTTCTATTAGAGAGAATTCGGTAATTGATCCGCAACATCAAACAATTACAGTAACCTAACTAGAGAACTGGCACCTATAAACTAACTTTCTGAGGCTGAGGAACTATATCGAATAAGTTATCATTTTCCAAGGAATCCCAGAAGCGGGCCAAACGAGGCATGTTCAGTAGAGCATCTAGCTGCAAACAATAGGTTTTAGTTTTTGAAAAAAGAACATGAGAAGAGAAGGAAAAAGGGAGGAGCAGAACTAATTATTAGTTCCACTTTGGACGCTTCAAGTATATCCATAATTTTGAAAGAGATATTGTCTTCTTGTGGTCACCCGTGTCTCTTCTTGTCAATGCGCAATATTATCCAAGTGGGAAGCCCATCGGGACCTTGAAATAGGGAACAAAACGAAGAGACACAGAGAAGTGAAGGTGATAAATGATGAGTTTCTCAAAACAAACAGAGGACAACTTCTCCGGATCAGTTCATGCGCGAAACGGAAGAAAAGAGAGGGAGATGAATCAAAATCATGGGAGGAGTAGACGGAAGGGAAAAAAAACGAAATGTCAAAAAATTTGAGAAGCAAATATGCCAATTGGATTCCGGTCTGGCGGAAGAAGCGTTGAACACGTTTTCTGGGGAAGAGAATGCAAATCAGCTGGTGGTTTACAAAGAGCCGAGAGGTCACCCGGGGGGCTCTCGGAACAATTGGTGCACAATGAGCAGAGAGATAAGAAACGAACTTGATGAGTGAGTGGGTTGTTGAGGTACAAACATTTTGCGATGGAGTAATGCATTTCAATTTTTCAAACCTCGAATTAGTTGATTTAGAACGGGCAACTTTTTCATATTTAGAAAATTTAGCAACTGTTACAGCCTTGAGGTTAGGCTCCGACCAGAATTCGTATTATTTTAAATACATTAAACTTCATTTATTCAGCAACAAAGAAAGAATTCTTTTTAAAAAATCGCAAAACCTCGAATAATCGCTTAAAAAGCGACAAAATCTCAGCGACTTTTCGAAAGAAGAATTCAGCTTTTCTTCAATTTTTTCGCAAAATTTTTAGACCTTTTTAGGTTTTTCAGCCATTTTCAAGGATTCTTTTTCCGGTTTTTTTTTCCGAATTTTGATGGAACGGTGTTTGTGAAGACTGCTGTAGATTACTGTAGAAAACTTATTTCCTTTTGCAGTTTTTTTATTGCAAACACCATCACGTGAAAATGCAGGATCTACAGTAATCTACTGTAATCTTCACGAACACTGTTCCATCAAATTTCAGACGAAAAACCGGAAAAAGCGAAAATGAATTTTTGAAAATAGCTGAAAAACCAAAAAAAGGTATAAAAATCTTTGCAAAAAATCGAAGAAAAAAGCTATTCTTTCAAAAAATCGCAAAGAAAAACAGCTAATTTTTCGGAGTTTTCAGTTTTGGCGGGAATTTAAAAACAATCCCAGAACCTTCCAGAAGTTTCTAGAAATGGACGAGAACTGAGAGGGGAGTATTTGTGTGCTTCTTAGCGTTTCTACTTCGAATTCAAAAATTCGAAAATTAATTTTCATATTTTTTTCAGAACCAAAAGAAAATAGCTCTCCAAAGAAACTGAGCAAGAAAGAACTGAACTACAGTAGTTCGGAGCTGAGTTAAACGAGAATTTGTGTTCTCCAAATTCTCAAGTAATGAAGTTAAGAACAGCAAAACTAGATTATGTATGAACTGAAGGTTATTCTTAACACTGTTATCTCTTTCCTCCCACGGAAAGACTAATCATAATGAGTGCAAGGACTGAACTTTTTAATTTTGTTATGTTCGAGAATATTCTTTTGAGAAAATTATAAGGAGTGTCTAGTTCACTGAAGTCAGGAAGTGATTCTGAAAAGTGCAGAATCCTGTGTGATCTCGAGAATAACACCTCTCTCGTGGGTGCATGGGAGATATAAATCAGCCAAAAAATCCGCTGTGATGCTCCGCTGCTTGATGATAAAAAAGATAAATGAGTGTCTCTCCTCTGGGGCTCCGGCATCAAAACGTCTCAGTGGGGTTGATGAGTGACACATGACTGATTCGATGGAGGTTTTTGCGCCCACTAAATATCTGCAATTGTTCTTGAAATCGGGATCATGTCTGAAATTCATTGCGGCTAAATAACGAGAGAGTGTCTATGAAGGGAGACGCAGACGAGTAGAGAACTACGAAGCTCCGAAATAACGCAGCGCGCGTGGTTTACAGTAAAGTTACAAGAGGGTGACGGTACTTTTCTAGGATTTTTTTGGAAATAAGCTTCTGGAAAAAAATAAGATTGATGTCCAGAATTTATAAATTTCAAAATTCTAATCATGTGCTTTCAGAATAAATCTTTCATCTTCAACATAAACTTTGCCACTACAATATCCATTTATCCCAAAAAAACACAAATAAAACATTTCTGAAAAAATCCCTTTTTAGCTTACAAATCCAATTATAGTCAAACCCTATTTTCTGTTATTCATAATATATCAAAAATCTGTTTTTTTTTGTTCCCAGAACCATGAGTCACTCAAATTTCGTAACCGAGTCTTGTGACTCCGCCCATTTATTGTTCTTCCTCACTGCATTGCATTGCCCTCATCATTTCTGTTTTTTTTCGATTTTCGGTGTGTTTTGTAGAGGGTAAGCAAATGCTTCTTCTTACATTGACTTCAATAATTCCTCAGTTTTTGATGAAAAGTTTCAAAAAGTCAAAATCTTTTTTGTTGGTTTTCGGGTTTGAGGGGTTAACAAACACTTTTATCGCTTAAAAGTGAACTGTTTCTCTTTTAAAAGATCTTTTCGAAACCCGCTCTAATATTTCTATTCTTTCCAGATGCGTCGATGGATAAACACATCGTTGTACCTCTATATGGTATTTGATGTGGTCCTCACCAACTTGTCTTTTGGCTACTTCGGGCCCGGTTGGAGGTTCGATACAGAAGCATTTTTGAATATTTCAACATTTTCTCTGCCATATCGCTTCACAAAGACTCCGTATGAATTCCAAATTCTCATGTTCATCCGGCAAATCATATGTGTCATCGCTGTGCTTCTTATCATTTTTGACAAAAAAGACAAAACAAAGTACCTATTCCCAGTCGTCACTTTCAATGCCGTATTCAGCTATTCATTTTCCCTCGTGAAATTCCTTGCTTTCTCGGAATACACAGAACAACTTTACTACCCTGGAGTATATCTTTCCGTTGGATGGACAATTCTCTCTGGATTTGTTCAAGGTCTGGTGTGGTACTTCGTTCTCGCTTCTCATCCATTCGACTATCATCGATTGCTAAATACAACGGCTAACAGTGATGATGTTCCTGCAGTAGAAGCTGCAACTGACGCCACCACAGAAACAACATCTACGAGCACCGTTGAAAATGGTGAGTCATTGAGGTTTTGCAATAATTGAAAGTCTAAATTTCTATTTTCAGGAGTTTTCCCCACAAACGCTCCTCGACGTCCACTCCGAAAAGTTCTCCGGCAACTATTCTCATACTGTGGACATCAGTGGCCATGGTTTGTTGGCGGCTTCTTTTTCCTCAACATCTATGCTCTAGGTAATGAAAAAATACTGATTTTGCTTCATAACAACCTCCTTTTTAGCTCGTGTGTTCATTCCAAACTACACCGCCCAAGTGATTGCCGACATCGTGAACCAACGAGGATTCGATGCCCTCTTCCATTCGATCTTGATTCTGTGTGCTCTCACAGCTACCAGTTCTTTCTTTGGAGGTCTTCGTGGTGGATGCTTCGATTACGCAACAGCTCTTGTTACTCTTCGAATTCGTTTGGATCTTTTCACATCGCTTATCAGTCAAGATATCGCTTTCTTCGATACTTCTAAAACCGGAGAAACAATGTCTCGACTCACTTCTGATTGCCAAACGATTTCTTCCACAGTTTCTACAAATGTTAACGTTTTCATGCGGAACGGTGTGATGCTCGTTGGAGCGCTGGTTTTCATGTTTGTAATGTCCTGGCGTCTTGCGATGGTTACTTTTATTGCAGTCCCGTTTGTAGGGTTCATCACCAAAGTTTACAGCAAGTTCTACGATGTAAGTTTTATTAGCATTTGCGAATAATGAAACGATCTTCGTTTACAGAAAATCTCGGAAACCTTGCAACAGACAATCGCTGATGCGAACCAGATGGCTGAAGAAGTCATTTCGACAATGAGAACTGTCAGAAGTTTTGCTTGTGAGAAACGAGAGCAGAAGCGATTTGAAAATCTTTTGTCGAGCACTCTTACTGTCAACCGGAAACGCGCTCTCGCTTACATGGGCTACACCTGGAACAACGAATTCTGTGATAATGCTATTCTGATCGCAGTCCTCTCCTATGGAGGTCATCTCGTTTTGACAGGAAAGATGGGAAAGGAAGAATTGATCACTTTCCTTCTTTATCAAATGCAACTGGGAGAAAATCTTTATGTAAGTTGTTTATTTAAGTTCAAACCACCTATGCAAGTTTTAAAATAATAGATGCTATCGTATGTGATGTCTGGATTGATGGAGGCAGTTGGAGCATCCAGAAAGGTCTTCGACTTGGTGGATCGCAAACCTCAATTTGAATTGAATGGAAGAGTGGAACCACGTGTCAATGGAAACATCACATTCTCCAATGTCGGATTCACTTATCCATCTCGTCCTAACAACCCTGTGCTCAAGGATTTGAGTCTTAACATCAAAGCAGGAGAAACGGTCGCTCTCGTAGGTCCAAGTGGTGGAGGAAAATCTTCAATCGTTTCCCTCATCGAACATTTCTATGAGCCCGACAATGGAACGATCACACTTGATGATGTACCGATCAAGGATATCAATCACGTCTTCTATCATCAAAAGGTAAGAATAATTCTATGTGCTTCCAATTTATCAGCAATTTTCAGGTAGCCCTAGTGGCCCAGGAGCCCGTTCTCTATAATGGATCTGTTCGTCACAACATTCTCTACGGATGCGACTTTGCTACTGAAGATGATATGCTGAACGCGTCGAAAATGGCTAATGTTCATGACTTTGTCATGGAGTTGGAGAAAGGATATGACACCAACTGTGGAGAGAAAGGAGTCCAAATGAGCGGCGGACAGAAACAAAGAATCGCAATTGCACGTGCGCTTGTGCGCAATCCGGCTGTTCTGATTCTCGATGAAGCCACCAGTGCACTGGATACGGAGTCTGAAGCTTTAGTCCAGCAAGCACTCAGTAAATGCGCTCAAGAACGAACTGTCATCATTATCGCCCATCGTTTGTCCACGATTGAGAAGGCTAATAAAATTGCGGTGATCGTTAAAGGACACCTTGTTCAGGTAAGCAAATCCTCAATTTAGATCAACTCGATAATTCCTGAATTTCAGATGGGTACACACAATGATCTGATGACCGACACGGACGGAATGTATTACTCTCTTGTCTCTCGCCAAATGCTGAACGCCAAAGTTGGAGACGAATAGATCTTCTCATTTGATAACCCAGTTTTTTCCCCGAATTCTCCCTAACCATGTCATTGCCCCTACTTTCATCGAATTTCTCTCGGTGGCCTATTTTTTTTTCATCGGTTGTTCCCCCACTATTTAGTACATACTCTTAATGATGACGAGTATTTTTCGTGTCTTTTTTCCCTGTTCGTGTGCTAATTTATTTTGTATGTCATTTGTTACAAATTTGAAAATAATGCATGTTTTTGTTCCTCATTGATAAAATTTTTTTAAAAAGTTGATCTATTGCAAGCCATCATGAACCGCGAAAAAATTAGATGAAAACTCTGCGGCGGCGTTGCGCAACGCACAACGCCGCATGGTTTTAATTTGGCCACGCCCACAGGATAAATAAAATCATCAAAAAGATTTCTCCTCGTTTGGCCAGTCTCGATTCTTATTTCACTTATCAAAAGCCCACATCATGAAGACGGTTGACCCAATTATAAAAACTTTCTCGCCTTTTCTAGAACATTCTTTGCGCTAAACCCCTGACCATTTATACGTTTCTTCATTGTTTCATGTCTTCTCCAACGTTCTGGAACTTTCGTAACCCAAATAACACACGTCATTTGTTTGTTCGAGGCGTCCTCAGAAAGCTCTCGAAGATAAAAGTAGATCGCCAGCACTATGACACGTCGCCTTCGCCTAATACACGTTGCATAGGCGGCCTCAATAAAACTGCGAGGGTGCGGGTCGTCTGCAGTCAGTCAGTCTTCGTTGTTTCTCTCTCTCGACTGTTGTCTTATTTTACTCTGTTTCAATTTATATCCTCTAGAATATTTTGTCTTCCTTTTACATCTTTCGCAATTTTCTATGTGTAGTTTTTCAGCCCACCAGTGAAAAATCGATTACAAATTTCACTCAACCGCTCCCAGAACCATACAGAAAATGAAAGTTTTCTCGTTTATCCTCTTTGCCTTTGTGGCAAGAGCATTCTGTGAAGAAGAGGCAGCTGACAAGGAGAAGCTGGGAACCATCATCGGTATCGATCTCGGAACCACTTATTCGTGCGTTGGAGTTTTCAAGAACGGACGTGTTGAGATTATCGCCAACGACCAAGGTTTGTATCTTGAGTGTCAGCATACAATTTCATAAAATCACGACTTTCAGGAAACAGAATTACTCCTTCGTATGTGGCTTTCTCTGGAGAGCAAGGAGAACGGCTCATCGGAGATGCCGCCAAGAACCAGCTCACCATCAATCCAGAGAACACCATTTTCGACGCAAAACGCTTGATTGGACGCTTCTACAATGACAAGACCGTTCAAGACGACATCAAACATTGGCCATTCAAGGTAGACCATTTTCAAGAGTTACATGTTTAACTTTCTTTCTTTTCCAGATTGTTGACAAGTCGAACAAGCCAACCGTTGAAGTCAAGGTCGGATCCGAATCAAAGCAGTTCACTCCAGAAGAAGTTTCGGCTATGGTCCTCACTAAGATGAAGCAAATTGCTGAATCCTACCTTGGACACGAAGTGAAGAACGCTGTCGTCACCGTTCCAGCTTACTTCAATGATGCCCAGAGACAAGCCACCAAAGACGCCGGAACTATCGCTGGACTTAACGTTGTCAGAATCATCAACGAACCAACTGCTGCTGCTATTGCTTACGGCTTGGACAAGAAGGAAGGAGAAAGAAACATTCTCGTTTTCGACTTGGGAGGTGGTACTTTCGATGTTTCGCTTCTCACTATCGACAACGGAGTTTTCGAAGTTCTTGCCACCAACGGAGATACTCACTTGGGAGGAGAAGACTTCGACCAACGTGTTATGGAGTACTTCATCAAGCTCTACAAGAAGAAGTCTGGAAAGGATCTTCGCAAGGACAATCGCGCTGTTCAAAAGCTTCGTCGTGAGGTTGAAAAGGCAAAGAGAGCTCTGTCCACCCAGCATCAAACCAAAATCGAGGTAAGAATAGAGACTGAATAACGTACGAGACTCAGTATATAATTTACAGATCGAATCCCTTTACGACGGAGAAGACTTCTCGGAGACCCTGACCCGCGCCAAGTTCGAAGAACTCAACATGGATCTCTTCCGTGCCACTCTTAAGCCAGTCCAAAAGGTTCTTGAAGACGCCGATATGAAGAAGACTGATGTTCACGAAATCGTCTTGGTCGGAGGATCCACAAGAATTCCAAAGGTTCAGCAACTTATCAAGGACTTCTTCAACGGAAAAGAGCCATCTCGTGGAATCAACCCTGACGAAGCTGTTGCCTACGGAGCTGCTGTGCAAGGAGGAGTTATCGGTGGTGTGGAAAACACAGGAGACGTCGTTCTTCTCGATGTCAATCCTCTCACTATGGGAATTGAGACTGTCGGAGGAGTCATGACTAAGCTCATCTCTAGAAACACTGTCATTCCAACAAAGAAGAGTCAAGTCTTCTCCACCGCCGCCGATAGCCAGAGTGCTGTCTCCATCGTTATCTATGAAGGAGAACGCCCAATGGTTAAGGACAATCACAAACTCGGAAACTTCGACCTTACCGGAATCCCACCAGCTCCACGTGGAGTCCCACAAATCGAAGTGACATTCGAGATCGACGTCAACGGAATTCTGCATGTCAGTGCTGAAGATAAGGGAACCGGAAACAAGAACAAAATCACCATCACTAATGACCATAACCGTCTTAGTCCTGAAGACATTGAGCGCATGATCAACGACGCCGACAAGTTCGCTGCCGATGATCAAGCTGTCAAGGAGAAGGTTGAATCAAGAAACGAGTTGGAGTCCTATGCTTATCAGATGAAATCGCAAATCGGTGACAATGAGAAGCTAGGAGGAAAACTCTCTGACGAAGACAAGGTTTCGATCGAGTCTGCTGTTGAGAGAACCATCGAATGGCTTGGAAACAACCAGGATGCCTCCACAGAGGAAAACAAAGAACAGAAGAAGGTAAAACTACATAGCGTTGTTCATTGATTATTTTAAAATTTACAGGAACTCGAGTCCGTCGTTCAACCAATCGTCTCCAAGCTCTACTCGGCCGGAGGCCAAGGAGAACAAGCTAGCGAGGAGCCAGCTGAGGACCACGACGAGTTGTAATACTCTCGTTACCTCCAACTACTCGTTTTCTCTCTCCGGGTCCATGTTCAAAAATGTTGCTTTACCCAGCCACTCTTTCCAATCCCCATCCCATCACCATCCCACATACGAGTCTAGTGAAGAACTGTTCTTCATGTTTAAATTATATTTGCTTTTTCTGTATAATAAATAATTTATTTTAACCGAGTGTTCTGAAAAACAAAGAAATTTCTGATATTTTTAGAAATAGAACATGTGTTATTGGATGTCGACGATAATTGTCGTCTACATGGTAATTGGATTCATTGCAATCAGAAACTGGTTTCCGAAAATAATCAGCTCAATAACAAACCACAATAATAAAGTATAACTGTTGGGGTATTGTATTCTGGATCATTGTGCGACTTTTTCAATGAAGTACTGTGAATAAAGTACATGTGTAATTTGTTCATTCAAAGACAGTGACAAAATTCATTTTCACTTATTGTGAAAGAAACGATTTCGATGGGAAAAAAAATAAATTATTACAAGTGTGCAGTAAAATAAGATCCATAAGAAATGATATCACACAGTCCGCGAGAAATCACAGAATGAAAGAATTAATTGATATGAATATTTGAGGAAACTATGTACATTTCAGAGAAATATGATTAATCAATTGGTCGATGAACATCGAAAGCATCCGAGAATAATTGATCAACTTCCATCACATGCAGAACATCCGAAAGCTCTATGTTGTCAGATGTCAAGTATTTGAGATTCTGAAAATTGAAATTCAGGAGCAGTCAATCATGAAAATTTCTTACCGTAATCGATGAAAAGATCAATGATATCTCTGCCAATCTAGAAGCACTTTTGGCCTCCGAATGGGCGAACGGTGATACAGTAATCATACATTGTGTGTAATGATCGCGAGCTTCACTCAACATGTGGGAGCTTGCATATGACATTCTGGGAGGCAGCGGAACTGGAAATAAATGATTGTTTTTTTTTAAATTTAAGTTCCAAATAGTTATTGGAAACCTTTAATTGAGTTGCATGCACCACTAAAATTATTTGCAAGTGAAAAAATTCTCAAGAGACGAAAAATTAAGAAATACCGTAATTAATCTAACAGAACACTTCCCGAACCGTTGATTTTGATCTCACATATCTCATTTTCTGTAAAAGATATCAAAAAGTGGTCAACTGACAAAATTTTAATTATAATATCAGAAATATTTTTTTAGTTGACCACTTTTTGGTATCATTCACCGGAAATGAGATATATGAGCTCATACTTGATAGTATGGGGACCCTATTATTTCATGTTTTACGGTAGATGGATGAATTATAACCGGTGGAGTTATGATTACGCAGATTTGCAGATTTTAGAATTTTTTAATTTTTTTGACAATCTTAATTTTTAGTTAAGAATCTGACATATTTTTCACAGAGACCGAAAAAAAGAGTTAAAAGTTGGGTCATTAGCTTGAGGCATAAAGAAATAAGAGACATCATAATTGGAAATTGGATCCAATTAAAAGTGCCACTCAATTAGAGACTGTACGGTATAATGAACTTACACTCATAAAAGATAGCGAAAACACTTCCAATTAATATTTCTGCATCTGTTATATGGATGTTGGCTAATGGTTTCGATACCGTCTCCACCGACAACTCTGTGACGCCTCTACAACTTTAATCATTGATTAAACGATTATCCTTAACTCTTGGAACTAACTTGACATCTGGAAATGCTTGTAGTTGCTTGTCAATCGGATGATAAGATCCATTTGCATAACAAACTCCAGGACATCCAGCTTTTGCAGTCCAACAACATGTTAACCACCAGTAGAAAAATGAAAAACGACTTTTGGCTAACACCATCTAAAAAAATTCCCAATTTCCAGAAGTTTTTAAAACAAATTATTTCAACTCACTCGATCACTGGCATCTAGTCTGGAAAACTCTGGAAGTATCGATAAAACATCTGTAAACAATACGAAGATCCTTCGAAAATCTTGAAGAACTTCTGGCAGAGTGGCAACTCGTTGTCCAGTTGGAGTCAGTTTTGTCCGGTTGCAAATGCAATGCGGATTGTAGAAAGCGTATTCAAAACAGTATGTATTTGGTTGTGGTTCCGGTGAATTTTCGTCACAACGCTCGAATATTCTTGTGAGTGTCATTAGGAGATGATCATACTTCTGAAACATCCGAGGTTTTCTATATTAATTCCCTATAAGACCACGCCTACCGGTAAAGAAGGATTGGGTGGAAGTGTTGTTGCAACGCAGTGTGAGTGTACTGTAGAAATCGAAGAGCAAGGGGACGCGGAAGCGGAGGCGGAGCTAGCAAAAGGAAGATTTGTTGGAGATGTTGGATGACTTGAGATAGTTGACAATTCAGTCTGGCACTCTGCTTCTCTGAAAATCAGAACAATTCATTGTTTAAACCGACAGTAATTAAGATACTCGGACTTCGTGTAGATCTTTGAATCATATGAAACCATGTTGGGACTAGAACTTGTTGAAGCCGAATCACTAGTGTCTCCTTGAACGGCTCTTGGATTCATTCCAACTCGGAGACATGTTGTGAGTCGACAAGCACGGCAGGCATTACGCTGTTCTGAAATTTATTCGCAAATTTGAAAATTATCAAAGGAAGCGTTTCAGCTTCGAGGTTGTTTGATACTGATAACTTCAGTGGTAAGCCCTCATCCCAGGATTTTTACTTCGAATCGTCAGAAAACGTTCAAAACCTAAACCTATTGAAAACGTTCAATGATTCATCAAACAAGTTCGATTGCACTTTTTTTAAAAACCTGGGAAGCAAGGATCATCGAAACAGAATACTTCAAACTTCATATTTTTGTGTTATTTTGTTTAAAAAAATGTTTTTTTTGAAAAAGGATGAAATAACGTTTTGCATAAAGCGATGTTGACCTCTTTCTCAACTACAGTAATTTGAAAGGCGTTCAAACCACCATATCAGTATTTGTAACTTTCAGAATACTGTAGGATTCAAAAATATCATTTGAGAAAGATTTAAGACTGTAGGTTGGTTTTATTTTCACCAAAATTCAATTTTGAACAATTTGAAACTTCAAAAACCAAAAAGAAATTCGAAAATTCGGATTTTTTGGAATTTTTGGTAGTTCCGAATTTTTGAATTTTCGAATATTCGAATTGTTGAATTTCAGAACTTCCGAAACCTGCGTTTCTTAAAGAGTCTATGGTAAACAGAACATTTTATTTAAAATAAGGATATCCTAGACTTCGGGCATCAGTATTTTTCCAGGTTATTGTTACTGGAAATGTTGAGAATATTGAAACATTTTGGATTATTATAATACAGGTTTGAATTAATTTGGCTCACTGTTGGGATTGGATTGGTTTGGGTTACTGTAATTTTTTACTGTTCAATAAGACAGAATCTGGTGATTGTTAGAAATTAAATATTCCTTATTCGAATTCAAGAATATTTAGGATTCATTTAAGTTAATGTAGTTCGTTTTCGATAATTTGGATTACTGTAGCTTGATAGTTCAATTTCTCAAATGCCGTAATTTGCTCTCATAGCCCACTCTATACGCGCATTTTGGGCTCAATTATCTCGCTTCCTATGAGAGATATCAAAAATCTGTCAACTGATAAATCATTTATCATAGTATCACCAATATATTATGAAGACTTTCGATATCTCTCATAAAAACCGAGATAATTGAGCTCAATTTGACGATTAGGGTCTATTGAAACAAATACGGTATTATTTTCCGAAACTTGTTGTTACCAAACACTTCAGTATAGGTTTCGGGGACTAAGACTCTATTACTGGCTAGTTCTAAAACCAAATTATCGAAAACTAAACTCAAAGAATCTATTTTTTCTATAGTTTCAGAAAATTTTCATACCTTTAGCCACCCCACATTTCCCTTGATATCTACAAGCATAGGTTCTATTCTTCCAAATGCTTCGTCGAAAAAATCCTTTGCATCCATTACAAGCATTGACTCCATAATGTTTCCCAAGTGCCTGTAACTCAGTAAGTTAAACCTTTTCTCTGACTGTTTCGTACCGTATCTCCGCAAACTGCGCAGAAAATACTCGCTTTGTGATTGGCCACAAGACTTTGAGAGGGCATTTCTTTCGACATTAAACGCATCGTGGTTTCTGGAAATATAGTAGTAGAATACATAGCGTTGAAGGAAGATCTCATGGGGAGTAGCATATCGGAGATTTGTCTGGATTATGAGGCGGCGAGCAGAAGAAAAAAGGGTGGGAGAGAAGAAGCTGATAAGATAGTGGGTGTTATGAGAGAGGAGGTATGACTCTGGTAGTCATACACGCTTACAAATCAGATATCAAGCACACGGAAGGCAGAGAAAATGGAGCTGATGACGACAGAAGGGAAAAGAAAAAGAAGCTGATGAATCACAGATGCAGTCTGCGTCTCCTTCTCCATTGTTTTGAATATTCTTTTTTTCGGCGGCTCGTTGCCATGTAAAATAGTATGAATACGGACGGAGACGTCGACTCAAACGGGTACATTTTTTGTTTTTTTGTTTCGAAGCATGACGTGGCAAAACGAAACTTCCCTTATTGTGAATAGTACCGTACTACCGAACGATTAGAGTGACGAGGAGCGATTAAAATACATGACATCATCTGATTAAGATGTGTATTTTGTCTCACGGATTAAGTCGAATTTTGGATTTTTAAAGTATCTAATCCAAAGCGGAAGTCAGAGGTAACACCTTGAGACACCCGCTCAGAACTATTTAGAAAAATAGATTCTAGGAAAGTAAGAATTTAAGAACAAGCAATTTTGTTGTTCTGGATATATGATTTCTCATGAACCAGATCTTTGAATATCAGACAACCGAAGATAAGGGCGGTCTTCGAATAATGCTATGGGATTATTCATTTTCAGCCAGACGGTGACTCAAAAGGTACAAAATGTGTCTTAATCACCGGCAGGATGTTTGTACATTGGTGACACTGGAATTCTCAGCAGATAATCGAAGGAGTGTGAAATGAGGTGAAGTATTCTTTTAGGGGGCGGAAGACGTCGGGCGGGAAGGACACCGATCTTCCCTCTCCACGTGCGAAAAGTGTTTGCTTCCTATTGTGCTCGTCTAGCCATGCTTTTCAAAATCGCGGGGACTACTGTAGCTGGACAAACGTTTCTCTTTATACTTTGCAAAAGTTCGCGTCGATCAAACTGTTTGGATATAACAGGAGGGTCAGAAAATTGGGGGTTTTTAGTTGTGATTTGGTCAGGGAGACAATATCAATTATTGAGGAATCATAGAGTATGAGTACCGTAACCCCTGTATTAGAAAGGCGTAGTAACATTCAACTTTGAGCGCATATATCTCGGTTCCTGTGAAAGTAATCAAAACATGGTCCATTGACAAAATATAGTTGATATTATGATGACTATTTTGTCAGTCAAACACTCCTTCATATCTCTTACAAGAACCGAGATATATGGGTTCAAAGTTGGCCTTTTCGATGCCCTTCTATTAGAGTGTTTGAAGATGGATGAATCTTAACCGATGAAGTTTCTATCACAGGTACTTGAAATCTACCAGCTCAGAATTTTCAGTTTGGAATCTGACAAAAATCCCAATCTAACTGAAAAATTCAAATACCGTACCTCTGGCAGAATTCCACCCACATTGTCAACTTTGAGCTAAGTTATATCGATTCCTGTGAAAGATATCGAAAATCTGTCAACTGATAAACTGTTTATCATAATATCTTCAATATCTCTTTAGTTGATAAGTGTTTGATATCTTTCACAGAAACCGAGATAATTGAGCTCAAAGTTGACTGGGCGGGTGGCCTTCTTTTAGAGGAAATACGGTATTTTGGGTAGAATTTGTCGAGCTAATCTGAAAACAGGATCCCTAATTTTACAGATGTATATTTTTCATTATAAAAATTGAGAATCTCGATTCCTTTATATTCTTCCCACCATTCTTCCTACTCCATATTCTTCCATTTTCAGCATTTTTTCAACATTTTTGTATTAAACAATTCTGTATAAGTCCATCTTCTCTAAATAGTAAAGAACTCACATTACGCAAAAACCAAAGTAACAAAGCACATGTTGGGTGCACGCCGGAGAAAGCTCTTTTGTATTGGTCAGAGATCAAAATTTAGCGCGCAAAAAGCGAGGGAGATACCGTATACTTCTTGCAACATGTTTGTCCGTTTCGGACTTCTTACTCTCTTCCGTAACAGTTTGGATATTGAAAAAAAAACAAATACAGAGTCTATACTTTTGCGCACTTTTAGTGATTTAGTGACTCATTAGAGAAATGGCCTCAAAGAGCAAAAAATCGCAGAGCTCCCGCGCGGGAGAAAAGTGGGAACATAGCAGACTGTAGTGGACAGCAACGAAACGAAATGATTCTCTCTCGGGAGCAAAAAAAGAGCTCGGCGAGCCAGTGGACTGTGGTGTCGTCTTGCAAATAAAAAAGGTGAGAAGAAAAGGAACAAATATACTGAAAGGGCGGGGAGAGACCTTTTGAATTACGGTATGCCCTCCATGGGGGTACAAAGTACAAAATGATCTTTTCCGCGCGGTATAATAAGCATGCCTTTCCTTCAAGCTGAGAGAGCAAATTTTGGGGTACGAAGTACACGGTGTCGGGAATTGAAAAAGAAAGAATGAGCGAAAGAGGTCGTGTTTGAATTTTTAGAGGAATTATAATCTATTTCGAGGCTCATGATTTAAATTTTGATATAGAGGGAAATTCGTGGTTTGGGAGAGTTACGAAATTACGGTGTTCGAATTATAGAAGAGACCGTAATAGAACGGCTCCCAAATCGTCAACTTTGAGCCCATATATCTCATTCCCTGTAAAAGATATCCAAAAGTGGTCAACTGACAAAATACTTTGGAAATTATTTGGTTTCTGGTGTTCTGAATTTTTTCAAATTTAGAATTTTCAATATCCCAGATGTTTAACTTTTCGAATTTTAGAAATTTTTAGGAATTCCAGTATGTAGAATTTTTTGGAAAATGTTGGAATTTCGAAACTTTTTTGAAATATTTAGAATTTTTGAAATATTATGAGAAACATTTTGCCAGTTACCACTTTTTGATATCTTTTACATAAACTGAGATAAATTCGCTCAAAGTTGAAAGTTAGGGGTGCCGTTCTATTAGAGGGTTTAGGGTAGTTGGCTCAGCAGTACGGTTCCCACATTTCCATTTCGCAGTTTCATTATTTTCCTTACTGTTGGAAGTTCCACTATTTACTCCTAAAGTGAACTGTGTTGCCGTTACTTGAACACTTTGCTCCTTTTTGTTGATATTCGATTTTTGAGCAAACAATCAAAAGATGCTCTTTTGACTTTTTCCTAAATATCTGAGGTCAGACTCGAATAGACTTTCTTTGCAAATCCCGAAAAGGATTGAAAAGTCATAGAGCTACCGTACTCCCTCAAAGATGCAGGAACCTTCAATGGGTAATTAGAAGAATTTGGCCTATTAGAAGTAAAAGGAACAGTAGGATAATGGAATAGCACTGTGAACAGTGTGTCACAATGTATTCACTACAAAAACCAGTGACATTCCTTGCACTTTTCAAAAAGGGAGAACAATCGGCAGCTGCTCCAACAGAGGCACCACGATGGCTCTCGAAATAGTTTTAATACTTTTCTAGGTTTTCGAAATGTGAATGATATCAAAAAAAGTAATCCGAATGATCGGAAATAAAACGAGAAGAAGCGATTCGATGATCCGAAGACTTCTCTTATACGGTCCCTTCGATCGAAGAACGCACATTATTCTGGAGGCGGAGGCACGATGCAGTCACATGGGGGGATTCTTCGTTTGTAAAAACGGTGATGATATTCACTCAGAGAATGGTTAAAAAGATTCGCGTGGTTTCGGAGAGAGAACATCCAATTATATTTCTATGATGGACTTTTGCAGAGAAATCAGACAAAAAAATAGGTGATTGTTTCATGTGGGGATCAAGAACTAAATTACTCGAAAGAAATTGTAAGAAGCTGTTACAGTAAATCACAATCCAAAGAACGACCAATTGATAAGGATAAGGGAGGTTATTAAAAAGAAAAGAAATCAAAAAGATCACAGAGAAGAACACATGAGAAATTGAGGAGGAATGCTTCAAAGGGAAACTTTTAGAAATCCTTAAAAAAAAGCTGAAATCTATTAAAAGTGAACAATTTTGAGCGAATAGGGACGAGGATTTGAATTCCCGCGCAGTGAGAAACCTAGTCCACGGCGGCCGGACTAAGTAATCGACAGTGGTTTGGCCACCCAATCCTCCAACTTTGAGCTCATATATCTCGTTTCTTGTAAAAGATATGAAACATTTGCCAACAAACAAAATGTTTGTGATATTATGATAAACAATTTATTAGTTGACAACTTTTCGATATCTTTGACAAGTTCCGAGATAATTGAGCTCAAACTTGCCAGTTTGGGGTCCTTCTATTTCAGGTCTTACGGTAACTTTAGGAACATTTCAATGCAAAGATAAACGTTCGGATTCCTCCTTTAAAAATAAAGGAAAATTTAAAAAAATTGAAGAAAAGAAACTCTGAGAAATCGAGGGAAACACTGTAACCTGAGTTCAAAAGATCGATCATGAACTGAACTTGATATTGACCCAGTTTTTGTAGAATCAAAAACTTGATCAGTTTGGTTTGGTACAAACTTTAGGCCCAAATTCGTAAGGCTTATATACCAATTACCTAGTGACGACGACACACAGAGTACATTCTGAACTCCACGTGACATTCTTCAGCTTGACGTCGTCTTCTCACATAAACCTGAAGAAGAAAGATAAGAACGAAACTACTCGATTATCAACGATTTCTCTTCAACAAATCAAACAAAACGTCATTGGGGGAATCCCTCGTTTTCCCTCACTTGTCTAGACTTCCCATTTCAGGTAGGAGTGACATAAACAATCAACAAAGTTCTCTTCCAAATACGGATCCGTCTTTTTTGAGAAAAAATGAATTCATTGTATAGCCAGGATTGATCTCATCGACCGGATCAGAAGAAGAAAAGAAGGAGAATTCAATCTTTAATCATCTCCCCTTTTTGATCTGTCGCGACGTCTTCAGCACACTTGTTCCGATAATCAGAAGAATCAAACACGTGTCGTTTTTTCTATAAAGTACAGTAAGAAACAAATCATCTGGATCCTTTTCCAGAATATTCTAGTTGTTGCTAATGTATCATTAAAATAGAATGAAGTAGTGTGAATTGGTCAGCAGGAAACCGCAAAAGGGGGAGGGAGGGGGGTTTCTCCGAAAATGTTCAAAAAATCACGTAGCAGGGACATGTCGTATATTATCAGGTAGGTTAGAGAGAGAGGAGGACTTCTTCGAAACAACATTGTGATCAGAATTGAAGATCGAAGCCTGTTGTGGTCATGAAATTGATTTCAAAGTTTTTGTTTTGCAGGTGATGAGAGAGAGCATTGAACATTTTTTCTGGGACGGAAACGAATGATATCATGTCATAGAAGAATCTAATTTTAGGAATTATTTTTAAATTTCTAGCACAGACTATTACAGGAGTTGTTACCACACTTGTATTATTTTATTATGTTTCTCATAATATCAGAAGTTTTCTGTCAGTTGACACATTTTTAATATTTTGCACAGGAGTTGAGATAATTGAGCTCAAACTTGATAGTGTGGGGGCTCTTCTATTACAGGTTTGGTTTATATAGAAAGTCCTTCGAACCTCTAACTTTAAGCCCGTATATCTCATTTCCTGTACAAGATATCAAAAAGAGTTTGACTGACAAAATGTTAATCATAATATTAGCAACATTTTAACAATTAATCATACTTTGATATCTTTTACAGAAAATGAGATACATTTCCTCAAAAAAGACAGCGGTATATGGTTTTTATAGCAAGTGACATCCTTTTTGCTAATGAAAACTTTAAAGAGCATAGAAAAATTATAACAAACAAATATACAGCTCAAAAAAAAACAAATTTGGAAAATTTTGACAAAATTTTACCAAAAGTTCTGAAGTTGGCTTAAAAATACAGGGTTTTCGATACCAGGCCTATCGAGCCGGGCCTTCATTATACAAGTATGGACCATACTGTATGGTTTTACAGATTTGTTAGGATCCAGACATATGGTGCAAAAGTTTTCAAGATTCCGAACAATGAACAAATAGAGGAACAGAGAAAGAAGTGGTCACAAAACTTTTGTGACCCCCTCCCTTTTTTCAAAACCAAGACATTTTTCCTAGGGTGTATCAAAACACAATTTTCGAAAAAGATCCAAACTGACAGGAAATGAGAAAATAGTAATGAATTAGTTATTAAATTTTCCAGACTGGCTTTGATCAAAAGACCAATGTGGGAGCTTTGAAAAAAAGAGTAAAAAGGGAAGTCATCTTTAAAAGTCTTCTAAAAGAATCGGGTTTCAGCTTCTGCTTTTATTTCATTCCACTAAGTTGCAATTTTTCTCCTTTTTGACTACAAACTCCAATATAATTCCAGTGGAGCCAATTTCTATACTTTTCAAACTACGAACAAATCTGCACACTGATCTATGGAATACGGAGAAAACGATCTTGCACGATCTTTCTGCCCCCCTTCAACTAAAAAAATGAGTCGGGGGTTTCCTTCTTCTGATATCGGAAGACGAAAAAAAAGCGATCCGTACTTTTGAAGAAGAATGTGATTTGTTTTGAGCAGCACAAACTACAGTCAACTCTCTCCTCCGTTGCTCGCCGCCGAACTTCGTTCCGATTGTTTGTTTTCGATTCATTCATTAGATGGTTTCTCAGCATCAGCGGGGGAGTTTTTTAGACGAAAAAAGGGGGAATAAACAATAGGGAACATCGAACAATTCCCAGTTTTTTTATTCGGTTGGATCTGAAGTTTGGATGAGCGAAAGAAAGGAATCTATTGGAAGGGGAAGGATTTTTCAAATTACCGTATTTCCTCTAGTAGAAGCCCAAGGCAGTTTTGTGCTCATTTATCTCGGTTCCTATGAAAGATACAATAAAGTTGTCAATTGATAAATTGGTTATCATAATATCACAAAAATTTTAACAGTTGACACATTTTTGATATCTCTTATAGGAACCGAGATAATTGAGCACAAAGCAAATGGTTGTGGTGGGCTTCTATTAGAAGAAATACGGTAGATTCAACAACTTTCAGATAGTCCTAACAGTCCAGACTAATCAGAAAAGAAAGAAAAATTGGCCTGAATACCAAAAGGTACTCCTACAATTTAAGAAACTAGAGAATATATTGTAAAACCTGTAATAGAAGGGCCCTCACGCTGTCCAGGTTGATCTCAATTATCTCGGCTCATATACCGTAAAAACTGTAATATAACGCCACCTGTATTAGAAGACCCCCTCTAATACAACGCCACCCTGATAAGGTGATTGGAGGTGGCAAAACGAAGATTTTATGCTTGATTAACACAGTAATAGTGAAATCTAGAAATTTCGCACCATTTTTTCGTTTTGGTACCCTGTTAAATGAGTAAAAAATCATTTTTTGTTACCTCGCATCAACCCAAAACACCCATTTGAAAAATAGAACGCCATGGCGCTATATTACAGGTTTTACGGTATCTCAGTTACTGAGGGAGATATCAAAAAGTAGTCAACTAATAAAATTTTCATCATAATAGCAGTAACATTTTATTTGTTAACCACTTTTCTGTATCTTTTACAGTAAATGAGATATATAAGCTCAAAGTTGAGGGTTTGGTTGCATTCTATTACAGTGTTTACGGTATAAGAATTGTATTCTTGGAAAGTACCAAAATATTGAAAACGGTAATTTTTCAGGCAAATTTCCGAATTCAGTGAAAATAATTAATCAAAAATTGACCTGGGTTGAAAAGAATTAAAAGGAAACTAGAAATTCCTAATGACAAGACTCATAATTCTTTATGGCCCTTTTTTCAATTAACTTCGTCTTTTTTCCTGCTCTCTTCTAAAAAAAGACTAGAACATTCGTTGCCTTTTTTCATTCTTATGACGCACACGACACAGACAAAATATTTTATTCCAATGATCTGGTCGAAAAAACATGAGAGAGAGAGAGAAGTAGTAATTCGTTGTTTTGGCACTGAACCATATGGCGTAAAAACCAAGAAAAACGAGAAAAAAGGTTCTCCTCTAGTGTCTAGAAACGAACAGACTATTCGTATCAAATCACTAATTGAGACAAAAAAAATGACATCATTCGAAGATAACAGAAAAAAAAGAAAAAGAGAAAAAAAGTATGTAGGTGGCAAAAAAAAATGACTATTTGGTTTCTATGGGAAGCCATAGATGGCACGAGACAAGAAGACAATTGTACTTTTAAAGAATAGAAGACGTGAGAAAAAAAAGATGGAGCTGGGTGGTGGGAGTTTTTTGGGTTTAGAATGAGCAACGAAACAAAAGCTGCGCGAGAAAAAAAAAAGAGAAAAAAGAGGTGTGAAATGCGTTCGGGATTGAGAGCATTGAACAGATTAGGAAGGATCCGGAAGTTGGATTTTTTCTAATCAGAGGAACTTCAAAATATTATATTATTATCAATGCTGAGTATAGTCTGGTCGAGATGTTTTGAAAAAGGAAATAGAAGATAGAAAGAATCAGAAGTACCCGATATAAAGATAAGACAGGAAGCAATGAACAGTTTCAAACGGAGAAAACAAGACTTACTCGCTCTGGGACCCATGATTTGTGACTGTATTTGAAGATTTTATGTGGAAGAAGACACCTGTAAAACTAAACAATTTGGGGAATTAAAAGAAGGGAGAAAAAGTTTAAAATAAAAAGTAGAGAATAAACACAAACGAATACACAAACTACATGTTGTCGCGGAGGAGGCAGATCAAAGAAGGGAAAGTTGAGAAATTAGAAATTATTTTTAATAGGAATTATATTTTCGGGAAACTACAACATATAAAATAGAATTATGATGACTAGAGTGAAGAAAAAGACTAAAACTAGAAGTATAGAAAAAGTGAACCGCTGTGAAAAGTTTCAATTGCAGAAATTCAAATTTGAAAGTTTCGAAGTTTCAGGATTCCAGAATTTCGAATATTAGCCAGTTCAATGTTTCTGAGATATTTGATATATAGAAAAAGGAAACCGTTGAAAACGAGCTACATGAAAAACTTGAAAAATTTCTGAAAAAAAAGCCAAATATTCGAAAATCCAAAAAATTCAAAAAATTCAGTTCGAAATTTTCGAAAACTTTGGAACATTGGAACATCGGAACCTCCAAAGTTTTTAAATTTTCAGAGTTTCGAAGTTCAAATTTCCGAAATTTCAGAATTTCGAAATTCAAATTTTCAGAATTTCAAATTTTCAGAATTTCAGGATTTCAGGATTTCAGAACTCCAGAATTTCTGAATTTCAGAATTTCTGAATTTCAGAATTTCTGAATTTCAGAATTTCTGAATTACTGAATTTCCGAATTTCAGAATTTCAGAATTTCAGAATTTCAGAATTTCAGAATTTCAGAATTTCAGAATTTTAGGATTTCAGAATTTCAGAATTTCAGAGTTTCAGAATTTTAGAACTTCAGAATTTTGGAATTTCAAGATTTCGAATTTCAAATTTTCAAAGCTCCAGAATTTCAGAATTTCAGAGTTTCTGAACATCGAATTTACAAAGTTTTAAAGCTCCAGAACTTCAACTTAAGAGACATTTGAAGTGCATGGCAAACTGGCAACTTATTAGGTTGAAAATTTGAAAAAAAAATTTTTTTCGACATATCCGGAAGGATGATAAAAAATCAGGAAGACGGAAGAAGGGAGAACTCAAAAATCAGAAAAAATTCAGAAATTTCAGAAAAATTCTCTCAATACTGTGAATTAAAAAACCTAAACGATTCCTTTTATATTTTCATATGAATCCAAGTTCGACCGAGATCAATACCAGTTTTGTCAATCATTCAACATAGTACTGAAAATTCCAAGTGTTCGAGAATTTTTCTACACATTTTCTGCCTTCTTCTTTTCCCCTTCCCGAACAAGAATATATATCTCCGAAGTTGATCTACATACATTCTCCCTTTAGGTACATTTTTCAGGTCGAAGCGAATGAAGATGAACTTCAGGACGGTGTGTTCATATCTAGATATCTACAGTAGACAATTTTAGATCTTCTATCCAATTCAAAAGTTAAAAGGCACGAAGTGTGAAATTCAGATGACGTTAGGGGAAGCATGATTGGCAGTTTATTCACACGGTATACACATCTGGTCTACCTTTACAAGGTATACGAGAACCGAATCGTGCAAACACGTACATGAAGATGATGATGAGAGGCAGAGAAAGCCCCCGAAACGATAAGAGATCATTAAAATGGAAGAGACGCAGACACGGAAGGCGACTATTGAAACACGCGCTTCGAAATGTTCTTTGCTCGGGGATGGCAGCGGGTGGTTCTGAAAAAAAACGAGAGGGAGAGACTGAAGACACAAATTGGAACATTATTTTATCATTTGTACACACTATTCTTATCCAATCAGATGATTGTTTTTTCCTACTTGGAGGTTAAGAGAATAGGATAAGGACCTTATCATAAGGACAAGAATTTGAGTACATTAAAACCTAAAAACTATTTTGCTATACTATTCAGCTTTTGTCTCTCGCCAAGTGATAAGTTATCAGGTCACGTGGTCGAAATGCACAATTCTTGGTACAGGGAACATAGAAAATGATATGATTCAATGATTGCACTTTTTTAGGAAATGAGTTTCAGAATGGAAAAATAACTTGAAAGTGATCTCTGAGTCAGACTAAAGAAAATGGAAAAGTCCTCCAATTTTCAACTTTCCTTTTCCAGTTACTCCGTAGAATGTGGGAAAGAAAATGAAACGTGAGACAGAAGAAAAAAAGAAAAAAGGAGAGATGAAAAAAAAAAACAATTTTACGGCTCCCTTCATAAGCGCAGCAATCAATTATGTATGTATGTGGGTGATTGGGAGTAATACTTAATTTTAAAAAAAAATAAGAGAAAGTTCTGAAACTATTGAATGACGAATCCAACTTTAAAATGGCATACAAATAAAAGGTTCAGATGTGAGACAACCTATAATAGTCAGATAGCCTAAAATATTTGGTGAGAAAGGAGCAGAAAGATGAGATTTGAGAATCTGGAATTCTCAATTTTCAAGTTATAACAGGCATTTGTACGCGGCTCGGTTTTCATCAAACCTTTTGAAAACTGCAAAAATAACACAACAAAAAATAATTACTGTATACAAATATCAAAAAATTCTGTAAAACCTGTAATAGAAGGGCCCCACACTGTCAGGTTAGAACTTATTTATCTCGGCTCCTGTGCAAGATTTCAAAAATGTGTCAACTAATGAAATGTTTTTCATAATATCAATATCATTTTATCAGTTGGCAACTTTTTCCTATCTTCAACAAGAAGCGGGGTGAATTGGCTCGAAGCTCAAAGTTAGGGGGTCCTTCCAATTATACGGTATATAAACCTAAAACTCTGGGAAAAATTATATGCATAAGTTCAAAAAGTCATAGGGTTTTCAGATTGATGTAAGTTCCAGGAAAACACATACAAAACTGTTCTTTACTCGACTTTATCTTTCCGCGGAAACCGATAAAATGGGTACAATCATTATCAGCTTCATCATATTGACTGCACGTGTTCTTTGTGTGATTTTATGTCAATTAGTCTGAAAAAGAAAACTTTGGGAAATTTTGTGAACTGTCAGCAGCTCTAGCACTAGAAAAACTTTGTAATATGTGAAGCTTAGCTTTTAGGAAAAGTTTTCGAAAACTGAAATAGTTTAAAAGCATACTTGCAACGGGCCGGGCCGGGCCGGGCTTTTTTCATTTTCCCGTCGTTTTAAACAATTTTTTGGGCTCACTAGGAAAAAATGGACATTTTTTCGGTCAAGTAATAAACTTTTCAAAATAAAAGTGTCCATGAAGAATAATTTTTTCACACAAAAATTTGAAAATTTTTCTGAAATCTCAAAAAAATTTTCAAATGTGGTGAACCCGGGCCGGGCGGGCCGAGGAGTCGCGGGCCCGGACCGGGCCGGGCCCTGGAAATCTTCGGCCCGGCCACGGGCCGTGCCCTGATTTTGCAAATATGTTTAAAAGGTTAACTGACTTGTATGGTACAGGACCTTAAATTTTGAGATGAAAATTGGTGTGCACTTTTTCGTAATATCTTCTTTTCTTATCCATGCTGTAACCAAGCTTAAATAAAATAGTTTTCAGATATCTTAACCTGAAAAACCTGCTGACTTCATGTCATTTTATCTGGAAAAAAAATTCAGATTGGAAGAAGAACAAACGGTTTGCGTTTGGGACTTCAGGAGAACCCCATAGATCCTGTTTTTATCTATTTTTCAAATACCAATCGACTTTTTTTTATGTTGCTGGGCATTTCTGGAGATTTGAAAGTTTTAGAATCGCTGAAATTTCAAAAACGAATCTCCGTGTTTTGACTTCCTCAATTTGCCAAGTTGTCTCCATTTCTCGAATCTTCAAAGTGTCAGAATTAAGTCTTTTTTTTTCCTATTTTGTCTAAAGAACTCATGAGATAAAGATGGGAAAAAACATTTGTTTGCAGATTTTTTTTGTCTAAATACTTGACAAATTCGAGAAAAACGAGAGATTTTAGAGCCAAAATTGATGAATTTCTTTCAAAAAGATCTTCAGAATTGTCTCTAAATTGGATCATTTATAGAATCGAGTATGGGGCTTTTACCTAATAAAAATGACTACCTTTGAATCAATCTATCTTGGTTCTTGTAAAAGGTATCAAAAAAACTTTTAACAGCAGAAATGTTTGTCTTAAAATCGGCAACATTTCATTAATTGACCTCTTTTTGTTAATTAAAATAAAAAACGAGATGATTAGGGTCAAAGGGAGGATCTTTTTAAAGAATTTCACACATTTCAAGAGGGGAAAGTAAATGGTTATTTAAACGTGATGAAAAACCTTATTTGTGGATGAAAAAAAATTTCAAAAAATTTTAATTCTCCACCGCCAAATCTACGTGAATTGACCTCAGGAGGATTTCTATAAATGAAGAAGGAAGTGGAGAAACAAATCAGTTCTCCCTTTTCTGGACTCCAGAGAAGGTGATCCTGGGAAGGGTCCTGGATCCTTGGATCCAGGATCAAGACTCAGATTTCGGTTTCTGGGTCATGACCTAGATTTTTCTGGGTCATGACCTAGATTTCAGTTTCTGGGTCATGACCCAGATTTCGGTTTCTGGGTCATGACCTAGATTTCTGGGTCGTGACCTAGATTTCAGTTTCTGGGCCATGGCCTAAATTTCAATGTCTGGGCCATGACCTAGATTTCAATATCCGGACCATGACCTAGATTTCAATTTCTGGGTCTTGACCTAGATTTCAGCTTCTGGGTCATGACCTAGATTTCAATATCTGGGTCTTTATCCTGGATTCAAGGAGCCAAGGGTCCAAGGATCCAAGGATCCAGAACCCTCCCCCGGATCACCTTCTCTGGAGTCCAGAAAAAGGAGAACTGATTTGTTTTTCCACTTCCCTTTCCCTTTATAGTAATCCTCCTGAGGTCAATATACCAATTCACGTAAATTTGTCGGTGGAGAATTTAATTTATTTGAACAATTTTTCTCAACCACAAAAAAGGAATTTTCATCAAGTTCAAATTGACTTTTAGTTTTAATTTTTACTTTTAATTGACACTTCACTTTTGAAATCTGTTTTTTTTTCGACATTTCAGCGATTATAAAGTTTTAACGTCTTCAGAAATGCTGAATTTCAGAGTTTTTTGTGATGTATCCAATTATCAAAGTCTTGATCGAAGTATTGAATTTCACATGAGCGTAAAAAAAACTAATAAAACAACTTGAAAAGTTCTATGGGGTTTTCCAGTAGTCCCAAACGCTAACTTCGCTCCAGACCGTTATTTTCTCTAGGGAGAGTCGGAGTGGTGTTTTAGTAGCGGTGTTATTATGCTGGCAAGCGAAAATCGGAGCTGTCTGGAGGTTTTCAATATATAAGTTGTCGAAAATCAAAAGTAATCAAGAGAAATAGGACCGGAAATTTTAGGTTACTGTGATTTTCGTTACGAGGATCATTGACCACACCCACAAGCTGTTCTTTTCCACAGCTCCAATTCTTTTACACCAGAATATCAGCCTCCGACAGAATGCTGGTGTAGACATGATTGTTACAAGTTTTGCTCTTTCTGTTAAGCCTATGAGCGCTAAAATGATTCCTTTATTGTTTCTGATCAGTTAACTGCACCCTACGAGTCTGTAATTTTGTAGGTTATTGTCTAGACGGCGGTATAAGATTTTAAGAACCGACGACCAGAGAAAGTGCCTGATGACGTTCCAGCTTGGAATCAGAAATCCCGCATTTCCGCCTTCTTCCTAAAACTGCCATTTGTTGTGTTCCCCTTGTCACCACAGTTACATAATCACAATTGCCATTCTCTTCCAGAACGACCACGTCTTCTTATTTCTTCGTTTTTCCCATCCTCTTCCGCACACTTTTTCCGCATCGTCGTCCGCTTCGATAGCTATCTAAAAACGTATACATACATCACAGATTCAATAAAAGTCGATGAATGGCGGTAGGTGATAATACACTATGTATAACTGACTCTGAATTACATAATATACATAATAAAGATGATGATGTGAGGAGGAAAAGAAGAAGAAGAAGCAGAGGCAACTTTTGAAAAAATGAGAGGAAGCGGAAGAATCAGAAAACGAACGGAAAGAGAGACGAACAAGTTTACGGGTACGGTTGGATGGAATGGCACGCCCTGGGAGGCGGAAGGAAGACCTCCCTGGATCCATGATGATGCCATCCGAATATAATGTACTTTTGCTTGTTCGGAAAACGAACGGCTTCTTCTTCATTTCCTATTACTACGTATATCACATTTCATGTTTCACTGTTACGATCAGGATCACTTTTCCTCTCTGGGGTTACATAAATTATTCCCTATGATATTTCCTTTTGGACCCTGCAAAGAACAATGTGTTCCACTTAAGTTGGAGTTTTACGAGGATATCAATGGCATTTCAAAGAGCATTCCTCATCCCTTTTTAGTTCATTTGGCTCTCAGAAGCTCATTGAATTGTGGTTCCAAAAACTTCACTTTTATCGTACTTGCGACCGGGCCTTCGCGGGCCCTGCCATAGCTTCTTTTTGAATCAAACATTATAGAGTAACTGAGTTATATGATAGAACTCTACGAGTACTACAAAATGGTACTATTTGTGAAGCTGTGCCTTGTCTATGAGCAAAGTTACGAACAAAAAACAGGCCCAGCTCAGCCCGGTGCCACACGGCTGGGCTCATCCACCTTATGACTTGTAATTTTGTTCATAGACAAGACACAGTTTTCCAAGTAGTATCATTTTGTAGTACCAGTCGTGTTCTATAATTTCTAATTTAGATGGTTTGAAAATATTGATTCTTAAAGGCCCTATGGCAGGCGAAGGACCCGGAAAGATCTCTGAATCAGACAGAAGAGCCGTAAGAAAAATCCCACGAAGGACCCGGAAAGACACGGTTCGCAAGTATGACTTTTATGATAACATTTTCTGTCGCCATGCTCTAATGTAACATCTTTCCGAGAGAACATCAAAAATTTCCAATCGAAAATTATTTTTTTTTCTCTATCAAGCCTATCCAAATCTTCAATTTCTCCCAATTTTTTTTGCGCAATTTATTTAGGAACTGTGTCGATATATTCTTTCTTTCAATAACGACATCGGTTCCGTCTCCTTCGCACTTTTGATTTATTATCTAGTTCCACTCAATTTCATGTTGATAAGTTGGATCTATTGTCTTTGCGATTTATGAATCACATCTTCGTTCCAATATTTTCATAGAGGTTCAGAAAATCAAGTTGATAAGTCACATCGAAGGGGAATAATTGTCACCTTCGAACTCTTGAGAAAGTTGTAAACATTGTAAACAAAATGCAAAGCAGTCAACAAATAACAAACTGATCAGTTCCAAATTACGGTAGTTGTCCACACGAATTTTTTTTCTAGAAATATTTTTCATATAGTACCGTTCAATTTTGGCTCTTTCAAAATCTTGGAGGATGTAAAACAACCAGATTGAAAATTTTGCATCCATAAAACTTTTTGAGAGTTCCTAGTTTTTCAGCTATTTACCGATTTCTGAAAAACACCAATTTTTTGCCCGTTTCTGTACTGAAAACTTGAAAAAAAAACAGGTGGCTTTCAGGAATCGACTAAAAGCTAGAAAACTAGGAGTTTTCAAAAATTCTTTAAATGCAAAGTTCTATCTAGGTCTATTTTTTATCCTCCAAAACTTTCAATGTCATTGGAATCCTGACAGACGAGCTTCAGACTCCGAAAAATGGTCAAAATGGCCGAAAATCAGCGGAAAACCCGTTTTTTGTAAATCTTACTGACTGGTACTGTAAATGCCGGTTAGGAAAAAATTGACGATATTTTCAGTACAAAACTGCTAATTCTGGACATTAAAAAAATAGTTCTGCTCAATTATTGCTCAACAATTTTCCAGATCCTTCAAACACAAATTGAGCTACACCTTATTACGAAACAGAAGAACATTTGTTTTATGTTTCTACAGATTCTTAGTATTTAAAAAATTGCAAGGTTTCTTATCCGGTAGTGTTGCAAACCTCTAATTATATGCCATAAAATTTTGGGGTTTTCTGTTTTCTAATGTTTTCTAATGTTCATTTCTGGAGTTTCTAAGCAATCACATGATGATGACGACACAAGTAAAAACATACATTCCATAAGATACTGTAGTGATATTTTATCCTCATGAACATCATCTCCTCGTTTTTTAGCCCATTAAATGCCCATTAATTGCCCAAGTCAAACCAATTAACCATTTTTTTTCTTTCCGTTCATCCAGTCCTTTGCTATCTCCTTGTCATATCACCTCATATCTTCTCCAGTTCATATCATTTTTTTCTACAAATGTCGCCTCCTGCCCCATTAATCTGACTTATTTATAAGCGACAATCCGTTTCCATTTGCCCTACTGTTTCTTTTCTTTTTCAGTTTCATTCATTATTTTCTGTCTCCACTTGAAAATGTCAAAAAATGTCCAAAAATTTGTGTGCCAGAACGCATCTTAGCAACATAAGAGGAGCTCCTTTTCTCATGAATCGGGACGTCTTCTTCTTCTTTTTATTCGGAAGAACTCCCCCCCCCCCCCCTTCTTAGTACTTTTTTTGCTCAACTCTTCTATCCTTCATCCTTCTTATTCTCATTCGAACATGTTTCTTTTTTAGATGACCTCAGGGCACATTCCCATACTTTTTTGCTCTTTTCAGTCGCTCTCCATAAGTTCTTCAAGTGTAGGTTTTATGGGTGGGCGATTCTCATCGATAGTTTCAAAAAAGTGGGGCCTCTTGTCCATTTTCAACCACTCGACACCTGAGGTTGGCAACTACGAGAGACACCTGCCTGGAGCCTTTTTTGTCATTTGCATTATATTGACACACTTGGGTCTCCTCCCTACTTTAAAAGCCCACCCCCTTTTTGAATTCAACAATGGGTACTGTAGCTTCTAGCTTCACTTTTTCCCTGTTTTCGATCGTAATGACTTCTATTTTGTTAAGTTCTAAATACCATATTCCCACTCATAGACAACCAAGCCGTCAAATTTGAACTCAATTATCTCGATTCCTGTAAATGGTAGCACAAATGTGTCAATTGATAAAATGTTCGAGATATTACGATAAGTAACTCATTGGTTAAATTTTTCTGTTATCTTTTGTGGGAGCCGAGATAATTGAGCTCAAAGTTGACAGCTTGGATGGGCTTACCGTGTACCCGCTAATATAAAATGCCCACCGAAATCATTAACTTTGAGCTCAAATATCTCGGTTTCTATGAGAGATATCAAAAAATTGTGTACTGATAACATACTGATTATATTGTGATGCGTTATTTATCAGTTAATACAATTCCTGATATCTTTTACAGGAATCTAGATAATTGAGCTCAAACTTTACAGCGTTGGAGCCCTTCTGTTACAGGTTTTACGGTACTTGATGTCTAGTTTTCAATTGTTTCTGTGAGTTCGAATCTTCCTTTTACTTTGATCTAATTTCATTTCGCGTTACTGGCTAAAATTCGAGAGTGGGTGGAGCCTGGGTCCAGTAGCGAAATCCTTTAAGAGGCATACATTTTTGGAATTTTTTTCTGGCACCAGAAAAAGTTGCTGGCTCAGATTTCTGATGTCTTGACAAGTTTCTAGAAATTGTGCAAACCTGAGCAATTTCCAGATCATAAAGGTTCGCCAATTTCAACAAAAGTCATAAGACCGTTAATAACTGGTGACTTCAAAGTCTAGCGGTTTTTGAGAGAATTTCACCTCGTCTTCTAGAATCCACCTACGGTAAAACTTGTATTAAAAGGGCTGGCCTTATATTGTAGTACCTCCGGAGGGCCCTTCTATTACGGGGGCCCTTCAATTAAAAGGGGGGGGGGGCTTCTTTTTTCCACTCGTTTCTTCCAAAAAAAAAAAAGATTTTCGAAAAATTTGGTTTTTACCAAAAAGTGACAAGGTTTTCGAGTTAAATATGATTCAACGAACTTCCGGGAAATTCCGGAATTTCCGGAATAATTTTCACTGAAAATTTACGAAAACCTTTGGTTTTGAAAAGACAATTTTGAGGAGCTCCCTCTATTAAAAGTGCCCTTCTAATACAGGTTTTACGGTATACTACAACTTCTGATTTATTTATTGGGAAACGTTTTCATTATCTGAATCAGAACAGTTCCTTCCTTTCACTAATCCGAAAGTCTCTCCCAACAACAAAAAGCTGATCGTTCCATCACAATTTTCCCCTTTTGCTTTCTCTTCTCATCTGAAACATCTGGAATTAGGTTTGTTTCCCCCCTATCCGCTCGTTACATCATCTGACCAGTCGGCAACATGTCTGGATCTCTCTTCTCCCCGCCACCGTCACCGTTGTCCAACACTATCATAATGAGATGTTCTAGTAAAAGCTTATAATATATAGATACACATACAATCCAACAAAAGTGAACCAAACGCTATCAGCGCGGAAGGGCGGTCTTCCTGACGAAGGGAGAGAGAGTGTGGGAGGAGAAGAGACGCAGACATTCTGAATGTGTGGCATAAACTGGAGGCTATTACCTGATGCCTCCTCCGATGCTTATAGTTGACGACATCATCATCATTGTTACATTATTCCTGCTTCCGTGTCATTCCAGGAAAAACCCCCCACATTCCAGTCTCCTCCCTCAATGTACTTTGCGAGTACAGTAACCCTATGTAAACCACGTGATTTCTTCCGGCTAGACTGGCTAATTAGAACTTTTTAGGAGTTAGAAATCGGTGTTCAGATTGAAACCAGTGATTATGTCAAGAGTATGATAAGGTATCAAAAAGGACAATCAGTGTCTTGGTCGACTTCTGAAAATATAAATTCACCTGTTCTTCTGAAATTTTTTCCAATTAATAATGTTTCGGTGCTTGATTTTTTGGAAAAACATCAGAACACAAATACTTCCTGAATTTTGGAGAATTTTCAGAATTTCCGGAATTCTAAAAAATTACAATTTCTCCCTTTTAGTTCCATCAAGCCTTAACACAAAACGTTGAAGAATGTGGAACATTGTTATCAGGCGGTCCCTCTCTTTTCCCTTTTTATAGCCTTTTCCCTTTCCAGTCATTTTTTTTGTTTCTTTCTAATACTTTATCATATCTCAAAAAATTTTTCAGATGCTGCCCCAAATCCATCAGCATACTCAATTTCCGGCGATTTCTGTGGATGGATCGACTGGATCTCCGCCGAATAATGTACCATTTATCCAGCATTTTTTCCCATTTCCCGATCCCATTTTTTCAGAGCATTCCACCGCAACCAATCATCCCATACTCACTGCTCTCCGCATTATATTCACTCTCCTCTGCCAACATTTCAACGTCTCCGGAAATTAATGAAGGTACTCTGCTCTTCCGGTTCTCTCTCTTTTTTGCTAGAAAATCACTATTCCTAAAAAATAGGAGCCTACCACAAGCATATTCTCTATGAACTCTGCGAATTCAGGAAATGAGAAAGTCAAAGCAGTCGGAAGATCCTATAATCCAGGAAGACCACTTTGTCTGGAAGATCGGAAAAAGATAGTTCGTCTCTACGAAGAGGGATGTCGTGTCAGTCACATTGCTCGTCTGATTGGTGTCACTCACAGTTGTGTGAGCAAGATAATGTCGAGGTGGGTTACTGTAGAAGAGAAAAGTCAACTTAAAGTTTTATGGGCCATTAATGGTGGTTACTTGCACTAAAATTGATTCTTATGGAGATTAGATGGGCACTTAATGAATAGGTGACTGTGGGAGAATGATTGAGCAAGCATGCTGGTTGATAAGCAAATAGTGCAACTTTGCTCTTTTTTGATGAGATTCGTATGAAAGTTCAAATAGAGGGGAGAGGAAGTGAGAAGTTTGGGGGATATCTTCGAGAAAATATTGAGAAAACGAGGGAGATATGATTACTATGATAAACGGAAAATGTCTGATCAGCTTCTCGACTTCCACGTTCCACTTCAGAATGATTAGGATTTGACAGGACATGTAAAAGCGTGAACATGTTTGCACTCTAATAGAGTTCCACCGACACTTGCGATTTTGAGCCCATATATGGATCTCATTCTCTGCAAAAGATATCAGAAAGTGGTCAACTGACAAAAAAGGAAATCAGGAGATCTGGAATTTCAGAAACTTAAAAATACGCAGAAATCAAAGAAATTTACAAATCTGAAAATTTCAGAATTCAGTTTTGGAAAAGCTGAAAATTCGATAATTCAAAGAACCAGAAAATCCAAAATCTGAAAACTGCTGCTAATTTCAAACTTTCGAAATCTAATCATTTGGAATTCTGTGAATCAAAAAATTGAAAAAATATATTCCGCAAAATTCAATGTTTCAGAAAATATCCAAAAATCTGAATACCGTAAACACTCTAATAGAGACTCCAAAGCTTTGAGCCCATATATCTGATTGCATTTTTGGCAATTGACCACTTTTTGATATCTTTGGCAGATTTTTGGTTTTTAGATTTCTAAATATTGTATTTTCGAAAATTTGGAATTAGCAATGTTTTTCAGGTTTGAACCTTTCTTTGAATTATTAAATTTTCGGATGTTTTTTCAAAACTCAATTCCTGAAAGTTTCAGATTTGTGCACTTCTTCGATTTCTGGGTATTTTTATAATTTCTGGACTTCCGAATTACCGAAAATTCGAAAATTCTGAATTTTTGAGATTTCGGATTTCAAAACCCAAAAACTCAAAGAAACAGGAAAACCAAAAATCTGAAATTGCGAATTTCAAAATTTCGAAATCTAATTATCTAGAATTCTGTAAATCAGAAAAATTGGGAAAAAAATTCCTGAAAATTCATTTTTTAGAATACTAAAAATCTGAAAATCTAAAACTCCTGTGAACGATACTGAAATTAAGAAAGAACCAATTAAAAAAATTAAATTAACAAGTTGGACTGAGAAACTAGTAACATCTGACAGTAAGAGTTTCAGTCAACAGTTAGACTCTCTTCTGAAAAAAACTTTGAGTCCAATTTTAGAATTTCCATTGGCTACATTCTATTTCGTTCATTTTTGTTACATCATGCCCACGCAGTTTCAAAGGTCCACAACACCCTTTTCAGTCAATTACAACTTCCCTTTTCAATTTCGAAATCATAATTGCACGTTTACTTCTTCAACCCAAATTCTCGAAATAGAAAACCAAAAACCGCATTTTTCAGATATCGTCGAACTGGAAGTGTTCAACCGAGAAGCTTCCGTGCTACAGAGAATCAGGAGAACGATCTTGCCACGTGGCAGAAGCAGCAGCAAAAGAAGGAGAAGCCATTGGCATTTTCCATTGAAAGGTTATATTCGATGGGAGCGCAATAAAGTTCCCAATATTTTCAGAATCCTCTCTCCAGATATCAAGAAGGACCATCCATACCAACGTGTCATGTCCCAGTGAATCTCTCGAACTAAATACTTTTCGTATGAAATGATAATTCACCATTTTCTGAATGTTTTTTTGCTTCTACCCATTTAACCCCCATGACATCAGCCAATAAATAAAGACGTAGTGCCAAAAGAGTCGTCGTCGTTGAAAAAAAAAGTTTTGTGGGCCCTGAAAAGCTTAATCGAGCAACGCAATTTGCGGGGCGCCTCAAACGATGTGCCCCCTCCCGACGACGCACTCGTTTTCTCATTTCGCTTTCATGGACCACTTCATAAAAACCCGACGACGTCTTCTTTTTTTTGCTCCTTTATTGCCACCCCCGCCGCTACCACAATTTAATGACATCTGCTTTTTTTTTTCTTCTTCTCTTTTTTTTTGTTCCTGTATGTTAATTTTCATATGCATCTGTAGTTATTTATGTCTGACGCTTCTTTTTTAGAAGAGTGCAGCTTATACAGTAGTCCTTCCCATAAATCTGACGTTTCGAATTTCGCTTTTTTTCGTATCAAGGTCATTTTCCAAACCGTCACAGTCAGTTAAGAATGCATCTGTCCACAACCCATTTGGCCTCTTCCGTTGTCCTTGGGGGAGCCAAGATGGAGGAAAAAGTGGGCGTGGCTTCCGCCAGGCTCCCCTAATTATATATTGGATTCTTCTTGTACTGCTCCTCTAGATACACACACAGATATATTCTAGAAATGTTTGAGCATTTGTTGACGCGTAGAAGAAGAAGAAGACGTCCCGCTGGCGACGTCGTCTGGCCATCATGAATTTGTAAACAGCATGCATATGAAATAGTCTCAAAATCTTTTGGAGATATCTTTGGAAAAACTTTTGAAGAATATATTTTTTGTTTTTCCAGATCGTTATTTTTGAAAATAATAATCTAGCTTCTAGGGGTCTACAATTCCCAGAAAAAATATATTTTTTATTGTTTTCCTAATTTTCATACTTGTAAAACGGGCCTTTGGCGGGCCATCGTCGGCCTAATTTCTTTTAGAATCAATATTTTTGAACCAGCTAAATTGGATATGATAGAACTCAACAAGCACTACAAAATGACGCTATTTAAAATACTGTATCTCGTTTATGAACAAAGTTACAAGCCGTAAAATAATCACCCCGATCCGGGCCGCGCGCTACCTGGTTTTAACCCGTTTAGTCTGTAACTTTGTTCATAGACAAGATATAGTTTTCAAATAGTATTATTTCGAAGTACTTATCAATTTCTATTATATTTAATTTAGTTAATTTGAAAATATTGATTCTAAAAAAAGTTGTGGCAAGTCCCACCAAGGCCCGGCAGAGGACCGGCCCAGGACCGGTATACAATCATGCTGATTTGGCGATCTGGATTCAGTCCAAAAACAAGCGAATTCGGACTAATTTGAGCCGAGATATGGCCCTTTGAAATTCCCAAGGTTAGAGACGCAGCGTGTCTCTGACCTCTGTAACTTCAAATAGCTGTATCTCGGTTTCTAGAAAAGCTAGAAACTTGAAATTTGGACAGAACTGTGTAGAATGTCGTGTTTTGTTTTTAAACTTGATAGTGAATTGAAAGGCAAGAGACGCAGTATGTCTTGTCAATTTCTAGATTCTATACTTTTTTCCAAAAAAATATAATGTTTTATTGTTTTCCTAATCTGGATTCAATTCATAAAAAATAGATCGTTGATCTGGAATATTATTTTTCTCCAACTTTTACTGATCACAACGATCATTGATAGTCTGGTGTGTGCTCGTTTGGAACGCCTCAACCATAGAAAAAGATTATCCCCTGGGAAACGGAATTCCCAAAAAAAACCTTTCATTCCTTTTTTAGAAATATAAATAACCACATAATTTTTTCCACCAAAACCTACATCACCTATTCCTCTGTTTACCGAAATCCGATTTCATCAGACTCCTTCCATTTTTGGTGGGCGCAAGAGCCGACAAACTCCTACAATCATGTATCGGATATCACATTCCCTGTGCGTACCCTCTTCTTTTTCTCCGTCAACGGCTTCTTCTTCTTCTAAATTCCTATCGTCGTCTGAAGTAGATCTCTAGCATCTCTCATCGCCTTCCATGCTCCCTTCCGCTCAGTTAGGCAGCTGCTCTTGCTCCCAGACGCCAGAGCTTCTTTTTCCCCTGCTCCCTCGGCCCTTCTCCGCTTTTGATAGCTTCTTCTTTTACTTCTTTTTATTCTTCTTCTTCTTCTACTCTTCTCACTTCTTTCCATTGGATTTTTTGTGCCTCGTTTCCTCTTCCAACCTACCCGTGTGATCTACTTTTTTTGTGCTGCTTTGTTGTTGTTGTGACTAGGAGAGCAGAAAAAAGAGAAAAAAAGAATGAAGGAGAAGAAAAAATGAGTGTGGATGATGTAAAACTGTGACAAGTATCATATTTCCAGCCAGTAGGTAAGATGCATGTAGGCTAGAAGATTGTGCCAATTTATAACCAAGAAAAAAGAGAAAAAATCCGATGGTTTTTTTTCTGCAGATCCTCTTCTTTTCCTCCCTCCTCCTTCTTCTTTTTTTTCCTTCCCGAGACTGCAAATCTGCGACTAATTCGAATGCAGCCGCATTTAGTATCCGTGTCCCAGATCTAGATATTACGACTGCTCTTTTCTTCTTCTTCTTCTTTAGAATTGTTTTCACTCGGAGCAAAACGGGCGGTTGCCCGTGACGACAGCGTATCTTGATTCTAGGTCATCCAACCAAAACTATGGTGTCATGTGCCATGTCTGCAGAATTTTTGAAAAGAATTTAAACAGAAGAAGAAGAAAAAGGAGAAGAGCGTTATGAAATCGAAGAAGCGTTGAACTTATGCGCCCGAGGGCTTTCAAGCTTTTTTCAAATAAGTGAATTGAGTCCCAAAAAGAGACACCCCCCCCCCTTGTCAAACTACTTTTTTCATTTTCTTTTTTTTTTTGTCCTTCCTTCTCTTTTCTATATCCTCTGGAGCAAATCCAACTACTCAAAAAAGTTTTAAAAATATAGTAAAACCTGTAATAGAAGGTTCCTCAAACTGTCAAGCAAAATTGTTCAAATCGGAAAATTTGTCGAAAATTTTTCTTCCGGAATTTTTCCCGAAAATAAAAAAAAAAGTTTTGAGCAAATTTCGGGTAAAACTGGAAGTTACTATTTTTTAGATTTCTCAATTTTTCAATTATTTTTTCGTTTTTTAATAGTTTTCAAGGTAATTCATGGGACACTTAAATATGAGAAACGCGAAGAAATCGGCAAATCACAAAATAAATTGAGAAAAACAGAAAAAAAAACTTATTGAAAAATCAATTTTCTCGAAAATTCCTAAATAATAATTTTGAGAAAAATTTCGGGAACAAAAATTCCTGAAAAACTTTTTCGAACAAGTATGCTGTCAAGTTTGAGCTCAATTATCTCGGCTCCCATCAGAGATATCAGAAATATGTCAACTGATAAAATGTTTTTGATATTATGATAAACAATTCATTTGTTGACAACTTTTTTATATCTCTGACAGGTCCCAAGATAAATTGGCTCAAAGTTAGGGGGCCTTTTCTGAAAGGTTAGTGGACTAAAATTCTATTTTAATATTTTTCTCAACTTTGCGAGATTTTTACTTCGGTTTAGCATTTTTATCTGAGTAGTGATTAGTTATTTAGGTGCCAAAATGCATAGAATTTGAATTATGAAATAATGCAAAAGTACTTAAGCCTAGCATTTAAGCCAAGAATTTAAGCATAACAAGCATAGATTTTGGCGTTGTCTCGTGATATTCTCAATTTTGTTTACTGATTCCATAAAGTGCATTCCTGTTGATTTCTGCTGGTGCCCCAAACAAGATGACACCATTCATAACGACTTCTAAGAAAAAAGAAGAAGAAGTTCTCAGACATATCCACGTTTGGCTCGTCGCCTAATTTGTAATTCCGTGTTTCCGTCAACTTTTTCTTTTCTTTTCCTTTTTTCCAGATGCTTCTCTATCCTCCGACATCTCCTTTTCATTTTCTTCTTTTTCCAACTTTCAGTTTTTCTTCGTCTATTTTTCCACCCCCACTAACGTTCCACTTCTCTCCACCGCATCTGGCTCATTTCACTCATTTAGTTTTTTTTTCATTGATGTGTGATTCTTCCTCTTTCTCGTTTTTAGCACTTTTCCCCTCCCAGTTGAAATAGGATATGTCTGGCTGCTTGTTTCTTAATCTTTTTCTTCTTCTTCTTTTTTCGAAACAAGGGCTCTCTTCTGACAGCGATTATTAGTCTGAACTCTTTTCTGGTTGCCACGTTGTTCCTTCTTGACCCAGTGACGTCAACGATTTTTCGTCTTCAACTATTCGAATATAAGAAGAGAAAAAAGAACCACGTCATCTCTCTTGGACCTCTTTTTCCTATCGCTATGTGCTCTCAAAGCAACGCCGTGTGCTCTGCAGAGTTTTTTGGGACGCATCACGAGGAGGTGAAAAAAGAAGAGGACGGGGCTTAGTAATCGAAGAGAGAAGGAACTGAAAAAAAAACTTGTGTGTGTGGGGCCATTCGCATTTTTTTAACATCTGAAGAATTTTGTTTTTTAGAGCCTTCCTTTCCTGAAATCACGCTAAAAATATTCTCGAGTAGACGGGTAGCACTTTACCTGCTTACTCCCTCTTGGCTCTTGAATTTCTAACTATTTCAAACGTCGATTTGGTTTCTAGCGATAACTGGATTATAAACTCAAATGTAGTACATATTAGCCTGATATGGTTTAAACATCCAACCGTCGTACAAGCCGGCGAGAAAAAGTAAAGCTTAAGCTCCAAAATTCTAAAACTACAACTGAAGCTGTCTGATCCCGATAAATTCAACAATCTGTTTTGTGGCACAAAACAGAAGAATCTCTTCGTGTCTATAATTTTCAACATGAATTTCAAAAAAAACTACAGAGAGTCCAATAGATTTCAATGCCGTGAAACCTCTAATGGAAAGGCATCCTTAGCCTTCAACCCTTAACCGTCAACTTTCAGCTTATTTAACTTGGTTTCCGTGATAGATATCAAAAATTTATCAACTGATAAAATATAGATGGTATCATGTCAAATAATTTATCAGTTGACTAGATATTGATATCTTTTAAAGGAGATATACAATGCTGGCCTAAAATATATGCATAAACGCGCTTTTTTCAGTTGATTTTGATCATTTTCCGGAGTCTGGAGCCCGGCTTTCAGGTGTCTGATCATTTTGAAAATTTTGAAAGTTATAAAACAGACCTAGATTGAAACTTTGCATTTACAAAAATTTTTGAAAATTCCTAGTTTTTCAGTTATTTGTCCAGTTCTGAAAGACCCCCTTTTTTTTTAAACATTTTCGTACTGAAAACGTAAAAACAGGTGTCCTTCATGAACATGCAAATAACTGGAAAACTAGGGATTATTTAAAAGTTCCATGAATGCAAAGTTTTAAATCTAGGTCTGTTTCCTATCGTCCAGAATTTTCAAAGTGATCCGACACTTGACAGCCGAGCTCCAGACTCCTGAAAATGGCCGAAAGTCAACCGAAAACGACTTTTTTTGCATGTATTTATGGTCAGCACTATACATAGGCTCAAAGCTGACGGTTTTGGATGGCGTTCAATTAGAGTGTTTACAGTAGTCTTTGCTAGTGAGTATTCTACGATTTTTTCAACTTGACGATATCCGCCTACGCTGTGAATTGTAGTCGGGTGGTCACTAAAATGTTTTTGAAGACACAGAATATGTAGTTTTTAAGCTAGATTTATTTAGATTTATAGGATACTATACACATCTTACATTATCTGAAAACATTCCTTCCGTTTGATTGATATTTGAAACTAAAGGTGTCGAAATTGAGGGCTTCCAAGCATCAAAGAATTCCCATGAGTGTGCATTGAACTCTAGACATGCACACCGGTTCCTCTTTTTTGCTCTTTTTGCCCTTTATTTCCTTTTACGTCGTAATCTCCGGTTGTTCTCTTTTTCTTCTTCTATCAATTAATCAAAAGAACCAGACAGTGTCTATGGCACACTTGATACCAACCTGAAGCACGCGGAGTGCACCCGCCGCAAACATATCAATTCTTGTTGTATCCCTTTATCACTTATCAAACAAGAGATCCATCCTTGAAAAAATGAATGAGAACATACGCAAATCATTCTTCCGGGATTGTAAGACGAGTAAACCGGGGGAGAAAAAGGTCCTCCTCCTATTTCGGAGACCCTTTTTACAAATCCCTGTGCATTAGAAAACCCCACGTCTATCGTTTTGAGGTTAGACACTTTTCTTCTTCTTCTTCTCCTGATATTTTTCTGCTCTTCTTTAAAAAATGTGAGTTTGGAGTTTGATTTTTGTGTGGTTTTGACATTCATAATTCCCCTGCAACCGCTTCTTAGAAATAAGTGACGATCAGTAATTGAAGGTTTGTGGAAACCGATAAACAAGATAGAATAATTGCATACTTAAAAGCAACAACGTACAGAAAAACTGAAATTTGAAAAAAGTTAAAATTGGTTGCCATTTTCATTTTGGCCTGTTTTTTAGCTGTTTTTGGTCCGTTTGTGGACTAGTTGGTTCATTTCAATCAGTTTTCTGGCTCAAAGAATCTAAAAATCTTGAAATTTAAAAATTACAATTTTAGATAACTTTCAAAGAAGACTAAACAACCATGACTTTGCACCTGTAAAATCAAGCGTTCCATCGGATTCCAGCACCCGAAATTATCAACTTTCAGCCCATATATCTCGATTCCTGTTAAAGTTATCAAAATGTGTTTAACTAACAAAATATTGCTCATTTTATGATGAACATTTTGTCAATTGATTACTTTTTGATATCTTTAACAGAAACTGAGATAAATTGGCTCAAAATTTGGTTAGTCAACGTTCGCGCTCCCAAGTGAGACGCAGAGAAGTCAGCGCGTCTCGTTTCTTTGCGTCTCTTCCCTTCTCAAATTAAAACGGACGTATCTATGGAACCAGCAAAGTTATAGTATCGATTTTTATATTATTCCTTAGGAAATTTTATTGCCTTTCATTTAATACCAGAAAAACCAGAAACGGGAGTTTCAGAATGTTTCTGGTCCGATTCTTATTATTGGAATATAGTTGAATTAGGTATCTTCTTGTAGATCTTCTATTAGAGTGTTTACGGTATACTTCGTCTAAAAGCTTTATCCTTGTACAGAAAGAGCTAAAATTTGAAGCTGAAAATTTCCTGTTTTTAAATCCAGTTCTGCTATAAATCATTTCCACTTCCTCCACCTGATGCTCTTTCAATTTGTCAAGTGTACGTGTATTTTGGAAAGAAGAAGAAAACAACTAGGTACATGCTCTCATCAATTAACAACCCTCAAAAAGTAGCATATGTCAATTGAAAAAAGAGCTGAGGGACCATCCGAAACGAGGAGTGAGCCAGAGAACCTCGTGGTTCACAACTGTCGTTCAACATTCCTTGGGACCCTGGAAGAGATAAAGGAGAGAAAAACACATATGAAATGAAAATGAGAGATATAGAGAGAAAGATGAACACTTGAAATTCTCTCCCTGAATGACGTCCCACACTTGTTGTTTTGTGTTTTTTGCTTGAAACAGAATGCGTGTGTGAGGTCGGCGGAGACAGAAAAAGAGCAGATGATCATCATAGTCGTTAAGAAATCAGACATCAACACAAAATGTGCTGAACAATAGATTAGACCTTTTCTGTCCTTTTTTCTCCAAAAAAACTCTTTTTTTCTTCTTTTCTCTTCTTCGCTTTTTGTGCTTCTGCATTTTTAAAAACCAGGAATACATGTTTTACTTCTTCCATAAATTCATTTTTTCAAATATTTTGAGCTTTTCCCAATCCCTGAAGTGAGATTTACACCCCTCACTTCTATCCTTATTGAACGCTTTTTTTAAATTTACCGCCTGATTTTCCTCGCTTTCCCGCCCGATGTTTCCCCGTTTAAACACCTACTTACCTGTCAGTTTTCCCCCAATTACAGGAGTTTTCAAAATGAACGCGGAACAAAGCAAGAGTCTGCTTTCTAGCGGGCACCTTTCGGCCGATCCATATATTAACAACTGCTACTCCGAAATGTGTATGTCGACGACACAAGTTGGTAAGTAATTGAAATGAATTTGCATTCATATGCCGTAAAACCTGTATTAGAAGGGCAAGCCCCGATATGGCTTCCAGGTTCTTTCGGAGGGCCCCAGGGATGTTCGGAATGTCGAAAATTCTGATTTTCAAAAAAATTTGGAAACTTGGAATTTCGGAATTTTGAAATGTTTGGAATTTCGGAATATTCGGAATTTTTGGAATTTCGGAAGTTGTAAAATTTGAATTTTAAATTAGAAATTTCATTTTTTCAGCTCAAAAACACCAAAAACTGGTAAAAATTGACAAAAAGATTTTGAAAACGCAAATAAATTGAAAGTAATTCTGCCCGCAAACAATTTTTTCGCGACATACCGTAGTTCAAAATTTTCTAAGATCGATATTTGGTTCCGAAAAAAGTTTCGCAAAATTTTCTGACCGGGATTTAGTTTTGATTTTTTTCGGAATTCCGAATTCCGTTCCGAATATCCCTGAGGTGCCCTTTAATTAGGGGGTCCTTCTATAGTATTCTTCCTGTGATTTTTCCGAAAAATTTCAAAAAAATTTGAAAAATTCTTGTTCAAAATTCATGAAAATCTATCAATTTAACACAAATTGCAAAATTTTTAACAAAATTTTTTTTAACCAAATTCCTGCAAAATTATCGAATCTTCAAAATATTTTTCACCGAAAATTTACGGAAATTTTCAATTTAAAACAAAACATTTTCAAGGGAGGCTTTCTATTTATCCATGCCCCTCTTGGAGCTTCTATTAGAGGGGCCCTTCTAATACAGGTTATACGGTAACCTAAAAAATTTTTTAGGACTTCCTATATCCGTTTGCTAATTTGTGTTTTTCAAATCAAAAAACGGAAAAAAAGAAATATATGTAAATGAAATACGAACTCTGAGAATCTTATATCCTAGTCCATTTTAATTTCAGCCCCACAACCTGGAAAACACAAAATCGGATGGGTAATCGCAGCGATATTTATCATAGCTGATATGGTCGGAGGAGGAGTTGTAGCCATGCCAGTCGCGTTCAAACTATCTGGACTCCCCATGGGTATAATCATTATGCTTACGGTAGCAGTTAGTTTCGAGTACACCGGATATCTTCTTGGAAAAGTGTGGAACAAAATAATGGAGAGGAATCCACATATTGGAGTGTGTCGGAAGCCATTTCCAGAAATGGCAAAACGAACAATGGGAACTAATATGCAGTAAGAAATTTTTAATTTATATGGAAAGTTATGCTTCCCTATTTTTCAGACGGTTTACATCTGTTCTCGGAAACGTTACCCAATTTGGAGTTTCTGTGGTTTATCTTCTACTTTCTTCAAATATTATCCACTATTTTTTGAGTCATGTTCTTCACTTGGACTCTGTTTCCAATTGCTTGGTGAGAGACTTTCTGAAAATTCCTTCAAAACTTCGAATTTAGGTCATCACTGCTCTGGCTTTTATCATCTGGCCCTTCACTTTGCTTGCCAGTCCAGGAGAATTCTGGTGAGTTCATTTAATTGATAATTGATATTTTTAACGAATTTTCCAATATTTCAGGATAGTAATTGTGTTTGCAATGTTGACTACAGTAATCGCTGTGGTCTCTATTCACACTGGAATTGCTCTTGACTCTTCTGCTTGCTTCTCTGCTGTTGCTTATCCGCAAACCACGAGTACATCAACTGTTCTTTCATTCGGAATCTTTTTGTTCGCCTTCTCCGGACACTACGTCTTCCCAACAATTCAACATGATATGAAGAATCCTAGAGATTTCACGAAATCAATTATTGCTGGATTCTTGGGAGTCGTTGTTTTGTATCTTCCACTTTGCATCTTTGCATTTGTGGTTTACGGAGATTCTATGGCTGAGTCAGTGATCTACAGTATCCAGAGCCCTTTCCTTCAGCTTTTGGCAAATCTAATGATTGCATTCCATTGTATTATGACACTGGTTATTGTCATTAATCCATTGAATCAAGAAGTTGAGCATTATGCAAAGATCTCTCATGCATTCGGAGTCGGAAGAGTTGTTACAAGAACCATCGTTTTGTTCCTGGTACTCTTCGTGGCGCTCACTGTTCCAGATTTCCAACCAGTCATGAATCTTGTCGGTTAGTAGAACTTTCTTTTTGCTCATCAATAAAGAACTTTTCCAGGAGCTTCAACGATTCCAATGGGTTGTGCTGTCCTTCCATCTCTATTCTTTTTATATTCTGAAGCAGCCACTGAAGAGGAATGGAGGAAAGGAAAAATTCCAACGCTGAAAGAGTGAGTTCATATGAATTCTGAGTTCGTCTAAATATATCAACTTTTCAGAGTGCTGGAACGAACTGATAAAACAGTGCTGATTATCAATTTGGTCATTATCTTTGGTGCCATTCTGGGTGGAGTTCTCGGATCGTATCAAGGAGTTTTGAAGCTTGTTAAAGCGAAGTTCACACAACCTTGTTACATTCGTCTCTTCACTGAAACTACTTATAACTCGACATTCCAAGTCAAAAATGTGTAAGTATGGGTTTTTAAAAATGATTTTTTACTAATGTACGGTCTCCCATAGAAGAATTACGAACTGAAAATTTAAGTTTTAACAACTTTCTCATATCTGTAACAGGAGCCGAGATAAACTGGCTGAAAGTTGAAAGTGAGGGGCCCTTCTATTACAGGTTTTAAGGTAATTTACACAGAATGTAGAATAAATTATCGCGGTTTTTTGAGCTATAGAACTCCTAGTAAATTTTGAAATTAAAGAGGAGATACATTTTTTCTGTAACAAATCTGGAAAATTGGCATTTTCGGAATATTTTTTCCTGGAAAAGGACCGTACAGGATTCCCAAATCACTAATTAAATTTTTTAAATTATTTGAATATTCTTGAATCTTCACAAAATCAGAAAATAGTCCTGAAACTGTGCTCCATACCTGCCACACCAAATTTTTCCATGGTTGATCAAAATTAAATTTTCCGTTCGTAAGGCACCGTAAACAATAAAAGAAGGCCACCCTATACTTGTATTTTAAGCTTATATATCTCGGTTTCTGTAGTAGATATCAAAAAGTGATCAACAGACAAAAGATTTTTTATGTTACAATAAACATTTTGTTAGTGGACCACTTTTGGATATCTTTCACAGGAACCGAGATAAATTGGCTCAAAGTACAAGTATTGGGTGGCCAGTGTTACGGCATCTGTGTGAGAGTGTTAGTCATAAGAACTTCCTCGTATCGTCTTGTAGTTCTCTGATTTGTTTCCCCTAGTAAAAACAGATAGTAACGTCATATGGAGATCGGTCAAACCTTCCCACGGATCCTTGATCCTGGCTTAATGCCTTAAATTGTTTTCCCTATCCACAATACCAAGTTCTCCGAGACCTCAAAAAACAATCCAACATTTTCAGATGCTGCGGTATGAATCGTGACATCAACGTATTCAATGTGACCGACTTCTGCTGACCTCCTCACTGATCAACCAACCTCATCGAATCCGTTCACTTTCGTCCTCCCTCTTCTCATTCACTTCTTCTTCTCAGAACAGTCTTTTATGTATCAAGTCTTGTACATTTTCTTCCTATTAGAGATAGTAGATGAGTTCATGCAACCTTTTAGATGTCCCGTATGTGTCTGGGACATATCTCCTTCTCATTCTCTTCCTACATATTTTCTGTTTAATCTCATTACCCTGTCACAACAAACAAAATCTAGTCTCATTCTCTTTACAGGAGTCTCTGTCTTCCGGAAAACAAGAACACTTCCAGTTTGTGTGGTTTGCTCTTGTTTCTTTTTTTTCCTTATATACCATCTCATTTTTCAAATTGTAACCTAATTATATATAATGTATTTAATTTTCGATGGTTTCTCTACAGGTAACCATGTTTCCACCCAGTCTCTCTCCCTCTTCCCCAATGTCCCACCCAGTACTTTCCATTTCATTTTGGAGCAAATAAATCAGTAAATAAATATCTTTAAATCTTTGAATACGATGCAAATAGGTGCAGAATGTTTTGTGGTCACTTCTTCTGGACGTCATCATATTGTGGGAAAGATCCATGGAAAAAGTTTGAAAAGAATCTAGGTCACTGATGAAGATGTTTCGTAAAATTTTTTTGAGAATCAACTGATTTCTTATCGCGTGATTTTCCTTTTTTGAATAGAGTCAAGTCTTAAATAATCGAATTTGAGAGTCCTCGTTAAGTATTCAGAAAAGATGTTGTCAATTTTCAAATTGAAGCACTAATATTAAATTTTCGGAAAATTGTCACGAAATGTTGAAAATGACCATTCACAGCAGTCCAAAAAACGCCCATTTTTAGTTATCTTGTCTTTTTTTTTTGGCTTCGCGACATTTTGAAACTGCGACACTTCGAAACCAGCCATTTCGAAACCGTGGTAATACAGACAACTGGATAATTTTCGGACTACAAAAGCAATTTCATGGTTTTCAACTATGCTTTTTCTGATAGAACACATTTTGAAACTTGAAAAAATCCCAAATTTGATGTCTTAAAAGAAGAAATAGTTTTGCGTTTTTCGAATTTGAGAATGTGCTCTATCAGAGAAAGCATTTGCCGGTATTACCACGGTTTCGAAACGACCGGTTGCGAAATGACTGGTTTTGAAGTGTCGCAGTTTCGAAGTGGCGCCTTTTATCGAGGAACTACTTTTGATCGGGGCCTAGGGAAATTGGGAATTTAGAATTTTAAAGTTTCAGAAGTTCGTAATTGGGAAACTCAGAAGTTCGGGAATTTCGGAATTCAACATTTCGGGAATTAAGATATACAGAATCTGGAGAATTTTTGTTTAGAATCTAAACTTTAGAGAAAAGTGAATTCAAAAATTCAAAATTTTTCTGGAATTCAGAAATGCGATATTAGAAGTTTGTAAATCTGAATTGAAACTTCTAGAAATATAAATTTCAAAATCTCAGGAAGTTCAAAATTTTGAGAATCTCAATTCCATGTCTTCCCAACTCTCAAAAATCCCGTTTCCTTTAATTCAACCTAAGTTCAAATATAAAGTTTATCAAATCCCATCACTGGTCGCCATCATATTTCCGGATAAGCTATCAAAACTTTTCAAATTATTTCCTTCCTTCCTAGTCTATCGGCGCCAGGTGGTGTCAGGGAAGAAGACTCATGATGACGTGGATGGCAACAATGGTTTCGACTTCTGGGACGAGACAACTCCCATTTGTAATGTTGTTATCGTCAGAATGATGAGCAATTCATTTTGGTTTGGAACATATAAAAATGCATGATAAATTGGAAAATATAAGGTGTTCCTTTGTTTGGTAGTTGCCCGCTTTCAATTATTGTAATACCTGTAATACAAGGGCCCTCACACTGTCAAGTTTGAGCCAATTTATATTGGTTTCTGTAAAAGATATGGAAAAGTTGTCAACTGATAAAAATTGTATAATATTATCACAATCATTTTATCAGAAGATACATTGTTAGCATCGAAGCTAACAAATAATAGTTCAAACTTGATAGTATGGGAGCCCTTCTATTACAGGTTTTAGGGTAACTATTTCAAAAGATATCTGTCTATCTGCTCAGAAATAATCAGTGTTCATCTTCTACAATTTCGCCATGATCTCTTTCTTGAGAACTAAACACGAATCAAAGTAGAAGAGTCTCCAGAATGACGATCTATTATGGAATCTTTCGTAATGAATATTCTCCAACGTCATTTTGTAGATTTAGGGTGTGCCCCATCCTGTCACCAAACGACTCATATTTCCTTTTTGATTTGGTCGAGATTTCCAAAATATATATCCTCTTCTCTCTTCTTTTTGCAAATGTCAGTGTCTACTCAATCTCATTTTAGTATTTCGAGCACATCATTTTCACTTTTTGTTTCCTGAATCTTTTTGGCCCCCACACGGGGGCCAAAAAGATCATCAACGGACATGTGATGAATAAGTTTCTGGCTCCCTGGTAACTTTCAGATTCTCTTCTGAGATTCTGAAGGTGATGCTTGACGTCTTCATCCAGTCATTCGGTTTCCACGCATGTCACAACATATTGCACGAGACTTGGAATCGTGAGAACTTTCTAGAGTTGATAAGCGCTTCCGAGGCAATCCTTGGAATTCTTTTTTCTCGGTATATAGTGTTTCTGGAAATCTTCTGACTCACTATCAGACACTTAGAAATGTATACAAGGAAAATTGGAAATTTTATAGGACTTGGTCATCTTTAAGTTTATTTTGCGATCCTTCTCAAATAAGATACCATTAGTCACACTAACCTTTAACTTTGAGCCAATGTATGTCAATTTCTGTAGATGATATCAAAAAGTGTTCAACTAACAAAATGTTCATCATAATATCATCCACATTTTATCAGTTAATCAATTTTTGATATCTTTTATAGAAACTGAGATAGATGGGCTCAAAGTTGATGGTTTGGGCGGCGTTGCATTAGAGTGCTTACGGTGATATAAGAAGTTGAAAATTTCAAAATTTTTAACATTTGTTCGAATAGAGGCCATCCTACAAACTTTTCTGTTGGTTCACAGAAATATACGAAACATAGTTTTTTCGGGATTTATGTGTGAGAATTATAATTCACAAACATTTTTTGACCATTTTCACCATAAATCAATTAAATTTAGTTTTTTTATACTCTTTTCATCAGAAATTCAGGTCAAAAAAATATATAAAATTTATTGAAGAAAAATAAAAATTAACAACAACAAAAATAATAACGTGAGATATATTTCCGTGAACCTACAGAAGCGATCCCGAAATCGCTTCTGGGAGTTTTGAAAAAAGAAGCCTGAAAAAAATAAATATATTAATATTTTCCCGTGAACTACAGAATCAACAGCGGGATCAATTCTGTGAGTTTTGTAAGAGCGAACAAAACATCCAGAAGCGATCTCGAGATCGATTTTGTAAGTTCACGTGAATCTGCCAATTTCCGAAAAATATCGTGAAATTTTGAAATCCACAAATTTTTCATTTTGAAAATGGGCACCCTTACTAGTAGGATAATCGTGTTTTGTGATTCAATGTGAATTTTTTGAAAAAGGCAAGAAACATTTCTAGCTAAATATTTTTAATATTATCTGATAATCATGTTGATTTTTGAAAACATTGAAACATTTCAAATTCAACATGATTTTCAGGGAAACCGTTTTCAGGGCAGAATATACTTTTTAATCCCCCAAACGTGTTAAAACGGTTTCCCTGAAAATCATGTTGAATTTGAAATGTCTCAATGTTTTCAAAAATCAACATGATTATCAGATAATATTAAAAATATTTAGCTAGAAATGTTTCTTGCCTTTTTCAAAAAATTCACATTGAATCACAAAACACGATTATCCTACTAGTAAGGGTGCCCATTTTCAAAATGAAAAATTTGTGGATTTCAAAATTTCACGATATTTTTCGGAAATTGGCAGATTCACGTGAACTTACAGAATCGATCTCGAGATCGCTTCTGGATGTTTTGTTCGCTCTTACAAAACTCACAGAATTGATCCCGCTGTTGATTCTGTAGTTCACGGGAAAATATTAATATATTTATTTTTTTCAGGCTTCTTTTTTCAAAACTCCCAGAAGCGATTTCGGGATCGCTTCTGTAGGTTCACGGAAATATATCTCACGTTATTATTTTTGTTGTTGTTAATTTTTATTTTTCTTCAATAAATTTTATATATTTTTTTGACCTGAATTCCTGATGAAAAAACACCATTCACCTTAAAAACAAATAAAGTATCGTATTCAAGAAATTTCTGTGAAAATCTATCCGCCAGACACGAAAAAGTTATGAATTGCCAAAAGTTAACTTTTTCTGTATAAAGCATACATATTTTTCTAATTTGCAACTAATTTTGAGCCAGAGTTAGAAATTTTCAAATTTTCAACTTCTTATATTGATTTTGGGCGGTTATTCTACCTTGAAAATCTCCGGATCTAGTGTAGTTTTGAGGTCATTCATTGAATAAGTTATAAGTAATTTATTTATAGGAAATTGAAATTCCCTAGAAAAAGTTAATTTTGCCCATATGGAACTTGAGTGAACGATCTTAGATTTTCAGCTCATTTGTAATTTTTTCCATTATTCCGGTTAAGAAAAATACATAGAAGCTGTAACCGATGGGCTCACAACGACAACTGTAAGCTAATATATATGATTACTTGCTGAGATTACCGTAATACCTGTATTAAAAGGGTTCCTCAACTTTAAACTTTGAGCACGTTTATCTCGTTTCCTGTGAAAGATATCAAAAAGTTGACAACTGATAAATTGTTTATCATAGTATCAAAAACTTTTTATCAGTGGACTAATTTGTGATATCTTTCACAGGAACCGAGATAATTGAGCTCAAATCTGACAGTGTGCGGGCCCTTCTATTACAGGTTTTTCGGTAGCTCGATTTTTGTGCGTTTTTGGTCAAATGACAGAAAACGCACAAAATCGAGAGAATAATCCCTGAAAATAACATTATTTTTAGGCTACGGTAGTTAATTTTATAAGGCCTTCGGCCATGGCCACCGACGTTTCTCTTCCACAGCTCTTTTAGTTTCAGAATAATACATTTCACACACCCTAACATCAGCCACACCTCGTCCACAATCTTATCAATCTTCAAAAAAGTTCTGAAAGTGTATGGGAAAAATTTTCATATTTCTTGCAAAATCATAATTTTTGATCGAATTTCCAAACTGCACAGCTCTGTGAGTGAAATTTTCTCACGATTTCGAAATTTCTTCCAACTACAGTAGTCGTGCAATTTTCTATGACCAACAAACCAAACCACAGAACCCATTTTCGACTCATTTGCTGCCCCCTCAAACCTCATTCAAAATAGTACGATTCTTTTAATTTTTATGGGTCCTCCTCCCACCAGTTTCCATTAACCCCCGCCCTCTCCAAGCTCCGCCCTTTCCTTTTCTCTTCAGATTTCGTTCCACGTCATACACACGCCTTCTTGTATCTGTTGAAAAATCTAAGATTCTGAAAAATGGGATTGTTTCCTTTGTCTGTTTTATTGGTGTCTACCGATTCTGATTTCAATCTTCTGGAACAGAGACGAAGAAATATAATCAGGCCATTCAATTTGAATACCGAGCTCCCGGTATTTTTATTTTCTTTATTGAATTCCGAGGGGTCTCACCTCATTCATTGTTGACGACGACGAAGGCTACCCACAGCTTCGTGGATAAAAGCCAATTTTGAAAAGTGAAAGTGACTCCAGAAGGAGCAGAAGAAAAAGAATGAGATCATTCTCTGTCTGTTTCATTCCATTCCCTCAACCCATTTTCTTATATTGAAAAGATGTTGTGTCGTCTTTATAATTCATGAGCGAGTCACTCACTCTAAGAATACATTTTTGAATCTTTGTTCGATCGTAAAGATTCCGTGCAGAAATCATAATTTTTGATCGAATTTTGAAACCATTCGCCTAATCAATTTTGCACAATTCTATGAAAAACATTACTCACGGTTTTCAGAACTTTTATAGCTACCGTAGTCGTTCAATTTTCCATGAGCAACAAACCAACCCATTTTCAACTCTTTTGCACCCCCTCAAACCTCATTCAAATAGTACGACCCCTCTAATTTTTATGGGTCCTCCTCCCACCAGTTTCAACACCCTCTATCTGCTCTTTCAAAACTCCCACCCGGAATAAATTTTGAGTCGAAAGTTTTTAAAAAATAATGTTAAACCTGTATTAGAAGGGTCGGCTCTTCTAGTGTTCCTAGGTACAGGGCCCTTCAATTAGAGGGGGCCCTTCTGTTTTTCCAGTTTTTCAAATCGTTTGAACTCATAATTGAGAAAAAAAAACATTCAAAAATTCAATAGAATCTAATAATTTCACCAAAGTTGAGCAATGTTTTGAACATGTTCCTGTGAAAATATGGAATTCCCTGAGTATTGCACACTGAAAACGCACGGCTAATGGAGGCCCTTTTATTACAGTAGACCCTTTTATCTTTCAGACCTCCTCTCGGGGTGCCCTTATATTAGAGGAACCCTTCTATTAGAGGGGCCCTTCTAATACAGGTTTTACGATAAGAACTGAAAGTATGTTGTGAATTTGTGGGATCTGAAAGCCTCCAAAACACACTGCATCTAGATTTCATCTAGGGGTTTGCAGCTATTTTGGAACTTTGGAATTTTTTGAAATTGAAATTTTTTTTTGAAAGAAGCCATAGTTATAGCAACATGTGGTCGAAGTTGATGACTTTCAAGATCGCCTAAGTCCTATCTATTTTTCTAGTTTTTTGCAGGTGGTCTCTAGAAAACTGTTAACTTTTTTGTTACCGTAGATTTCTGCAATTTTCGAGAAACTTCAATTTCGGATTACTGTAATTTTGCAAACTTTTTATTTGGAAAGTTCAAATGCTGAGGATAATTTCAGAATTTCTTTTTTTTTCTTTGAATTTTTGAATTTCGAGAAAAAAAATGGGTTATGGTAGATTTCTGCAAGTTTCGAGAACTTCCAATTTTCAAATTACAAATTTAAATATTCCAGAATTTCGGAAAATCAGATATTCAGAAATTCAGAATTTCAGAATTTCAGAATTTCAGAATTTCAGAATTTCAGAATTTCAGAATTTCAGAATTTCAGAAATTCACAAATTCACAAATTCGGAAATTCAGAAATTCAGAATTTCGAAAATTCAGAATTTCAGAATTTCAGAATTTCAGAAATTCACAAATGCGGAAATTCAGAAATTCAGAATTTCGAAAATTCAGAAATTCAGAAATTCAGAAATTCAGAAATTCAGAAATTCAGAAATTCAGAAATTCAGAAATTCAGAAATTCAGAAATTCAGAAATTCAGAAATTCAGAAATTCAGAAATTCAGAAATTCAGAAATTCAGAAATTCAGAAATTCAGAAATTCACAAATTCACAAATTCGGAAATTCAGAAATTCAGAATTTCGAAAATTCAGAATTTCAGAATTTCAGAATTTCAGAATTTCAGAAATTCACAAATGCGGAAATTCAGAAATTCAGAATTTCGAAAATTCAGAATTTCGAAAATTCAGAAATTCAGAAATTCACAAATTCACAAATTCACAAATTTAGAAATTCAGAATTTCAGAATTTCAGAAATTCAGAAATTGAGAAATTGAGAAATTCAGAAATTCAGAAATTGAGAAATTGAGAAATTGAGAAATTGAGAAATTCAGAAATTCAGAAATTCAGAAATTCAGAAATTCAGAAATTCAGAGATTCAGAAATTCAGAAATTCAGAAATTCAGAAATTCAGAAATTCAGAAATTCAGGAATTCAGAAATTCAGAAATTCAGAAATTGAGGAATTCAGAAATTCAGAAATTCAGAAATTCAGAAATTCAGAAATTCAGAAATTCAGAAATTCAGAAATTCAGAAATTCAGAAATTCAGAAATTCAGAAATTCAGAAATTCAGAAATTCAGAAATTCAGAATTCAGAGCTTTTCAAAACACCAACTTGACACCAACTTCTAAATAACCATTTTCTAGGAAATAGCTCTTTTCAATTACCGTAATCTATTTGCATAACTTCGTTCTGCCTTACCGATTTCAATCAGTTTTCCTTCGCCGATTTTCGGAACACCACATGACAAAAATCATATTCCATGACCCAATTTCATTTTGGTGCTATTTTTCAGATTTGATGTCTTAGATAGCCAAAAAATGTCGTAGGTGAAAAAGGGGGTCAGATTCAGCTGGAGCTCTCCAAAAAACAATAGAAGCAAAACACTTCTCTTCTCTGCTTGTTTGTTGTTTTTTCTCAAATCTAAAAGAGTCGATTTCGAATGAGAAGAAAGGCTTATTGTTGAGCTGAAATTGACTTCAGGAGTCATATCCATTCAAGTCATTGTTTTTTTTTCAATCTTTTGAATCATTTATTGGACATCTACTACTGCAGTTAGCTATGAATCAATCTGTTCTTCGAGGTCCGAGGTTCTGGAAATACACATTTTTGATTAGCTTCAACAACTGACCAGCAGTTCTGGTCCCCCTGACCAGAACAGTTTAGACATTTTGATGACTTTGATAAATCAAAGTTTGAATTCCCACACAACTTCTCATTCTCACGGTTTCGGCTTGTATGTTGTTGCACTTGTTTTCAGTACTTATTCACACCTCGACTTCCTTGTCTTCCTGGAAAATCCTACTCCTTCTTCTGGAATGTCCTTAGTTCTTGTTTGTAACTTTTTGTTCATATTTAGTGAATGTGAACCATTAAATTTGACCTTTAAATTAGCAAAAACTAACTATACAGAGTAAAAGAGCGTCTTTCAGAAAATCTGTACCAAAAAATCACAGTACCAAACAATCAAATTTTCAGTGCAAAATCAGCATTTTTCGAATGTGCTTTTCTCGATTTTTGGTACTGAAAATTTCAGAATTTTTGTTAGTCAAAACTAGGTTGTGGGACTTTTTCTACTTCCAATTCGGATATTTTTTTCCTGTTTACAATAAAAATAATACTGTAATTTTTGCCTTTTTCAATTTTTTTTCTTTTTTCGCTGTCTTCATATAACACTCTCATTTAACAACGAATTGTTCTTCAAGAGGTTTTTCTAGACCATTATTTGTTGACCATAGCAGACAGAAAAAGGAAATTCCAAATTTGTTTGATTTTCATTTAAAATCTTCCTATTTACAAGAGTATTTTGCTGTCGTAGAAGATCTCTGCCAAAATGTATTAATTCCTGGTGTTTAGATTTTCGAAACCGGGGTGTTCTTAAAACTTCAATCCGCGACTATTATCCTCTATAGCTTCTCAATGATCGTAAAATGTTTTTGGAACCCCCCACAAAAGCCTTTTCTCGTTTCAGAACCCCATATTAAAAATGAACGCATTCCGTGCTCTCATGCTGCTTCTCGTACTATTCGTTTCGACGACTTCTTCGTTCCCAACTCTCATTGTCAATCGGGAGTCTCGTGCTCTTGCACCATCCGTCGAGTCGTGGTGCATTTTTTATCCGGAGAAGTGAGTTTCATTGAAAGCGGGATTTTGCTCGGTTTTTTTTGGATGTCGTGTAAATTTGCTCAAATGCGAATAATCGCAATACTACAGTAACACGGAAATGCGCCCGGTAGTATCCAGCAAACGCGCTTTGTCGTTCAAGCCGCGTCGCGAGCCGCAGCGCGCCCAAAGCAAGAGCACTGGGTTCGAACTTCTGTGGTATGCTGTTGCGCTCCATTGAGAAGGTGACGTGTCAAAGTTTTAGGTCCTTGGAGAATTAATTTTAACGCGGAAAATCAACTTAAAAATTGCGAGAAATTTGAGTCTTCCTAAAACTTTGCCACGCCAATTTCTCAATAAAGCGCAACTGCTTACTAGGGTTGGCAACGGGGCTCCCGCTTTTACGCGGGAGCCCCGCAAGCGGGGCGGGGATTCGCCCCCGCCCCGAGCGCGCGGGGCGGGGATGCGCCCCCGCCCCGCCTGTTGAAAAAGAAGTTTGTTGAATGAAGCAGAAACCGAATTTTTTCAATTTTTTTATGATTCAGGGTACCCAATTATCCTACCCTGAAAGTTTCAAGTCAATTGGTCCATTCAGTTACGCGTAATTACGCAAAGTATGCCGCCACCCGGGGCGGGGGCGCATCCCCGCCCCGCGCGCTCGGGGCGGGGGCGAATCCGCGCCCCGGGGGTGCGGGGCGGGGATCGCCCCTTTTCGCCCCCAAGCCAACCCTACTGCTTACCACAGCAGTTCGAACGCTGTGAGCTTGAGAGAATTGTTCTTAAATAAGAATTTTCCAGATGCCGTATGCTTCGATTCGGTGGAACACACAAGAGAGACATTCTCGAGGACATCGACTATTGATTTCTACGCATCATCCACTAATTATATCCCGATTTTTTTGAACTTTTAGATGTGGGGGAGGCGAGGTGAATCACATTGATGTCGATGATAATTTTTGTCAATAAATTATTTATATGTGTATATATAATATAAAAAAGAAGACTGATCGTGTGTGGGGAGGGGAAGAAAAAGTACAGTTAAATTGTAGCACTTGTCAATTTTAAATTTAATTATGAATCTATAAATATGTAAAACTGCTGTTCTGGGAAACGGGAGATGGGTGGGGAACATGCAGGTGGTGTCAGAAGAACAAATTCTAGAAATGTCGATTCTATAGATGAATTAGAAATGGGAGATGTAGTGAATTGCTATCCTAAACGTACACCATGTTCACCATTAATAAATACTTAGCAGGGATTCAAGAAACACATTTTCAGAGGGAAAAAAGAGAAGGAGAAGGTGTAAAACCCGTTTCAATAATTTCGGATAAATGGGGAGGTACGGTCCTACGACTTTTGAAATCAGGAAAAACAATTATATGATTCAGGAGGAAGAGGGAGACTGGGGAAGACTTGGGGGACTGGGATTGAAACAAATTGAGATATGAGACTACGGTAGAATCCTTCTTTTTTGCCTATTCAGTAGTACTGGACGGTTTGTGTTTCTGGCAGCACCTGCATATTTCTGGAGAGAACACTTCGCACGTCTGATGTGAACCGTAGAGCGTCGAGGAACGGAAGGAGATTCAAGAGACACGTATCGTTTGGATCGGAGAACCAGGAGGGAATAGGGATTGCGTTATCTGTAAAATATCAGAATACGGTTGAATTCTATGTTCGAAGATACTTACGTGGAAACTTTCGATAGGCTCCTGGGGAGTTATCAAGGATGCAAATACTCGAAAGGTCTGGATGAATTGCCGATAAATCCTTTGTATAGCCGCCAACCTCCATGGTACAATGCTGCCGGAAGTACCTAGAAAACATCAATTAGGAACACATGGCCAAATCGTTTACAACCTTCTCTTGAGAATTCCACGTCCTCGATCGAGCTTATCAGCTACAGATGATCCATACACTTCCATACTTGCTGTGAACACTACCAGCTCATACCTGGAATATTTCAATTAATATAATACAATTTCTTGAAACCAGTACCATTGACTAACAACAGTGAGGAAGTAATCAACATGTGGACGTTCGTGAACTGAGAATTTCACCGGATGACGATCGATCACAACCCGTATCGTGAAATCAGAAGGCGTTCCTGGCTTGACCGTTTGGCGGAGAACACCATCGTGGTGCGAATGAATGAGCGTTTCGTCGAGATCCAAGACAAGGATTTTCCTTTTAACAGTCACTAAAAACTCATTTAGCTGAGAATAAATCACTACAGAAAATGCTTACATAATCTGTGCGTTGTGAGAGGAGACATGGGTATGTTACTGTGATATTTGACAACTTGATACTTGCAATACTGAAAATTTGGTTTAAATATCTCATTGAAGGCACTAAAAGTGACTAACCGCTCTGTTTGTTTTTCGAAAGTAGAGAAGAAATACGTTGAACAATCCAGCCAGCACATAGAATACGGTCTGTGCGAACGAAGTCATCATTCGAAGTGCGACGTTCGCTTGCTTCTGAAATCCGGAAACGCTTTATTGGAATGTTGAGAACATGTGTTTCCTGATATTTTTGATAGTGAAAGTTGGAGAAAAGAAAAAAGCTGTGTCGGACAGTTGGCTGTTTGATAAGGGCGCACGCGGGGAAGGTTGGCGCAATGATGGGAAGCGAAACAATCTTCGGAAAAGGGATGGACAGGTACGAACATATTAGAAGCCTTAAATCGAACTAATTTTTTCTCATGAAGTTGTATATCGTACAAAAGTTGTATATCGTGTATATCGTACAAAATTTGAATTTCTCAGCGTCGATTTGATATAATACCGAAATTTCAGACAATTTGAACCATGAGAAATCCAAATAACGACCTAACAAGCTAGAATTGGTATGCTAAATATTTAGCAGACCCATGCGCTCTCTTTCTTTCTCTGCGTCTCTCGTTGGCCTGCTAGATATTTAGCAGACCAATGAGAGACGCAGAGAAAAACACAGTGGTCTGCTAATGTTTGAAGAAGCGCAACGCTTTTTCAAACATTAGCAGACCACTTCTTTCGTTTCTCTGCGTCTCTCATTGGTCTGCTAAATGTTTAGCAGGCCTACGAGACTTCACCGTGTTTGATTCCGCCTGGGATCTGTTTCGTATTTCAAGGAAACTTGGCAATCGCCAAAAATAAGAAACAGCCCCTCTTGGATGGCACTTCTATTAGAGGGGTTCTTCTAATACAGGTTTTGTTAACCATACATGTGGATGGCCGGGCCGGGCCGGGCCGGGCCGGGCCGGCCCGCTTGCTTCAAAACCCTCGGCCCGGCCCGGCCCGGCCCGCTGGCCGGCCCGCGGGCCAGCCCGGCCCGGCCCGCTCGGCCCGCCTAGGACAACTTTTCGAAAAAAAAATTTTCAAATGTGCCAAAATAGTTTCAATAGCACAAATATTAATCCAAATGCATTCAACCATCCGAAAAAGTCAATCTAATTGAATTTTTGGCAAAAAAATCAAACTTGATTAAACGAAGGGTGAAACTTTTTTTTCTAATTACGATCTCAAAACTGTTTTTTTCGACAGCATCGGCCTCTAGTGTGGATTTTCATATGAGAAGAAGAAAATTCATCTTGAAAAATGATGATTTTCTATAAAATTTCGAAATTTTCAAAAAGCGGGCCGGCCATGCCCTAATTTTTCCGGCCCGGCCCGGCCCGCTTTCAAAAAAATCTCGGCCCGGCCATGGCCCGGCCCGGTCCGGCCCGCGGGCCGGCCATCTTTTCCACAAGTATGTTGTTAACTGGGAGACCAACATAAATAAGTCACTTCAAGGTTCTTCGACTCGAAAATTTGAGGATCCGGTGTGCATAATTGTTTAGATTCCGTGTCCACATCCAATTTCAAAAATACGAGAAAAAATATCTAGTGCCGGAGCAAACATAGATTTGTAGCAGGATTATTGGTATATACACAATATATTGTTGCTTTGGTTATATTTAGCCCCAAATTTGAAAAGGATTTGGGAAAGGATTAAAACTCATCACAGATTCTAGATTTTTAGTTTTGGAAACAGAGGAAAAAACTAACAATAAATATCGATATTTTCCTTCAATTTTGAGGCATGTAAAAATTGCCCATGGCTCTTTGTGAAGGGATAGGTGGAACAATTTTTACAAAAGGTGCGGGTCACAATATGCATTGATGAAATTTGCTGAGGAAAAAAGACTTGGCAAGCTCTCTTTATCCGCCATTTTCTACTTTAAAAAACAGGGGGTTTATGCAGAGCTATAGAAAAAAGTTAGGAAATTAGAGATGTTGTAGAACTTTCCTAAATCTTATTGATGATATAAAACCCCTAATTAGTCAGAAAAACAAAGAAAATCGATAAATATAATTTCAAAAAGTTCTCGTCGTACCTGTTCGCGACGGCGATGTATGTCCGAGTTTCCGTTTCCAAGTTGTCTATTAGACGCGAACATACTGGCGCATGTTCCGAAATGAGTCTCACTGAAAACAAAGTTGTTAATTTAAATGAAAAAAATAATCAATTAAGAAGATTTCAAATGACTAAAATTGGAAAATGTATTTCGCAGTCTCAAAAAAGCTGCGGCAACAGTTGTCGTAATTCAAAATGTAAGCTGTGCAAACACACGAACACATCTGCGCGTCGAATTAGGCACATTCTTCTCGCTCTCCCTCTTTTCAGCCTTTTTTTACCTTTTTTGCTGAAAAAGTACATTTTTAGGTATGACCAATCTACCGAGCAGCAGCGGAATGCTCTCCCGATTACTATCGAACGTTTTCAACACATCAATAGCTTCAAGATGCAGTGCTTCAGGCAGATGGTGGCCACAACCAGAGTAAGTGAAATTTAGTAGAAATAGAATGGAATCTTGGCGCTAAGGAAAAAAACACATTTTTTCTCGAATTAATGCCTGCTAGGGAATTGTTACAACTATGTCCGTAGTTGAGAACTTTATTTTATTCACTCACCGATAAACAACACCGACTTTGGTTGTAACAGTTCTCTTTGCAGTCGTCAATTCTCCACAAAACATGATGAAAAGGCTTCTCTGGAACGAAAGGACCACGATGTTATTGTAACCAAAACGGGCGTCACACTTACCAAAGCAAATGCCGCTCCGGTTTATTATAAGCCAAAGTCTGAAGGAAATGGTTATGAGCTGGTTGAGCATAAGAAAGGAGAGATGATCGCGAACTATACGCTTTTTGAAGCAGCGGTGAACAAAGCCAAAGTTCCGTGGGTGAATTACGATGGGCTTACCAGTGAAGAAAGGACGATTCATATGGCTCACATGAAAGCTATCAATGACCGAAAGCTCACTTACCTAGATCCACGGACGGGCTACTCAGTTTTCACGATTTCCCATCATTTACAAAAAGGGAAGTGCTGTGGAAATGGATGTCGACACTGTGCATATGAAATGGTTAACGCTCCAGAAGACGTGCGATCTAAGAAAGTGTGGAATGGAGCGTTCTATGTTTGAAGCTAAATTGTTCCATGATTCAGTAGTTGTTTAATAAAAAGTTCTTCCGAAGCGCCAAGACATATTAATGGAAAAATAGATTGGCAGTAATTCTTGACAAAACATTTTTGTACAGATACGAGTTGTCAAAGCATCGAACCAGAGCTCCGAGCATGGGAATTCATCGCAGAACTCGTTTGAACGTGGTTGACAACTCGGCTCTTGGCAAGGAAGCTGACACGACTGGAAAGTTGCCGTACTGTATTCATGTATACAAACAAGGAAGACGTGCGAAGCATATGCCACATGCCGAACTAGGAGACAAGGTAGGACTACTCAATCTCACGATCTTCCTACTCAATCTCAATGTTTGTTTTCAGATTCTTGTCGCGATTCGAGGTCAAATGCGTAAAGCCTACGTCGTCGGCGCAAACACCCATGCACACTATAGAAAGCATGGCGTTCCGGTGACCGACAAGAATATGATTGTGTTGTTGGATGAAGAAGGAAACCCGCTTGGTAACAGAATCACTGCTCCAATTCCAACGAAGCTTATGGCGAATCGGGGAAGTGTGCAGTTCTCGAAAGTCCTTGCTTTGGCCAACAAGTATATCTGAAATCCTATTTGCTAGATCTAGATTTGTTGTTTTCTCTTTTTCTTGTTTTCAATCGTTACGAAACATTTTCTTTATAAAGCCTATAAAAGCAGATAGAGATAACAACGACGCCTGAGAATGTGATGGTTCAAAACAATATCAGGCGCAAAACAACAACAAAAAAACAAATAATGAGAGCAAGATGAGAACGTTTCGTGTTAGATTAGAAAATGAACCAGTATTGTTGTGAAAAAAAAAAGAAAATTGAATCAAAGTTAACTAGGTGGGAAATTCAGAAAAATTCAGCAAAAAAGTAGATTATGATACAGAAAAGCGGATAGTGATAAATCAGATTTTGGTCTTCTTGGCGGATGGCTCAGCGGTCTCGGATACTGTTGCGGATGTAATCTGAAAATACTTCAAGGTTTGATTTTTGCGCCAAAAAAAGAGGGAAGGGAAACAAACCTTCGGTTTCGGCCCTTTTAAGTTCGGTTTGGCTTTTGCATATCTGGACTTGACAGCTTCCACTGGCTTCGATTCTTCGGTTGCAGGCGTGGAGATTGAAGTTTCATTATGGATCTGAATTTGGTTGTCTTTTTCAATGATCTCGTTTTTGAGAGGTTCTTACCTCGTTTTTGCTAGGTTCTAATGATTTGTTGATGGATTCTTGCTGGCCAAGATCAGGTTCCCTCTCGATTGGAATTGGAGGTTCGACCGAAGCACCCGTTGAATCGCTACCGTTTTGATCTGATGGTAGAGGAGGCTTTGCTACGTGTTTGACATCAGCAAGCTGAAATACTCGAGTTGCAGAGAAAAAATCGTTTTGAAAACTTACCGATGCGAGTTTTTTAGCTCCAATGATAGGTTTCATTTTCGCATATCTTGACTTCGCAGTTGGGTTCGATTGACCTATTATCGTTACTTCAGCATTTAGTGTGACCGGAGGAGCAGCAGAAGGCGTAGGAGTTTCCGTTTTCAGGATTGGTGCAGATTTTGTCGGAGTCACATCAGCATCAGCAAGTTCATTCTTCAGATCGAATGCGCTTCGTATTCTGTCGATGGCGGAGTCACAGTCGCCCTTTTTCGATATGCGTAGATTCTTGCCTCTCGCGATTCTCTCACTTTTGCTAAGATTATCCGGCGTCACTTCCAATGCTTCTAGTTTCATAGGTAATAGTGCTGTCTTGACAGGGCTGCTGTCTTGGTTTGCTTTTCTCTTGCCACCCATCGTCTCCAAATCTTTCAACATCTCGTAATTCACCTTGTTAGACAGTTTCTTCTCCGCTATCACTTTTTCAACTGCACTTGCTGCTGATGTGCAAACTGTTTCCGTTTTCTTAGTCGACTTTCTCTTCCTTTTGAAATCTCCATTCTCTTCCCGTTCTCTTTTTCGCTCTTCAATAGCCTTCATCACATCTCCATTGGCTTTCATCCAGTAATCAGTTTTTATTGCAACCTCGCTTTCGGTAAGAATGTAAGAGTCGATTTCAGAGTCGGAGATTTCTATATCAACATCGTCGACGGGAATGCTCGATATTCGAGGCAATTCTTCCTGAGCTTCAGCAGGTTTGATTCCGAGAGATTCCAGAGACGGACGGTACTTGTCGTACTTTTCAAGCGAATTCGATGAACTGAATAAAAAAGATTATAAAAGATCCACCTAACAAAAACCCACCAAGGCTCTTCTTCTTCCACTGCGTCGAAAACACTATTGAGTATTTCATTACGGACCATTTCATCTGCACCTTTCTCCAATCCTGAATTCTCCGTAAATGATTTATTGAATATCTTTTTCCGTTTTATAACTTACCTAAACCTTCACTAATTAGTTTCGCATATGGGCTTTTTGAGAACTTCTCCTTCCTCTTTTTATCGAGTGCTGCTTCCACATGAGCTTCCATTTCTCCCAACTGATAGCTCATTGATTCTGCTTGTTCCGCTTCCTTTCTCAATTGTTCTTCACGAGCCTTTCGTCTTGCTTCTCTATATGCTGGAGGATCTTCACTATGTTCTAGGTCAACATTAGAGAATTCGTCAATGGTCAAACTTCCAGACGGTGTTTGACTGAACTCGTCTAATCGCTTTCTTATGACACTTTCACTGATGTGAACCACTCGTACAATGTCGTTGATAGTTCGATTGAAGTTCATGGATCTGGCAGCAATGAGAAGAGCAGCTCCGCAGATACCGGTTGGACGTCTTCCAGTTGACATCCAGTCTCGTTTCATTCGTTGAACTAATCGAGTTGCCAGAGTTACAACTTCTTTTTGCTTATCGCCGAAATCTAGAACGCAAGCGAATCGAATAATGTAGAGACATGGATCAGTAGCAGGTAGATTGATTCGCAATGATCGAGAGATGAAGTTCAAATTCCTTCCCAAGTCGAACACATTAATCTGGAAACATGGAAACAATATATGTATATAGGGAAGAAAAAGTAGTGGACTGACCTGTGTAACATCACTAAAATCTAGTAACAAATGAGCAGTATTTTCAAGTCGGCAAGTGATATACAAACAGACAGCAACAACGGATGCTCGGTTTCGTCCACGAGTCAAGTTTCGAGAGACGCACATTTTGAAGAAATTGAAAGCAGTGTTCATGCAATGCGCGTTTATTCGCAGCTGACTTCCTAGCTCATCAATAACTTTCTTTCCTTTAGCGTATGTCATCTCTCGAGACTCTTGTGAACCCATGCCATTGAAGTTATTGGCAGCAGCGCGTTCTGCTGACACGAATTGACCTGAGAACAAAGAAATTCATCAATATCCTACATGATTCTGTTACTTACCAACTAGAGTATGTCCTGAGCCTCCAGCTCGTTCTTGAAACTGATTCTCTGTCACTACAATCGACTCTTCGAGGACAGTTCCACAAGTCGTGCAGGTGGCATCTCCTCTCGCAGCATCCTCGTCGATCTCCGTACTACCACAGTTCGAGCAAGTTTTCACCATTTTTCTGTCCTGAAACCAAATTTTAGAAGTTCTTCTGCTTAAACCAAAATTGAAAAGATAAAACGAGGTCGGTGTTTTCTACCGTTGTAAATAGTGAATGGGTTTTTCATAAATTTAATCACGGGATGATACTTCATTGGATCACCGAGGCAGAGCAATGTAAAAGAAAAACAAAACAAAAAAATAAACAGGTATGATACATTCGGTACACATTTGAGCACCGAACTTTGAAAAAAAGAAGACAAAAGACAATTTTTAGAACTTCTGAGTTGAACGACAACGAGATGACGAAAACCGGTGGCATCGATAGAAAAAAATTTGTTCAGGGCACGAAAGACTCTTAAGCAACATATCGGTAGATGGTCGCATCGTCAGGATCACGAGAGATGTAATCACGCTCGATGAGCCCTTCGATACGTTTCTTGATATCTGCTGCTTTCACTGGGAATCTGAAATTAAGAGGAATCACAAATGCTGTCAGTAGAAGGGGAAGGACTCACTTCAATTGCTGTAGAACTTCGTTTATAAGAGTAGCATGTGGTAATTCCTTACGCGCCTTCATGATACGAACAACAGCAGCATCAATATTACATTGGCGATCTTGATTGACCTCTTGCTCGACGTCGTTCTTCTCCTCCACTGGTGTCTTGATGTTGACTTGGGTGATACGAATTCGACAGCGTTTGTCAACGAATCCAGAGTTCACAACGAACTTTCCGGTTTTCACCGAATCCAGTAGATCTTTCTATAAACATTTTCTTTACAAAAATTACCGAGAAGTGTTTCACCTTCGCCGAACTTTCTACATCGGCTATTTTTAGAATCTTCGGTCTATCGCGTCCTCCGATCAGCGCCACCAAATTTTTGACGACTTCCACTTCTGGAATTTTCGTACACTCTACGATTTCGGCTACTGTCCATGTTTCGCATTTGTTGAATAGGAGAAGGATAACTGATTGATACATTGTTGCCACCAATTCTTTCGTACATCCCTCTCGGAACTCGGCAGAAACCACAGCTGCCGCGAGTCCATGATGCCATTTTACATTACGATTTCCGTGTTGGAGGCGGTAGAAGTCTTGGAAATCTGTGAGGGTATCTCTCATTTCTTTTGGAATATTGATTTCATAAGCCTCGTAAGTAGGCCAATATTCGGGAGTGATGACTCTGGCGTTGAAATTGACTTTTGGTTTGTTCATGTGAGCAAGGTATTTGACGAATAATATAGCAAGAGTTTCCGAAGCATCCATGTCTTTGAACATTCCTTCCAACTTGTATGTGAACCCAGCGCCGCATTCTGAATTTACGGAATTCAAGTTTTTAGTAAAAGAATGTACACTGGAACCTGTATTAGAAGAGCCCCCTTCAAAATGTGTCGTTGAAAATCATTTCTGTACGTTTTTAGTGAAAAATACTCTGAACTCGTTGAAAAACTTGCTCAATTTTGGTGAAATAGATGGATTTTCATGGATTTAGAACGAGAATTCACCGAATTTTTGCATGAAAAATTTCGGACAAAATGGCTAGAAAAGTAGAAGGGTCCCTCTAATTGAAGGGCCCCTGTGATAGAAGGACCCTCCAGAGATACCTTCGAACAATAGAAAGTTCTTTTAATACAGGTGATACGGTAAAAGACGGTACTCACCAGTTTTCAGTTTACACAAAACCATTTTCTCAGCATCAACAGAAGCACTTCTTTCTAGGAAAAGTCTCTTCGACAGGCCTCTTTTGTAGTAAGCCTCGAATACATCCTTTCCTCGGAGATATCTGAACAAAACAATCGCGTCATCAACCATATGATCCAATGAACGGTCATCTGTGACGTGCTTGTTTCCGCTGTGGAGTAGGGTATGGAAGTGTTTGGCTGTAAAAAAATCGTTTTAATTCTCAAAATGTTTAGTTTAATACTTACAAATTAGCTCTGCTGCTCGATCAACATTCTTGTTCACAAATGTTTCAAAAGCATCAGAAACGCATTGTCGCATCTTGGTTGAATCGCTGGCTGATTTGAAACTTCCGTTCACTGAAAATATTGATTTCAACAGAATGTATTACTCGTAACTTACTAATAAAATCAATTTTCTTCTTGAATGCCAGAAGCTCAGAAACAAGATCATTGTCCGGACAAGTTGTTATTATCTGATCTCCACGACTCTTCATGTACTTTGAAAATTGCACACGAACTTCATCTTCTCCTCCTGGACACTGACGGCATAGATTGAACATTCTGCTAATGTCGACAGTGTTGGTGGAGCTGAGAAGTGCGTCAAAGTCATGCAATAGAATTTCAGGGATTGCTTGTTGGATCAAACAAGTCATCATTGTTGATTGGACATCTCTTAACGCCGTCGGTTCGTCGAAATTCTTTTTTACCATACTTGAATATCTACTGATCTGGTCTTCGGCATAAGTCATATATTCGTTGCACTAAAAAGAAGAAATAAGTTTAATAAGCTCGAATATAACAACAAACCGTCATAATAGGCACTTTTTCAGTTCTCTCCCGATCATAGAACTCGCGAAGTTGAGTTAATAGAAAACCGGAGAATTCTTCTCCAACATGAACTGTCTGCAGCATTTCTATTAACGCTCTCAACGGACTATCCACCGTATGCCTATCCATCATCTTCTGCATCGCCATATAGAGAGCACTGAACAGTTTGGTCGCTTTGAAATCTTTGGAAATTTCCGGGAAAAACGTAGTTTTGAATATTTTCATGAAGGTCTCCCATAGAGGTAGAATTTCCACTTCGTTCACTGTTAATCCGATTCGGTCGAGGTATAAGAAAATGTTTCTTATTAAATTCTGAAAAAATCGTAAAATATAAATAGCTTTTTCGAACAGAAGCTTACAGTTTTAACTGGATACGATTCCCAAATACTTCCAAACTTCGCCAAATATTGCTCACAGTTGTCCGTCAATAGAGGAACTTGCTCCACGGAACTGAGTGACTCCCTCAATTGCTTTGCATAGTTATCAACTATGGTAACAAGCCTATCATATAGATCTTTCGCTTGATTTCGATCGCAAACTGCTCTGACTTTCTGAAAAGAAAGGTATTTATAGTTTATGGCAAAGTAAAACTTACACTGAACAGTGTTTCCATTGTGGACGACGTTTTTCTGTCTTCGAGAATGGCAAAAACATTATCAGATAGTACTGTCCAATCTTTCTCGACACTATCTCCCCCCTCGTTTTGGCCGTTTTCAGTACCACCGTTTCTTGTTGAGCTGCCTAAATTTGATATTTGAATGCTGAAATTTTGAAAAAAAAATGCACCTTTAAAGTTCTTGATCACCAGTTTCTTCTTCACACCACGATCATTGCTGGCACCAGCGCGTTGAGAATGATCGGGCTGGTTCTGAAATTTGAAAATGCGCCTTTGAAATTTGATAAAGCGTCACTTTGAAGTTCTCGAGTAGACCGTTGTGCTCTCTGGTGTCGCTACTGGTTGATACATCCTCCATACATTCGTCTTGGTCATCTTGAGCGTTACGCATTTGTTTCGCCTGAAATAGTTCTTTTTTGTCGATTGTAGTACAATTGGGGTCGAGTATTACTTCTGTGCCACCGCCGGAGCTAGCTGGGCGCTTAGACGATTTTCGAAGCTGCTTACTTCTACTTTTGTCTGCCGAATTCGACTGGTTTGCTCCAGATGTCATCCAATTCGGTCTGGAAAAGTTGTATGTTCAAAAAAATTGTTTTTGACTGATCTACAGCAAAAAAGAGGAAAATATTAACGAATATCAGGTTATTCGACAAAAATTGCTTACCGATTCATATTCCAGGCTTTAAAAATGTATATTTTTGTGCAAAAACAGCAAAAAATTATTTAAAATTCGACCGGACAACCGTAGCTCGTTTAAAGGGACATACAACATTTATTTTTGGTGTTCTCACCACGCACAGGATTACTGTCATCTAGGTCAACTAATTTCGGAGTTTCCCTTATGAGAAACTCAAAATTTTGGAAAAGTTTGGTGTGAATCTAGGTTTTTAGAAAATTCTGCTTCAATTCAGAACCACAAGGCATGCCAGAACCAGAAAAAGGCAGCTGACGCGCGTGGTGTTTGCGGACTTTTTGTGTCTGCATCACTCTCTCTTGTGTTATTCACATGCCATCGTCAAGTCAGAATAGTGCAAACAATAAATTAACAGCGTGAACTTTTTAACACATGCGGGTCACTGAAGACAACAGGGAATCGGACGATGTGAACTCAGCCAACATTCCTGGTCGAAAATGAGCAAAATGCAGACATTGAGCACGAAGAGCTGTCGAAAAGGCCCGAATCTTAACAAGGTCGTCATCCAAGACAATCAACCGGAGAAGAAAACAACTCCAGCTGCACCGACTCCGAAAGCCGAAGTCACTGCTCCACCACCAACGGAAGGATTCAAAATCAAGGATGAGGTGGAGATGCTTCGTGCTGGATTCAAAAACAAGCATGGTGATGCTGTAAAGACTCAAGGACAAACTATGAACGTCGAACTGTGATCTATTATAAATAAACTTGAAAGATTTATTCAATACTTATAGTTACACAAAACCGAGATGCCTGAAATAAAATTCTGTAGGGGACCCGAGAGACATAGTCAATTTACAGGAATAGTTTGATAATTAATTATTCACACATTAAAATGGAAAGGGTTAGAATTCATATGAACTCGGCAAATCTCGTTGGGAAGTCTATGAGAAAGAGGGTTCGGGGCAGAGTATCTGGAATCTGAAGAGACGAGAGTTGTAAAGGGTTGATTAGGAATAAACAGGTGGTTGTGGGAAAGTCCTCCGATTCTTGAAGACGTTTGGAATGGGTTCGATGGAGGAGCCGTCGGTATGATGAACCGAAGTGGAAGAGCAGTCTGGAATTTGGGATTGTATGTGAAGTTTGAGAAATTTGAAATTACTGTAGTGGTCTCTCTCATATAGAGAGCTTGTTTCAATGCATACTCATCAATCATCTCATTCCTTTCCAACGCTTTTGAAATCAATTTCAGAATAATTGGGTCTACAACTGTCTGAACGCTCGACAGCGCAGATTCAGGCATTTTTCTGCTTTTTTCGATATTTGGACGTCGCGTTGTTGTAGAGGGTGGAAGAGTTTGTAGAGATATGTAACGTGGCGTCGTCATTGTTGTAGTTGGTGCAGCTGGAATATTAATTGTCATATCAACTGAATTTCAGAAAATTCTCACTTGTTGTAGTACTTGTGGTGGTTGCTTCTGTCGTTGTCGTGGTTTTCACAGCAATTTTAGTTGTGAAAACGTTGAAAACCTCTTTTTTCTTCTCCACTTTTTGTGATTTTTTCGGCTTCATAGTGGTGAATTTTGCTCTGTACGGTGAATCGATCTTCGTGATATCAACCACTGGAAGAGAAGGGGGTGGAGGTGGTTGTGGCTTGAATTGAGTAGCTGCCAACAATTCGATCATATCCTTGTCTGAAAAAAGGAAGTTACTGGAACCGGATTACTCGAAGAAAGGGAATCACCTTCCATTGCAAACAGGGGGCTTTGGCTAACGACAGGAAGGAATCGCGAGGTTACTGTAGAATTGATGTTTAGTAGTTTGTGGAGCATCTCACTGAAATCTCTTTGTGGGAGAGTTCCAGGCCTGAAAAACGAAAAAATCAATCATCAGATCTGTTTAGAAGATTCGAGAATCACTCACAAAGGCTTTGAACTTCTTTTGCTTCTCTTCTTCTTTGACTCGCCGTACATTCTTCTCATCTTCACCAATTGAATTTTCTGCTTCTCAAAGTTTGTAAGTGGGCGAATAAGATTATCACCAACATATACATGATTGTTCTGGAATATTAGAGAATGGTTCAATGGCAATAAATGTTTCCCCCAGATATACGGTATACTCACTCTGACGATACAGGAATCTAGAATAACTTCGATCGAATCGTCATAACCTCCACAAAACTTTGGTATTGTTGGAAACGAAGCTTCAAACGAGTCAAATGAAGAGGATGCACTGGAAAGAAAACTTGTCAATTATTCTCATCAATACCCGTTAGACCAACTCTTTGAAAGCACTCAAATCATGTTGATAGGATTGAAAAATGTGAAGCTCATGATCATTAAGCTTCCTTTTAGATACGCCATGCAGGAAAAGCGTGCTATCCTGAAATATACAAAATACAATATGTACAGACTAAAGGGGCTTACAAAAACTGCACAGGCGGGGCCTACATAACCATATCCAGGTTGATATTCGGGAGGAGAGTTTAGAAGTAGGGCAAAATAAGAAGGAAATATTAGTAGAAAGTAATGTAAGCACGAAACCATGGCATATAAGGTCTCAGACCCTATTTGGTCGTGATGAGTTCGAGTTACGGAGCACAAGCACAAAGATGGGACTTCGAAAAGAGACAAGGGGCGTCTCGGCACACACAACACAAACTGTGGGGTGTTGTTCCCACGGCCGGAAGCTGCTTTACACGAACATTCACCTTATGCAATCAGACGCGCGATGTTTTCGTACACAATACGCCTCTCGTACGCTCGACTGCAACCTTTCTCGATGTGCGACGCCTTTGTTTTCCAAAATTAAATATACGCAAACAAAATCCATTGAATCCTCCTGAAATTGTTGAGATGACAAAGGTATCGGAGAGGGCACGGGGCGAGCGTGGGGTAATTTGAGACGATGACCGAGACGAACGGCTGCGAAAAAATACCAAATTTGCTAAGAATCTTCACCTCTTTATTTGCATTTCGAATGGGACACTACACTTAGAAGTTTTTGAATCGGTCATCCGATTCCGAGAAAAATTTGATATCCATTTCAAAATGTACATGTAGCCAAACGTTCCTAAATATGAAACAAACCTACAAAAAGAAAAAACTCGATTGACATGCAAAGGAAAATCAAAATTTTTGCAGAAAAAATAAAAAAAAGGCAGAAAATAATTCAAAAAGGTTAAAGGAACATTCCAAACTCTGCTCTGGTCTCGCAACGACATGCAAGGACTACGGTAGCGCCTGATTTGTGAAAAGTTCTGGTTTTTTTTTTCAATTACCTACAGTATTTTAATTACCCTTTAATTAATGTTTTAAACAACCGAAATTGAATGCGAAAAGACAGTTTATTGGCACCGAATTTCCGATTTGTCTCAAAAAATGCATTTGCGCACCTAATCACAATAAGTTTTCATTTTGTTCAAGACCTTTTCACTACCCATTACTCCTATGCCATTTTCACCTACATTACTTGTTTTTAGGGTACACTTCGTGCTTTATGAGTCGGCCAATTTCGATTGCAAAAACTGATGATTCTGGAACAGTGGCTTCTCCAACAGAGTCGCTGGTGAAGAGTATTGGTGCTCAACAAATAGTCGATAGCGTCTGTGGCTCACCATTAGTAAGTTTGTCGACGTTTTCTTATATCTCATAATTAGATTATCTAATTATTAACGAAAACAATTTTAGCAATTTTTCTTACAGAAGTCCTACGGTCGTCACATTGCTGTCAATCCCAAAAATGAGCATCTCCCAGATACTCCCGAATTTCAATTCGCAGCTTTTATGCATCAAGGAGGAAGAGTCATAGGACAAAACACTGTGCACATGTTCGGTACACCTCCATCATGCGCTTGTACTCAAGAAAACATTCCAATTAATAACATGAACATTCATATGATGAGTACCATGCCCAACAATAACTACCTGAATCCCAACTGGAACGCGAACCCAATGTTTTCCCATAACCCTCATTTGACACAAATGATAACGTCACACGGTAAGGAGAGTTTCAGTAACACATCAGGCATTCTACTTTCAGCATGTTCCGATCTTCCGATTCACCAAGTCCCACCCATGCGTATCCCAATTCAACCTAACGCCACGGGAGTTTTTGCTAACACCAATAGGTTTGTAGATTACCCGAAATTTCAAAACATCGTGTTCTTCAGAGAAACTGCGACTTCAGATGACTTGCTAACTAGATTCCGTTCTAACCCCTCAATGATGAAAGGCTTGAAATTGTCTGACGTTCGAGGAATGCTTCTCAAGTTTGCGAAAGATCAAGTGGGTTCGAGGTTCATCCAGCAAAAACTCGAGTTCTGCGATATTAATGAAAAAGATGCCATCTTCGATGAAGTGGTGGATAATGCGGCTGAGCTAGTAGATGACATTTTCGGAAACTACGTCGTTCAAAAGTTCTTCGAATACGGAGAGGAAAAACACTGGACTCGTCTAGTCGATGCTGTCGTGGACCGTGTTCCTGAGTATGCTTTCCAAATGTACGCATGCCGTGTGCTTCAAAAGGCATTGGAAAAAGTCAACGAGCCTCTCCAAATAAAGATTCTCTCTCAAATTCGCCATGTTATTCATCGTTGCATGAAAGATCAGAACGGCAATCATGTCATTCAAAAGGCTATAGAGAAGGTCAGCCCGCAGTACATTCAATTCATTGTCAATACGCTCATGGAGAACCCTGATAACATTTTCGACATGTCCGTTGATCCGTATGGATGCCGCGTCGTACAACGCTGTCTCGAACATTGCATTCCATCTCAGACGAGACCCATCATTGAACGCATTCACGAGCGATTCGACGACATCGCTAACAACCAATATGGAAATTACGTGGTTCAGCATGTTATTCTTCATGGAACAGAATCCGATCGTCTGCTTATTGTCACGAGAGTCTCGGAAAACTTGTTCGATTTTGCCTCTCACAAGTATTCATCAAACGTCATCGAGAAATGCTTGGAGCGAGGTTCGATTCATCACAAAAACATGATTGTTAGAGCTGCATGTAGTCAACCGGACGGGTAATTACTCAGTTGTCAAGATTCATTTACCATAAATGTTTTCAGTACGATGCCAATCGTGGTTCAAATGATGAAAGATCAATATGCTAACTATGTCGTCCAGAAGATGTTTGAGCAAGTTACACCCGAACAACGTCGTGAACTGATTCTAACCGTCAGATCCCACATCCCTATTTTGAGACAGTTCGCTCACGGAAAACACATTCTCGGTTAGTTAGTAACACTGATTTTTAGACCATAACCCAATACATTTCAGCAAAGCTTGACAAGTATTTCCAAAAACAAGTTGTCATGAATTACGGATATCACGAAATTCTGCCAGGAACGTAAAAAATTTGTAACATTCTCAACACCACACTCATCGAAAATGTACTTTCAGTTACCATGCAAATACTCTTTTGTTCTTTTTTTCCCTGTGTATTCTGTTGACAGCTTATAGTAATTTGTACTTTATGTCGGTTTTTTTTTGTAATTTTTGTTTTTTTTTCTTGGTTGGTAATATTGAAATTTCATGAAATGAAAAATTTGTTGATTTAGTTTCATCATTTTTTGAATAATGTGTTTGAACATTAAATACCTTTGTTTTCCGGCTCTGTAACTTACTTCGCAGAGTTTTCAGAAGTCATGAGTTCTGCTGACCATCTTGGAAATCTATTTGTAAGTTCTACCAGTTGAATTAGGCAACTTACCATAAGAATGTACAGAGTGACGAAGAAGACAGCTTCGATGAGCCCGTTCCCGGCTTGAAACCGCCCAAAAAAGAAGAGAACGAAAGTTTGGAAGACGATAGTGAAGAAGTCATCACCCAACAGCCACTGCGTGATTTGGATTTGGCAGAAGAGGATTTCAATTTGCTCACCATTGGTTAGCATAATGATATTGTCAGTAACAATTCAGAATTTCAGAAAACGTCCCACTAAATGTTTTAAAACTACGCATCGGGCGTGTGATAGCAGAGGTATTGTATCGAGGGGAACCTGCAGCAATGGCGCTGTTCGATGTGGCCAACAAAATAGTTTTCCAGGTAAGCATTTTTGCTTGAGACCTTATTGAAAACAGAAAGTTTCCAGTCGACAATGATGGATGCGAAGCGAAACGCAGTAATCGAAACTATCATTTGCGGACTGACTCGTGTAATCCTTGACAATCGAGAGAGGGCTGAAAGAGTTGATCAAGCTGAGAGCGTTTTGATGATGTTCATAGCAAAACTATCTATCAAAAACAAGTCTATAAAGTGTAGCGATCTTTTCTTTCAACTCATTCTTCTCATCGATCGCTTGTTCTTACACGTTGATTCGTACGTCCGATCTCGAGTCAACCTTCTCATCGCGTATTTGGTAGAAGAGGCGAATCGCTACTCTGAAATCATGAGAGAACATGGTGATAACGTTTTCTTGTTCACGGATGAGAATCCCACAGAGGGAGAGGAGATGATTCCAAATGGCGTGAGAAAAAGGTGGATGATGAAGTTGGCGAAAAGTTTGCTGGACAAGTCACCTCAAGTCAGATGTAAGGCAGTTGTTGCGTTATCACTTTGGGACCACGACATTGTGATTAAATCCACAAGCGGTGAAGAATTGACAGTCAATGATTGTGAGTGATATATTTGCTATGTTTTGAAACATAATCAATTCAGTGATCTGGAAGAGTGTCCACGATGTTGACGAAAGTGTTCGAATAAGTGCAGCTCGTCGAGTTCATATTGTCGACGAGAAAGAGATTAACAAGTGCATCGATTACGTTGAGAGAAGCAAAGATACTCGTGTTCGGCAGGAAATCATTCACAGACTCGCATCAGATGTTCATCTGTTTTCCTATTCTGATGAGCAGAGATACCGTCTCGTGAATCTTCTGAACGACAGTGACAGCGGTATGATAATCTTTAAAATTCGTTTTAAAATGACAATCTTCAGCGCGGGTACAAGACGTTATTCATCAGCGACTTGTGGAATCCTGGATGAAAGTTGCTGGAGAGGAGATCATCAGTCCATCGGTTTTCCCTTCATCACAACCAAATCATGAGATTCCCAACGAGTTTCCAAGTATCATTCTGCAGTATCTTGATCCATTTGTCGACCCTGATGCTGTCTACATTTTTGTAAGCGTTATCTTTTTTCAAGTTAAATTGAAATTATTGCAGCTGAAGTTTTCGATCATCCGATTTATCAATAAAATTTCTGGAAAAACGTCGGATCACATCGATGTAGAGGAGTTTATGAAAGCTTGTCTCAAAATTCCCAGCAGAGACAGTGAATGCATTGGATTGATGCGAAGGACGACATTCAGGCTTGTTTCTGAGTAAGTGTGCCGAGCCAAGTTAGTTTTAAAGTGTTTATTTTTCCAGAGACACGGAGAATTCACTCGAGGAGCTCAATAGAACTTTCTTGAGAATATTCGTTTCTCGATGTTGCTTAGATGTCGTTTTCGATTCAGTCAAAGGAAGGCTTGAGGCAGAGCATTTACGAAATCGCGCTCTTATGTTCTTTCTTCCCGATGTCACAACATTTGTTGATGAGCTCAAAATTCTCTGTTTCACTTATTTCAAAGAAGATGCTGATGACAGAAGAGAGTTGTTGTTATACAATCTCATCCACCTGATAAACAAGGCTGTGAAATATGGAAACGTGTCAGATGATCGGATAACCTACAAGAATGTGTTGATGGAGTTGTTAGCGTCACCAACTCTTCAGTTTTCGAATCCATCAGTTTCAACTATGGTAACAACTTGTATTGACTTGTGCCAGAACGATGAAGAAACGGAAGATATATGTAACTGGGTCTGTCACACTGCCAGTCAATTGATGATGTACGAATCGGAACAGTTTGATAGAGCGAATCCGAAATTGGAAACTGCAATGGAAAATGACACTGTTCTTGATAGGATGTATTTGAGAGGAGCAACGATGTTACTTGCAACATGCAAACATGAAGAAATTGAAACTCCAACTCCCTCAATAACCTCTCTCTTCCAAAGTATTATCCCGGCTCTTCTCGGAAATGAAAACAAAGGAATCCAAAAAATTGGTCTAGAACTCATCGGATATGCAACTTCCATCGATTTTGTGAACTGTGAGCCCTACATCAAGCTCACACAATTGTTGATTCACAGAGATGACGAAGTTCTCAAGTCAACTGGACTCCACACTTTGGTTAGAGTTATTAAAAGGCATGGATTCCCGAAAACAGCCAAAGCCATTTTTCAAGAGCAGCGTCAGAGTGAGGAAGAGTGCCAGAATGAATTAACGAAATTGTTTGAAACATCATTGGTCACACTTCGGGGGATGGCTCTTGTTCAAACAGTTCAAGATTATCTGAGTATGCTATCATATGGACGATACGCCTGGCCGAAGCTCTATTGTGCACTTCTTCTGATAATTTTCCAAAACAGAAATTCGGATTTACCTCTTGTGAAGATATTCAAATCATATTGCAAAAAGGCGATCAGAAGTGATTTCACAAGGTCAGTTATGCGGTAATTGGTGTCATGCTTAAAAATGTCTAATTTCAGAATGAACCTTATTCTTGGATTCGTCAGATCAATTGATATCATCTCTAAGTCAAGCGAGCACGATGCCAATTTGAATATCATGGAAATGACCGAACAAGTATGTGAAGCGATCAGTTGTGTACCGACAATCGGAGATGAGAACGATGAACTCGTAAAGCAGAAGGAGAAGCATCTAGAAGTCGAACTAGCCAACAAGATGGTCAGTAGAGCAGTGGCATTCCCATCTGCTTGGTTCATCCGTCATGTGTTTACTGCTATGTCAACATCGTTGCGTCTAGAAGGTGTTCCGATGGATAAGTTAGACGACCTACACAATCGTCTCGTTGATTCATATACGGTAATTTGGAAGAGAAAGTTGATATCGGGTGATTTTTTTGTTTTCAGGAAGTTCGTTTCAACTCGGGAAAAACGACCCAAATCGCATTTAAAAGATTTTTGACACAATGTGAAAAAGTTATATCGTTGCACGAGAGTATGAAAGCACTGAAATCGGGTGTTGGTTTGAAGAAAGTCAAAACGGAACCTATCGATGGTTCTTCTGTCGTTGGATCTTCTTCATCATCATCAGTAGGAAAGAGAAAGAAGGAAATGAAGCATGCGTGGGATGAGGATGAACTTCAAGAGGACCCAGATGATAGCTTTGAAGTGAGGAATCAGTTTATTTACCCGTAAAAATGTTCGATTTTCAGTACTTTCCAAAATCGACTCGTACGAGAAAAAGACAGACCACTTCGAACGAGACCACTCTTTTCAAAAAAACCAAAATGTTGTCTGATGAAGAAGAAGAAGCTATCAATATTGATGATTCGTTTGAACTCTAATGATTAGAGTCTAATCTGTATAATCAAATTCTTGAAACATTTGTTCTGTTAATTGTTACCCCTGTTGAATTGTTTTGTTTCCCGGTTTGGTAGTTTACTGTAGTGTAAAATAGGATCTTGTTGCATCAAATGAATTCCTGATCCCCTCATTGGGCCCCTTTCTAATAAATTTTATTATGTTCCATTCTTGCAAATTTCGCTTCCTCTAATCTGCAAATCTTCTTTTCCCACGCTGCACCTGTAAATACAACAAAATCCTCTTTTCACTCTTTTGTTCTTCAATTTTCATTCTGTCGCCAAGGATGAAGCTGACATCACCGTGCAACGTAGTTTCAGACTAGTCTAATCCGGTCTGGAAACGTGGTGTTCAATGGGAAATATAGGTCACGAAAGCATCAGACAGCGACGATCGAACAAGGGTTTTTTTTTTCAAAAATCACTTCTTTGTTTGTGTTACTCATTTTGAAGAAAGAAAACAGAATGCGTTTGACGTCAATGAGCGATTTGGTGTAGCTTCGGGAGAAGGAAGCAAACGTTGAATTTAAAAAAAAATGATGAATGAAATTTAAAAGATTTTAAATATTTACAACAAGATCCTCGAAAAGTTAAGATTATCATAAATAAGTAGCAGAATAATAAAATATAATAAAGATGATGTGTTATTGTACCGGTATGCAAAAAATCGGAGCTGTGAAAGGTTCCACAACGAAAACTACAGTAGCCTATTTATATGTTCAGAATTTGCTTTCCCACTTTTTTTAAATGATTTTCATCAATTTTTCTGTTATTTTTTCCCAAAAAATGGAATATAGACATTTTTGATAGTAAAGCATTTGAAAAAAAAACACTGGAAAATGGAAATTTTTTAGGTCCGTCAACTTTAAGCTCCATTATCTCGGTTCCTATGAGAGATATTGAAATTGTGTCAATTGATAAATTATTACCCATAAGAGCACCTATAATTTATCAGTTGACCACTTTTTGATATCTTTCATAGGAATCGAGATAATTGAGCTTAAAGTTGACGGCTTGGGTAGAGTCCTACCGGAGATGTCTGGAATTACTTTTTTGAGAAACGGAATCCGGAATCCGGAATACGGAATGAAAAAAAATCCCGGAATCCGGAATACGGAATCAGGAGTTTTGAACTCTTCAAATGGGCAGAAAAGGTCTTTATTTTTGCAAAATCTGGAAAAATAATTTTCTCGGAATCCGGACAAATGAAAATTTTCCGGAAATCAGACAAAAAAATATTTCTCACGGAATCCGGAGTGAAAAATGCCCGGAATCCGGACGGTGGGGTTCTACTAGAGGAAATACTGTAGAAACACAATTCCACAATTGTCTGCGGCCTAGAAATTCAGAATTTCGAAATTTATAGTTGAATTTTTTAGAAACCTAATTTCTTAAAATTTCAGGTGGTCTAGCCTGCTATCGTCTCAAAAGTTACGTCCCAAAAATTGAGCAGAAAATTTTTTCCGAAAAACATCAGACAGAAAAAGAGTTGATAACTGAATGGAATCTAAAAAACTAAACAATTTATTTTCTAAAAAACTTCTGGAAAAAAACAATGTTCCAGAATAATACAGAACTATTAAAAACCAATCAGTTTGGAATCGGATGTAAAAATCGATCGAAGTACAATCCATTGTTTCGGGAATCCAGACGCAGGATGTTAGCAGAAAGTGTTCGAGTTGATTCATTTACATCGATATCCGCATTCTCTCCACCCATGTCAGTACGAACCCATCCAGGACAGAAAGAAACAACGAGAATGTTGTACTTTGAAAGTTCCATGTAAGATTGACGAGAGAACGAGTTCAGAGCAGATTTGCTCATTCGGTATGCTGTCTGAAATTTTTGCATTTATGTCAGAATACGGTACATGCAGCAGTTGATTACCATTGGTCCTGAAAAGCACCCATCATTCTTTTCAATCGAAGCCATTGTCGATGAAATATTGATAATTGCTGCTCTATCAATTCTCACATCGTCTCCGCTCACATTGCTCGATGCCTTTTTAAGAAGTTTCAAAAATGTTTGAGTCACAATTGCCACCGAAACAGAATTGGTCTCCAACTGTTTCAACATTGTCTTCCGACAAATTTGCCCATCGACTTCATAAGGCAACAGAATCCCAGCATTGTTGATCAACACATTCAGTCCATTCTCTGATACCAACTCGGAGACTTCCTCGAAAACTTTCTTTATAGATTCATCATCATCCACATCCATTCCAATGATATGTAATCTTTTATCACCTTTCAGCTTGTTCAATTCTTCCGCTTTCTCCGGATTTCGACACGTGGCAATGAGAATTTCAATAGCATCGTACTCCAGAAAATGTTGAACCAATCCCAAGCCAATACCTCGATTCGCGCCAGTCACCATCACAGTTTTTGGGATTCTTTGAGGCCTTGCTTCTACTTCTGGATCAGGCTCATCCCGCATTCGGAGGTTCCCTTTCAACTCGTAATCTGGCATTTTGGAAAGTAGAAAAAAGTACGGAAGATTAAAAATAGACAGTTGTGGTGATTGCACTTCTCTGGTATCAGTTTTTATACCATTCGGACGATCCAGTTTTCGAATAAACTTGATAAGCGGATTGTTTATGTTAAAACTGTCGTATTATGTCGTCAAATGTGAACTGATGTCTGTCCTTCCGAAAAAAGGCCAAAGCATAATGTTTCATTTCAGAGAGTGAAATCGAAAAGTCATTCGAGGTGAAACACATTTCTAGTTTTGCGGATCAAATAGAGAATTGATTGAGAATATTCAAAGGGGTTGATACATAAATGATATACCGTAAAACTCTAACGGAAGGCCCCTCTATATTCGCATTTTGAGTTCAATTATCTGGGATACTGTTAAAGATATAACCTAGTTGTCAACTGATAAAATGTTGGTGATAATGACAAGTATTGTTACAATTTACTACTGTGTGACATCTCTTATAGGAACCCAGGTAATTGTGCTCAAAGTTGGCAGGGTCTTCTACAGACATGGGTCATCTTAAACTTTCACTTTGAAGTCGATTATCTGGGTTTCTGTTAAAGAAATGGAAACTTGTTAACCGATAAAATGTTGATGCTATTATAGCAATCATTTTATTAGTTGACACATTTTTGATATCTCGTCTAGGAGCTGAGATATTTGAGCTTGAACATGGCAGTGTTGGGGCCAATCTGTTACAAGTTGTATATTAGGTTACTGTAGTTGTCGTTGTGGGACCTTTGGCCACGGCCACCGGCGTTTCTTTCCCACAGATCCAATTTTTGTACCAGCATAATAATTATCTTTCATTACCAGAATCATCCTTTCTGAGGTTCCTTGCGAAGCAGATGCTTTTTTACCCCGAAACTTTGTACTTCAATAAAATATGGACCCTGATTCTTCAAGACATCAAACCACTTTTTATCACTTATCATTCCTGGATCATAATTTGTTTTTTAATCATAAACATATGACATTCAACTTCCAGTCCCAACACTAGACAACGCCTTTCAATGTACCGAGGTCACTACAATCCACACACAATTGTGAAAAAAAATCAAAAACTAAACAGAAAATATTTTGACCAGTAGACGACGTTCCCAGTCACCAGATAATCATAAATTAAAAGATTCGAATAAAAGTGACGATTAGCTACTCGGGGTATACTGTAGACGTAATCGGTTTCTTGTCTTCTGATTCGTTTCCTGTGTCACATTTCAATATCATTCATCCAAAAGTTCAAATAAACTTCACACACGTGAAACCAATAGCATCATGTTGATTCTTGTCCCATACCTCCCGAACCGTTTTGAACTTTTTGTGTATTTTTTGACTCAATGGTTGCAGAACAAATAAATAGAATAGTCATCATGTCCACACTAATTCGATTCGTTTTCTTCCGAAATTCCCACAAAACGTCATTTTCTGCCGGGACACAGAATTCGTCGTGTTCGGATTTCGAAACTTTCGAAAATCCCCAAAAATCTGTGATTTGATTAAAAGTTGACCACCGTTTGAGAAAACTACGATCCCCGTTTGCCGGAAGTAACCTCTGAACGAATTTGGTTTAAAAGATAAGACAAAAAAGATTTCGGATTTCCTCATTCATAACATCTCGGAATATCAACTAAAATAGTTTTGTGTAGGCAGAGAGCTGTCTGCAAAAATATTGTTCCAAAATGACAATAATCATGACATTGGAACTTCCATAGACGCAAGTGGGCGCCGTTACTCACAGTCTTATCCAATAGTCTGAGGATTTTGACCTTTTTAGAACTCCCGTCATGTCTGGAATTTCCAGAGAAAGCAAAATTTTAGAATGGATTTTGAAAAAGTCAGAAGAAAAATGTCTTCCTGATTTAAATGCGATTAGAGCATGCATTTGGCACCAAAGTTGAAAAACTGGCTTGTAGGAAGAATTGAACTTTGAGCTCAATTATCTCCATTTCTATGAGAGATATCAAATTTCCAGAAACCTCAATTTTCCAGGGTTCCCAAATTCCCAACTTCCCAAATTCAGAAAATTCCAAATTTTCAAAATGTCTAGGTCCCCAAAAGTTCTAGTATTCCGAAAATTCAAGATTTTCGAATATTCCAGATTTTCAAAAATTCCAGACTTCCAAAATATCCATAATTCTAAAAATTCCGCCTTTTCAACATTTTTAGATTTTCAAAAGTTCCAGACTTCCAAGAATTCCATACTACCGAAATTTCCAAAATTTCCAAGTTCCCAAAAACTCAAAAATTCCGAACTTGCAACACTTTTAGATCTCCAATAATTCCAAATTTCCAAGTTTCCAAAAAATCAAAATATTTGAAACTTTGAAAAATTCCAATGTTCCGATAATTCTTAAAAATACCAAAGGTCTAAACTGCCTCTTTTTCAAACCAAGACAGTTCACTGATCATTACCATAACATCAAATGTTGCTCTTTCCCCCTTCCTGAAGCTTCGAACCCAATAATCATTTCATTTTTTCTGATGAGACCATTTTTCTGATCATGTCATGTAGCCTATTGTGATTCCTTGTTCGTTTATCAGTCTGGTAACTATAGTTATATGTACAAAGTCCATTGGATTTGTAGCCAGATAGAGAGGGAAAAGTCTGTTCATCAAATATGATTTCATCTTGTTCTAAATCGGAAGATCATGGTTTAATCTTTGGAAAACACCGGATGCAAAATAAACCTGTATTAGAAGGGCCCCTTAACTTTAAGCCAATTTACCTCGCTTCTTGTTAAAGATATAAAAAAGTTGTCAACTGATAAAATGTTACTGATATTATGAAAAACATTTTATCAGTTGATACACTTTTGATATCTTGTATAGGAGTTGAGATAATAGAACTAAAACTTGGCAGGGTGCAGGCCCTTTTACAGTAGCTTGATCTGTTGGAAGTCCATAATTGGATAGATCATAAATCATAGTCAATCACGCGTGTCTAATTGCTATCTTCTTTGTTTCAACCCATATATAAATCTCTTCTTCCTATCCTTTATCACGTTACGATTGCGAAATTTCGTTGCATTTATAGAAAGATACGATTTGTTTTCTTGACCCAGATTTCTCGGAGGATTTTTTTCCTGACTGTTTTTCTGAATGGCTCCAGCCTGAAATTTCCGTTTGAAAACAACTAAAATTTGTGTTTTATTCAGAATGTTCCAGAAAATATGTAGGAACAGAACAGAACATTTTCCTTATTTTTTTGCTGTTGTTTTTTTTTTGTAATTCTGAACACTTTCATATTTTCTCAGCTGTCTCTTATTTATTTTGTCTATTTAAACATGTCGTCATTTTTGATAAGATTTACAGTTCACAAATCACTTTCCCCCAAATTTTTTTTGTTCGTCCCCGATCTTTCCATCTCTCCCTTCTTGCAATTCTTCGATCACCCTCATTGATAAATCTGCAAGCGGAAAAAAAGATGACGAAATACATTGTGTTCTTTTCGTGTGAAACGTCGAGATGTGATAGTTAGACCTCCTGCGTCTCCGCACTCTCTCTCAAACTCATGAATGGGACTGTAGACAACGAAATGACGTTTATGGCACCCCAAAATGGACATGTATTTCGTAAGAGGAGAAGCCTATACTATACTACACGCGGACTGCGGAATGTCACGAACAGTCCATGCTTCTGCATCGCAGTTTTATGAGTCTCACCCCAGATGACTGTGTGTATCTGGATTCCTGGTTCATGAACTTTTGGAGAATTGCATCATGAAGCTTCTGAACCAGAAGGAACTGTTCAACTGTTCACCAAATTTCTGATCTCATGGTTTTGGCTCGGAATCATAGGTTTCAGAAGTTGAGACTCCATCAGTTCAGCTTGAATCTATACCGAAGAAGTCGGAATTCCGGAGTCCGCGTTTCTTACGAATTCCGTATTCTGTATTTTGGATTTCGTATTCCGGATACCGTATTCCAGACTCCGTTCCTCCAAAAAGTCATGCCATACATCTCCGGGCTATACTTATTGGTCTCGAATGTTCATACAAGAATTGGAACTTCGTGAACTGGGATCTGAATAGTCTGTCCACAATCTTTCGAAGCTATTATGCTCAAAAAAATGTCATAATCACAATAGTTAGAACAGTGGCAAGTCATCAAACTGCTCTCAAGATTACCATGGATCAGTTTTCTGCAAATTGGAATACTCCGAAATCCTGAAATTATGAGATTCTGAAATTCCGAAATTTTCAAAGTTAGTATATTCCAAATTCTGAACTTTCCAAATACTGAAATTCTGAAATTACAATGTTTTCAAAATCGGAATATTCCAAAATTCCGGAATTCCGGAATTCTGAAATTTCTAAATTCTGAAATCCTGAAGTTTTCAAAATCAAAGTATTCCGAAATTCTGAACTTCCAAAATAGCGAACTTTCGAAATTCCGAAACTCCCAAAATCGGAATATTCCTAAATTCCGAATCATGAAAACTTTCCCGAAATTTCAAAATCGGAATATTTCAGAATTCCGAAATTCAGAAATTTTGAAAGGTTCAGAATCGGAATATTCCCCAATTCAGAATTACCGAAATTTTCCAAATTGGGATTTCCGACATTCCGGAAAATTTCAAAAAGACCATTCCAAACATTTCTAGAGATGCCGTAAAACCTGTATTAGAAGGGCCGGCCTTTCTATTTTTCAAAGCTCCTCCCGGAGGGCCCTTCTTATACAGGTTTTACGGTAATCCACCTCAAAATGAAAATATTCATATCATCCCCTGAAACTCCCAACTGAAAATGTTTCCTTTCGTTTCCATTTGCAGAAACTAGAGATCCAACGTAATTAGACAACGTTCGTAAAATTTGTAGTAACGATAGTAAACAAATTGAATTCATTCATCAAGTACGGCAACTATAAACATCTGAAACGTTTGTCGAACCAGAAAAAATTCTACTAAACACCTAAACAAGACTCCAAATTGTCTGGCTATCCTAAACAAACTATCCAAAAAAAGTTCCCGAGAGAAATGGAGACCAGTTCAGGATCATATGGTCAGAAGATGACACATAGATCGTACATCCCCATTTCGGAAGCATCCCTTTTTGTTTATTTATCGAATGACAACACCCTGTGCAAACTTTTTTATCACCTTCTTATCATTTCTCTCGAATTTTATAGAAAAGTGCAAGTGTTCAGTCAAATGATAACAGGTTTTTATAAGTTTCAGTAAACAGACAGTAAATGATGAATTGGGTGTTGGGGAATGGAATTCGACGTACAAAAAACAACAATCTATTTGGAGATCAATCTAGATTTTTTTCTGCTGTGGGTAATTCTCGATTTGCAATTTGTTTATGATGAGTAAGGAACGGTTATTTACAGTCCGAAAATTCGACGTTCTGCAACTGAAAAATCAGTCTCGTGCATTTTCTGAATCATTTAGATTCTTCGCTGATTTTGAATCTATTTGATGAGTAATTCCTGAATATGTTTTCATGACTAATTAATTTGGAATGCTACCGTACACAAGAATCTCGTGGAGCAAAAATGCGAAAGCTTGAAATTAGGAGCTTGAAGCTTGAAGCTCACTGCTAGAATGCCTCTAGGCTTCTCCTATTAAAACTACTGTTCAAAAAAGCAATAAACCTTCAAAAAGGTCCCCTTCTAAACATTTCCTTGTGTTTTGTTTTTTTGATGCAAGGACGCACGTCTTCTGATAGACGACGTCGACGCTTTTTTTTGGAACTCAAAAATAACTCCCCCTCAAAAAAGGTGCGCCGTTTGAAGTCAGAATGTCCAAGAGAACAAAATTTTCTGATAGACTTCACTCCAAATTTAACCGCCTACGTTGATTCTTGAACCGGAAGAGGGAGAGTTTCCCCGGATATTCTTAGAATCTTTTTCCGTCGTACGTACACCACGCTTTATTCAATTTTCTACGTTGCTCACTGAGCAGAGACGTGCCGAAAGAAGTGACACGTTCTCTGTGTTTGATTTCTTGACCCCATCTGTCTGGCTGGGATGCGTTTCCGGATTTGGGACAGAAGTAGAGAAGAAACAGCATATTCTGATTGTTTGGTTCATGGAGATAAACATGACGTTTTGGGACAACGTGTTGATCGAATGAGAGAGGATTGATATTTGATTAGATTAGAGCAATTAGGATTAGACCCTTTGAACAACACATTGTTATAACAATAAAGGATTAGAAGATTTCTGAGTTCTCCAATCGCGGAAGCAATTTATCAGATCTCTAGATTACTCGAAAAACGAACGGTCCCTCAAAGTCCACCGAAATTTCCGTGTTTCTTTTCCTGTAGTTTGTGCTCACCTATTGTACTATTTTTTGTGCACAGTCCTGCAAAGTGAACATCATTGAGCTAACAAACATTAGTCATCGAAAACGAGATAGTTCAAATCGGAAAGAGACTTAGAATCGGGAATGGGGCCTCCCGTAGGAAACAGAAGACGAGGGAACGATGAAGCAGCAAGCACAAAGATGGCTCCGCTGGAACTGGTATATTGAAGACGTGATGTGTGATGAGGGATGAACATCGAAAAGTCTGGATTGAGATACATCACGTCATAGTACAGTAGTCTTGCAAAGTCTACTCATGTTTTCTAGAAAAAAAACAAGAAACAAAAACCATATGACCCACTACCCAATAATTGTTTTTCTGTTTATGAAAGAAGACAAAACATAAATTAGAATATATCCAAAAAAGTTCATCCGTATTATCCTGAGTTGTCATTTTAGGATATCTTGGAATATTTGGTCCATTTGTTTGTGCTGAAAAAAAAGTGTCATTTAGAAATCGGCCAATAACTGAAAAACTAAGAATTTTCAAAAAATTCTGTAAGCACAAAGTTTTCAATCTAGGTCTGTTTTGCATCAGAATTTTCAAAGTGATTGGAAATTTGACAATCGAGCTCTGGAATCCTGAAAATAGCCAAATGGCTGAGAATCAACTGAAAAATACGTTTTTGTTTACCATAAACACTCTAATAGACAGCCACGAAAGCCACCAACTTTGAGCTCATATATCTCGGTTCTTGTGAAAGATATAAAAGAGCAATCAATTAACAAAATGTTTATCATAATATCAGTTACATTTCACTAGTTGACAACTTTTAGATATCTTTTACAAGAACCGAGATATGTCGGCTCAAAGTTGACGGGTTGGGTGGTCTTCTATTAAAGGTTTCAAGGTATCTTGTTGACCTGTACTTTCATTTTTCGACGGGAGACTCCTTAAGAATTACTTGAGTACATTTTAGTTTTTTTCCTTCTGAGTTTTTTAAATAGAAGCCGTCACAGCTAATTCTGAGCTTGTCCGCGTTTGATCTCCATTCTTCAACGAATTCAATTTTCGAAACAATTCCGTATCTTGATCCGTCTGCCTTGTTTCTAAATTCGATCATTACCTGATAACAAATAATTCGAATCGACGTCTCGCCGACCTCCAAAAAAGGTGCCGTTACCTTCGTCGGGGTTCTCTTTTCTCTAATTCTCTCATGTCTACACGGATCCCTCGTTTTCCTCTCGGCGGTAGTCGCGAATCAACCGTTCGTAAGTGCAATTTATGCTAACTAAAATCGTAAACAACCGAATTAGTAAATCAGGGTCACCCCTTGGTTTTGGACACTTGGTTTTGGTTTTGCAGAGTTTCTTCGAAAAAATGCAGGAAAGTGATTCATAGAAGAAGTGACTGACAATTGCTTTTGGATTGTCAATAGATTATTATTATATCTGTCATGAATATTTTTACGGAATGAATCCCTTCAAATGTACGTCTTTCAAAGTTATGGCGACAAACGATATGAATTTTGGATATGAGACATATATGGGAATAATTTTTCCTAATATCTTTTTTTGACATTTTGAGGAAGGCTGACGAAAACAGGCCGCGGCAGGTTTCTGAAAGAACGGACAGCTGGCGGCCGACCGCGGCCCTGTTTCCGACAGCCTTGATTTTCAGCTTGTCAGTTCCAGGATGAAAACATTTCCATGTGTGATGTTTTGTAAATAAATAAAGGGTGCAAAGATAAAAAGGATTAGTTATCACACGATCTCAAATCCTCAAAGTGTCCATATATTCCTGTTCCAGCAGGAGATTGTGTCTCGTGTTGTCCGAGAGCATGAATAGAGAAAGTGTCATCGGATTTAGCCAGTCATCTTGTTTATTTTCCCCTATAATCCCATGGACCAGAATTCTTGAAACTTTCCATTTTGCTCGTCCCAAAGATTATGTCGATTGTAGTAGGAATCAGAAGAAAAGTCACATGTTGAGATTAGAGTATGTGTTGCTTGTTGAAATCGTGTTTTGAGATTTTCTAGGAACAGTTGGAAGGTAAATCTTGATGCTTTGATTTTTCAGAATCTAAACTTGAACGGACATAAATACAGTACCAGTCAATAAGGTATACAAAAACTTATTTGTTGATTTTCGGCAATTTTGACAATTTTCAGGAGCATAGAGCTCAGTTGTCAAGTGTCCGATTCCTTTGAAAATTTCAGAGGCTGTAAAACAACCCCAGATTGAGAACTTTGCATTCGCAGAATTTTTTGAAAAATCCTAGTTTTTTAGTTTTTTATCGATATCTGAAAGGCAGCCTTTCTTAAAACTTTCCGCTCAAAAATGACTGAAAATCATTGAAATTCGACGGTTTTTCGATTTTGGATTTTGTACTCCTCGTGGACAAGTCGACGCGTAAATCTTGAATTTTGGGTTACAAAGCAGTTGAAAACTCGATTTTTCAGCGTAAATCGACTTTAAATCGTAAAAATCCGGATTTTCAAAAAGAAAAGGAAGAATTCGTCTTTTGAACTCCTCGTGGACAAGTAAACGCGCGAAATTCGAATTTTTGAGGTTAAAAGAGAAGATTTTTTGAGAATTTCGAGTTTTTCAGCAATTTGCGAATTTCTGGAGAACATCCTTTCTTTGCCCGTTTTGTACTGATATTGTGAAGAAACAAGCGTCTTGGAGAAATCAGCAAACATCTAAAAACTGGGAAATTTAAAAAAACTCTGCAAACTCGAAGCGTTTTATCTAGGTCTGTTTTACACCCTCTGAACTTTTCAAAGTGATCCGACACTTGACCGCCGAGCTCTAGACTCCTGAAAATAGTCACAATCCATACTGAACGGTACTGTAGAAACAAGTTAATTTAACTAACTTCTCTCTTTGTGACTGATCTCGATCCGCCACCCATCTTTTAAATTGATCAAAAATTGAAATGGGTAACCTCTCGATTTCAAAACCCCCGGTATCGCTGTGCACGGTATTCTAAGGGGCGGAGTCTAGACAAATTAAACGGCAGAAAGAATGAAGAAACACCAGTATATAAAAAGGGGAAACATCAAAAGTCTTTTACTGCATTCTTTCTACATACACCAACGACATCTATACTCTTATTCTCGTCTTTCAACATGATTCATATTTCTGTATGGAATATGGAAAATCCAGATGTTGCTCTAAAAGTTCGGATTCGTCGTCTGATTTGCAAAAATAGCCGCTTGCTTCTCTACCAGACGGATTCTACCGGATTTTCGTGAAACACGCAGTGTTCAGAATACAAACGGGTGGATTGATGAACATTATGATCTCATCTTTTTCATTCAGAAATGGATAATAAAGCTTATTTATTTGCGTTTTTTGTTTGTTGTTGATCTTGAACATGACCACTGGCTAACTCTGATTTCCGGTGACATGAAACATGTGGGAGTGACAGGTGTTCCGATGTCTGAGCCAAAACACGGAAAACGTAAGAGTTTTTCTGTTTTGCAAATATTGTTACAACCAGAGAATGGATGCTGGAAATAGACCCCCGGAACATATAATGCACCCGGAGATTGCTAGAATTGTTTTCCAGTTGGATCACAAAGCGTTCGAAAAGTTGGTGGGATTTACAGTAATGCTAAACCCGTGGGCTCATACAATCCATTTTGACTCACTGGGAAATGATACAAACGTTCCATATTAAGCTTGTGTGGTTAAATCTTTGTAATGTTTTGAGATTAAAACTGTTGGAACTGCTTAAATATCTTATGTTATTTTGTCAGAATTTGAAAAACATTGATATGACAAAGAATATGACAGTAGGCCAGTTCCGCTTTCAACGGATGTAACAACTGGAAAGCTAAATACCATAAGTACTCTCATAGAAACCGTCAACTTTGAGCCCATATATTTCATTTCCTGTAAAAGATACCAAAAAGATGTCAACTGATAAAATGTTTTTCATAATGTCAAAAACATTTTGTCAGTTGACAACTTTTTATATATTTCGTAGAAAATGAGATATATGAGCTTGAAGTTGAAAGTCTGGGTGCCACTCTATTAGATAGTTTACGGTAGTTGGAACGTTTCTGGTATTCGGCTTGGAGCAGTCGTGCTAGAAAGTTGAAAACTGAATAAAAAGAATCTCATGGAATCTGCTTCAAGTTGTCTAAATACTGGATCTTCTCAGCTCGGAAAGTTTCAAATAGCCCTCTCAAAAACCTCCAATCATTCAGATTTCCGGAAATCGTAAATTTTCAAACATGGGGTCTTTTATACTCATTTTGAAGCTTTGATTCTCTAAAAATTCAAATTTCGAACCTCAAAATCTAATCTGAGGCGAGTTATGGCCTAAAAACCACTTCAGGCCGTTTTGGTACAGAAGCAAAGCGATCGCGCCGGAGGCGCACCAGCCAACTGTTTGAATCGCCGAAGGCGCGGCAAACAGACTGGTCCATTTCCAAGAATCCCAAAAGTTCAAGTATCCATATTCAGATACTTCTACATCAGACTCAACTTCTGCAAGAGCCAAAATCACGAGAAAGCTCCTGATGACCTAATTTTCCCATGTGCCTACCTTTCCCACGGCCCTGCAAACTTTTCGCTCTTTTCCTCCGAACCTTTTTCTCTCTCTCTCCCACTCGATTTGTTGACTCAAAATGTGTCACTCTCTCCAACTGACCGGGCGACCGAAAAAGAAACTTTGCAACGGGAAGAGAAAAAACGAGTGCAAAGTTTGAAAAGAGAAGTTACATCACTTTTCGAAAACGGTACATTCTTCGGGGAAGCCCTAATCTGGGTTGGAGATTATTCTGGGTACTCATTGTTTTCTTACTCGGAGGTTCAAACTCTTTTCATTGAGTTCACAATTTCTTTTCATGGTGATGTGATCAGAGATTTTTGAATATATGTGAGTAATAATGTACGGATCATCTTTTAAGGGCACTATTTACACTTGTTTTTCCAGTCCCTAAGTTTCAGAAAAAGATGACAAATGTTTCCGATTCGTCATCTTACCAACTACAGTAGTTTGAAAACCATAATGTTACCACCGATTTTCGTAGTTTCTCCCCCACTTTTTCGTGTCAATTTATTTGCACTACTGTTGCTTATCGAGGTGTCACAAACGGAGTTTCTCTCAGAAACTGTCATCACATCATTGAATCATACCAGTCATATATTGCCCTCCTTATGTTTCGCCTCACACCGTGGGAAAATGGGCGGAGTCGAAATGGGAAACCATGATGTGATCGAGCGTGACCACCACCAGCCAACTTCAGCAGCAGCCGTCCGATGGGCGGAGTCTCAGAAAGGGGCGGTTAGTATATAAGCGGGGGAAGACGGCAAATGCATACGAAGACACTCTCTCTTTTCACACTTTTTCACACAATCATGATTCACATGCCAATTCACTACACTTCGAGCCTCGAGCTCCACCAATCCATCACATCCATCCGTCGACTACGACGAATTCAAAACTTCTCAATCGTGCGCAATCTAGACTGATTCCAGTCTTCTCTACTTCCATTTGAATATATTTGTACATTCACTACTCTTATTGCCAATTGGGTCTCGCCACGATTCTGATGATTTCAAAAAAACTGCTCCCGGGTATCTCGCAATCAACACTGCTCAATCTGATCTCAACAAGGAAACCTTCTGGTGCTTTACAATTCATTCCATTATCATTTTTATTTATTTGATTTTCTTCTTACATTCCAAAAGAAAAGACCTTTGTTGAAATAATAAATAATTATTAAATCAAAATGTGTTGATGAGTGTTCTTTGAAAATGACAAAAATAATAAAAGGAGACATTACAGGTGCACATGAACCGTCAAGAGAGATGGTGGTAGATTGCATCAGACAACAATCATTTCATGTGAATCGGGTGATCCTTCTCTGAATTTTTTGAACGAGTGCCAAGCAGGGGGACAAAGTCTTCAGCCTTCAGCAAATGTGAGATCTTCTGTATTGGGAAACCAGGATAGTCATGGGTTAGTGATAAAGTTTCCGGGTGGTCTTTGTCGTTTTCCAAAAGATACAGTTTGTATCTGAAGATAGCTTTGATCATACTTGTAGACCGGGCTTTTGCGTGCTTTGCTATAGCCTATAGCTTCCTTTAAAATCAATTATTTGAAATCAACTGAATTGGATATGATAGACCTCAACGAGTGCTACAAAATGGTTTTACTTGGAAAACTGGATCCTGTCTATGAACAAAGTTACAGATCATTAGATGGCGGAGTCCGGCCGTGTCGCGCCGGGCCTTGGCTGTAACTTTGTTCATAGGCAAGATTCAGTTTTCCAAATAATATCAGTTTGTAGTACTTATTGAGTTCTATCATAGTTAATTTAGTTTTTTCAAAAATACCAATTCTGAATAAAGCTTTGGCAAGTCGCGCGAAGGTCAGACAAATGCTCGGTGCTCAAGTATAGCTTTGAAAAAGGATTCTGCTTTTTTAAGAATGCTTCAGATTTTCCAGATTTTTTTCCAACAAAAAGCTCTACATCTACAGTAACCTGGACTTTCAAAACATGATGTTTTTCGATCTCAAAATGTTCACAAACATGCTCTCCGAGCAATTATTCCCTAATCTAATCTTGTTTATTTCCTGGATTTAGCTAATCGAGACCTTTTGGATGGATTATCCTTTCGCGCTGTCAACAAGAGATGTTCCTTATTTTTCTAGGCTGAGATCAAAATATAAGAGAGCGGAAGCTCGAGTATAGTATATAGCTGGCTATATACTCTGGACTTCTGGCCCCAGGAAATAGGATTTCATAGCTAGAATTTTCCTCGATTATTTATGTCTAATTCGTCATGCTATCTCTAGAGGTTCGAGAGTTTGAAAGCCTAAGTTAGTCATATTCTTCCAGAACCAATTTCAATAAAATCCCAAATACCGGAACCAACAAAATATAATCCTACAACTTTTATGATTGTTGTTTTGTTTAGTCAGAAATGACTAACTTTGATCTTGGTACTTATACTGTAAACCCATCAAGAAACTACGTATACATTTTTTGAGGTCAACAAATTAAAATTTTTTATGTTTGTCATTTTTTATTTGTTTAGTCATAAATGACTAATTTTTATCTTGGCACTTATACGGTAAACCCATCAAGATAGGACTCTAACTACGTATGAAATTTTTGAGGTCAAAAAATTAAAATTGTTTTTTTTGTGACTCCCTTGAGCCGTAGAACACGGAGTCCCCCGTATTATTCATCCAAGTTTCCTGTGAAATCTCAAAATAGATTTTTAATACGTCTTCTTGTACTCTGGGCGCAAAGAACCACCCATCTATCCCTCATTTTATCTTGCCATTTTTCTCGTTTTCCATCGTGAAAAACGTTCTTTTCGTTGACAATTCATAGAATTACATTTCGGCTCGTCTAGCCAGAAATCAGTTTATCAATGAACCTACATATAGGCTACCGTAAACACTCTGCCCAAAGCGCCAACTTTGAGGCCGTATATCTCTGCTGCTGTAAAAGATATAAAGAAGTAATCAACTAACAAAATGTTCATCATAATATCAGAAATATTTTGTTTATTTTGACTTTTTGATATCTTTCACAAGAACCAAGATAATTGAGCTCAAAGTTGAAAGTTTGGGTGGGTTTCCGTATTCTTCAAATAGAAGAGCATCCACAGCGCTAACTTTGAGGCTGCATATCTCGGTTCTTGTAAGAGATATAGAAAAGTAATTAACTAACAAAATGTTAATCATAAAGTCAAAATAAATTTGGTAGTTGACTACTTGTTGATATCTTTTTCAGGAACTGAGATATATGAGCTCAAAGTTGAAGGTTTGGGTGGGCTTCTATTAGAGCGTTTACGGTAGGCTGCAACATAATAGACCTCCTTTGAAACGAGGCGAAATGAAAGAAATAAACAAACAAGACAATAGTTGTTTTAAATTGACAAAAGAAGAAGAAGACCTTTGATTTTTTGTTTCTTTTCACTATCAAGGGAAAGACATATTTTACGCAGAAGACGCCAGCACGTGGTTACGATTCTTCCTTTTCTTGGTCAATTTTCCTTTTTTTTTGCAAAGAACAAAACATAGTATCAATTAATAAGAATTTATTATGACAATAATTATTATATGTACATTTGAATAAATTATCAAAATTAAAGCCTTTTGGATTGTCGTGTAAAGCAAGAATTTTTCCAAGGTTGAGAGATCGATTCGAAAAATGAAGAACCCATAATCCGGTGGAGTCAGATATGATAGAAAATAAATATTGTTGAATGTACAAAAATACAAGTTCAAGAGTTCTTGAATAGGTCAGTTGAAGTTGCGAACAATAATAGAATTCTGAAGACGTCGGAGTCTTCTGGAGGCATGAAGCTCGAGGCTTGAGGAAGCGTGGATTGGCATGTGAATCATTTTTTTGTGAAATATACGAATTGTATTACTTTTCTCCATCTTCTTCGCCTTTTTATACTGGACGCCCATTTCCCCATCTTTCCCATAGGCTCCGCCCCTTTCCGTTGGAGGCTGTGTACGTACACCCCATCTCCGCCTTATTTCTCACGGTAGTATAGCGAAGAAAAATGTGACGAGTTTCGTGACGAAAATGATTTCCAATTAAAGGGTTAGGTGATGATGGTTTTTTTCGAAACATTTCGCAGAGATAAGACGGAGCTGTGAAATTTCGTTGCTACGAGTGAAAGACTGTACTGTGATCAATGATATTGGAAATTCCAGAAGAAACGAGCTTATGAAATTTATTTCATAAATAAAAACAAATAAGACAATCTTTGAGAATCAGAGAAATATCAGAAACGCAAAAAGTCTTGTTTTATTTTAATTCCGCAAAAAATGCTGCTCTAACGTCAAACATGTTGTTTGGTGAAGCCTTATCAGACCTTTAAAATTCTTCCAGATTTCGAAGATCTGATCTGAAAAAGATAAACAGGAACATGTATGGAATTTGTGTCTGCATTGAATGATGAAAATGTTCGATGCACTTCACTTGTTATCACTCAAAAACTTTGCAACCTTTTCAAAACTCTTTTTCGGAGAAGCCCATTTTCATTGCATGATGAAAAGAACAGTTTCAATGATATACGAGTGTGAATTGTTGATAACGGGGAGCAATTCATGGTGGTCAGTCTTAAATGGGCGGAGCTTAGGCAGAAGAAACTATAAAAGCAGGCAGAGTTTTCAGAAAAACAAATCTCGAATTCATTCGACTCTTCCTTCAAAATGATTCACATGCCAATCCACGCTACATTCGATTCTACCACCTATGAGCTCCGTCGTGCACGACTCCAGACTCCTATCGTCCGAAAATTCGACTAAAATTCTGAATTCCCAATTCTTCATTCATATCACTTCACTTCGAGGATACTCCGCAATATCGGGTTCAACAATCTACGGATCTCAATAATTGTCCTTCGATTTTCAATTAACTGATCTCAATAAATGATTATTAAAAGTATACATGCGTTCTCTGAATTTAAAAATTACACCCAAGATGAAATCACAAATATTGTCTATGATAAGTTGATAAGACCTGGAAAAAATTGGAAATTCTCACGATATTTTCCGGGACAAGAGTTGAAAACATATGGTTGAATTAAACTTTGCTCATCAACGGAAACTATTAGACATTTGAGACTGGACCCGTCAGAACTGGAGACCGGAAACACTCAAATAGAAGGCTACTCAAGCCTCCAACTTTGAGCTTATACACGATTTACTGTGGTGAAACCGAGGAACGTCTTCAGAAGACGTCAAAATCAAAATTTCGGAAAACGGAAAATTCGGGCATCAACTAAGACAGGTTTCTGATCTATCAGTTTAGGTTTCAGCTCAATCCGTTAACTTTGAATGGGTGTAAAGGCTCGCATACATACGCACAAACAGAATCTAATAAATGTTATTAGTAATGATATCTCGGTTCCTGTTGAATATATCAAAAAGTAGTTAACTAACAAAATATTTCGGATGTTATGATAAACATTTTGTTAGTTGAACACTTTTTCCTATCTTTTACAGGAATCGAGATATATGTGTTCAAAGTTGGCGGCTTGAGTGGCCGGGGCGTGGCTCAGTCGGTAGCGACGTCGTACCTGCAGTATTTGTCCCACAAGTTCAACTCCTCGAGAGGTTTATATGAACAAGATTTCAAGAATTTTTTTTATGTCCCCGATCTTCAAGACCTTTTTTTGTGAGAACCATCAGGATTGAAATTCATTTGTTAATAATTTTAAAGTCCGACATATCATTTGGCATGTAGACTTGGTAATTTTAGTTAATTCTTTCTAAACATAATTATTAAACCAATTATAAAGAGCAATTACTCATGTAACATCACTTTGAGACAATCTGAACTATAATTGTTCTCAAAACAAAGAGATTTGAGTACAATCTCGCATTGCAGGAAGTGTTCATAGTTCTTTTTCTTGTTGGAAATCTTCGATCCTTCTGATTGCACTCTGTTTATCCTCAAAATGGCAGAGAGAAGTGTCTCCCAGACTAAGTGATGTGAGAAGTGCAACAACAATGGAATTATGACAAATCCATAAACATCTCTATGACTAAACACTTAAACATGGTATACAAAAAAATTAGTAACATTGAAAACATGATTATCCATAGGAAGTGATTGTGCTATGGTAAGAAGATGAAGCAGATATTTGTGATGGGATTGGTTTAAAGCCGAAAATGTGTTTAAAATTCGGAGATGTTTTTGGGGTTAGTGGGTGAAATCCGGTTAAAGTTGGGTTCGAATTTTTCCATGTATTATGACGGTATGACTAAGAATCTGATGGAAAAGATTTTTCGTTGATTTTCAGGAGCATCATTTGAGGAATTGATAACATTATGATTGTGATATGACAGAGTTGAGTGCAAAAATATTAAGAGACTGCAGAATAACATAGTAGTGTTTGTTTGCTTGTTTACTCCCCTCTTGACAAAAACGGCATCCCCAGTAGAAAGAAAAAAACCACCTAAAAGAAAATCTAAAACTTTCAGTTTTTAGACAATTTTTTAATTTTAACTCACAACCTCCATTTTCAAAACCCAATTATATTACTTTTTTGACATTAGGTGTTCAAATCATAGACTTGCTTTAACATTTTGAAAATTGAAGCTTGGGAACTATTACTTTTTCAAATGATTAGTTTTGTTTATTCCAGGTCAAAAATAGATTTAAAAAAAAACAAAGTAGTACTTTCAGATCAATCGAACAAAACAAATCAAATCAAAAAGCGAATCAAAAAGACATTCGTTGGTCTTTTCATTAGACATCCTCATGTTACTTCTACAGACAAAAAACCGGTTATTTCCTCTGTCAAGTGTCGGTCAATTTGTTGTCAAATGTCACTAGAAGTCATGGCATTTTGTCAAACTTGCAGTCTGCATCTGTAGTTATTTATTGGAATTTAAAAAGTACAGTATTAGGTTTAGCATCTATGCTTTACTTCAAGTCTAAAGATTTTAACAATAATAATTTATTAAATTCCAAAATTCAGCTTTCACATAAATTTGAACAAAAATGAGAGTGAGATCGAAGTGTAGCATCAGAAATAGATGAGATTTATTGAATCCATGGATGACGGTTTCAGGGGAGATCCGAGAGAAGTGGTACCAGTTGAAGTTGGAAGCAATAATTTAATAAATAGAGTGTGGAATATGCACACTGTCGGGATGTAGAAATAAATTATAGAATCAAAATAAATAAATTAGTCCATTTTACGAGCAACGGTAGCTTGAAGTCTAGATAACCGGCTATTGGTAGGAGCTCGTTTTGGCTCTTCGCAGGAAGAGATTTCGTTGTAGGTTGGAAGATGGAACATAATTAAATAGATAAGACGTTGAGATGTAAAACAACATAATTTTTCAGACGATTCCCCGTCCTATTTATACTAGTGATAAGTCTCCTCCCACTTTGATAGTAGTAGATGATTTTAACAAATTGTTTTCTTGTTTTCAAGTTTCGTTTTCAGAGTTCAAACTTCGGAGAGAGGTTAGGACTAGAAGAAGGAGAACATATTTTAGTATAGTGTCCAGAAAATATAACGATTTCCGGAAAACACAGAAAAGTGCAAAAAGTCGCCATCTAAAGTTCCCATCACAGAAAAAACCGGTTTTCGCCATCTTCTCTTTTTTTTTGTATCAGTTTTTACAAGAGACAATCATTGTCATTTGTCAAATGTCACTCTGCCACTATTCTTATCAGTTAAGGGGGCCATAAAATGCTGAAGCTTAAATCACTTGATCCTGTTCAAGAAAGTTCCAGATGACGAACTCTACCACTTTTTGCAGACATTTCCAAAAATATCATCATAAAGCACAATCCATTCAATGATTCAAAATTAAATCTGCATTATTTCCAGACAAAAACGATTTTATCCTCAAAATTGAGTGGGATAGGCCCATCATTAACGTCAATGAATGACTTTTCAGTTAACTTGCTTCTGTAGACTTTGTTTTTTGCTCTTCAACTAGACAGGAGTCGGAAGCCTAGCTTGATCTGAATATTTAAATAACCACTAAAGGATCAGGAAACTAAAAGGTTAAGACAAGGCTTCCGGTTTGGGCAAAAGAAAAGTCAGAAACAATCTAGGAAGAAAAAATACGAGAAAAAGAAAACAACTCTACAAACCGCATGAATCATTTTCGCTAAAAAAATAAAGATCAACACATTTGGTTGCATGACTTTCGGTCCCTATGATTGAAACAAGAGAGAAACATATGTTGTCTGTCTCCCCTTGATATCATTTATCAGTTAGTTCCTTAAAGATAGTGTACTTGTAAATAGATATCATTACTCATCGCTTATAGTAGGTCTCTGGGAAAAATGAGTCATGCCGGTAGGCCTGAGGACCACTGGAATAATTATTTTATTGACAATGATTCAGAAACCGTAATCGAGAAACATCAGAAGTTATTCCTGAGATCACTCGGGAAAGTTCAAGAGCAAAGTTGACAGAATTGAGGAAAGGTTGATAAGATTTTTGCAATGACAGAGAAGCAGAAAGACATACAAACTGATAAGGATAGTGGCAATGTGGCAGAGTGACATTTGACATTTGACAAATGACAATGGTTGTCTCTTGAGGAAAGTGTCCACTGGACACTGATACAGCAAGAGAGAAGATAGTAAAACCGGTTTTTTTGTGATGGGAACTTTAGATGGAGACTTTTTGCACTTTTCTGTGTTTTCCGTTTTCCTGAAATTGTGATATTCCTAAACTACACTATTGGATGTTCTCCTCTTCTAGACCTAATCTCTCTCCGAAGTTTGAACTCTGAAAACGAAACTTGAAAACAAGAAAACAATTTGTTAAAATCATCTACTACTATCAAAGTGGGAGGAGACTTATCACTAGTATAAATAGGACGGGGAATCGTCTGAAAAATTATGTTGTTTTACATCTCAACGTCTTCTCTATTTGATTATGATCCATCTTCCAATTCACAACGAAATTTCTTCCTGTGAAGAGCCAAAACGAGCTCCAACCAATAGCCGATTAGCTCGAATTCAGGCTACAGTTGCTCGTAAAATTAACTAATTTATTTATTTTGATTCTATAATTTATTTCTACATCCCGACAGTGTGCATATTCCACACTGTATTTATTAAATTATTGCTTCCAACTTCAACTGGTATCACTTCTCTTGGATCTCCACCTGAAACCGTCATTCATGGATTCAAAAATCTCATCTACTTCTGATGCTACACTTCGATCTCACTCTCATTTTCGTTCAAATTTATGTGAAAGCTGAATTTTGAATTTTAATAAATTATTATTGTTGAAATCTTTAGACTTGAAGTAAAACATAGAACAGTTTGATAAGAATTGTGAATAGTTTCTTATGACGAAAATTCCATTTTGTCGTTTTTAGGAGAAGACTAGAGGTTGGAATCATACTTTAAAAATTAGGGCCTGTGCCTGCCCGGTGGGCCTGAGTTTTCAAAATTTGGAAAAAACTAAAATTCCAGATTTTTAGGAAAATAAATTACTGAAAATCGTCCCTTGAAACGCCTGGAAAATCTCAAGTATAGTTAGCATCAGATGCTAAACCAAAAGCTGTACTTTTTAAATTCCAATAAATAACTACAGATGCAGACTGCAAGTTTGACAAAATGCCATGACCTCTAGTGACATTTGACAACAAATTGACCGACACTTGACAGAGGAAATAACCGGTTTTTTTGTCTGTAGAAGTAACACGAGGATGTCTAATGAAAAGACCAACGAATGTCTTTTTGATTCGCTTTTTTGATTTGATTTGTTCGATTGATCTGAAAGTACAAACACAAATTGGGTCCAGATTCCAAATAAATTTATTATCAAAGAGATTCGAAAAACACAAATAAATAGAGATCAACAAAATATCAACAAATTATGAGAACCCGTGGAGTTTGAAGTTGAGATATCCTTTTCTCGTTGGAAGCAATTGAGATCGAGATATCCAGAAGGACCCGTTGTAGCGAACTCGTAGCATCGTTTGTATGAACATCATCTAGTTTTGCAGCTACGAACCAAAATATATGTATATAGAAATATGTACAGAGGTAGATACAGTAGTTTGTTTGTTCGGGAAGAGTTAGGATGATTTTCTTGGAGTCAGGAGACGAAGGCGTCGGAGCTCATAGGTGGTAGTGTCGAATGTAGCGTGGATTGGCATATGAATCATTGTGAGTGACAGAGAAACGGAACGTTTTATGAAGATGCACCGCCTCCCGAGTTATCTTTTATACTGCTCCGCGCCGAAGCTCCGCCCCCATTCTCTCCTCCTCTCTTGTGCTCCTACCTCCCCGCGGAGCCACTCCCATTTTCCCACGGCCGTTTGACCGGACTGTTGTTGTCTGTCGTCTACGTTTACCCATAGTCTCTCTCGTTTTGCATCATGTATTGCAAAACTGAAAATTGTGCAAGTTCGAACGTTTTCTCTGAAAATTCATGTGCACAGTTGAAAGATGAAAGATAAGAGAGGCTGAAGAAAATGATGATGATGATTGTACGCAAAAGAAATGACCGATCACCGGAACAGGGAACTCATAATTTGCCTAATGCCCGTTATGGCGACATATTTAGTAACACTTAGCAATAAGAAATTAACAAATGTTTTATGAAATGATAATGATAAGGAAGAAAACTGGGTTTCTGGGGATGGGAACACCGTGCAACCCATGATAGAAGGACTGTCAAGTTTGAGCTTAATTATCTAGGCTCCTATAAGAGATATCAAAAATTTGTCAACTGATAAAAGATTGAAGATATTATGATAAACATTTTATTATTTGACAAATTTTCAATATCTTGCATAGCAGCCAAGATAAATTGATTTGAAGTTGAGGGGTCTTCTAGCCGAAACTGCGTACAGCAGTGAACACACTGTCAACTTTGAGCTCAAAGATCTCACTTTCTGTAAAAGATATCAAAAAGTGATCAACTGACAAAACATAGCTTAAATCATGATAAACGTTTTATCTTTTGACAAATTTTTGATTTCTTTTATAGGAGACGAGATAATTGAGCTCAAAATTTACAGTGTGCTACTACTGGTTTTATGGTATGTTTTTCTGGTATTGCCGTTGATTAAAAAGGTTTTTCAAGTACAAAACTTGACTATTTTCAATTCTAGGTACACCATATCATTCTTGGTAGCCATCCTCTCATAATGAACAACAAAACTGGGTCTTGTTTTTATTCCCAAGAAGACTTTACAAAACAAAAAATCTGTAACTTTTAATTTAGATTTTCGACCCTCGTTGATCCTGTTAACAGTTGAAAAACAGAGCTGATTTCCTGAAGGAACATCCTGAAGCGTATCCGCTCGGATGCTAACTTTTCATACTTCAATTTCCGGTCTACCTACATGTGTTACATATGATCTGTTAAGCGGATAGCAAGCTAATCTGCTATCTGGGTGTAAATAATTGAGGAAAATAATTTGGAAATGTATTTTTCCTTACTTACTCATTTTCAACATCTTTCTGTCTACAGAAAATTCAGAATCACAGTAATTCCAAAATCCGTTTTTTTTTCATTCTGAAAAAAAAAACTTTCGTAAACCTTCAGAGTCAACTTTTCACTTTCTTTTTTTGCGGAAGAAAACGGTAAATCGGTTTAAAAAATCGGGAATACGTCATGTGAGTGATTCGAGTGTAGCAGGCAACAAAAGAAACATTTTCATTTTTGATTCCATTTTTTTCTGTGATTGACTGTCTCATGACCTCTTAGAAAAGTGACAGTCAGACTAGAAAAGAGTGGTTCTGCAGACAAGGAAAACAATTGTTGTACGGTACAGGAGAACCGGATGGCCCCTCGGATGAATTGGCCTTGATCCCGGAAGGCGACGAAATTTCCGGAGGACACCAGGCTCTATTCAATTTATTCAAATTCCATTTCCTGAAAAAAAAATAATATCCGTTCAAACAATCATAATCCTTGTCCCGGACTGTGTGAAGTTTGTTGTGTTTTCTTCTGGGAATTCTATGGTGGAACACACAGAAGAAATCCTGTTGTTGAAAAGGAATTATATGAGTAAAATAAATCCACCCTCACATCTACAGGCAAACTTCCGCAGCGTCACAATCTGTTTTCGAGTCAAGCATGTCCGATTCGGATTTGAGCCGGTTTTGATAGCCATAGCGGATTTGCAGTTCGAAAGTTTAAGAAGAATTTGGCAGGCTAACGAAACTGAAATAAGCTCTCTGAAGATGGTCGTGGAGTACTATCCGCTCGTTGTGAAGTTCTTGACATTTTTTTCGAGCTGCGGCCGGCCGTTATCCGATACAAGACATTCTTCTTCAAATTTTACATTTTTCTATCCAAAACCGAGTTTCCAGTACTTTTGGGAGCCGAGATGTAGCGTTTTGAAGTTTCGGAGGCTAGAGACGCAGTGTGTCTCGTCGTCTGGCGTCTCTAGCCTCCTAGAACTTCAAATGACCGTATCTCGGCTCTTAGATACGCTAGAGATGTGATTTTTTGACAGAACTAAAGGAAATTTTGTCTATTTCACATAATCAACAGAAAGTTTGCAATTTTTGTAAAAATAACTAGGGATAGTGCCAAAACGGATCAACAGCGGACCAACGTCAGTTGGACCAAATTACAGGATTTTAGGCCCAATTCAAAGACTTTCAATATACATATAAGGCTTCTGTTTGGTCAGGAAGTTCAATCGACCGTCTGAACCCCTAACCCAGCCGGCTGACAGTCCACCGAGCTGACCGAATTCGTGAATTTGCGCGTCAACGTGCCAGGAAGTGTTTGCGTACGCAAAATTTTATTCTACGACACACTATTCAATAAATTTGCTGTGCATCGTAAAATAAAATGTTTCGTACGCAAACACTCGCATATTGACGCGCAAATGCACGAATTGCGCAAATGCCGTCGGCTGTCAGTCGGCTGGGTTGACGGTTGGTCAGTTGGCTCAATCTCCCGACCGTATGGAAGTCTTAAACAAAAAGAATGGAGCCAGATTGCAGGTGTAACTCGCACTACCGTATTCTAGTTCCACGAGCTCTGCTCCCCCATGATCGCAACATTTTTTAAACAAATTTTTGCTCCCACCACCTTCAAACACATGTTCCGATTTGAGCTGATTCTGAATAATACCGTCCTCATTAAGAATTTCTAAGAATATCTTCATTAAAGAAAACCAAATGTTCTTGCTTGTTTCAAAGCTCTCAACGCACTCATCTCGCTCTGAGAACACTTTTGTTTTTTTGGTTGCGTGTTCTTTTCTGCCACTAATCAGTTTGATCATTAGTAACCCTATCTGTGTTTGTCTTAAAATCTTTTCCGTTCTGTCTGAACGATTCAAACACCATGGAACCTTTCGAAAAGCAAAGCAACATACACAGTTCAGATTTTCGGGTTTCCTTGTTGACTTGTTTCCAGATTTCAGATCTTTACTTCCAGAGGATCTACGTCTTCTTCTCTGACTTTCGGTGCTCTTTGGTTGAAAAAAAAAACTAAGCAAGTCTTACTAATACCACCCTTAGAATACTTAATCTTGTTATTTTTTCCTCTTTTAATCCAATCCGAATCTATTCAGATCTTTCTTAGCCGTTCCTGTGTCGTCAAAAACCGTTCGTAAATGGTTTGAGTCAAATAACTTTTTTGTATATTAATGACTATAAATATGTTAACCATTTGCGTATTTGCAGCCAAGGATAAATTTGGATTTCCGGGAGCTTATGGCTAAGAAGATGACTATATCTGGGGGAAGGTTTATTTTCAGTGAGTGGACATTTTTATCTCCAGGGGGATAATTAAGGGGCTTACTCGAAAAGCTGACTGGATTTTTCAAAACAAAGATCGAAAAACTTGAAAATGATTTTTGACCATAGCTAGAAACTTGAAAGATTTCTAAGCTATACTATAAAATGAAACACACCCTGGACGCTTTAAAAAAGAAAACAAAAAAAATATAAAAAATAAAGGAGTGGAGACTCCAAAACTGAGTTGGAGAAGAAAATACTGGTTTTGTATGGCAATTTTTTGGACAGTTTTGTAGTGTTGAATAACCCACGCAAACATGGAAAAAAACATGTCTGGTAATTTTGCTGAAATGGATATATTTAAAAGTGGTACAAAATATTGAAAGGCCTAAAAATTGAAAATGTTTCGAAGAAGTTAAAAAACAGGTCATTCAATCTGGAATAAAATAGTTTCTGGAGAGAGGGAATAATTTCAAAGAATGACAGAATTTTCAAATTTCCTGAAGGCTCTCATCTTCCTGAAAAGATTTTGATATACCGTAAACATTTCAACAGAAGACTCCTTGAAGCGCAAACTTTGAGCCCATATATCTCAGTTCCTGTAAAAGATATCAAAACAAAGTCAACTGACAAAACACTTTGGATATAATGATAAACAATTTATTCGTTGATAACTTTTTGATATCTTGCCCAGAAACCGAGATGTATGAGCTCAAAGTTTAGGTGCCTTCTATTAGAGTTATTACGGTAAGCTTGATTGAATTTGCTTTGGGCTTCATTGGAGTAGTAGATTCGTACAAAATCTATCAAAATTGATCATAACTTGTTTGTGATTTCAATTTGACTTGGAATTATTTACCGTAAAACTTCTAATAGAAGGGCACCCCACACTAGTTGGAGCTCATTTACCCTATGCAAGATATCGAAAATGTGTACGGACAAAACACTTCTGATATTATGATAAACAGTTTATCAGCGGACAACTCTTTCATATCGTTTACAGGAACAGAGATAAATTGGATCAGAGTTAAAAGTAACGGGTTTAGCCTCAAGCAATTCATTGAACATCTTTGTCATTTTCTAAAAATCTAAACCCGGGAGGCAGAAGAATCTGTACAGAGATCACTCATTTTGTCGAAATTCATACATCGTTATTTTCTTTTTCTGTCTTACAATGTACCCGAACTTTTCTGTCCCCCGACGCCTACTTTAGCAGGATTTTCGGATAAACTTAGATGTGTTCCATTCATGGATATAGGAACTAAAAACTTCCCGAATATTTCCATTTTGCAAATTAATCCTGAAAAAAAACATGTGTAGGTTTACTCCGATCACAGTTCTGGATTTCTGTATTCAAGAAGTTTGCGTGTGAATTCAAAACGAACGACTTCCGGCCAATCCGTCACATCCTTCCTGTCGACTCTGTTGGACCCCCGCATTTCGATACGAGTTTTAACACGATTAGATGACTGATATAGATTGAAATTTTGAATTCTTGATTTCAATGAATTTTTTCAAAGAAAAAGGGATCGCCATGAAATACAAAGCGATGTTTGTTTTAGTGTCAGAAGCAATGACTCCCGACACGACACGACGACAATTAATTTGTACTCGGAACTACATGATTCACAGGATTTCCATATAGGATCACTGGCTTGGAGGGAATGCTAAGTAGCTGGATTTTCGAAATTGATAAGCAACGTCTGTTATCAGTTTCAAGCAAACAAACTATAAAGAAAGTTTCAGTGAGGGGAAGGGAAGTTTTGTGCTGGAAGATGCTTGGAAGAGCAGGATGGAAAGTTCAGAAAGAACTTGAGCACAGATCAAATAAAATGATTGCGAATTTTCAGGATTACATAATACGGTTATGCGGAGCGAAATCAGGAAAATTCTCGACTTTTCTTTGCCGTATGCTTGTCTCCACGGCCAGTCACAAATTCAGGAAATTTGATGCACCTTTAATTTTTTTTCCAATTTAAGAATTTCAGCATCTTGGGATCTATGGATCTTGGAATCATGGAGTTTTAGAATCTTGGGACTTTGGGATTTTAGAAACTGGGAATCTGTGAACCTTATTGTGTTTGAATTCTGAGATTCTGAGATTCTGAGACTCTGAGATTCTGGGAATCTGGGATTCGGGGAATCTGGGGTTTTGGGATTCTGGGTTCTGTGATTCTGGGATTTTGGTATCTTAGAAACTGAGAATCAGGGAGTTTTGAAATCTTGGGATTGATGGAATCCTAGAAATTTTGAATTCTGGAATTCTGGGATTCAGGGATTCTGAAATTTTGGGATTCTGAGATTCTGAGATTCTGTGATTCTGAGATTCTGGGATTCTGGGATTCTGAAATTCTGGGAATTCTGGGAATCTAAGAATCTGAAAATCTTGAAATCTTTCAATATTCAAATCACACGGACCAGCATACGGTCTAGAAAATCCAGAATTTTTAGCAGCAAGTTGCTTCGCTCTAGATATTTAATATAGGGATTGCCGTTAATTTCTGAAAATCTCAGATTGGAGACCTCCCACGAACTTTTTATTCTCTATTCGAACCTTCTGATCTTCTTCTCTAAAAATAATTCCTTCAAGTGGTTTTGGATCTCTGTTCTTTCCTCTTCCTGCTATATTATTCCAGGGTCACCCCACTCTCTTCATCCCATTCCAAAATCATATGTTTCCAGTCCTCATTTGACTATTCCTAAATATAGCATGCATAATGTGTACTACATTTTGACGTAGACATTCTAGATGAGGTCTCGTCGTCCTCGTCGCCATCTTCGTATTCTTCCAAAAAGACAAAAACCCCGAGGGAAAGTAGAGTGCAATGAACAAGACGACGTTTGGTCTTGGAATCGAGACGGTTGTCGAAAATCAGGCAAACTTCCACTTCATCCAAGTACGTCACGAATGACCGCCAAAAAAAAGTGAATCGACAAAAAATTTGAAATTCTCGAAAACAAATTAGTGTACGTAGTAACGACAAACTATTTGAGGGATCATCTTTATTTAGGAAGTGTCTGACCCAGATAACCCCATCGGGTAAATCTCAGTTTATCTCGTTTATCATTATGATAACACACAGTTTGACGTAAATTTCCTCCTCTGGAACACATTTCTGTCACAATTTGTATATTTGTGATTAAAAAATGACAAGCCTTTATCAAACATGGAAAAAAAGTTGCGGTACATATCAGCAAAGGAAATTCGGGGGATGAGTAAGAAAAGAAGGGACTGAGGAAATTGTTGAAATTTGGTCGAAGAAGTTGACGTTGCACAGGAAATGATTCGTAGTTTCGAAATTCACGAATTATTTGCACTAGTGAAATCATTGATAATACGAAAAGGTTCTGAAACAAGCGGTGCTGGAAATATAAATTTACAAGAAGGGACTGAAAAGTTTTGGAATATTTTCAAAAAGGATTACTGTAGAGGGGGAGGGGGCATATTCGAAAATTAGAAGGATTACTGTAGGGGAAACATATTTGAAAATGAAAAGGATTAATGTGGGGAAAAAATATTGGAGAATGAAAAGGATTACTGGACTGGGGAAACCTTCTTAAATGAAGAATATTATTGTACTATTACTGTGTATTATTGTGTATTACTGTGTAGTATTACTGTAGTATTACTGTATGGGGAAATGTTTGAAAATGAAAACGAAAAGGATCACTGTAATGGAAAAATATGACAAAATTGGAAGGATTACTGTAGGGGAAATCCGTTCGAAAATAAAAAGGATCAATGTAAGGGAAAAGTTCTCTAGATCAAAAAAGGATTACTGTAGGAGAAAAATATTCCAAAATTAGAAGGATTACTTCGTTTCATAGGATGTAACTATAGTTTCATAGGATTCTTGAATTCTGTGGACCATTAAAAAACACAATCAGAAATAAAACTTCCCAAATTGTCAATGCTCCAGTACCCATAATTAATAATTTTTCACATCTGACCTCCTATTCTTACTGTATTCCCCACATTCTGTACTTTTTTCGAACATTTGCAATCTCATCAAAACACGAATTATTCGTTTTTCGTGACGAATACCATCCTGTGAATCATACAAAGAATCGGTTCAAGTCTCTTTTTTTTTTCATTAACCCAATTTCCAGATTCTTTAAAACAGAGATCACTTTTTTATCGTAGAAAAATGTAGCTAATGACTCGTCGAAATTTCGTGTTGCCAATTGATTGACATTCTTCCCGGAATCCGTAAAATATAACCGTTTTTACAGCAGAACCCCACTCGAAAAGATTCAACAGCTGACCCATTTGTTCGATAAAAAACTGCGCCAGAAGTATTTTTCCTCAAAACCATCTTCCTGATTATTTTCCCGCATACTCAGCACATTCAATATCACATGCCCTTCTTTTTTTCAAATTATTGCAACATATTGTTTGTTTCGCTGGCAAATAAATATTCGGTCAGCTGGCATAATACCTACTCATAAACGAAAAAACAAGAACTTTCAGAATGTCATCTAAAAGTGTCTAGTTGACACGAGGCGGCCGGGGGCGTCCAAGACACGTGGTGATTATTAATCGACAACTGATAACCTACTTTTCTTGTGATGAAAGTGAATTTTTTGATGAACTCAGCACAATTTCAGAAGGTTTTGGGCTAGAAAGATAAGCAACCTAAAAGTGCGTTGTGCGACTACAAAACTCAATTTTCCGGTTCTGTAAATAAACAAGAGAATCAAAAATTAAAGATGTTTATTGGAAAGAGATGGGACTGTTTTCAGAGTATATAAGTGCAGATAATTTCTAAATTTCCTGAAATCGAGTTATCAAACTTGCTTTTTATTTTTATGGAGTGATTATTGTGGTACCAAGCAAATAAGTTCCCACAACAAAAACTACCGTAATCTTAAAATATATATTTTCCGGATTTTTCATCTCGACCATCGTGCGTTTTTTACCAGAAGACTACTGCATCATGAACTATATTTTATTGAATTTGAACAGGTCCGTTTTTCTCATTCAAATAAAGATTTTAACTCATCTCTTCAACATTTTTCGCTGTCAGACTTCCCTGGTGAAAATTTGAACTTTATCAGAAAAAATCAGAATATATCCATCATAGAACAAAATACAAAATGATCAGACAAAAAATGAACGACTTCTGTATTTGACTTTTTTTTTCTGAAAATTGTATTTAATTCAAAGTGACGGGAGTCAAGATGACGAGGGAACCATCAGAATCAAAGACATGGTGGTGCATAATTACCCGGATTTAAATTTGTAGCCCCATAAAATTTGATTAAACCGTTGTACTGGGCTCAAATTCGGAATGAGAAATTTCAAAGAACTCATCAGTAAACTGGCCAAGTTTCAAGCCATTTGATCAACTTTGAGCTGAGTTATCGCTTGCCAAAGTTGCCTCATCTCATGAAAATCAAATTAAATTACGTCATCAATCTTTGGATGATCATAACAATATCTAGACTTGAGGAATCGCTTTGAAAATTTCAGAGCTTTGAATCAAACTTAAAACTATATTTCTACCAATTTTTGGGTTTCCAAGATACTTGTGGCTAAAGATATACCCGTTTTTATCAGTCCGGATAATTCTGTGCCACTGTGTGTTTTGTGAGTTCCATGCAATACCAAGAATCAACCAAGTATATTGTTGGATTCAGGAAGCAAATGATCAATGAGCAAGACCATTTTGTTGTTTCTGGATTCCTTGAGTTTTACTAATTTTCTCCATGTTTTTCAACCTCAGTTTTCATGCAAATCAAAAAAGATTTTTCAAAAGTCTGGAAGGAAATGTTCTGGTTTTTATGGCTTCATGGATTGCAGGTCAAAGGATAGAAATAGTCGCAAAATATATTTTCAGTACTGAAGGGGATTTGAAGTTTAGACATTTCTGTGAAACCGGAATCGATTGAACGAATCAATCACAGAATGAAATTGTTTGATAAAGGCTACCGTATCCCATATTTGTGGCACACAATTACTCGTACTGATAAAAATAAGTACATCTTTGGACATAAATATCTTGGAAGCACGAAAACTGGTAGAAATATAATTTTTCGTTTGATTCAAAGCTACTGAAACTTTCAAAGCGATTCCTCAAGTCTAAGTATTTTTATGATCGTCCAAAGATGAACGACGCAATGTTTTGTGGTTTTCACAAGATGAAACAAATATGACAAGCGATAACTCAGCTCAAAGTTGATCAAATAGCTTGAAACTTAGCCAGTTTATTGGTGAGTTATTTGAGTTTTAGTCCTCCAAATTTGAACCCAGCACAACGCTTTACTCAAATGTTATGATTTTACAAACTTCAGTCCAGGTAATTATGCGGCACTCTGTACACTCTTGCAATCTACGGTTCAACAGCCTAGTCTTATGATCGAATTAAGCCATGATCAGACTTATTGAAGGTTTGAGCTTTTCATGATTTCACTTTCCTACATTAGTAGAGACAGACCACCAAATATTATTCTCCAGCCTTTCTGACATTTTGGATGATAACATACTAATCGAATCAAATCGAAAAGTCAGGATTATCACTGAAAATACTTTAGTTTTAATGTTCAAAATCCATGCTCCAGCATGTTTACTTCCATACTCATGCTTCTGATTTTTCCGATCAGCTAGTGCTCACTTCAAATAACAGGAAGCATACTGAAAGATACTAAACTTGTATTAGGGCTTCTCTAGATTTATTTATGCAAATCAAAAGAACATTCAAGTACTTTTGGGAAAAGGGACTGGCAAAAATATACACGAATCGATATTATTAATTATTAAAATTTTAAAAATGGGTCGTTTGAGCAATTGTCGATGGTTGTTTTATCAACGTATTCAAAAGATAGAAGAATTATCCAGCGTCCGGTGCTTGATTACAAGATACTTGAGTTACAATTCTTGATACTCCGCCACTCGTATAAACCCAGTTTCCATCTACACAATTCAATAGAGCATTGACAGTCTGAATGTACGATTTATAAGGCTTTTTGATTCTTTTTTAGATCTTACCCTTCCCATATTTGCATTTTCAGCCGGACCTCCTTGATTATTATTGAACTGCATAAACGCAACAAAGTTTGCATCCGCTGTACAAGTAGCTGTCAATGTCAAACATCCAGATGCTGGATCATTTCCAAGGCTGAAAATTTGAAAATTGGGCTTTATCAATAATCAGGATTAAACCCTTACATTCCCATTGTGTCAATTTCAATACCTCCATCATCTTGAGCAAATGTTACTTGACCGACCGTACAACTTGTGCAGCCTGGAATATTGGACTATTACAGAAAACAAAGAAACTTATGATTGTGGCTGATATAAAAAATGTTCCAGGTTTAACCGAAATTGGTCTGAAATCTACAGTAACGGTCAATATAACATACAGAAACTTATTTTCCAGTTGATTTTTGGTCGTTTTGATCTTTTTCAGGAGACTGAAGCTCGACTGTCAAGTTTTCGATCACTTTGAAAACGTTGGAGGGTGTAGAACAGAACTAGATTCAAAATTTTGCATTCATAGAAGTTTATGAAATTTTCTAGTTTTACAGCTATTCGCCGATTTCTGAAAGACACCCTTTTTGGCTCTTTTTTGCATGGGAAATGTGAAAAAGGTGTCTGTCAAAAAGCAGAGAATAGCTAAAAAAAACTATAAATTTTCAAAAAAAAAAGAAATCTGGATTGAAAACTTTGATTGAAAACTTTTCTTTCCGAAATCTCGGGCAAAAACGATTTTTTTTCTTCAATTTTCTAAAAAATTTTCAGACCTTCTTAGGTTTTTCGGCTATTTTTTCGGCTATTAAACATTCTTTTTCGATTTTTCCGAATTTTTCGTCTGAAATTCGACAAAATGGTGTTCGCAAAGATTACTGTAGATTACTGTAAAAACTTTGTATCTTTTTAGTTTTTTTGCGACAAAGTTTTATCTGTATTTTGTGTTTACCAAAAAAACTACAAACGGAATTAGCTTCCTACAATAACCTACAGTAATCTTTATGAACACCATCTGATCATATTTCGGACAAAAAAATTGGAAAAAACGAAAAATAATGTTCAAAAATAGCTGGAAAACTTAAAAAGGTTACCAATTTTGCTTTAAAAATGAAGAAAAAATTCTGTGAATGCACACTTTTCAATCCAGATTTGTTTTATTTAAAAAATATCTAGTTTTTCAAGCTCTTTACGGATTTCTGACAGACACCTTTTTCCCATTTTCCCTACAAAAACGGGCCGAAAAGGGTGTCTTTCAAAAACCGGCGAAAAGCTGGAAAACTAGAAATTTTCAAAAACTTCTATGAAATCAAAGTTTTTGATCTAGGTCTGTTTTACACTTTTCAAAATTTTCGAAGAGATCGAACACTTAACAGACGAGTTTCAGACTCCTGAAAAAGGCCTGAATCCATTGAAAATGCGCTTTTGTATATCTTACCAGTAGTCCAGCTGGTACCGGAATATTGCTGCTAATCATATGAATAATTAGGTTAATTATCTATAAGTGTAGAACTAATCAATTCAAAATTAGGCCAACCGGGAAATCCTATAAATCCATGTTGCTTACCTGTTGCTGCTGTCGTTGTCGTCGCAGCTGTAGTTGTGGTTACTGTAGTTCCAGGACTCGTTGCTACGCAAGACAAAGCAACATTCACAAGACCTGATATTGATAAGGAATAGAGAAGAAGACTGCATTTGACCATCATATGTAACTGTAAGGCCAATGTCAGTGGACATTCATTATTCAGGAGAGGGCAATTGAGTGCGAATTGAGTGAAGAGGGGTGGAATACACGAGAAGCTGGTTTCTCGCCCAAAAGGATAATTGGAAGGAGGAGCTTTTTCCGTTCGAGATGTTGATGATTAAGATGGAAGAGGGAATCGAACGGTAGAGGTTGGGATAGAAACAAGCGGAAAATTGACTGTGGTTTATGGTCGGTAAAACGCTAATTAAGCTTGCTTTTCGTAGATTCGAAACGTGTAGAGAAATAGGTTATCTAGGCAACAGTCTATTTAAACAGGCTGTTGAAGCCGGAGACAAATAAAAAGATCTTGAAGATAAAAATATTCAGGATGATTTTCAAAGATCTTTACAAGGCAGCTTAGTGGAAATTGGAACCGATTTAGGTTTTCATTAAACTATTTGCTAAAAAATTAAAAAATACCGTATTTCCCCTAAAAGAAGCCTTCCCCAAACCGTCAACTTTTAGCTAAATTATCTCGATTCCTGTAAAATATATCATTATTTTTTCAACTGATAAAATGTGGGTGACATTATGATAAATAATTTATCAGTTGATAAATTTTTGATATATTTTACAGGTATCGATATAAATGATCTCAAAATGAACGACATGGGTGGCTTTCTATTAGAGTGTCTATTGTATTGTATTTGTCAAAAACGTTGAAAGCAACTGTTCGGTTTTCAGTTTTTACAGAAGACAATATAAAATTGTTTAAAAATTATTATCTGGAAACATGAAAAAAACTGAAAAGATATTTATTTGATTTTTCTGAGTATTCGATGAAAAATGTATAAATTCATAAGCCATCTAGAAACTGCGAAACTCAAAATTCTGTGATCATTTTAGTGATATTTGGCAACAATTGCGTTCAGCTGGTAGATCTGTCTGACAAGGGAACCACAACACCTCGTCAATTTGGATTTTGATGAAACTTTCAGGATAGGTAAAGGATAGCCTATCTAGACTCCTCTGAAAATTTCAGAATCCGCTCGCCATTTTCAGCCGAGTTATATCAGTTTCAGTACCAAAAATCGCATTTTCAGTGCAAAAATAGCGATTTTCAGTATCGATTTTCTCCGCTCCTAGGAGGTTCCTGAACAAGAAATTTGTTGTGTTATGCTTAGAAACCTATGAAATTTTATATTTCAAACGTTTCTTCGAAAAAAATTTTTTGAAAAAATTTGAGAATTTTGTCCACCATTTGGGTGGGAGATTTTATCCAACTTTTGTCTTTTGAAAAAAATTCTTCAAAAAAGTAGTGATTATCGCTCGAAAATATTATGATACGACTAATAGATAATCTATTTCTTGATCTCACATTCTTCATTATTAAGCCATGGTCCGTATAGGCCCCAAGACAACGCATAAAATCTACTACATTCCAGTGATTGAAGACTTCAAATGTTTTTTTTGGATTTTTTGAAAAAAAAAATTTTTTTCCAAACTTTGTATCTACTCTCTTGAACCGATAAAAACTTGAAAAATACAGCAGAAAGATCGTTTGATGTCGCATAATCAGGAAAAAACGAAGAAAAAAAGAAAAAAACAACAAGAGGGTTCGAACCAACACCTTGTGCTTACTGGCGCCACACACATCCCCGACACCACCCCGCCGACATCTCCACCACGTTCAAAAGGCGGTTAGATAGCCGGCTCTCTCTAAACTTTTCTTGTGGGTTCTTCGGTGATGGAGTGTGTGGTAAAGCATGCAAATCAACGGAATTCAGTACTAAAACTTCGGACTGAAATAACTCGGCTGAAACTGGCGAGCGGATCCTAAAATTTTGAGGGGTGTCTAGATATGCTATTCTTAACATATCCTGAAAATTCCATCAAAATCCAAATTGACGAGGTGTTGTGGTTCCCTTGTGAGTAATGCCAGTATGAAGAAATCGTTAGCTAATTTCCCTGAAATTCAAAGTTCGAGAAGTTAGTTGTTTCTTATTGAACAAAAATACCGTAAAAATTATAATAGAATGCCCCCAAGCCGTCAACTTTGAGCCAATTTATCTCAGTTCCTGTGAAAGATATCAAAAAGTGGTCAACTGATAAAATGTTTGGCATAATAACACTAACACTATGTCAGTTTACTACTTTATGATATCTTCTAAAAGAGCTGAGATATATAGCCTCAAAGTTGACGATACGGGGAGGGGGCGCTCAATTGCAGTGTTTACGGTATATGAACTTGAATGGGATAAAATTTAAATTTACAAAAGTAGTGGAAATTTCAGAAAATTCATGTTCAAAGAGAATAAGGAAAATATCACATTTGGAGTGAGGAGTTTCAAATATGTAAATAAAACATTACAAATATTAATAAAACGAGTTTGATTTCAAAGCTTGATTTTAAAAAACGAGGTCTGGAGAAAGAGGGAGAAAAAGAGAAAGCACAATTAATAATAAATAGATTGAGGAAGAACATAACAAGAAAGAATGGGAAAACTACTTGAAAAACTGTGTTGAGTATGGTCGAACAGAGAAAAATAACTACTGCGTTTCCTCTACTAGAAGCCAACCTAAAACGTCAACTTTGAGCCTTTATTACTCGTTTTCTCTAAGGAGGTCACAAAGTTATTAACTAACAAAATGTTTATCATAATTTCAAATACAATTTGACAGTTTACTATTATACTTTTTGATATCTCTTCCAGGAATCAAGATAAATTACCAAATTTGAAGGTTCGGGTGGGCTTCTATTAGAGGAACTACAGTATAGGAAATTTTCCAATTCCACAGTTGAATGATATCTAGAATTTCTTAACTGATGTGATCAACAAAACAAGATAGATCATGTACAGATTGTTGAAACAAGAATTTTCCTCAAGCATCTTTTATAGACATCTGATGGTGTCCGACGCTATTCGGGGGACTTTAGCTGATGATAAAATATAAAAAATGGCTGTCTGGAGATTTTCGAATTGGCAGAAGCAGAAAATGTGTTCCAACAAAACAAGGGGCAGGTAAAGAAGACCTATGAATAAGAAAATTCTCGGAGATGCAATCCCTTTTTCCGGCACAACTGACACTCCATTACCCACAATAATGAGGCTATGCAAGTGGCTGCGAACAACATTTCAACGGGGCTAGCACTAGCTTCATTCGAGAAAATCGGGCGTGACGTATAAAGCAAAAAGAGGTATTCAAAAGAGAATCAAAGGATCAAATAAGAAACAAGGAATCATTGTTTGGGGAAATCAAGTGATTTGATAAGGGAGTTTATGCTTCATTAAAAGAAGATGCTGATCTTATTATGATCATTGAAATACAAACGGACACTTTTCGATTTTCTTCCGGATTGAACACAAAGAAAGTGTTTCAATTTTTTTGACGGGGAATCATTTAATCAAACAGTATGGATACCGTATTCCCCTAATAGATGACCGCCCGAACCATTAACTTTTAGCTCAATTATCTCGATTCCTGTGAAAGATATCAGAAAGTTGTCAACTAATAAAATATTGATGATATTGTGATAAATAATTTATTAGTTGACCACTTTTTGATATTTTTTGTAGGAAATGAGATAAATGGGCTCAAAGTTGGCGATTCGGATGGGCTATCAGACGAAGTACGGTATTTATTTATTCAAAACTTTTCTGAGAAAAAAACCTCTGCTTGGCCCAAGAATAGCTCCCGTTTAAATCAGATTTGTAAAGTGTTTAAAACCTATGTTAAAGTATTTTTCAGAAAAACTTCTCTTCAATGAAACAAGGTCTTCGAAAAACTCTCCAGGAAAGTAATTTTCATTGTGCTGGAATATGAGGGCATTTTCAAATACCGTAAAACCTGTATTAGAAAAACTTACAAAAAATTGCCTAAAAAGCACTGTTCCCTCTATTAGAAGGGCTCTCCGGAGATACCTTGGAACAATAGAAGGGCCCTTCTAATACAGGTTTTATGGTAGTTTGGCTTAGTCTGAAAAAATCGTTGTTTTTGCAAATTTCAGTAGATTGTCTTATTTTAATGCTTGAAATTAAAAAATTTAGCTGAAACACCTTGTTTTTCTCCCATTAGGTCATTCGAAAAAGAGCGCCAAAATCCAAAAAAAGTTTAATCACATTCAAAAGTTTGTTTTTTTTTTCTGCAGGATTCAGGAATGCTTAAAAATAACACTTTTCTAATTCTTAAAGTTCTAATTTTTCGATTTCTGAGATTTTCCAAAATGTTTTTTTCGCAATTTTTGTAAATTATATCATTCAAACAGTTCAAGAGACGATCAAGTTAGTTTATGTAACAGACAAACAGAAAATACTGTAGTTTAAAAATAAATTCCTAGAGTGGGTTCAACGAAATCAAAAAATATCGAAATTGACCTCAAAAATTCCTGAAGTAACCTTATAATGAAATGGCAACATACTACGACTTTTCACGTGTATATCCCATTCATTCAACTCTTGACACTTTTAAAGGATAAGGGTACTTGGGATATTGTAAAAAGATCGAAACGTTCAAGGAGGTAAAGAGAGGATTGAAAACGGACGAAACATTTTCGGGAATCGGATGGTTTGATCTGTATTATTATTATTATTACGGACTTCATATGTTTGACAGAGACAAGCTTTATTGAGTTTTTTCTAATGTGGTGCTAGAAAATGAACATCAGAAATACGAGAAAGATCAGGCATTCTCTTCAGAAGAGGTGTCCGAAATTGCAGATGGAGAAACGTCACCATTTCCAATTGTGGAAATTGGTCTCTGACTCTTGAACCATTCATCAATGAGACATTCCGAATGCTCCCAAAGTTCGTCTTGAAGTGAGATGTCCCTGGCAATGTCAGCATCCAGACTCTTCTCATCGTCCCAACAAGATTCCCAGAACTTTCCAGATAGTTCAGCTACATCTGGATGAGCAACACAGTAGACACTTGTGGCGGCTCCTTGAGCGAGAGTTTTGGTGAATGGCTTTGAGATGACGTTCCAGAATTTTCCAAAGAATCCGAAGCCACGGGAGATATCTGAAAATAAGAATTTGGAAGTTAAAATGGGATATTCCCAATTGGATATTCCCAATTTACCGGTCCCAATCATGGTTCCAGGGTGAAGAGCATATGTGCTGATTCCGTTACTGACGTATTCATCTCTATGAATTTTAAATGCAGTCAGAACTTGACACATTTTCGAGTAAGCATACAGTCTGAAAAGCAAGAATTTTTATGAGATACAGTACCGGCTCATATGATAAAGAAAAAAGTATTTTTCAGTTGATTTTTGGCCATTTTGACCATTTACAGGAATCTGGAATTCGGCTGTCAAGTTTCCGATCCCTTTGGAAATTTGGGAGGGTATAAAACAGACCCAGATTGAGAACTTTGCATTCACATAATTTTTAAAAAACTTCTAGTTTTTCAACTAGTTGCCGATTTCTGAAAGACCTTGTTTTTTCCCACTATAAGTACGAAAATGGGCCAAAAAGCGGTGTCTTTCAGAAATCGAAAATAATAGGAATTTTCAAAAACTTCTATGAATTCACAGTTTTCCATCTAGGTCTACTTCAAACCCTCCAAAGTTTTCAAAGCAATAGAAAACTTGACAGCCAAGCTCCAGACTCCTGAAAATGGTCAAAATGGCTGAAAATCAACGGAAAAATTAGTTTTTGTATACCGGAAAACTTGTGGTAGAAGGGCCCCCTTATGATCAAGTTTGAGCCAATTTATATCGGTTCCAAAGAAAGATATAAAAAATGTGTCTATTGTTAAAACGTTAGTGGTATATTGATTAACAATTTATCAGTTGACAACTTTTTGATACCTTTCAAAGGAGCTGAGATAAATTGGTTCAAAGTTAAAAGATAGGGGCCCTTCTAATACAGGTTTTACGGTATCTTATTGGGCGGTACTGTATATCCTGGTAAACAAACTTGTAATAGAATTCGTTGGCATTCTCCGGACACAATTTCTTCACTTTCTCATTTCTAGTCATATCAGCTTTCAATCCGGTATGACTGCTGGATACAGAGGAAACGAAGACAATTCTGGATGGAGAGGATTGACGAAGAGCCGGAAGAAGTTCCTTGACCAAAAGGAACTGGGCTAGATGATTAACTCCAAAATGAGATTCAAAATTGTCAAATGTCATTTTCGCATTTGGAGCAAAAACCCCAGCATTCAGAATTAATCCATGGAGTGGCCAATGCTTGGAAAGAAACACGTCTGCTGCTGCCTTTGCAGATTGCAGAGAATTCAGATCGCAAGATATGAAATCAATTTTCACATCTGATTGCTCATCCTCAATTCTCTTTTTTAGTTTTTCCGATTCCACAATGTTTCTGTTGAACATCACAACATGAGCACCTTTTAAAGCCAAAGCTCTAGCCGTTTCGATTCCGATTCCAGATGTTGTTCCAGTGATTGCATATGTTTTTCCAGTCAGATCCAAATCTTTCAATGTCTAAACAGAAAAATTGAATTTCAGGGGAGGGGTGGTGGGGGTTAAAGATTTGAAAAAAAACCAACATCTAGCGCACTGCTTCGAGAATGAAACTCTCTCTTTCTACCGTATCCTTCACCTCTTGCCTCTGCCAATTCGTCATCCATAATTTGAAATCTGAAAGCGGAAACTCTATCAAAAAACGATATTGAAATTCCAGCGGGGTTTCCGTTGTTTACGAGGAAAATCACCTTCGGTGTGGATTCGTGACGGCTACAGCGGTCAGTCCGTCACTGGCAACGTTTGTGACAAGAAATGAGCCACGACGGGGTTTTTCTAAAAAATGAGGAAGAGGATTTCAGAAAATTGATATTCCGGGGAACTGATTCTAATTGTTCATGAAAAACGAGACAACTTAAAAATTGGTTTATCCTATTATTGTCGGATTAAAAAAAGTGGGACTTGAAAATTGCGGACGCACCGCTTGTGTCGATTTACGAGGGGGCGGAGCAAAAACGGATAATGTAAAAAACAAATTTATTTAAGTGAATTTAGTGGGATTTCCTGAACAAAATTTAGATTTCTTGGTATGAAAATGATCGCTAGCATCTCTAGAATCTGTTTTTCATCAAAAAACCGAACTTAATTGCGAAAGTAGCTCACAGGAGGCAAACTTTAGAAATATTGCGTTTTTGCCGCACTTTCTCGTAGATCAAAAAAATCTACGCCTTTCAAACTCTCAGGTCCCACTTTTTTTAATCCGACAATACTCTGGTACCAAGAAATCAGAGTTGTAGAGAGACGCCGGTGGCCATGGCCGAAGGCCCCTCAACGACAACTACCGTAACCTTAAAGTGTTTATTTTCCGCGAAAGAGTTTTGTGTTATTTTTCCCCAAAAAAGTCGCAAAATATTAATTTTTGATAGCGAAAAATTTACTGAAAAAGTCGAGAAAAAAATCCGGAGAACAGAAATGTTTTAGGTTACTGTAGTTATCGTTTTGATACCTTCGGCCGTACCCGAAGGTCCCACAACGACAACTACCGTATCCTAAAAATATTTTTATTGACCGTTTTCTCGTTTTCCACAATTGTCCGTCGAGTTTTCTGTTATTTTTCTGCCAATATAGTAGCAGCAGTTTTGCTTACGGTTTTGTTTTTGGAACGTCGTCTAAATGCGCTCTAATGAGATGAACGTGATTCTACAGTAACGCTATCGCTTGATCTCGACGCGAAAGCTTCAAATTCAGCTACTGAATCGCTACTCAGCGGTGCCATTCCATCAAAAAAGACGTGAAAATTTTAATTACAAAAAAACGTTCCGGAAAAAACCGCGCGATTCGAACTTTTCGCGTCGAGACTAACGCATTCTAAGAAAAATTAACGTTCGAGCGCATTTACACGACGTTCCGAAAAATCGCAGTGTAAAAAACTGACTGAAAACGGATGAAAATCGAGAAAACAAGTTCGAAGCATCCAAAAATATTTTTAGGTTACGGTAGTTGTCGTTGTGGGACCTTCGGCTACCGACGTTTTCTTCCACAGCTCCGATACCAGAATAATACTAATCCGAAAGTTCCGAACAAACCGAAAAAGTCAGCAACACAGGTGCCAATAATATCAGGTGAAGTCATTGTTTCCCCTTCAGAACTTTTTAATGACTATACTAAGAAATTTCCAGAAAACAACTTAATTAACCAGTTACTGTCCCTCCTCCCCCGATTACAATCTTTTCCCTCATCAATTTCAGCTGACTCCTCCTTTCTTCTATTTTTTTTGCCTATTTTTAGCTAGAGAGCGCGCATTCAAGATTGATGTCCTCGAAAACAACGGAAAAAAGTGAATCAAAAGTTTTTAGTTGTTGTAAGAAGAGGAAAAACGAAAATTGGGGGCGAAATAGAGGTGTAAGACACTACTGGCCGATAGGCATCTCTTCCGAGTGTCCTTGCGGGAGAAACGGAGAAGACTGTAATGTACTGTCTCTGCGTCTCATCCGAATAGAGAGCAGCAAACAATTTCGGAATATTTTTCCTTGTGACTCAGTTTTTTGAGAAAGAGAAAGGTGACGAATTGTTCTTTCAAGATGAAAGAGAAGAAGAACGAATTCTGAATAAGTTAAAACGATACATTAGTTAATTTAAGAGTTAAATTTCAATACGGAGGGGATAATTGCACAGAATACTTGTGAAGAAGAGAATCGGATAAATGTATATGAAAGTGAAAGTGGGTAGATGGAGTGAATGGGTAAAGAGGTAGAGATGCTATAAAAATACATTTTAAACAATGAAAAGTCTGAAATTATTTCCAGCCGTCGGTGTGCCATTTCTTGAACTTGTTCCATTCCATATGAATCTTTTTCTGATGCTCACAGTCAATTTTTCTCATCTTCTTTTTGGTTTTTCGTTCAACAGGAGCGTTTCGGAGGGAGGTTTCACCTGGAATAGAGATATTTAAATTGGGTCGGGCTCCTGGACGTTTCAGAACCCGACGTTTTGGAAACCACGACGCTTCAGAACTCGACATTTCCGAACTTTTTTGCATTTTTGCATATCAAATGAGTATTGCTCATTTCAATTTGTTGGTGTTGCTTTTTTATTCGTTCTCATCTGCCGTACTCCAAATAATGATATGTTGACACTCGGAAAACTCCCAAGAGTTGAAGAAAAACTTGTAGATTTCAATAACGGAAGTACGCCAAAAATATTCTTTTTTTTTCGATTTTTCGTGAGATTCAGAGTGAGAACCTATCATTCATTATATGAAGTACGGTAGATGAGAACGAATAAAAGCAAAAACACTATGCGAAAATTCAGAAAAGTTCTGCAACGTCGTGGTTCCGAAACTTCGGGTTCTGAAACTTCCAGAACCCGAAAACGTACCGTTTCTTTGCAAGTCTTGAAGAACTTCAATTCGTTCAGTCATCGCGTCGATTTTCTCGAGACTCGCTCGTAGAGCCTGATACTCATCTCTCTTCAAGAATTGTTGAGTCATAGCCAACAACTTTTCCTTCTCGGTGCGTGAATCCATCATCTCTGACATGGACTTATTCTTCGACAGAAGACATGCTTCTTTGTACCAACGGATGAATTCGTTGATTTTGTCATGTTCGAGAACAGTGTTTCTTTTAGCTTTCCGAATCCCAAGCAGCCGGATGTAGTGTCTTAGACGAGCAAACTTGATATCGTTCTCCCAATCCAATCTCTCATCAATCTGTGGTGGTGCAGCGGAAATCGTAAGTCGACTGATGAGTTGTTCTGCTTCATTGAACCACTCGGTTTCAAACTCTTCTCGCTCTATATTGTATCCGAGTAAATTGAGCTCCGTACTTTGTCTTATTTTCGGACGATCTGACTTCGAAACTCCGTTTTCATGAATCAAACGAGGGAAATCTTGTCTCAACAACTTGACTTCGTCTGAGGAACATATTCCACGCAGAGTGGCCATTTTCAGCTTGTTTTCAACCATATTTTGTTCTCGGTTCATTTTCTTGCGGAACTCGCTCAATCGTCGCTCCTTTTTCGACATCATAAGCCTCTTCCTCTTTCTTCGTCGGGTACTTGGCGTAGCTGCTCCTTTCTTCGGCTTCTTATCTTCCTCATCCTCCGAATATTCTGGACAAGTTTCGAATTCACTCGCAGCCTGATCCTCGTCCTCTGTGTCGCGTTCTAGTCGTTCATTATCGGAGGGTGTTTTCTGAGATATAGAACGTAATGCTAATATCTAATAGAGGGGTAATAGAAAGGCCCCACTATCAAGTTTGAAATCAATTACCGTATTTCCTCTAATAGAAGCCCACCTCTATTTGAAGCCCACCTCTAATAGAAGCCCACCCTGCGAAGTGCTTCGAAAAATAGAAGCCCACCCTCTAATAGAAGCCCATGGGCTTCTATTTCTCAATTTCTGAACTGAAAATTTTGAATTTTGAGTTTCAGGATTCTCAGAATTTCATGAATTCGGAATATTGGAGTTTAGAATTGTAAAATAAAAACTTCCAATTAAAAAAACCACCGAAGTTCCGAATTCTTAACTTCCGAATTGTCAAATTTCAAATTTTTTGAACAACATTCTTCTTGAAAATTAGTCATTGAAAAATAGAAGCCCACCCTCTAATTGAAGCCCACCTCTAATAGAAGCCCACCTTGAGAGAGAGGTTGAAAAATAGAAGCCCATGGGCTTCTATTAGAGGAAATACGGTATCTCAATTCCTATCCAAGATATCAAAAATGTTTCAACTGACGAAACACTTCTGACATTGTGATAAACAATTTATCACTTGACAACTTTTCGATAACTTTCACAGGAACCGAGATAATTGAGCTCAAACTTGACAGTGTGGTTGCCTTTCTATTACAGGTTTTACGGTAAAAGACTAACCTCTGAGTCGGTGCTAGACTCTCTAATGACTCGTGTGGTCTTCTTCTTTTTGGGACTTGGAGGCCCATTACGGCGAGTGCTAGAGGAAGGACCAGGTGACTCGTCGTTATCGCTAACGTCTGATCCTACTTCCATCTTCACTTCCAGCTTCACCGATTTACGAGATTTTTTATCGTCGGGGTCCAGGGGATCTACCTCCAACACGGTGTGATATTGCCCCTTGAGAGCTTGAGGGCGTTCATATTTGATTTCTATTTCGTTGTCGACGCATCTGTAAATCACAGTGTCAACGGAAAAATTCTATTATTGAAACTCACTTTTGGATATATTTTTCCAAAATCTGTTGAACTTTGGCTCCAAGTTTAGCATCGTGAACATCGAGATTTTCTCCGGAATCTCGGTAAGCGTCAGCAATCAGCAACATTCTTTCAGTGGACTCCAAGCAGTTCTTTTGTAGTACACTCTCCAGAGTTTGATTGATGCTCATTTCATACTTTGTCTTCTCCCAATGCGCTTTTTTAATTGAATACTGACCGATCCATCCGCGTACAAAGTGCTTCTCAAAGTAGTCTTTGCAATGCTGCCCGTCTCTCCGTCCTCGGCCAATGCTCTCGGCAATCTCCCCCCAGTTGCCCATTTTAAACTTATGAGCAGCTTTCAGCAACTCGAATTCGTCTTCATGGGTCCAAGTCATTCCATCACCATCTTCGTATGGTTTCACGAGCTCATAGTTGTGTCCTCGCTTATGTGGTGGAGATTCGGCACCACATTGGAAGCACTGGAAGGATTTTATTCAGGAAATATTCAAAGTACCGTAAAACCGGTATTAGAAGGCCCCTTTAATAGGAGCGCCCCTCTAATAGAAGGTCCCCCGTAATAGAAGGGCCCTCTGTGAAAAAGGACACATCTTCAAAATGTGTTTTGAAATCAGAAAATTTCCGTAATTTTCCAGTGGAAAATATTCCGGTAATTTCACAATTTAATAGAAATTTTTTAAACTCTATTTTTCGATGAAAATCTTGCTAAATTTTGATGAAATTGGCAGATTTTCACGAACTTTTAACGAAACTTCGTCGAAGTTTTCGATGCTAAATTTCGGAAAAAAAAACTGACCGGAATTCTTTAAGGGCCCCCTCTAATTGAAGGGCCCCTGTAATAGAAGAACCCTCCGGATGTACCTTGGAACAATATAAGGACCGACCCTTCTAATACAAGTTTTGCGGTATTTAACGAAATTTCGATTTAGAAAACTACTCACAAGCATACAAACGCTGACTGGACACTCGTTACATTTGACATGTATAGTTTCCGTCAATTGTAATGTACAACTGAAGCATGTTGGTGGCTCTGAACTATCGTTGGGCATCTTACCTGTAAAATATCGATTTCAAGTGGTTTTACTTATTTTGCGAATTATAAAAACGCTTTTTGCACATTAAATTTTGTTAGATTGAGTTTTATCTATCCGAAGCCTTCTTTTTCACATAAATTGAAGTAAAATCGATAGAAGAAAAGCTTCTTTTTGAATGCAAGCACTGGCAACGACACTCCGTCATTACGCATGCGCGCGTTGTTTATCGTAAATACTATCGGCTCCGAGTGAACGAATAATTTTTTTTTCGAATCGACGCCTTCGAATTGCTCGATCTTTATCGATCTTTTTTCAGAAATCCCTTTTAAAAATCACAAATATTCACTACTGATACCTAAATAGCAATCAAAAATTCATCATGGTGGTTCGTTGCTCTTTTTTATGAACATTTCAACCTAATTATATTTCCAGCTGCCTCTTTCACTTCTGAAGACCGCTCAAAATCATCCGATGCTCGTAGAGCTGAAAAATGGGGAAACCTACAATGGACATTTGAAGGCTTGTGATGCATGGATGAACATTCACCTCGTTGATGTCATTTTCACATCTAAGGTATGACTTTTTAAACAAAACTCTTACTCAGCATAGGGTGTATTTCAAATAGATTTTTGACCAGAATTTTTTCAGGATGGAGACAAATTTTTCAAAATGTCAGAAGCCTACGTTCGTGGCTCTACTATCAAATATCTCAGAATTCCAGAAACGGTAGGTACCTTTTATTCTCGCGATCAACATGACATTTCCCATTCTTTACAGGTGGTTGATCTCGTCAAAACAGAAGTCAATGAAGTCCGTCGTCAACAGCAACGGGAGCAATCCCGAGGACGTGGTGGCGGTCGAGGCGGTCGTGGAGGACACCGTGGAGGTGGCGGAAACCGAGGCGGACGTGGAGGTGCTCGATAAGTCAACACTGCAATCGATGATAAGAATGTGTTTCGCCTTTTTTTCGTCTCTAAATAATTTATATGTTTTATGTATTTTATTCTCGATCGTTCCTTTAAGTTGTCCCTTCTCCACTGATCTTCCCCGAGTCGGGTTCCGAATAAAATTGCGAAAAAAAAATCTGAATTACTCTTTTTACACCAAATGCGCCTATTATGAAGGCCACGATGTAGCCTTGACCTTATCAACCAAGGCGGACATCGATTGTAGTGTGTGATAACTGACGAATGTCTTTGCCATTCAATTTCTTTCAACTACATTTCAAATGAAATACCGCAAAAACCTGTATTAGATGGGCAGGTCTTTCTATTTTTCCAAGCCTATCTCATAGTCAGAGGGCCCTTCTATTACAGGGGTTGTTCTATTTTCCCGGCCGTTTTTTTTCAGAAAATTTTCATCGAAAAATTCGGTGAATTCTCGTTCAAAATTGATGAAAATCAATCACTTTCATCGAAATTTAGCAATATTTTGATCAAAATGAGTGTTTTTTCAACACATTTCTGTGAAATTGTGAAATTTCCAGACTTTTTTAACTACAGAAACACGTTTTGATGTGGGCCCTTCTATTGCAGGGTGCCCTTCTAATACAGGTTTTATGTTAAAAGTTTCAGATAAAATAATGTCAGCTCCACCAACAAATCAACCACCTCCGCTTCCACCAAGACCTATTGATGTAAATAATTCCCTTTTCATGTGATTTATAATTCGAAATCAATAATTTTAGAGTCAGCAAATGGCAAACCCAATGATGAATTCTGGATTTGGCTACGGTGGATATGGAATGAATGGATTCCCCGGATCCGGAATGTGAGTTTTTTTTTCATTTTATTCTAGAAAACATCAACCTCAAAACTCAAAAAACTCGAGTTCATTAGGTACGGCACCAGTGGTATGTACGGTGGGATGGGCTACGGTGGATACGGTGGATTCAATCACATGGGATACGGTCAACCCGCTGATAGTAATTTTGCTCGGCTCGCCGAGGAGCAGTCTCGTGGAGCATTTCAATCGATTGAATCAGTTGTGAATGCAGTGTCTTCGGTGGCAAATATGCTCAACTCAACGCATAACGCAGTTTATAGCTCGTTTCGAGCAGTTATTGGAGTTGTTGAACAGTTTGGGAGATTGAAAACGCAGGTAACTTTCAAAAAGAGGATCTTCGTGTATGATGGAGTTTTTCAGCTATCATCAGTTGTTGTTTCTCTCGCACTATTCCGATGGGTTTATAAGTTTTGGAGATGGCTTTTGGTTATGCTCAAGTTGAAACCTGCCAACTATGCCAGTGCAGCGGAAATGGCTTGGGGATCTTCACAGCTTTATGGTGAGACAGAAAAATGAAAGATGTTTTTTTCGGGATCTCTTGTAAATGAGCTCAATCGCGAATACCGTAATACTACAGTTCAATTTGAAGCTTTCGCGTCGAGACCAACTTTCAGGTTTTTCGAAAACTTTGACGTCTTCTGAATTTTGAAAACACAATTTTCGTGAAATTTCACGTCGTTAACTCTCTTTTCCGTGTGATTTCCGACATTTTGATACCCATACCGACTAGTTTAGTGAGATTCTGAATAATGAGGTCTTCTGAACTCTAAATTCAATATTCTTCTAACAAGGGCAATATGGGTATCAAAATGACGGAAAATACGCAAAAAAGAACGTTATTAACGTGAAAATATCAGAAAAATGCGTTTTCAGAATTCAGTAATCGGCCTAGTTTAGTGAGATTCGAAATTTGGACGTCTTCTGAATCTCTCAAAACGTCTTGTCTGAAATTTTTACGTCGCTAACTTTTGAATTCATTTGATTCCTGACATTTTGATACCCATATTGACCTAGTTTGGTGAGATTCTGAATATATACATCTTCTGAATTCTGAATTTGAAAATCTTCAAACTAGGGCAATATGGGTATCAAAATGTTGGGAATTACATGGAAAAGAGTGTTAACGACGTAAAAATATTAGCAAGATGCGCTTTCAGAATTCATTAATCGGCCTAGTTTAGTGAGATCCGGAATTTTGACGTCTTCTGAATCTCTCAAAATCCTTCATCTGAAATTTTCACGTTGTTACTTTTCTTTTTCATCTGATTTCTGACATTTTGATATCCATATCGACCTAGTTTGGTGAGATTCTGATTTTTGACGTCTTCTGAATCTTGAATTCAAAATTCTTCCACCAAGGGCAATATGGGTATCAAAATGTTGGAAATTACATGGAAAAAAATGTTGACGACATAGAAATTTCGAAAAACTGCGTTTTAAGATTTTAAGAAGACGTTAAAGGTTTTTGAATTTTTTAACCTTTTTTTGCTAACTTCGTATATTAGCGTTCGAGCACGTTTACAAAACGTTCCCAAAAATTCAACGTATGAAAAAACACAGTATTAATCTAAATTTTTTCCAGCCACCGATGTTCTTGGATCGACAAGAACACCAGCTACCGTTAACTGGCCAGCCGCTCTATTCTGGGTTGTGGCTATTGGAGGACCATGGCTCATCTACAAGTGTGTCAGTCAGATGGTTCAGGCAGCTGAAGAGAAAAGGAAATGGGCAACTGGATCAGCAGCACACTACACAGCTCAAGCACTCTTTGATTTCCAAGCATCTAATGATCAAGAGCTGAGTTTTATGAATGGCGAGACATTGAGAGTAGCACCAAAAGAAGAACAACCAAGAGTTAGAGGATGGCTCTTGGCAAGGTGAGATTTTCGGAAATTTATAGAGATGATCTTTTAGTTTCAGTGCTGCCGATGGAACTCGAATCGGACTAGTTCCAATAAACTACGTGAGGATCGTTGGAAAGCAATCACAATCTCCACCGCTGACTCAACAAAGTAATCTGGATACTTTTGTTAATTCCTTCCCCTCTAAAGATTTGAATTCCAATCTACAGTAATCCCTTTTTTATTCTGGTGTTTCATCAAAACGGGTCCTTGTTGAAAATCATGAAATTTTTATCATAAACGTTTTATTCCAAACTATAAAAAATAAGATTTCAGAGCATGAAAAAGAATGAAGACCTAGTAATTATTTGAGAGTTTCAAGAAGTGAGCTTTGAGCTCATACCCCGCTTTTCGTGACAAAAGGAATGTGAAAAAAAAAACAAAAAAAAGTATTGTCATTTAAAAGTCGCGCCACTGATTGAGGTCCATTGATGGAATCTGACTACATGGTACCATATGACCAACTCGGAACGCTTCTCGTGGAATAGTCTGAAAATTGATTTGAATTGAATTTTTGGAATCAAAAACTCAAAAAGCTTTTCTTACAGAAATTGTGTTCGTGTTATCACAAATGATTCTGCTTAACGAGCTCTTACGAATTTCCACCAGTTGACGACGAGAGAAGATTCCTGGGTTCTCGTAGTAGAATCTGAAAGTCAAAAACGATGAGCTTGACAGATGAGCTTGACATTGTAAAGTATGACTACTTTCAAATTTTCAAATTCCATAAAAAAAGTTATATATTTCACAAAAAACTAGAATTTTCTAGCTCTTTCTTGAGTTGAGATACAGTGCTTTGAAGATTAGGAGGTTAGAGACGCAGGCACTCGCGTTGTCTGAGTCTCTCACCTTAAAACCTTCAGAGAGCTCTATTTCGATCTCTAGATGAGCTAGAGATCTGGTTTTTTGTGGGATTGAACTTCTGAAAATTAACTGAAATATACCTGTCTCCATCTCTTGTTCTCTTGAATTGAGGGCCAATAATGCAGGCTACGGTTGGTCCGACCAATCCTCGAATGATAGGATCTTCCAACAACGCCCCCACCCACAAATCAATCTTATCCACTGATCCATAGATTTCTTGTAACTTGTTCCTGGTTCCTGTATTCAAAATCTCTCTAGACAAATGCTCGAAATTGAAGGCAGATCCCATTCCACACAACTCTCTGTATTTGACGTATGCTGGATGTCCGTGATCTCTTCCTCGTTGAATGTTAATTGTCGACAGATCGGTGGATCCGAACATGTTTTCGGTTACTGTAGTTGTTACTCTTTGCGGTCTCTTCACATTTTGTGAGAACATTCCTCGAATCAATGGATCGACTCCTCCCTCGTTGACCAGAACATCGGAATGAAGTGTTCCCTTTTGGAATGCAAGAGCTCCAAATGAAATATTACGGAAAGAAGTGTCAAGTCGTTGATAGAACTCTTGAATCATTCCATGTCCGAAACGGAATGCAGCAGAAGTGAATTCATTGGCAACAGTTGAATCCACGTCAGAATCATATCCTCTATAATCTCCGACTACTGTAGCAAAAGATGCTCCGAGCACTTTTGGAAGCCATTCCCGATACACGATTGCCTGAACTTGAGCTCCAACTACTTTTCTAGCTTCCTGATAAAGTCGTTCTCCATCCCAATGTGGATTTAATCGCTTGAATGCGGTGACAAGTCGGTTGTGCTCTTTTGTGAATATGGTATGCCATGCAGAAAGACCGACGAACAGATTGACACGACTGTCTCCAGCTGTGAAGATTACTGAGCATTGAGCACGGTTTCTACACTTGTTTTGATCGAATGGAAGGACTGAAAAAACAATTAGGTGATACTGCAAACTCGGAAAGTAACTTACAAGCATTTCCGTTGAACATTGGAAGTTTCAAGAAGCCAGACGTTCCATCTCTAAACTTTTTAGAATCATGGACAGAGGATCCGTAGATTGGAGAAGCATCAATGTATCCAGTGTTCTCATTGAGTTGTTGACGTGGCTTCAGGTTTCCTGATCCACAGATTGGAGAGGATCGAGAAACACGGATGCATTGGGCTTGACGGAAGCTGAAATTTATATGATTGAGTTTACCGTAAAACCCGTAATAGAAGGGCCCCCAAACTTTCCATCTTGAGACAATTTCTCGCGTTTCCTGTCAAACAGATTAAAAAGTTGTCAACTGGGGCCCTTCTATCACAGGATTTTCGGTAAATAATTCAGTTCTAGATCACTCACTTCGCATTGGCATCATCAAAAGTGATTGGGACAGCCATACAACGACTCGTGATGTTTTGACAGACATTACACTTTGATGATGGAACAAGAGTAGTTTTAGCCATATCGTGAGAGATAAACTGTCCGAACTGCATGATAAGAGCATTGTAGTCTGGGGACTCAACAGAAGCTTGAGAAGATGTAAGCTTGCGAGTAATCTCTCGTGGAGATGGACGAGCATCTGTGAACAGGGATCCTGAAAACATGCATATATGGAAGATGCTACTGAAGACTCAGCTTACCAACTGGTTCGGAAACTTCGTTATCATAAATAGTCGGGAGCAGTCTGGTATATGGGCGGTATGAAGCTCCTCTCAAAGGTTCTCCCTTCATATTATTACAAGTTCCATCAAGAGTACGGTAGAGGGCATTGTAACACATGTTGGCTTCACAATCAGCTTCATCAAGTCTAGGGGTGCAAGCATTGGCGGTGTTGGAACGAATCACTTGATCAAGATCGACTGTCTGACGACGGGAATTGTCTGAAACATTGGTCATGATAACAAGAAACAAGTTAAATGGATATACCCTCTGTGGAAACCGAGAGACGTTCTCTCCACATGTCCTCTGCTGCCACGATTGGATCATTGATGATTTCCCGACATCTTGCATTCGAAGCAGTGTTAATGAAAGATCTAGTAGTTGCTGGTTGTCTGAAAATGGGTTACTGTTATCTGTTAGTCAACTAAAGGTTTGGGTAGTTGGGTTGATAAGTTGTTGGAGTCAATTCTAGCACCGTTTCCAAAAAAACTAATAGATCAAAATCAACAAAAGACCATACGTGAATTCCCTGGTAAAATGAGTCGTTGCTGGTGCTTGAGTCGTCGTCGTTGTTGTTGTAGTCGTCGTGGTTGGTGGTGGAGGTGGTGGGAACGTCCGTCTGGTAGTGAAAAACACTGGAGGTCTTCTAGTCACCGCAGGTCTTTGAACAAAGAATCGTGTCACTGGAGCTATGTCAGGAACAAACGCAAATGTTGGAATTGGGGTTGTTACAGTGAACACACGAGGAGTTGGACGGATCGTTGGCCGGATGATATTTGGTCGTTGACGAGGTGGAGGTGGCCGGCGATTCACGAATGGACGACGAGTCACAGGAAGTCTTCTGGAACAGTGTTGGGGAAATTAGATAAATAAACTGGGTTGATGAGTGAACTTAAAATTTTGCAACGGAAAAGAACCTAAATGCACAAAGACTCACGTAGTCTCAAAGTTTACAGTGGTGCCTTCAAAAGCAGGGGAAGCGTCAGAAGCGCCTTCAGAAGCGCCGTCAGAGAAAGACGGAATAAATTGGGGTGCAGGGGTTGTAGTTGTAGTTGTTGTAGTTGTAGTAGACGTTGTAGTTGTAGGAGCAGGGGTAGTTGTAGTCGTAGTCGTGGTCGTAGTAGCTTCAGTAGTTGTCGTTGGAGTCGTTGTAGTTGTAGGAGGAAGAGTTGTGGTAGTGGTCGATGGAGTTGTAGGTATTGGAGTAGTAGTCAAAGCAATAGTTCTTGTACTATTGAAAAAGAAAAAGAACTTTCTCGTCACTTTCCTCCCTCTCGATCCACCAAACGAACTAGCAACCCGGATTGGAGGACGTGCGGATTGTAGAATGATAGGTGAGTGAGTGCTGCTGTTGGCTCTACAATAAGCGTTAGAAAGGACCCAAAAAAGCAAAGGTATCATTCTCATAAATTTTCTGAAAGTTCTATCTTTTTCTCGCTTCCTAACCAGTTTTTATTTGTACTTCTCGCAGACACTTGGGGAGAAGAAAAAATAGAAGAAGCGAACACGAGAGAAAGACAATGACAATACAACTGTTCAGTGGAAAAGCATGAAAGAGAGATGCCATGATGATGTCGTGCGTGTGCGTGTAACAAGAAAAACGAACTGAAACTAACCTGGGAAGTGCGGTAGCTGTAAATGTTGGTCGTCGAGTTACCGGTGGTGGACGGGACTGTGGTGGAGCTCTGCGAGGTGTGGTGGTAACAACTGGAGCTCTCGTCTGAAAATGTTAACTTTTAAAGTTTATAAATTTTTAAAATTTAAAAGCTGTTGTTCAGAAGGATTCGTCAAACGTACTGTAGCTGCAAGTTTACGTGGTGGTGGCCTTCTCGGACGATTCGAAGGTCTTGGTGTTGGTCGGATGACGTTCTTTTTCGTGCAGGTGTTACAGGCAAGCTGGCAGTTGTCAACCATCCAATCCGCATTGGTCTGAAACTCAACCTTTTTTGTTGTTAGAAAAATTCTGAATATCAGTAAGGTTCTTATTAAAGGAGACTCCAAGAATTCATACTGCACCAAAATATTTCCAAAATTATGTAGTCTCGTACTTTAAAGGCGCATATTTCAAAACTAAAAATGCTAGAAACATTTTGTTAACTAACAAAAGGTATAAATTTTTGAGATCTACATTTTTGTAGTTTTTACCATTTTGATAATTACTGTAGTTTTTGAGATACGAGCGCTCAAAGATTTTGAATTTTACCAATTCAATAGGGACTCCGATTAAAATTTTTCACTGCATTAGGATATTTCCAATTTTGTGTAGTTTTCTGATATTAATACAAAAAATTGAGAATCCTAAGTCCTCGAAAAACGTAGTCAAAAATATATAAAAAACTGAGAAGAGGGACGAGGATTTGAGATTCCGCGCAAAGAGAAACCTAGGCCACGGCTGAGGGTTACCTTCTTTATTACGAGACTATTTTCTGGATTTATACATTTGCCGAATTTTCAAAAACCGTAAAAAACCACTCTCCGGGGCTTTGAAGAAAACCAGCCAGCCACCATGGCCTAGGTTTTTCACCGCGCGGGAATTCAAATCCTCTTCTCTCTTCGCAACCTTTATTAGCGAAAGCTTCGCTTTCAACGCGGTTTTTCAAAAGATTTCCGATATTTAAAAAATTCCGTGATAATACTAGGAGGATACAAAAAAGACCGTCTGGTGTAGATGGACCCACGACGCTATTCATTATTTTAACCCCAAACTACAGTACCCCACCGATTCCTACCTTGCATTCTCCTACGGACGCCCAAAATCTGCACCACTCGTGATGATCACAACATCCATTTTTCAAGCAATGAAACCGTGAAGTTACAGGATTATCATCGTCAGCTTCTGAAAGTCCCCAACATCTTCAAACGTCTTCAGAATCTCTCATCGTGACTCACCACAACCCGATGGCATCCATAATAATAGAAGAAAGCTGCATACCGTCGTCGCCAGCAACGGTTTTGTCCACCACCACATTCCTCTGAATATCTTTAGTCTAATTGTGCCGATTCACACCTATTATTCAAATTGCGAGTAAGAGGGAGGGCAAGGCGTCAATTGGTTTCGAATTCAATGTCAATGGGTTACAGGCGGAAAAGGAGGAAAAAGACAAAAAAAAGGAAGAAAAAAACTTTGGAAGACGATCAAAAATCGGCTAAAAGGAAAAAGAACGAAGAAAAAGGAACGGCAGATGAGTCAGAAAGGTAGAAGTATTCTGAATATTTACAAATAGGAAAAGAAAGCAAAAAGGAAGCATCTGATGAAGCAGTGAAAAGATCAGTCACAAGTCAGTGTCCGGTGATGTCCCTATTCTAACACAATTCGTGTCTCAAATGAACCGTGAACCCCCAACCGATTGCGCATTGTCTTGAACTCCTTTCTGTCTGAAAGCGAGAATAGGAAGTCGTCTTGTAAAGACGGCAACCGTTTCCGACAATTGAATCGGTGTCGCATTCTACTTTTATCATCAAGTGTCGTTTGGCAACATTTCAAGAGGTGTCTCTCCTCCTGCAGACGATGCCGTCAAATTTCGTTTTCCAGAAGACGTGCAGATCAAAGCACATCGAAGAAAAAAAGTGAAGAATGAAATGAATAAACCAAAGATTGCATTTAAGTTTCTGGGAGGTTTTGGGTTTATTTTAATTGTGTTTGATTGCTGCTGGGTGGTTCTAGGAGTTGTAATTGAAAGGGTAAAGGATACATTTATGGCTAGGGTTACAACTGATATCAGAGAAAAAGTATAATAGTAAAGGTGGGTTAAAAAACGGCCAAAGAATGATTTTGGCCGTTATATGGTGGTCATGGTTTTACAAAAAAATCGAGATGTGTTTCATACAGGGTGGCGCATACCGTAAACACTCTAATAGAACGGAACTCAAACTTTGAGCCCGTATATTTCATTTTCTGTGAATGATATCAAAAAGTGATCAACTGACAAAGTATTTATGATAATATCAGTAACATTTCACTAGTTAACCACTTTTTGATATCTTTTAAAGATACCGAGATATATGGGCTCGAAGCTGATGGTTCGGGGGACTGTATTTTGGTTTTACGGTAATTACTAAAGTTTGTACTAACTTAAAATTTGAGTAAAGCGTTGTACTGGACTCAAATTTGGCATGGAAAAATTTAAGCATACCATCCCCTAAACTGGCCAAGTTTCAATTTATTTCATCAACTTTCGGCTGAGTTATCGCTTGTCAATGTTGCTTCACCTTGAAAATCACACGAAACATTACACCGTTCATCTTTAGACAGTCATAACTATACCTTACTTACTATACTTGAGATACCGCTTTGAAAATTTCAGGAACTATGAATCAACCCTAAAATTATATTCCTACCAATTTTGGTGCTTCAAATAAACTTGTGTCTAAATTTATACCCGTTTCTATCACTCCGTGCGCCATCCTGTTTTTTAAGGCAAAATTATTTTTTTCTAATTTCTACATAATTACAAAAAAGCGTCCTAGCTAGAAGTTTGTTTTCCTTACTAATTTTTAGTTCAATTACAGCAAACTAGATTTGAAAAAAAAGATTTTTCAAAAATCAAAATAAGGGTCTTACCAGTAGTTCAAAACCCACTTGAATTCTGAACAACCCAATGTTCCGGTAACCTCTTTAAGTACCATATGGATTCATGAGTAATCCGAACTGTGATCTTTTAGTTATTAGTTTTCAAAAGTTCTGCAGAAGATTTCAACATTCCTTTGCTTCAAAAAACTTACTACTATTTAAAACTAAATACTTGGAATACTTGTGATAATCAGATCATCATCAGAAGTGATCTAAATTGACGCGCGCGCCTGAACTGTTTGCCATGAAAAATTGCCTTTCTCTCTCTTCCTTCCCAATCTCATTCTCTCTCGACAAATTGGTCACGGTCAATAATCCGTCAAAAAGAGAGAGAAAAAACCTAATCAGGAAACCACAAAACTACTGTTTGCCGAGGGTTTCTGCTGCTGATGATGTCGTTGACAATACGAAGAAGAAACGGACATGAAAGGACACGGAAGAGAGTATAGTGTAATAGGGTTTCTTGGTGAAAAATGAACGCAAACAAAAGGAAAGGAAATACTGACATTTATAAAAGAGAGTGATTCTCGAAAATCTTCAATTTGGAAGCGATAAAAAAGCTGACCACGAGAGAAGGAAGTTAGTTGGAATTGATACAAGGAAACAGAAAATTCTAGTTATATTCTGAAGGATGATTGTATCTGGAACTGAAAAAAATCAGAATCGAAATCAGCGGCATCTTTTTGAAATTCGTTTTTCATGGAATCCGAAAATTCTAAATTTCCAAGTTTTCTGGATTTCACGAAACTACCGTATGTGTTTTAACAAGCCTCACTTCAAGATTGATTCTTTCGTTTTCCGCATGGATGTTTGGAACGGAATTCCGAATTCCTCGACCAGTTTCGGAATAGAATCCGAAATTCCGAATTTTTAGAAATCCGAGACTCCGAAAATCTCAAAAAAAAAAAAAGAAATTCGAGATTCCGAAAATCTCAAAATCTGAATATCTTGGAATTCCGAAATTTGAAATTATTTAAAAATCGGAAAATTCCACGATTCCGAAAATCTGGAAATTTTCGAATCAGGATACTCCGAAATTCCGAAGTTCCGAAATTTCTAAAACCGGCAATTTCGACATTTCGAAAAATTCTGAAAAACATTCCGAACATCGCTGGTTTTCCACAAAAGATGTAAAAAGTTATCTGCTTACAAAAATCAGTTGAGCGTTTTCACCTACAGTAATCCAGATACCGCAAACACGCTAATAGAATACAGCATTCTACTTGCACTTTGAGCTCAATTATCTCAATTCCTATGCAAGTTATCAAAAAACCGTCAACTAATAAAATGTTTCTGATTTTATGATGAACAATTTATCAGTTGACAACTTTTTGATATCTCTTCTGGAAATTGAGATAATTGAGCTCAAAATTAAGGGACCCTTCTATTAGAGTGATTACGGGCAGTTACAGTAACCCAGGTAATTTCAATTAAAGTTATATCAAAAAAAATACGGTAACATATAAAAATTTTGAAATCTCAATACTGATTAAAACTTTCAGAATAGCTTATGAAATTCTGTTATTTTGTCAATGATGATCCCAAGAATTACATTTCTCTTCTTCGCAAAATTCTGGAAAACAGATGAGAACTAAGAGAAAGTATTGAAATTGGATAGTTTTCTTGAAAAACACTCAATGATTGTTGTTTTACAGTGCATGGAGAATGAAAAAAGTGTAGAAGAACTTGAAAAAAGGGGGTGGCGTTCCTGTCGGCAGAAGTACTCGGGAACCTATCTTTTTCAGATGCTTCGCTTCCACGTCACACTCCTTCAATCAACACATCGAGGAAAAAGAAACAAAGTTGTAAAAAGGGAAAACCGATTACTCTCTTTCTCGCACTAACTTCCAATCACATCAATTATCACTTGTTAGCCACCGAAGCTTGATTTGACGAATAGGTGAAACCGAAAAGAGAGAGAATGTTACTGATCTGATAGCGAACGAATTCTTTAGATAAACAGATTTTTAGAAATTCTAGAGAAACAGAAAATCTACAAAACAAAAATTTGCAAAAAAAAATAAAGAGAGGAAGTCTGAGGAATAAGTGAAAAAGCACTTGAAATTCTGACATTAAATAGGAGGGAAAAGGTGTGAATACACGATAGACTGTGGTTGGTTTCGTTGGTGTGGACACTTGGAAACCTGTAATAGAAGAGCTCTCTAAAGTTTGAGCCGATTTATCTCGGTTTCTGTGAAAGATATCAAAAAGTTGTCAACTGATAAATTGTTCAACAGAAATTCAGAAGTGTTATATCGGTTGACATATTATCTTTCACAGGAACCGAGATAAATTAGCTCAAAGTTGACAGCGTGGGGGAAGGCTCTTCTACTACAGGCAAGGCATGTTCGGAATGACTTTTTCGGAATATTTCGGAATGTCGTAAATTCCGATTTTAAAAATTTCGGAGTTTAGGAATTTCGAAATATTCCGATTTGGAAATTTTCGGATTTTGGGACCCTCAAAATTTTCTGATTTTCGAAAATTCGGAATTTCGGAACTTCAAAATATCCTGATCTTGAAAATTTTGGAAATTAGGAATTTGCGAAATTTTTTAAAATTCAAATTTTGAAGTAGAAATTCCATTTTTCGATCACAAAACAGCCAGAAAATAAGTGATAAATTGACAAAAAAAATCCGTAGAACACAAAAAATCAGGTAATTCTTCTAAAAAATTGGGTAACAAGCTAATTTTCAGCAACATATCGTAGTCCAAAAATCTCTAATCCTGAAAAAAAGCTTCGAAAAAATTCCGAAAATACGCTTCGGAGTTTTCGGAATTTTCGGAATTCCGAATTCCGTTCTGAACATCCCCGGCTTAAACTTGACAGTGTGAGGAAGGGCTCTTCTATTACAGGTTTTACGCTATATAACCTTTTAAAAACTGAAAACTGTGTCACAGTTTCAGTCAGGAATATAACTACAACATTCTGTGATAAAGCTAGGATTGCCGTACAAACAGTCGGATCAAAGGGAAAGTTGTTTGGCATCGTTATCTGGATGATGAGACTTTCTTAACGATCATCTGGTCAGCTGAGGTTTCTGGGAAAGCAACACCTTCTGTTTTATTCTCCAGAATCCAAAACTGTAACCCAAAGCTTTTTCTTTCTCTTTCCTTCAAGGTGAAGGCTTCAACACCCAATGTTCTCTGTTCCACACGGTAAGAAATTGGTTTTCTCGATTTCTTGTTAAATGGAAACATATTTCGAGAACAAGACGGCAAATTAGGAAGAAGGAGAAGCGCCGCACATTTCGATTACTTTTTCAAAGTCTTTTTTGTGTAAAAACCAAGAAAAAAACGGCAGATATCTTGAATGGACGGAGAAGAAGCAGCAGTTGACTACGGGGCGTAAGGTCATACTCTTTTTTTTTGTCGTTTTTTTTTGGCATGCCGCAAAAGTGGCAAACGTCAAGAACACTTATTATTACTATGGGTATTAAACACAATTGTTGGGCAAAATGTGTTGAAAGGGGACACCTATTATGAGAAAGTTGGGGGAATGTAAGCTTCTTGGGAACGGCTTAGCTAAATTACGAGAAAAAAGAAGTTGAGGTAAAAGTAGCAATACCGTCAACTCTTTCATAGAAGACCACCCTGAACTTGCACTTTGAGCTGAATTATCTCAATTTCCATAAAAGATAAAAAACTGTCAACTGATAAAATGTTTATCATAATACCATCAACATTTTATCAGTTGACCACTTTTTGATATCTTTCACAGGAAAATAGATATCCAAGCTTAAAGTACAAGTTTAGGTGGAAGGGCCTTCTGTTATACTGTTTACGGCAATTTTATCTCGGAATTGGAAAGAACTGAAAAAAGACAAAAATTTGAAATATTTGGACCCGACCCCTTTTCCTATTTATGTATTGGTTTAGAGTCTTGTGGAAATCACAAAAATCACAGAACAAAACGAGAAAAATACCGCTCCAAGTTAACGGTAAGAGGGACCTTCTATTAGAGGTTTTAAGGTCAACCAAATCTCGAAGGCACTCTTCTACAGCTACATAAATTAAAAATAGTGAGACTTCTGCCGTACATTTATTCTTGAAATGTTATTAAATATCTCTCCAATTATCCAAAGACCTTATCTATGAAAGTTAAGGATACCGTAAAACCTGTAATGGAAGGGACTTTTGACTTTGAGCCAACTTTACTCGTTTCCGGTATAAGATATAGCAAATTTGTCAATTGAAAAAATGTTTCTGATAAAACGATAAACATTTTATCAGTTGACAACTTTTTGATATCTTTCACAAGAACCGAGATAAATTGGCTCAAAGTTAAAGCTAGCTATGCCCTTCTATTACAGGATTTACGATAGTAACACAAACACAACCTTAGAACAGTCGTAGTAGAGAATTATGCAATAAATTACGAAATTGAGGTCTCCAGTCGGTGTATTTTATCAAATTGCTGGCCGCTTTAAAGTGACCATTACCTTTTTCTAACCTCACTTTTTATAAACCCCGCCCATTTTCTCAAAATGACCTCGACACCTTCTATGACTCCTCTGCGTATCCAAACCTTCTTTGTTTCAAAGGAAAAGGACGTCATCAAGATTGAGGTCCTCGTTTTTCAAATAAAAAGTTTCCAGAAGAAACTGAGACTCCCCACATGAGTTTTACTTTGTGTTCGGTCTTCTCCTGGACAGATGGACCCGCGCAAAACGTGTTTTTTGTGTCTATTAATTAGCAATAAAGTTTTTGAACGGTAATACGGTAATTTGTTTGGCTGATTGGACGACTTTTTGAGGCAAAAAGCGCTTGGTTTCTTTTTTTTCAGAAAAGAGACAAGAACTGTTACACTAAAAAAGTAGAAACAATGTTGAAGACAAAACCAGTGAGAGTTTATTTGATAAGAAGAGAGACAGGTGATCTTCGAGACGTTTTAGGGTTAAAATGAAACTGACCGGATGAAAAACAAATGAAAGGGAGATAAGAGAAGTGATAAGTGATAGAAAGTGAAGGAAACTTTTTTTTGTAAAACTGTTTTCTTGATAGTCTGGTTCTCGAATGTCTTTATGTAGAAGGGAACTACAGTATTCAGAATATGTTTTATTTGGAAATGTGCCTAATTTAAAACACTGAAACTTTTTTGATCCAAAACCTCCGAAAAACGGTGGCGAGCAGAGACGAAGATTTGAGTTCCCGCGCAGTGAGAAACCTAGGCCACGGCCTCAGGTCGTCTTACTTACATGAAAATTTTTTCAGGTACCGTAAAACCTCTATTAGAAGGGCCGAACATTCTATTGTTCCAAGGTACCTCCGGAGGGCCTATCTGTTACAGGGACCCTTCAATTAGAGGGGGCCATTCTGTTTTTCCGGCTATTTTTACCTAAATTTTTCATCGGAAAATTTATGAAAATCAATCAATTTCACCAAAATTGAGGAATTTTTTATCAGAAAAAGTGTTTCAACAAATCTCTTAAATTGTAGAATTCCCTGAATATTTTTCACTGAAAACGTACGGAAATTGCTCATTTCGAAATATATTTGGAAGGGGCCCTTCTATTACAGGGAGGCTCTTCTATTGTTCCAACCCCTCTCGTGTGGCCCTTCTATTAGAGGGGCCCTTGTATTAAAGAGGCCTTTCTAATACAGGTTTTACGAATTTCGAAGAAACCAGCCACATTGATGTTCATGATTCTTCATTTCTAGCAACATTATCCTATTTAAAAGATTGTAAAGTTTCATTTGGAAAAAAATCCTTTAAAAAAAAAACGAATATAGGATGTGTCTTCTCGGTTCATCGAACCTAAAGACGTATTTCTGGGGTCTGCTGCAAAAAACGTTGGCACGATGCAAATTAGCATGAAAGTACAGGCGTCAAAAGTACAATGTATCCCCCATCTTCTTATTCTTCCTCTTCGACGTTGACGTCGACGCCACACCCCGACGATTCAGATGCAAATTCAGAAGTATCGGATGAACGACGTGGCAGATGGGATGACAAGGTCGCCTGCCTTGCTGCCTGGAAACGGGCGACCAAATGGGCTGGAACACGTGACACCGAGAATTTGTATGTTACAATCGAGATGATGATGATGATTGAGGAATCAATTGCTGAAAGTGTGAAGTTTAAGGGAACGGGGGACTTTGATCATGGGGTTTCTTATTTTCTTTGCTTCAAAATTTCAAAGGAACTTTCCAAGGTTATGCTGCTGAAAATCAAACTTATGAAAAAAGACTGTTTTTGGGGTAGTGACCGTTTCTTTGTTATTGACCATGAAATTATCATGACGTCTCGTCCGATAGGCATCTTCTGGTAGGCGACAGATGGTATCTTTCAGTAAAAAGAGAGCCTCTTTCTTCGTATTTTTCGCCGAATAAAGAAACCGATTGACTCTTGACACCTGAGGTTATCGTGATCTTCAATCGACTACTGGCACCTTTTTTTCAGAGAACGTTTTGACGGCAAAACGAACAGCCTTGAAGATTTTAAAAACGAGGACGAAGGTGGAAGAGAATTCCTCGAATACCTACAATTATGGAGAATAGTTTTGGTACTTTTCTCATTAGAAATGGATTGGGACAAAAACGAAGATTCGAGAAATGTATACGGTGGAGAAGGAATTTAGAAGATGGAAGAGATCTCCTGTGGTTTTTGGTCAACTGGTGGCAGTTTTTAAAAATTTGAAAATGTGCACTAGATTGTGTTTCAAAAATTGGGGAATAAATGGGGAAAATGGGGAATAACAAGACATGGTTTTGATGGCTGAAACTTCAAACTTTTTTTCAAAAATTTCTAGAAAACCTGGAAAAAAGTTTTTAGAAGGACGCTGAAAATCAAACTATTCTATGGGATTATTCTTATTGGAGCATGTCCAATAACTGCAAGTTCGGGGATTTGACATTTTTAAAAATTCAGAAAATTTAAACTTTTTTCCAGACAGCTTTAAAGCTTATTTCTGGTTCGTCGACCACTGAACCAAAATTTCCCAAATTTCTCGAAAATTTGGGAGTTAAAAAACTCTGAAATGGGACTTCCTCGATTCTCGAATTTCAATTCCGAATTGTTTGAATTCTGAAAATCGGAAAATTCTGAAAAAATTAAAATATCAGATACTCAGGACTTAGGAAACATGGAAATTTGATGACTCGGGAATTTATAAACTCAGAAATTCGGAAATTTAAATTCTCTTTAAATCAGAAATATTGAAATACTGAAATCCAGAAAAAAATTGCGAAATTTAAAACTCAAAACTTAGGACCTCAAATTTTTCAACTTCTCAATGTCTGAATCTGGATTTTCTGAATTTTCAAATTTTCAAATTTCTAACTTTCAATTTCCTAACTTTTCGAAATTAAAATATTCCTGGATTTCCGTATTTCTAACTTTCTGAATTCTCTAAATTCAGAATTATTTAATTTTGAATTCCGTGGTTTCCGAATTTCATAATCTCCGAATCTAGATTCTCCGAATTTTCGAATTTACAAATATCTAATCTTTCCAATTCCTATATTTCCGAAATTCCAACGTTTCTGAATTTTAGAAACTCAGAACTTCTAATTTTGAATGCCGAGATTTCCAAATTTCTGAATATTCGAATCAAAATTTTTAGCAAGTTTTCAATCCGGTATCCCGAAAAATTATTAAAATATTTCCTGAATAAGACTGAAAAAACCGTTCTATAAAATTTCGGGTGTTGTATTACAGTTGGTTCTTATTTGTACATGATTTAAACCAATTCTTCAGAAATAGCACATGACTGAAACTCCACGCTTTCAACACGTTGCTTCTCCATTCAGTTCGTAATCTGTTTATCACCGAAATTCTTTTTCTCTCAAATCGAATGATTTTTGTTTACAAAGAGTTCAATTGGTTTAAAGACTTCAAAGTGTGTTCAGAGAGCACCCGATTTCTTATCGGAGAGCAGTTGAAGTAACCTACAGAATATTCTATCACTCACGTGTTTTCTCCGTTCTCTGACCTACCGTTTCCAGTTTACTTTATAAGAGAAAAAGCCTGTGAAGTAAGCGAAACTATCTTCTTCATTTTTTTCTGCCGCCTGCGAATGCTCCTCCGATTTATCCGAGTAAGTTGTGAAGTATGATGTTCTTCATTCTGTTTGTTACACCGTTAATACAGATTATTAACGGATTAGATGTGAAGTCACTGGTTGTTGGCTCCACTGCGTGCAATTTTTTTCATTATCATTGAGAAGGCTAATAGTGTAGTATGAACTGTAAATCGGATGGCAAAAAGTTTCATTTGTCATAGAATTTAGAATTTAACACTTTTTGAGTTTTGCTCTTTTGTAGAAATACTGATGTCGTTGCTAGAATATTTTAGAAGACTTAAAGTAAGTGGGGCATTTACTTTGAAACCTGTATTAAAAGAGCCCCTCTAATAATAGGGCTCTCCGAGATGGGCTTGGAAAGGGCTGGATTATTTTCTCTAATAGAAGCTCAGCCAATCTATAAATTTTGAGCCTAATTATCTTGGTTCCTGTAAAAAGTATCAAAAATCTGTCAATTGATAAAATGTTTTTCATAATATCAACTATATTTTATCAGTTGACTAAATTTTGATATCTCTCATAGGAAACGAGATAATTGAGCTTAAAGTGCACGTATAGAGTAAGCCAGGGATGTTAGGAACGGGATTCTCAGTTCCGAAAACTTCGAAAATTCTATCGAAATCTTTCTATCAATTTTCACCAGTTTTCGGCATTTTTGTGATGGGAAAAATGAAATTTCTTCAAAATTGAATTTTAAAATTCCGAAATTCCGAAAATTTAAAAATCGGAATATTCCGGAATTCCGAAATTCCGAAAATTAAAAAATCGAAATTTTCGAGATTTCTATAAATTCCGAAAAAGTCATTCCGAAAATTCCCGGGATGGGCTTCTATTAGAGAAAATACGGCATTTTCACTACGAAATTCTTGCGAATTTTTTTGAATTGCAACTTCCCATCCCATAGTCTGCTCTGCAATCTTTGAACTAAAGAGTTTAGGCTACAGTCATCTCAAAATATTGAACCTATTGAAGTTGCCAATTCCTATCATAATAATGCCTTTGGTCTGATTAATTTAGAGATTAGGTTCACTTTTTCAAATTTATACCGTCGAGTAAACAACAAAGTGTATTATTTTCATTTGCTGACTTCGCCAGCTTGTCAGTTCCAAGAAAGCTTATATTGTTTTTATGTCAGTTAGTCTGAACATTCCCACCGATAAAAAACTTTTGCCAGCAAGAAAAACATATTTTTCCACTTCTCGATTCTCTTCGACTTTGTCCAGACCGCTGGGCTTTTTCCTTTCGAAAAGTAAACTGTTTGCCACCAGTACATTTTCTCCTTCTCAGTTTCTCTTTCTCAATATACCATAACACACAATTCAAAGAACTGACATAGTGTACTCGTCGGCTTTTTGGCTCCTCAACGGATTAACACAACAAAAGAAGCTTGGCGTCTCTTCTTTTCACTCCGCCCCCTTATCAATTTCATTTCGGGTGGTGATGTCTCCAACTTTCTTCAATTTTTTCAACACAAATGTTTCAGTACACTTCCGATTCTTTTTTCTTTAGTGATAAGCAACATAAAATGCCTCCTTTTTTTATTACGAGCAGTCTGCACCCAATTATCAATCCGAAATCATTTTAGAAAATCATGACTGCAAAAGAAGATACTCTACCGGAAAGATTGCGATTCCATGGAGTTCACACGAATATTCTATGGAGGAACCTCATTTCTGAATTTTTCGGAACATTCCTATTGTGTGTAAGTTCTCAAATGTTCGGATTCATGAAAAACAGAGTCTTTTAGTTTATTGGTCTCTCGATTGTCTTCCAATTCCATGCCGGAGGTGGAAAGACGACAGAGTGGATTGGAGTGAATATTGGATGGGGATTTGCAATTATGTTTGCAGTTATGGCAACGGCTCGAATGTCAGGTGAGGGTTTAGAATATATTTAGTTTTGCCTAAAGATCACATCAGTTAACTTTTGGTATGGGAACATACCGTAAAACCTGTAATAGAAGAGCCCCTAACTTGTAACTTTGAACTCAAATATCTCGGTTTCTGTGAGGGATTTCAAAAATCTGTCAACTGATAAACATTTACTGATATTATGATAAACATTTTATTTGTTGACCACTTTTCGAAATCTCTTATAGGATCCGAAATAATTGTGCTCAAACTTCCTAGTGAGGGGGGGGGCTTCTATTACAGGTTTTAAGGAATTCCGAAAACTTGTTGAAAAACCTTTTTTTTTTCGAAAACTATCTCTGTTTTTGTGAAATTTATACATTTTCATGACTTTGGAACGAGAATTCACCGTTTTTCGAATAAACATGTTCCGAAAAATTGTTGGAAAAAATGGAAAGCCCCCCCCCCTAATTGAAGGGTTCCTGTTAGGGCACTTCGGTGGTACCTCGGAACAATAGAAGAGCCACAACACGCCAAGTTGTAGCTCAGTTATCTCAATTACTATGCAAGGTATCAAAATGGTGTTAACTAACAAAATACTTCTGATATTATGATTTACAATTTATCAGTTGACAACTTTCCTATATCTTTGACAGGAACCGAGAATAATTAGCTCAAAGTTAAACCTTCTAATTCCAGGCTTCACAGAATGTTAAAAGAGACTAGAGAATCCTTAATTCTTTAACGTCACTCTTAATTTCCTCTATTTTTAAATTTTTTTTTCCCAGGTGGTCATCTGAATCCAGCCGTCTCACTTCTTCTTTGGTCTCTTGGACATCTCAAACTTGCTTGGGTTCCACTGTATGCAATTGCTCAGACAGCTGGAGCCTTCGTTGCTTCTCTTGCTATGTATTCTTATTATTATGGTTAGTTGTTGAATCTAACAAATACGACTTGAATTAATGAACTTTCAGAACAGTTTGACGCTTTCGATGGCGGAAATCGTTCGATTCTCGGTGCCACTGGAACTGCTGGATGCTTTGCCAGTTATCCCTCTCCAAATCTCGGAGTCTGGGGTCCATACATTGATCAATGTGTTGGCACTGGAGTCCTTGCTTATTTCTTATGTGTTGTGATTGATGAGAGAAATCAGATTCCAAAGATTTGGCATCCGATGTTCTTTGGATTTTTGGTGATGATGATTGGAACTGGTTTTGGAATGAATATTGGATATCCAATCAATCCGGCAAGAGATCTTGGACCCCGACTTTTCAGTTATTTCATCTATGGACCTGGAGTCTTCCAGTGAGTTCTTTTTCCATTTTTCATTGATTTTGTACTTTATTTTCAGTTCTCCATATCCTAATTATTGGATTGCTCCTGCTCTTGCCCCATTCGTCGGTGCTCTTGTTGGTGGATGGTTCTATCATCTTTCCCTCGGAATGCACAATCCAGATATTGAAGAAACCGAAGATCATGTTGTTCAAGAATCTCCAAAATCTGCCGAACAACAGAAACTTCTTCAGGCTTAAATTTATGTACATTTTTATTAAAGAAACAGTCTATAGTTATAAATAAAACAATTTTTTTAATTAAAGAATCAATTTGAGCAACACAGCAGAAACCGCAAACATGAATGAGACAGTTGTAGGTGAGCCACCGACCATTTCGGAGAGTTGAATGTTTGGATTGAAGTTAGCCTGGCTAGTGTAATTGATGAATGCGTTGTTGGCAGCCCACACGAAGTTGGAAATCATTTGAACTGAAGGTCCAGCACGATCATATGGAACCATGTGTCCAGCTCCCTTGACAGTCAAAACATCGATAATAATGGTGGCTCCATTTGCATTCTTTCCAGAATATGATTGAACGAATCCAGCGAGTTGTTTGTTGTCAGAGTAATACCATGGAGTACGTTCTGATTTAGTCTGGGAAATTGATTGTTAAAACATACAAATAACAGGAGGTAACCTACATTGAGACCATTTTCAGCAGCAACTTGAGCAATGTGCTTGGCATCTCCCAAATAGTTACAAACAGTATCGACATCTCCGTTGTAGATCAAGAAACGGAAGTTGGTTTTAAGATTTGTGATAGTCCTATTGAAGAACTGATTGGTAGTGTCATATGTGAGGGTATAGTTCTGGTAAATGGAGTCTCTACAGTCTTCCCATCCATTCTTCTGATCCTTCCATGCTTGTGGAATATTCAACGCGTTTTGGACTTTGTCGCTATTCAAATATTTTCCAACGGCGTCTTCGTTCCAGCAGAAATAGCCGAATTGATTGTCATTGGAGAATCGGTTTACGAGAGTCTGAAATAAAAGTTATCCACAAGAATTCATATATCCACAACTAACAGCAGTGTTCTGTGCCAAGTTGGAAGTTCCCTTGAAGCTTCCGAGTTGTTGGTACTGCTTATGGATGGCAGAAACTCCAGCCAATGCACTTCTCTTCACTCTCTTCCCGGAGGCAGATGGTGGTGGTGCTTGGAAAACAGACTTATCGTAGCACTCTTGATAGAAATTGTATTGATCGAATCTGGAACATGAGATGAGTTACCAGATTTTCTTGGAAACTACTCACCCTTCGGTGTTGTCTGCGTTTTGAGAGATAAGTGGTTGAATCAAATTTCCGCAATGTGAACCATCTCCGACGTAATCGATCTTATTTGTGGTATTTGTGTATTTCGAGAAGTCAAAGTTATCCATATCGCCGTTGTTTGCACAATCGTTTTTGATTTTCTGCCAGTCCCTGTAAACAAATTTATGTGATTCGTCTGAAATTACCAGTTTATCTTACTGAACAGAAACACGTCCATGGTAGGCACTCCACAAAGCAAGTGCATTCAGGAGACCTTTTACATTCATGAATCCGTTTCCGATTGCAGATCCCTAAACCCAAAATCAATATACCGTACAAACTGTATTAGAAGGGCTGACCCTTCTATTGTTCCAAGGTACCTCCGGAGGGCCCTTCAATTAGAGGTGGCCCTTCTATTTTTCCGGCAATTTTCTTCCGAAATTTAGCATCAAAAAATTCTACGAAGTTTTGTTCAAAATTCATGAAAATCTGCCATTTCCACCAAAATTTAGCAAGTTTTACATCGAAAAATAGAATTTCAACAAACTTCGATAAAATTATGGAGTTCCCGCAATATTTTCCACTGAAAAAATACGGATATTTTCTGATTTCAGAACACATTTTGAAAGGGTGTCCTTTTTCACAGGGGGCCCTTCTATTACAGGGGTCCTTCTATTTTTCCGATCTCCTCTCGGAGTGCCCTTCTATTAGAGGGACCCTTATATTAAAGTGGCCCTTCTGATACAGATTTTAGAAACTTGAATGATCTTCAAACCTGGAAGTTTGTGTTAGGGAAAGACCCATTGTTGATTCCCTGGACAATGAGATCAGTGAGCATTGGAATGTAAATTCCAGCATATGACTCTCCGGAAAGATAGAATGTCCGGTTGGCGTATTTTGGTTGAGCTCTGAAACAAACATAATCTAATTATAAATTCCAAAAAAAAAACAAGAATCAATTACACTTTGAAAAAGTTGGTGAGAGCAAGCAAATTCTGGCCAGCCGATTGGTCATCGTTGGCTTGGAAGTATCCGGGAGTGGTTGTGTCGTATGAGTATCCAACACCGATTGGCGATTCCAAATAGAGCACATTAGCTTTCTGTAAATTTAGCAGATGTTCATTCCAGACATTGATTCAAAAATACTAACCGCGTTCCATGCGTAGGGATTCTCATAAAGTGTTTCTCCGTCAAAGTTCACATAGAATGGTCCAAGTTCTTCAAAGAGACCTCCCAGAGAGGAGCAACCGGGTCCTCCGTTGAACCATACCAATAATGGATCAGTGTCTGGATTGGAACGAGATTCGGTTAACCTGAAAACCCCCGTTTTTTAAAACAATTTTTTGCTTCGATATTAAAAAGCATACAGCACCGTTATCAGCAAGTTTCTGACTCGATTTTGCGAGAATTACGTAAGAATTATGGCTGAATTAGGTGACTACCACAATTTTGCTGAGGTGGAAAAAGTGGAAAGAAAACGGGAGAGAAAGCTATTAGGATGACAGAAGTTTGATGACATTGAATCAGAAAAACGATGATAAATTTTGGAAATTTATGTCAGAACGTGATGACTAGGCAGGGATAAAGTTCATTAGGAGTCATGATTGAAGATGTTTTTGGGTTACTGTAATTAATGTTTGAAACAGAGATGTCCGGTATGAATTTTTTGAGAAACGGATTCCAGAATCTGGAATCCGGAATGAAATAATTTTCTCGGAATCTGAAATCCGGAATCCGGACAAACAAAAATTTCACGGAATCCGAAATCCGGAATCCGGAATGAAACTAATTTTCCGGAAATCTGAATGAAAAAAAGCCCGAAATCCGGAATACGGAATACGGAATCCGGAATTTTGAGTCCTCCGAATCGACAGAAAAGTTCTAAAAATACATATCTTGCTATATTGTTGCATTTTCAGTCGCGGAATGTTTAAAATTTGGAATAAAAAATTTCTCGGAATTCGGACAAATGAAAATTTTCAGGAATCCGGAATGCGAAATCCGGATAAAAACATTTTCACGGAATCTGGAATCCGGAATCCGGAATCTGGACATCTCTGGTTTGAAGCATTCTTAAACCGGCCCCTGTTCTAGTTTCTTTGAGGACCAATACTTTTGGATCAACTAAATTGGATAAGATAGAACTTGGCAAGTACTACAAAATTATACTATTTTGAAAACTTTATCTTGCCTATGAACAAACTTGTAATCCGTAAAGCAACTGAATTGGGACCCGGCCTTACCGGTTTCATACTCAAAATCATACTCAAACTAAGGCCAGAAAACAACATTTTAAACTTTTCAACTCACATATAATGCATCTTCCATGTTCCGTTAGCATTCGCATCCACATATCCAGAATAAGATTTGAAATTTGCCTTGAACAAAAGTCCTGGCAAATCCTTGATCAAATCATTTTCCTGTTGACAGAATACTGTAGCCAACAGACAAGCGACACCAAGCAGAGAACGAAACATTCTGAAAGTGATCACTAAAAAGCGCTAAGAAAATAGACTGTTATAAAACATGCAATAAAAGTGCGGTGAGCTCTGAAGAAAAATGGGTATGCATTTAGACACTTTTATTTGATAAGAATACATCAAATTTCTTATCAATCAACTCCTTTTGTGGCCGCCATTTTTATAGTTTTTTTGTTTCCAATGGTGCACTGGTAACAAAGTTACAATAGTAAAAAAAAAGTCGTTAAGTAACGAAATGCTTTCAATTTTTGGTGCCAAAATGTTTCTGAATGTTACATGCACATTAGGAGAATGTACTTTGAAACTAGACAAGAATTCAATCTATTTACATTTGATTCTGTGGGAATTCATGCTGTAAACCTGTATTAGAAGGGCTGCCCTTCTATTGTTCCAATCTAGTTCAGGAGGCAAACACTCACTTGAAAGAAGATCTTTTGCTAGAGTCTGCTAGAATTGTCTCATTTGCTCGAAATTTTGTCTCGTTTGTTATACTTCTTGTCGACCAGAATTTTTGCCACACGGTCGAACCTGACGAACCCGACGAAAAAACTTGACGAAAAATCTTGACGGACAAATGTGACGGTCGAACCTCACACCACGGACATACGGACGAACCTCACGGACAAACCTCACGGACAAGCCCAACGGACGAATCTGACGGACGAATCTCGCGGACGAACCTCACGGACAAACCTCACGGACCGACGATCTTGACGAATCTGACAAACCTGGCGAATTGATGAACACAGGACATTGGTACTTTAATTGGTAGTTTTTCACGGTCTTCTTAGGCGGCAAATTTCAAAATTAACTTTTCGGTTAAATGGACGGACAAAAACATTTTACGGACATCGGACACAGGACACCCGACGGAAAAAGTTTTCGACAACAGGCACGGAGAGCCAAAAATGGCCGGATTCAGAAGACGTCACTAAGAAGGCTCATCAAGAAGACTCGAAACAACTAGGACATATCCCATTGCCACCTACCGCTCTTTTTTAACGGCGATAGACGACAGTATCAAAGCCGAAGAGAGCAAACGAATAAAAAAGAAAAAAAGAAAAAAAAAAGAGAATATAGTTCACTAAGGTTCCCAATTCATCCTTGTATCGTGGCGTTCCTGTTTGGATCAGTTTATGATTGACGATGCCTTAAAAATTTCAAATTGGGATTCAAAATGTTTTTCTTCAAAATTTATGAAAACACCAGCAAACTGGTGCGTCTTCGGCGCGATTCAATCTATTTTAAAAAAAATGGTTCGTCGCTTCGTTTCTCAATTATTCTAAAAGGGTCACGTAGATCTATATTTATTTTCATGCTTTTCAAAAGGTGACAGTCTGACATCGGGACGGACAGACGCCTCTAGCGTTTTATTAATAAGGAAGATTACAGAAATCATTCGAAGAAAATTTTCACTTGAATCAAGTTGTTCTCAATTTTAAAAGTTGAAACTAACCATAATTGCAGGTAATTTCGTTTTTGAATGCATTTGAGTCCGGAAACTGTAGTCATCGGAGACTTCGTAGACTTCGTAGACTTCTGGAAATTGATTGTTGCAATATTCGTCGCAAAACTAGTTGTTTAATTCTGAGAACTCGGAATCCTGTTTTTCAGAATGGCATTCGGAAGAGTTTTCAAAATTGATGTTTATTGATGTCTCAGAATGATGTGACAATATTTTTGCAAATTTTCACAGCTAGCTTCAAATTTTTGAAAAAAAAATGTCAGGATTCTTTGAAGTAACCAAAACTTTCGAGCAAAATTCAGCGAAACTTGAAACTAACCTAAATTGCAGCCAATCCCGTTATTGAAATCGGTCGAGTCCAGGAATTCGTAGGTATCGCAGCCATCGTAGACCTCGTAGAATTCTGGAACATGATCGCTATAAATTTGACGTCTAGAATTCTTAAAATATTCAGATTTCCTACTTTCTAAATGTTGAAAATTCAACTTTTTTATGGGAAAATTATCATGATTTTCCTTTTTGCCGAAATTTCAAAAATTCAAAACTGACCTTATTTGCAGTGCCTTCCGTTATTGAAACCTGTGCGTCCGGGAAGCATCGTAGACATCGTAGACTTCGTAGTTTCCTGAACCTGAAAGTTTTGCAAATTTCATACTAATTTTTCTTTTCAAACTAGAACCTCGTGATTTTTGCCCTCATTTTTATTGAGGTGTTCACGGGAATTGTTCTAAAGCTCATTTATTTTTCAAAACTTTGTTCACGTAAAATGATGAGAACGAAATTTTTAAAAAATCTAGAATCAAACTTCCCGGATTCACCGAGATTCTCATGATGAGTTTTTTCGGAAAGGAACGTTTTTTTTTTTGAAATCTTGAAATTAATTTTTTTTGATTTTACCCAAAATTTTGTGAAAACATAAAACTAACCTTTATTTCATTACATCATGAAAACCTTTGAATCCGGCAAGTCGCAGACCTCGCAGACCTCGTGGACCTCGTAGATTGTAGACCTCGCAGACTTCGAAGTTTCCTGAACATGAACTTTGCAAATTTGGTACTAATTTTTGTGTTGAAATAGCTTTCTAATAGTTCTTCTGCTCTCATTATTAGCATCGTAGACATCGCAGACTTCTGGAACATGATCGTTACTAATTTTCGATACTAATTTTTCCCATTATACTAGTTCTCAGAATTCTTTGCCAAAACTGAGAATTCCTATTTTTTAATAAATTTTGTCATTGAAAATTGTCAGTATTTTCCTTTTTGCAACCAAAACCTTGTCCGAAATTTCAAAAGTTCGAAACTGACCTTATCCGCAGCCCTTTTCGTTATTGAAAATGCGAGCCCGGGAGACATCGTAGACGTCGTAGAAATCGTAGAGATTGTAGACATCGGAGACCTGGAATTTGGAAGTTGCGAATGTGATAATGATGTTTTTCTCAAATTTAAAACTGACCTTTTTTGCAGTGAACATCGTTATTGAAAACTGGCGAGTCCAGGAGACATCGTAGACATCGTAGACGTCGCAGACCTCGTAGAGATTGTAGACATCGTAGACTTCGTAGCCTCCTGAACTTGAACGTTGCAAATCTACTGAATATTCAGTACTGAAGTTTCTGTTAGATTTTGAAGATTCTAAAAAGTTTTTCTGCCCTCATTATTGAAGTGGTCACGGAAGTTTATTGAAGGTTACGTAAAAATTAAATTCGTGTTTCCTCTAATAGAATCCCAAAGAAGTAGTTAACTTTGAGCTCAATTATCTCGATTCCTGTAGAATATATCAAAAAACTGTCAACTGGAAAAAACTTGATAATATTACGATGAATATTTTATTAGTTGACAGATTTTTTATATTTTTTACCGAAATCGAGAAAATTGAGCTCAAAGCTAACGAATGGGCAAGAGGAAATACGGTAAATTTCGTTGATTCGAAAGTAATTAATCTAACTAAAAATTGAAGAGACCAGAAGGTAACAAACAAAATAATCTGAATCTGAACAATTTTTTGTCTAATTTTCAGGATGACTATAGTACGAAACAACCGTAGATCTCCATTTTTGATTTGAAGTTACAATAAACTTTTCTCCCCAATGCTCCTTTTTTTCAAATTCATCTCTGCAGTTTAATTTAGAACAATGAATTTCAAATCTTTATTTAAAAGAAGAATGTCTTCTGTACAATTTGTTTGATGAAAAAAGTAAAGACCGTAGCTGTTATATGCACATAGTGGATGGTTGGATACACGAGAAACTGTAAAGAATGAGAGGCAAAAAGTTAAAGCGGGGGATTTAGAAGATGGCGGTACAGAACTGTGGCACCGTTGGTTTTGGTGGAAGAGTTGTTGAGCTGGTGGAAGCTGGAGTTGTGGATGATGGCTGTTGTTGTTGTTGCTGTTGTTCTCCTCCGAAGAGAGCAGAAAGGAAATCAGATCCTCCGAACAATCCACGAACTTGCTGAAAATAAATTTGGTAATGATGTAGACCTTTTTGAATCCCTTACAGTTTGCATCTGAGCCTGAACGGCGTTCTGGTAAGCGGTTTGTTGAGTGTCGAAAGTCTGGAGTTCAGAAACTTCGTCAGATGTGAGATCACGAGCGAATTGACCGCCAACGTAGACTTTGTTGTTCTGAAAAGAGGATTATAGGATGAGGAGCGGTTGTTTGGCAAATAAGAAGGTAACAACTACAGTAACCCATCTCAAACAATTTCAAAAATAATCTTACTTGAACCATACATCCATCGAAGTAGTATTGAGTTGTCTCCTCAGCAGTACAGAAGGATGGTTTTTCTGGGGCTTTTGGGATAGATCCGTCATCTGGGGTTCCTTGGCTGCTGACGTCGTTGCTTTGTTGTTGTTGTTGTTGGTTTCTTCCGTGGGACATCAAACGGTTGCGGAGGTTCTCACGACGTTGGGCGAGGATCTCGCGGAGTTGCTGGAAGAGGAAAAAAATAGAAAAAAGAAGAGTGAAAAAGTTATGTTGAGCAGATTGAATCTAACGTTCAGCCTGTAAAAGAAGAGCCAAACACTGTCAGCTTTGAAATCATATATCTCATTTCCTGTGAAAGATATCAAAAAATTGTCAACTGATAAAATATTTGTGATATTATGATTAAAATTTTGTCAGTTTACAAATTTTTGATATCTCTTACAGGAAATGAGATACAGTATCGGTGAAAAAGATATACAAAACGTCCTTTTCAGTGGATTTTGACCATTTTCAGGGCTCCGGATCTCGGCTGTCGAGTGTCCGGAGCACTTTGAAAATCAGGAGGGTATAAAACTTACCTAGATTGAAAACTTTGAATTTTTAAAATTTCTAAAAAATTCCTAGTTTTCCAGCTATTTGCCGTTTTCTGGGAGACATCTGATTTGGCCCTTGAAAAAACAGCTGCCTTTCAAAATTAGGCAAATAACTGAAAACTCGGAATTTTCAAGATATTCTGTGAATCCAAATTTTTCTAGGTCTGTTTTAAAGCCTTGAAAAGTTTCAAAAGGATCGGACATTTGACAGCCGGGTTCCATATTCCTAAATATGGTCCAATTCAACTGAAATACGTTTTCGTTTTTTTGGTACTCTATCTCATTTCTTGTAAAAGATATCAAAAAGTTGTCAACTAATAAAACACTTGTCACATTATGATTAACATTTTGTTAGTTGACAGATTTTTTATATCTGGTATAGGAACCGAGATAATTGAGATCTGCGTGCACATATAAATACCGTAAACTCACAGCTTTGTATTGTTCAACTTCAGTCTGGTAGGTGGCCAATTCGCTTTGCTCCGATGAAGTCAAATTACGAAGACGAATTCCATTGGCATAGAGGACGTTTCCAGTGACAACGCATCCAGTGGATCCACCGGCTCCAGACACCGAGATGGTGCCGATTGAGAGCTGACGCTTCTCGCGTGGAAAAGCAAAAGCAACGGCACAGAGAGTGGCGAATACGACGAGTTTCATTCTGAAACAAGAAGGATCATGGGTACGGTATTTGGAAGAAAAAAAAGAAAAAGAATGAGAAGGATCTGTTGGACGAAAATGTAAATGGAAAGAGAGTGAAAGGAAAGCGACCAGAAAGCAAAGGTAAATTGGAATGCGAAACGAACACATATCCAGCTGACACGGTCTATTTATGGATGGGACAGCAACAGTAATCGACAGACGGATACACACGACGAAGCGTGAAGTGCACCTCTGATCCGGGTTAATCCAGGCAACAAGAAAATTGTGGAGAAGAAGAAGACTATACCAGAATCCGGCGTCGCGCAGTTCCCCCTGTGACCACTTTTATAAACGAAGAGATGCGAGACGCAGAGAGGAAGAAATCAAGTAAGGCGGGGCTAAATAAACCGAGTGGGAGAGAGAAAAAGAGAGAGAGATGATCCGATGGAAACGTCTGGAAACAGAGGAAAAATTTTGGAAGGTGAAAAAACATGAGTCACGGTGGAGTGAACTTTGCTGAAAATGAAAAACAACAACACAGTATGACAGGTTCTACTTCAAAAAAAAATTTAAAAAGAAAAACTATGATTTCATACACCTCCTCTTATATAAAAGGAGGTAATTAAGTAGAAATCTTGTCTTGGAGGATACTCTTATGTCCAGTTCTCACCTTCTAGATGCATCCTCATAAATAGACTTGTTTGTCCATTCCTCGACAATCTCAAAAATCATAAAATGACTCATCTTCAGAAGTTTAAAAAATTTTTGTCAACAACAAAATCAGTTAGCAGCTGTTCCTGATATCTTTCTCCTGACATATGAACCTTGTGGCCGAAAGTCAATTTAAAGGCGCATACCTGCCCTGAAGGGGAAAAGCTACGGTTTTTACAAATAACTTCATGCGCCTTTGATACAGTATTTCGGAATTATTATTTACTCCTCAATCAGATTTTTGCTTGTCATGAAAGTAGAAAAAAACTGCCATAAATGGGCCAAAATATATAATTCCGAAGTACTGTATTAAAGGCGCACAAACTTATTTGTAAAACTGCAACTGGACCGGCTATGCTTCTTTGAATACAATTTGAGCCACAGTCAGGGGGCACTTCTAATACAGGTTTACGGTAATACCGTAAAACCTGTAATAGAAGGGTCCCACACTGTCAGGTTTGTGCCAAAATATCTCAATTCCTACGAAAGATATCAAAATTGTGTCAACTGATAAAATGTTTGTGATATTATAATAATCATTTTACTAGTTGACAACTTTTTCGTATCATTCACAGGAACCGAGATAAGTTGACTCAAAGTTAGAGGGCCCTTCTATTACAGGTTTTACGGTAATACTTCAAAATTTTCGCTTTTTCTCATCCTAACTTTTCCATTAAAAAAAAACGATTGAGAAAAACGAAGTGGATTGAGTCAATATTTTGCGAGAAGTCGAGTCGGTTGGCAGTAAGTTAAAATCAAACAAAATATATGTGATCATGAATGTCTCGGGGGGAAGAAAAACGGACGTCGAAATGGAAAGTTTTTGCGCAAGCAAACAGAAAGAGGCCGATCATTTGGGGGAACAATCCATAGGGAAATTGGATACCTTATGAGAAGTAGATCAAGGAGTAATTTGAGGCTACAAGCATCAGAGGTCAACTGGAAATTTTTTGAAGATGGTGGCAGAAGAGCCATAAAACTGTGGGCAAATAATGACGTGGCAAAAAAGAGATAGGAAGAGAACTTTTAAAATAGGATTTCCAATGTTTGTTCAATTGATAAGACAATCAGAGAAAGCTCAGGCTACCGTGAACACTCTAATAGAAGACCACCCAAACCTCCAACTTTGAGCTTTTATATCTCGGTTCCTGTAAGAGGTATAGAAAAGGGGTCAACTGACAAAATGTTTGCCATAATATCATAAATATTTCGTCAGTTGACCACTTTTTGATATCTTTTGTAAAAACTGAGATATACGAGCTTGAAGTTGATGGCTTTGGTGGCCTTCTAGATTAATTACCTATTTCTTTTCAGCCTCTTTTATACTGAATTTTAAAGGAAGTTTGGTTTTTTTTCAGTTTGATCAGCCGTATTTTCAAAAATTTGACAACTTGAAAATAAAATTGCAGTTGTTCAAATAGTTCTACCCAATAATAATATCCTTTATGTCAACCTGTGTTCCTCCTGACACGATACGCCTCTTCGTGGAAGAGACCGCGACGAAAACATGATGACGATGATAAATAAATGAATGCTTATTGATGATAGATAGAGAACAAGATTATCTCTCTGGAGAAGAATACAAAATGGGGAAATAGTTCAATTTGGAGAACAAGGAGCATTGGAACAGAGAAAAGTGCAAACATCGAGGATGACAAAAGACACCTTATTTCAGTTACAAATAGTAACTTGTGTCCCATATGTGCTGGATAAACAATCGGGTCACAAAATTGTGCAAAAAGTATGAATCATTGATAGTTTGGAGTCTGCCAATGATCGGATGTGATCTGGGGTATTGGGGGAACGTATTTCCATAGAAGCCAACCAAACCGTCAACTTTGAGCTCAATTATCTCGATTCCTGTGAAAGATATCAGAACTTTGTCAACTGATAAATTGTTCACCATAACATCAAAAGTATTTTTTCAGCTGACAACTTTTAAATATCTTTTACCGGAATCGAGATAATTGAGCTCAAAGTAAATGGTTTGTGTGGGCTTTTATGCATACTTGCAACGGGCCGGCCGGACTTTTTTCAGGATTTTCAGGGTACGGCCCGGCCCGGCCAGGGCCCGGCCCGGATTTTCGGAAAAAAATTTTTCTGTCTTAAAAAAATTTTTTTGGCTGTCAACAGAAAAAAATGGATAATTTTTTGACAAGAAAAACAATTTTTCAAGATAAGAGTGTCCATAACAAATAGTTCTTTCACAAAAAATTTTGAAAAAATTTCTGAAATTTCAAAAAAAATTTTCAAATTTGGAGAACCCGGGCCCTGGAAATCTTCGGCCCGGCCCGGCCCGGCCAGGCCCGAGCCCGGCCCGGCCAGGCCCGAGCCCGGCCACGGGCCGGGCCCTAATTTTGCAAGTATGCTTTTATGTATTAGAGGAAATACGGTATTAGAATTTCTATTTAAAAATTGTTTTTTGAAATAAACTTGGCTACAGTATAAAATTGAGTTCTACTAGTTGGGAGTTGTTCTGGGGAAATTTGGAAGTTGTATTTTACAGAGCTGTTCAATAAATCGGACTTCCATGCAACGGAAAACGTTAAATATCCCTGAAGAATAAGATTATAGTTCGACTAAAATATTCCAGTTTCGAAGATTGTTTGGTTTGACGACAAGAACGACTTGACTCATTTTTTTGTTGGTACATAGAAATCTTTCGTTGCCGATTGGTTTACTGTAATACAGAAGAAGTCCATCAACGAAGATCCGTTGAACAATTTTCAACCAGTTGCAGCTCGCAGTCTATAATTCTTTTTCAATTTCCTCTGTTTCAATTTTCGTTCTCTTTTTTTATGAAAATAAATTCATTTGCAATTGAAATTTTCATGTATTTAGTTATTATGATTGCGAAACAATTTCAGGATGTGAATATTGAAAGTGCGCCGGCGCATGCGCCCAAAATTGCGCAGGATTTTGAGTAATCGATTTTCGATTTCTCAAAATTAAGTTTTTGAATGAAAACCCAATTTCCTTTCTTTTAGTTTAAAATGTATTTTTTTTTTCAATTTTTGCAAAAATTCGAAAATTTTTCAGAATTTTCACTCGGTTCCGACAGCCAAACTACAAATAAAGTGGTTTACAATATTTTCTAAAAGGTTAAACCATAATCTTTTTAAAGGCGCAGATTGCGAATTAATAACTGGCCCTGGAGCGGAGTTCAACTTCCGCGGCTGCGCCTTTAAGAAATCTTACGGTCTAGCTAACTTTTTTCTTGAAAACCGTTTGTATTCGCCAAAAAACTTCTTTTTTTAAATAAAGTTATGAAAAAATATTGAAAAATCATGTCAATAATTAACAACTGTCACTAAATTTTGTCACCAAGAACTGTTCGTTTCGGTTGCTTATTACTTCGGAAACGCAGTTCGTTTTCCTAACAAGTTTCGTTCAAAGAAGAGATTTTCATTTGATCTTCGTTAAAGAGGAATAAAATACCTTTGGATAGGTACTTGTAACAACACAGCAAACGCCGGCCACCACTTGACAGTTTGTTGGGCTTTTTCGCAGCTCGCCTACACAAATTTCTCTGTTTCTTCGTGCCGTTACATGTATTTTATTGTTTTTTATTCATTTCAGAACACTACCATATGCCCAGCCGGACACCACTCGCAAAAATTGAATGGACAAGTTTGCTGCCTCTCTCACCAGGTGGGTTTCTAGAAGATTCTGGATCCATAAAATTTCTTTCCGTTATCATTATGGCCATTGTTATCATAAATATATCAGTTCCTTTCTATACGATTATAAATGCCCTATAGATTGAGATTTATTCTCCGCTTCGGTTAGTTATCGTTTTTTCCAGCCCTTAAAATCTTGAAAATTTGAAAAAAAAAGTTTCAGAAAAATCGGAGAAGACCATTGACAACAATGATGAGGAAATTGAGACGGTTCGAATGGCAGCCGGCAAAGAATATGATCTCCAACCTGGTTGTTCGGTGAGTGATTTCTTTTGATTTTCAAAAAAAAAAACATCGCACGGGTCATCGAGAAAAATGAAATGATATGTCATTCTTCTTTCTTGATATCTGTAGTCTTTTCAAAAAATTGTGTCTTTTAGTTCTCCATTTCACAGTACACCGTTCTTGCAGTTCTTTTTGAACTGGTCGTACTGACCACTCATTTTAATAATCCTCTCGAAAAAATTCCGGAATTTCAGCGAGGGAGAACGAATGTGACGTGTTTGCTAGCATTCTTTTGTTTTTTTCTAAACATCTGGTTTCCTTCTGAAGCTCTTTTTAGCGTCGTAATTCTCTATTTAGGTCATTAATTTGAATTATTCATTGAGCAGCAGGGATGTTCGGAATGACCTTCTCGGAATTTTTGGGAATGTCGTAATTACGATTTTCAAAATTTCTGATTTTCGGAGTCTCGGAATTTTCCGATTTTCAAAAATTTCAGAATTTTTCGGAATCTCAAAAATCTCGATTTTGGGAATGTCAGAATATCGAAATATTCTGATTTTCATAGTCTCGTATTATTCCAATTTTCGAAAAGTCGGGATTTCGGAATTTCGAAGATTCCGATTTTGAAAATTTCGGATTTTCGGAGTCTCGGAATTTTCCGATTTTCGAAAATTCGGATTTTTTTCGAAAATTCGAAAATTAAAAACAAATTTTCAGAATTTTTTGAAATTTCGAAAATTACGGTTTCGAAAATTTAAGAATTTTCTGGAATTTCGAAAATTCCGGTTTTGAAAATTTCAGAATTTTTCGGAATTTCAAAATACTCGGATTTTGAAAATTTCGGACTTTCGGAGTCTCGGAATTTTCCAATTTTTAAAAAAAATTCAGAATTTCGGAATGTCAAAATTTCTCGGATTTTCAAGATTTCGGAATTTCGGAATCTTCCGGTTTTGAAAATTTTGGAATTTTTTGGAATTTTAAGTAGAAATCCCATTTTTCCATCACAAAAACGTCGAAAATAGGTGAAAATTGACGAAAAAATTTATCTGAAAACGCTAAAAATTGGAAGTTATTTTGCCCCCAAGCAATATTTAGCGACATACAGTAACCCAAAATCTCTAATTTCGAGAAAAAAAAGCTTCGGAAATATTCCGGTTGGAATTTTCGGAATATTCGGTATTCCGAGTTCCGTTCAAAACATTCCTGGGGACTAGAAGAATCAAGCTCTTCTCCGTTCTTTTTTTCGAAATTCGTTCAGAATTTCATTTCAAAAATGGTCAGAATTTACAGAATTCCGAATTCCGTTCCGAACATCCCTGGAGCATCCCACTTTAAAAAAACTGATTTATTGATCATTTCTTCCCTAAAACCCGAAAATAGAGGTGGGCTGACCTCGTCGAACCCATTCGTTGTTTGCTTTTCCCTTTTTAAAATCAGTGATAAAAAATGCTCTGTTGCGAACTGGTCTCCTATTCTCACACATTACATTTCTGAACCTTTCACCGATTTTAGTGGTCTTCAAATATTTGTTCGTTTTTGTATGATGTTATCAATCAAAAATGTCACATCAAACTTCTTCGAATTTTTTTTGATGATTTTTTGCATGCACCCAAGGAAAATAATCCTATTTTTGGAATACCGTAAGACCTAGCCGACCCTTCTATTGCTCCAGGGTACCTCCGGACTGCCCTTCTATTACAGGGGCCCTTCAATTAGAGGGAATCCTTCTATTTTTCCGGTCATTTTTTCCCCAAAATTTCATTGAAAAAATCTACCAAATCCACCAAAATCGAGCAATTTTCTCAGCAAAAATAGAGTTGAATTTTTTAGAATAATTTTTCTCTAAAAACGCACGGAAAGTTTCAATTTAGAACAACAAATTTGGAAGGGGCCCTTCTATTACAGGGGGGGGGGGGCTCTGGGAGGGTCCTTCTATTAGGGGGTTCTTCTATTACAGGGGACCATTATATTCTCACAGACCTCTCATGAAGGGTCCTTCTATTAGAGGGCCCTTCTATTACAGGGGAGCTTTCTAATACAGGTTTTACGGCATTTGGAAGGAGGCCTTTCTATAACAGGGGGCCCTTCTGTTATACCAAAGCCCTCACGGAGAGCCCTACTATTAGAGGGGCACTTCTATTAAAGGGGCCCTTCTAATAAATGTTTCACAGTATCTAAAATGTTCATTCATCTCTCGCAACCCTTATTTTTGCAAATTGTCGTTTGTTTATTGTTTTGATAGTAGGCGGAGTCTGTCTCTCTTCAATCGGATCAACTAGAGAGAACGAACGGTTTCGCCTGACGTCAACGATGGCGTGCTCCAGAAGAGAGAAGATCGTTTTTAAAGAATTCAAATTTTCTCGAACGCTCACTTTTTTCTTTTTCCTAGACAAGAGGAGCAAAACTCAATTCCGGACTCCTCCCACTCAAAAGTATTACCTTAACACCTTTAAATTCTGGTGATTAGAGAATCTAAAGACGCCTAAACGTCACTAGTGCAACATCATCTGATTTTGCTTCTTTGGTCATGAACGTTGTCGTACCCCATCAATCTTTTTTTGTATTTTTGTCTACTGATGACCTATGAAAAACAATTCACCACCTATATCATCTCAATTTTCAGCACCTCGGTGTCTACAAAACCGTTCGCAAGCTACCGATCGACGACGACACGCACAGTATGGGCATCGGAACAAATATATTGTCAAAGATTGAGAAGGTGGGTGGGAGAAAATTGTTGATAGTGGGAGCAAAACAGTCATTAAAAGGAGGGTAATGAATAATAAAATTCAACAAAAAAGTATTGACTGTAGTAAGAAACATATGTAAGTGTTATCAGATGACGGAAGCGAGAGTGTGGGCTTAAAACAAATGATGATTGAGTTCTTCAATTGAGCTATTTATTATGTTTCAGTTCAATATTTTAGATGAAAACGGGGTGAGTTTTATTATTATTGTTGTTCGAAAAAATGAAGGTTAGAGAGTGTTTCTTGCAGTCTGTATACGGTAGGTTTCTCGAAGCGGCCAGCCTAAATAGCACATCATCGGTGGAGACGCAGACAGTTTCCACTTTTTTCTCAGACAGCTATAATTGTTTTAGCATTACGCAGACTTCGCGTTCGGTGTTTGCGGACTTCCGACTACCGTAATCCTACTAGACATTTTACTCGCTGCAGGTGTCACTAGACGGTTTTTCGACTTATCATAAGTTTCCTATTCTTTCTAACTTCTCAATAGTCATCTAGTACTTACGGCATTGTTCAATTTCAGGCCTTAAAACAAGCGGTAAAGGCCTACAGAAAATATGTAGATTACTATGGAAACATGAAAAAAATTCAAAAAATCGCTGCTCTTCCATTTCTGGAAACTTGTAGAATGCTCTCGCCAAAACTGAAAACTCTGAAAAATTAGCGATTTTTTCGAAAAGGAAAATAATTTTTATCAGATTTTTCGCAAAATTTTTAGACCTTTTTCAGTTTTCTAGCTGTTTTCCAAGGTTCTCTTTCGATTTTCCCGGTTTTTTCCCTGACATTTGATGGAACGGTTGTCGGGAAAATTACTGTAGATTACTGTAGAAAGCCTTCTATTTTGTGGTTTTTTTTGCAAACATAATCACGTCAAAATGCAGAAATTGTACTTGCAAAAAAATCTACAAATAGAAGGTTTTCTACAGTAACCTACAGTAATCTTCGCGAACACCACCCTGACAATTTTCAGAGAAAAAATTTATGAAAATCAAAAAAGAATCTTTGAAAATAGCTGAAAAACCTAAAAAGGTCTAAAAAGTTTGCAAAAAATCGAGAAAAAAAAATCAATGTTTTCTGTCGAAAACTTTTTTGAAAATTCTGAAATTTTCAAAATTTCTGAACTCGGAAATCTTGAATTTCTGAAAATTCCAAAGTGACGAAAATTCCAACAATTCCAAAAATTTCGGAAGTTTCAAAATTTTTAAATGCAGAAGTTTTTAAAGTTTCGAAAATCTGAAAGTTTCAAAATTTAGGAATTCTGTAACTTCCGAAAATTCTAGAATTCGTCCTCTAGATCTTCAGTTTCACGAGTTTTTGATTCCAGAACAAAACCTCCGATGGTCTCACGATTCCACTCACTCACAATGACCAGACCAAGTCATCCAGTTGCTGTTCTGCAGGTAGTAAAATCCACAAATCCATTTTTATTTCTTAAAATTGGGATTCCAGAAAGTCTCAAAAACTTTTTCCGAACGGTTATGCGAGATTGGATCTTTCTGGCTCTTCTTGGATTCATTATGGCAGCTCTTTCGTTTGGCATGGATTATGCAATATTGAATTTGCAGAATGGTTCGTTTGATGACATGTTTTTCGAAATTTAAAAGAAAAGAAAACGTCATTTATGGTGGCTGATAAGAGAACCAAAGTGCCAGATAGCGCTACCCCCACAAAACACATGGGGGAAAAATGAATTTTGTTTTCCAGGTCAAATGCGTCTGTTCGACCTAGTCTATCAGTATCACTTCACATTAGGATATCTGATTTGGGTTGGATACGTGGTTGCTCTCATTGTGTTATCAGCCGTCTGTGCTCATTACATTGCTCCGCAGGCGATTGGTTCGGGAATACCAGAAATGAAAACCATTTTGAGAGGAGTGATTCTGAAGGAATATCTATCGATTAGGACACTTGTTTCCAAAATGATAGGACTCACTCTATCGCTTGGAAGTGGATTACCAATGGGAAAAGAAGTATGTCGGCTTCTAACGAATCCACGTTGATTATACTTATCCAGTTTTATAGGGACCGTTTGTGCATGTCGCTTCAGTCGTAGCGTCTCAGTTAACCAAACTGGTTCATGGATCGAATGGAGGAGTATTTGAGAACGAATCTCGAAGCGGAGAGATGCTGGCAGCTGGATGTGCCGTCGGAGTTGCTTGTACATTCTCAGCACCAATTGGAGGAGTTTTATTCTCGATTGAAGTCACTTCTGTGTATTTCGCTGTCCGAAACTATTGGCGTGGATTCTTTGCAGCCACTTGCTCAGCAACTATATTCCGTATCCTTCGAATGTTCTCCGTGTCAGCTGCAGTAACTGTTGAGGCTCATTACCAAACGAATTTCCCTCCTCAGAATGTTTTTCTTCCTCAAGAACTTCCGGTTTTTGCTCTTATTGGGTTAGGTTTTAAATTTGAAATCTTTTCGGAACATTATATATTTTCAGATTGATATGCGGTCTTGCTGGAAGTCTATTCGTTTATCTTCATCGAAGAACAGTGCTTTTCCTACGAAGAAATGCGATTGCAAAGATGATTTTTCAAAAATAGTAGGCATCGAAATAACGGAATTGAAACTAAACTGAAACTTTCAGCTGGCTACTCTACCCAATTTTCATCGCAACATTCATTTCGTCTCTTTCATTTCCTTTAGGATTGGGACGTCTTATGGGTGGAAAGGTAAGCATAACTACCGTAAAACCTCTAATAGAAGGGCCCCCTAACTTTGAGCTAATTTTTCTCAGATTTGGGGCCCTTCTATTACAGGTTTTATAGCATTTCAATTGTCTAACAATTCCCTAATTTAGGAACGGTTCAGTCACACAATGAAAGAGTTCTTCGTCAACTGCGCATGGACTGCTTCTTCGAACAACTCCTATGCTTGTTCTAACGCGAACCTGTCCACAGACTCCTTTGATATAAACCACTGGGTTGGAATGATAGACAACACCGATCACAGAACATACTCTCCGTTCTTGACGCTTGCCATCTTTCAGTTTGTTTATGTGCGGTGTTTCTGTGTTATCCCCTTCAACAGAGAAATTTCAGTTCTTCCTCTCTATCCTGGCTTCCACCTTACCAGTTCCTTCTGGAATCTTCATGCCAGTTTTTGTTCTGGGCGCGGCTTTTGGACGATTAGTCGGTGAAGGCGTTTTTACAATGTATCCCGATGGATATGTCAGTGGAGATATTATCTTTTTCATTCGACCTGGAGTTTATGCAGTTGTTGGAGCTGCTGCATTTTGTGGAGCTGTCACTCATACAGTTTCTGTGGCTGTGATCGTTTTCGAAATTACAGGACAGCTGTGTCATCTGTTGCCAGTTATGGTACGTAATCTCTTGGCCTTGTGCGATATGTTAATAATTCCCTTTTCAGATCGCTGTGCTCATTGCCAACGCAGTAGCTTCATATCTACAACCTTCCATTTATGACAGTATCATTCGAATTAAGAACCTACCGTACCTACCTGATATTCCGCATACGACATCTCTGTATCATCAAATGCTAATTGAGCAATTTATGATCTCTCCTGTCGTGTTCATTGCAAAGGACTCAACTCTTGGGGATGTCAAAAGAGCCTTAGAAACGAAAAGTAGAATACGAGCGTTCCCGCTAGTGGAAAATATAGAATCCCTGGCGTTGGTCGGTTCCATTAGTCGAGGACAGTTACAACGATACGTCGATGCACACATCGGCACGAAAGCGAGATTTGCCGAAGCCACACGAAGAGTCAAACAACGTCTAGAAGATGAGGAAAGTGATAGGAGGAGGAAAGAAGAGAGCAGGTCTGATGAGACTGCGGAGAGTTTGGCATCGAAGGGAGCAGGAGAACGAAGAGCTAGTCGGTAGGAACTGTCCTTTCCTAGTTTATACAACCTCATTGTTATATTTGTTAAAGATTCCTGGTAGTTCCTGTTGCGAAAAACGGACCTCAAGTATCCAAAAATGAGACGTTAAGTGGCTTGAGTGACGAGAATGCCAGGAAAATTCTCACTGTGGAAGAGAAAAGAGCTCTTTTTGATGCAGCAGTGCCGAAAGGAGAAGTGAATGGAAGGACTGTGAATCCGGGTCAAATTGAGTCTCATCACACTATTGGAGGTATTCTTTGATTCGGTTTATATGATTTTTGATTTCGGGAACTTTCAGATATCTTCCGGTCAATCACACATCTCAGTTTTGGACGGCAAAACTTTCCGAAAAAAAATAATCACAACGAATTCGACTTGTATGCACAGGAGGTGAGTTGTTGGGGGTTACTGTAACTTTCTATGAGAAATACGATTTCAGCATACTGAAACTTTAATGGGCGATCCAGATTTTATAGAAAATGTAAGAGAAATATGTTACTGAGTTAATCTAATGCTTCGCAAAGTTAAAATTAAACATGATATTGTCATAATTATTGTCAGCTTACTATTAGAAAAATACGAGTTTTGGGTTCTTAACATGTTCTGTTCTAATTGATTTTAGTCTAAATCTACAGTATTTAACCGCTTGATTGATTATTTCAACCTTTCAGCGTGCCGAATGGGAGGAATCCATACTCAACCAGAAACTTGATCTAATGCAATTGGACGTCGACTCCACACCATTCCAACTCAGCGAATACACAAGTCTCTTGAAGGTTTGATCTTTTTCCCTCCAATATATCAGAATCCTATATTCAGGCACATTCTCTCTTCTCACTTCTCGGTCTCAATCGGGCGTATGTAACGAAAAAAGGGCAGTTGATTGGCGTTGTGGCGCTTAAAGAGGTTTGTCTTTTAATTTCCAAAAAAAGATCCATCCACTTTTTGTGGGAGACGGGGTGTCGAATTTCACCTCAAAAGTTGTTACTTTTGCTGCTCCGATGTAAAAGGAGATGATGGTGATGATGATCAAATCATTTCAGCTGCGCTTCGCAATGGAATATCTTCAAGCGGGAAAAGTACCAACACCAGGAATGAGCATATTTATTGATACCTCTGCCGCCGACCAGTCAACGTTTGAAAAGAGTGCAAGACTCGAATCAGGAATGGAATCTCAGAATCCGGCATTCCTGACCGATAACGGAGAAGAGGATGCCAACGAGGATTATATTCAAGTACATATTTTTTATTAGTAGCAAAAATTACAGTACTACAATTTCCAGCCACCCCTAGAAGTTGTTCGACGTGGGGCACTGACCCCGAATCAACTGAGCGAATTGCACAGAGTGGAGAATGTTCGAACGACTCCAGACTCTCCACATGTTAGCTCTCCTTCAACAAGTTCTTCTTGTATTAGTATAGACCTGTCTCCTTTGGATACAACGAATTCTGAAAATGAGAGTGTGGGAGGGCTGGTTCTGAATGTTCCTACATTACCACAAAGAGCAAGATCAGCAGCAGAGTGAGTGACTCAAAAAAATGCTCATTAAAATATTTATCTTATATAATTTTCAGACTCGGTCGACGGAATCCACATGTACAAATTAACTTACCTGACGACGACGTTCATAACGAGAAATTCTGAATCCTCCAGACCCCTAATCCAATATAATGCATATCAGATTTTGAACCTTGTTTCTCACACAACACCACGGGCATTTCGATTACTTTAAAATTTCACACCCAAGCAATTTTCTTCCCCTTCCTCTTCCAAATTTTTCGTTTATTTTCCTCCTTATCGGGTCCTTTTGTCCACTTCCCCAACGTGTAAAAGTATGCATGTAAGAGGATACATTTTGCCGCCCTTTTTGCGGACTCTTTCAAATTTTTTTGCTTCTCCCAGTTTAGTAGCTCATCTCCGTATTATTTTTATTCTGGTTCCTTTCCTTTTTTGCCTTTTTCAGGAATGTCATAATAAGTTTGTATCATTTTTTCTTCGTTCTTCCGGTTTGATTTTTTTACTTGTATTTATATATGTAAAGTTAGAAAAAAGAGTAATATTTATTGTTATGGATGTGACTGCAAAGAAAAAATATGGGTTGGAAGAAGAAGAAGAAGAACGTCAGCCCAAAAGGAGCGAGAATTTTCGATTATTGTTGTTGTTTTTTTGGGTGTGGACTAATTTTTCAGCTACTAACGACGAATTACTGATGAGTTGGAGTATTCCCTAGGTTTTCTGAACCATATTCTCCAAATTATGATTAATTTTTCTGAAAAAAATACTGTGTTTTAACACAAATACGGTAAAACCTGTAATAGAAGGGCCGCTTTCAACTTTGAGTCTACTTTTAACTTTAAATCAATTTATCTCGGTTCCTTCCCGAGATTTTGAAAAGTTCTCAACTGATAAATCGTTTATCATAATATCCCAAACGTTTTATCAATTGACAACTTCTTTATATCTTTGACAGGAACCGAGATATATGGGCTCAAAGTTGACGGTTCGAGGGCCCTTCTGTTACAAGTTATACGGTTTTTAAATTGGTTCGTGGAGAAGACTACAGTAATAATACAGTACAATAATACAGTACAACTACAGTAATCAGGTTATAAATTTTTAAAAATTCAGAATCTCCAATTTATTTTTATATTTTTCAACAAAAACCCAAAAAAGGGCTTGATTGTCAAGCACTTGAGAAATCCCAACGTTGACTACCTTCACTTCAAAGTTTTTTCGTTTTAGTTGGTAATGGAAACGGAGAGAAAAAGTAGCTCCGTTTTTTGTTTGTGCATTCACTTTTGAAAAAAAAAACGTACTAAACTTACTTTTAGAATACCAACTTTTAAATCCATTAAAATTAAGATCGTAAAAGTTTTCATAAAAGATTTTTTAGGCAAGAAGGGATGTGCTTATAATCACAAGCAAACTGAAAATGTCGAGAACAATCTTTTTTCAAAATATTCCTTTTGTAAGCACTCTTAATTTGAATTTCCCTTCTCAATCTCCTACATAACTACGGAAATTCTGAAACTTTCGACGATTTGAGTTTTCAAACATTCGGTGTTTTGAGATTCTCAATACAAAAGTTCTATTTTTTGAATCTTCCAAAAATTTTCGGAAAGTCAGAAATCCCAAAATCGAGAAATTCGAACATCGAGAGTTCGGAAAGTAGTGAATTCAAAAAAGTGCAAATTCAAAAAATCGGAAATTCAAAAAAAAACTAGATTCGGAGGTTTCGAATTTTAGAATTTTTGGGTTTTCTAATTCCGAATCTACATTTTCCAGTTTGGACTCTCTCAAATTTCCAACTTCCGAGTTTCTTGAATTATGAACTTTCCGAATTCCAGAATTTCACTCAGAATTTCGGAAATTTAAAACACTTTTCTGAAATTTAAACTGAAAGTTTTTGAACTTCCAAATTTTCGAATTATCTTATCTTTGATCCGAAAATTTCAAAATTCTGAATGTCTTAATTTTCGAAATGTTGAATTCCCAAATTACCGAAATTCTCAGTTTCCAAATAAGAAATTTCTGAATCTCTGGACGTCTGAATTCACTTTTTCAGACCATGAGCTATGAAGTAAACAAAAACTTCGAACTTCAAAGAAACCCTCAAGATGTTTTAATGATCCAAAAGTTCAGCTAGACAAATAAACAACCATCCCAAGTATGCTTCGTTCAACCACTTTACCATACCAAATAGTGCCTTTAAGCTTTTCAAATGAATACTGTATCCCATATTCTACATCTTCTTTACAGTATCTACTTTCATTTCATTTTTTAAACATCTTCTCTCTAAATAAAATCCATGAAAGTGAGAACATTTTCTTTCAAGCGAATTACACCTTTACCTTCTTATTTCTCTCTCCAAGTTACGAAACGTTATGCACGTTCCTCTCTCTCTCTCCTCGTCTCCAAAGAGCAACACAAAAAAGTGGGCGGAGTTTGCTCTTTCACGCCGGCTCCCCTTCCCACCCTTCTCTTTTCCATCGCTTCACTTATATTTTTCGGTTCTTTCCTATTCCCCATTTTGTTCATCCTTCTTCTGCAGTTTACTTATTCTTTTTATTCTTTTCCAGAATAAAAAGAAAAAAAAAAGACTTTTTCCTTATTCTGTTGTTCCTTCTGTTCGGTAGAAGGAACCAGGTTGGATGAACACATGTTCCTCACTTCTGAATTCAGTTTTTTTGCAGACGACTACAAAAATTATCCCACCAGGAATGGAGCGTGAGCTACGCCTGAAGGCGTTCATGGAGGAGTATGCACGAATTGTACAGTTGTTTGATGACATCGTATCCATGAAGGTAATTTTAAAAGTCTTAAAAATAATCTTTTGATCTATTTTAGGAATCAATGGGACGTCTCGAGAAGTACATGATCATAATGGTGTGCCAAGTTCTAGTAGCTCTTATGGTGAGTAACTAGATTCAAATAAAGCTAATTAGAGAAAAAAGAAACATCATCATATTTTTCTTTTATTTCTGGAACTAGGGGAATCCTTTGGGAATGATAGTGTATAAGTGCAATTTAATAACTTTCATGTAGTATTACAATCCAAAAAGTATACGGAAATGCGCGTTTCCGTATATTCTCCATTCTTTCACACGGGTTTTCTTTTTTCTCTACTATAAAACATCTGTTTCTATTGGTCCTTCAAATGTGTTCCCATCTGATTCCATTATGATATATAGAAGTCACCTTTTCGTATTCTTTTCGGCACTTCGAAACTGCGACACTTCGAAACCGGTCATTTCGAAACCAGAGCAAAATATGGATAAACTTCAGACTAAAAAAACAATTCAAGAGTTTTGAAATATGCCTTTTCTGATAGGACACAAAAAATTCGAAATCAGATTTTTTGAATGTATTATATCAGAAAAAAGCATATCTAAAACCCTCAAAACTGTTTTTGAAGTTTGGAATTCATCCATTCGTATTACCACCAGAGATGTCCGGATTCCGGATTCCGGATTCCGTATTCCGTGTTTTTTTTTTCATTCCGGATTCCGGATTCCGTGCAAAATATTTTTGTACGGATTCCGGAAATTTCTTTATTCCGGATTTAAAGCATATTCTCCGACTTTTTTGAACTTCCGCGACTAAAAATACAAAAATATGGCACGATATGCGTTTTTAAAAACTTTTCTGCCCATTTGAAGAACTCAAAGTTCCGGATTACGCATCCCATATTCCTGATTCCGGGCATTTTTTCCTTCCGGATTGTGTATTCCGGGTTCTGGAAAATTAGTTTCACTCCGTATTCCGAAAAATTACTATATTCCGGATTCCGTTTCTCAAAAACGTCATTCCGGACATCTCTGATTACCACGGCTCGGAATGACTGGTTTCAAAGTGTCTCGGTTTCAAAGTGACTTCTTTTCCCTATATTTTCGTATTTTCGAAAAATAAAATAAAATGCCAAAAAGAATTTCGAAAACGTACTAAATGGATCTAAGGGGGTCTCTCATGGGGTGTGAAGCATAATTGGCAGGTATCTGCTGAGCCCCCTTTTCCCTGATTTGACTTGACACTTCTTCTTTGCATACATATTCTAATTATAGGGCTCATATCAATTCCTTCTTCCTTTTTTTCCCCTTCACCCTTTTTGTATATATAGTTGGAAAAGGACCACCTCCTAGGAAGAAAAAAGATGAAGAAGTCGTTTTGGAGACAAACGCACTTTTAGGGAAGAAGAAGAAGACGGTGTTCAGTGGAGTAGAAAACGATTGGGACAATTGAAAATGACGGATTTGGTTGCGCTTCAATTCTGGGATTTCTATTATTTTGATTTCTGAAAGTTGATGAAGTGTAGAAAAAGAAAGGAGAAGATACGAATCCAAAAAAAGGAAAAGACATAAAAACCTCAGTTGTGAAGGGAGAATTGGGTTGTCAAGCACTTGAGAGGTCCAGTTTGACTTGTGGCTCCCTTACCGACGAACCTAGCTTTTCTGATGCCGCGTTCAAAGTAAATTTCCAGGGGAAATTTTCTGGGAAACGCTGCCCAAAGCTGACATTGTTTTCCAGACTTCCAGAAAGTCTAAAAACACAGTCAAAATGACTTTTATCGTAGTTTGGAGCCTCTAAAATGTGGAAAACATTGACAGCTTTGGACAGCATTTTCCAGAGAAAATTTTTCCAGAAATTTCACTTTGAGCGCGGTATAATTCAAACTCACGATTTTGAAAATGTGCAAAAAAAAATCCTCAATACAGGATGGCGCATGATCCCCCTCACTAAAGTTTGTACTAGCATAAAACTTGAACAAACCGTTGTACTCGGCTCAAGTTTGGAATGCAAGCATTCAAATACTTCATTTGTAAACTGACCGAGTTTCAAATTGTTTGATCAATTTTGAGTTGAGTTATCGCTTTCAATGTTGCTTCACCTCATGAAAATCACAAGAAACATTTCGCCGTTCATCTTTGGACGCTCATAACAGTACCTAGAATTTAGGAATCGTTTTGAAAATATTTGTAACTTTGAATCAAAGGTAAAATTATATTCCTACCAATTTTCGTGCTTCCAAGACACTTATGTCAAAAGATGTACCCGTTTTTATCAGTCCGGGTAATTGTGTGCCACTATTTAATTGAAGGGCAGCCACACTGTCAAGTTATAGCTAATTCACCTCGGTTCCTGTAAAAGATATCAAAAAGTGGTCAACTAACAAATTGATTGTCGTATCATTATTAACAATTTATCAGTTTACAACTTTTTCATATCTTGAACAGTAACCGAGATATATGGACTCAAAGTTATAAGTTACGGAGCCCTTCTATTGCAGGTGTTGCGGTAACTGGGAACTATGATAAATATTCCAATTTCCATTTGAATGTTTTCCGGAGTTCCAACTTCTGAAATCCTGGTAGCTTCATTGATTTTCATAATTTTGCCAAAAGATTCTCAAACTTTTTATCAAGAAAATCTCGAAGAATCATGCAACATCCTCCTCATTCACTGGAGCCCAGTGTAATATTAGTTTTCAAAATTTATTTTTTCCCACATTTCCCACATCTATCATCATTTTTTCTGTCATTTTTCACTGCACCAACAATCAAATTATTCACGAAAATGCTCGAGAGGAGGCATCAGCTGACAATTAATCATCTTGCGGTCGCATTTGACACATTTCCCGCATCCGCATCTTTGCAATGTGTTTCATTTATTGTATAACGTATAACAGGTGTCTATTTTCCTCCTCTCGACATTAGAATTCCCCTCTTGAAAATGCTTCCATTAATCACTTAGATGCTCCTTCATCAATCAAAAAGAGAGATTACCAATAATCTAGCAAGCACACACACTCATACACTCTGACACGACAACCAATTAATTCTAGATTCTTCTTTCTCTATTTTCCAGGGAGGAGCCATCTTCATGTGCATTCGGTTTTTTCAAAGCCAACGACAGCGAGGAGAATACGAGTTGGAGCACCGATTCGAGCGGGGTCCGTCTGGTCGGGTGCCGGTCGCTCAGGCCGCTCATCAGAAGCTCAACAAGAATCCAATTACGTAGCGATTATGAACCGATTGGAGAAACAGATAATATTATGGTGGTGGAAACAGAGAGAACCGAGTTGGATGGATCAGTTCCTTCATTAGTTTCAGGTTTGTTTTTGAGACAATTTATAGATGGAGAAGCAAATAATTGGAAAAAGAAGAGGAAGAAGAAGTCCCAGTTTATGTACTGGTATCGATGAAAAACATCAAATCAGTTAGCCCTTTTTTGAACCCATATATCTCCGTTTCTGTTAGAGATATCAAAAAGTGGCCAGCAGACAAAATGTTTTTGATATTATGATAAATATTTTGTCAGTTGACAACTGCTTGATATCTGTTACAAAAACCGAGATAAATTGGCTCAAAATGCAAGTGGTGTTCCGTTAGAATGTTGTGTTTACGGTAACCAGACTTGAAAACGGTCTCAAAACGGGTCCTAACCGGCCCGGATAAGCAGCATTTTGGTTTATAACTCTGTTCATAGACAAGATAGATTTTCCATAATACCGTAAAACCTGTATTACAAGGGTTCTTTTGATAAAAGAACCCCTCTAATAGAAGGGCTCTCCGAGAGGGGATTGGGAAAATAGAAGGGTCCCTTTGAAAAGGTGTTGTTTGAAATCAAAGATCAACATGTTGTACGTTTTTAGAGAAAAATTTTCTGAAATTTCAAAATTCAACAGAAATTTGTTAAGACTCTTTTTTTCTGCTCAAAAACTTGCTTAATTTTGGTGAAATTGATTCCATGGTTTTTGAACGAAAATGAACAGAATTTTTAAATGCATTTTTATGCAAAAAATGGCCGGAACATCAGAATGGCCCCTAATATAATAATATAAAGGCGTTTGGTACCTTGGAACAATATAAGGGCCTGCCCTTCTAATACAGGTTTTACGGTATCCCAACTCCGAGTTTTCCTTTCCAGGTCCATCTACATTCCTACATTTTCCCGCATCCCCTGCTCCCACATATTCCTTTCACGATGATGATTCTGCTTCTTCTGAAGATGATGACTCTGAAGATCCAACAATCACCCCATCAAACTGGCGTCATTCATCTCCAACACTCTCCATTTGCACCCCAATATTAACTGCCCGTCGGTCCAATTCATATTCATCTATTCCCACCATCGATCGTACGATTAGCGAAGATTCGATGCTTGTTATCAAACGTCTTTGAAATTTTGTAAATCCTAATTCTCTTTTCTTCATTACGGGAATTTGTAGTTTTTGTAGTTTCTTTTCTATTCCAACTAGTCCCAAAAATGCTTTCTCATCTCCACCGTAATCTTCTATGAAATCACTCTCTGCCCAATTTTTCATTCTCCTTACTTTTCCTTTTCCTTTTCTCTATAAATGTTTCCTTATGTATTTTGTACCAATCCTTTTCTCTGGTAATAATAAATATTCTTCCTGGACGAAAACCAAGAAAATGTGAGCCAAAAAAAGAAGACGACTGATGATAGATGGTGATGATTTGAAAGTGGAAGGAAAAGAAGACAACAAAAAAGAAGCCGTGAAGAGTGATGGTGTACATGTAGAAAAAACTAATCCATGAGGAGTTATGATGGAGGAGCAAATGCCAACGTTTAGCTTCAAAGTGTGCAACAGGGACTTTTTTTAAAGGAGGCTGCTTATGAATTTTTGAGTTCGTATTATTTGATATCAGGAGTTATACAGAAAGTTAGCAATAATGCCAATAATGAATATTCTCAGGAGTCTGGGGCTCCGCTGTCAAGTTTCCGATTATTTTGAAAATTTATGATAGTGTAAAGCAGACCTACATTGAAAACTTTGCATTTACAGAATTTTCTGAAATAACTTAGTTTTTCAGATATTTACCGATTTCTGAAAGACACCCCTTTTAGCCCACTTTTGGACTGAAACCTGAAAAAAAGCAGGTGTTTTCAAAACATCGACACATAGCTGAAAAACTAGGAATTTTGAAAAAATTCTGTGAAGGAAAAATCTCCTGGCTTCCTCCTACTGTATCTATTAGGCTTGGATTTCTACAGGGTGGATACTAATTATTGATACACAACTTTGCGCCAACTTACACGCCCGTACAGAAGCGCAACGGGCTGCAAATGTTCAAAATTTTGTTAATTACACCTTCTTTTACATATTTGCAAAGTTTCATGTCTTTTTCTCTATTTTGAAAGAAATGGCGAGAGCTTTGCTGTACCATGCAGCGATAATTGAAGTATTAAAAAGGGGATGTCCAACTCAGACGCCGTCAAAAAGCTCAAGGTGCCTAGAATCTTGGTTCAAAGGACTGTTTTACGTTACCAGAGACTTCGACTTCAAGATGAATTTCAAAAAGCTGGACATCTATTCACCGTGACCACTCCAGCTGTCGTTAAAGCTGTCCAATAGATAATCCGTCAAAGACCGGAAAAGATCACCAGAAAGATGGTCAACGACGTCTGTATATTCCACAGATTGGTGGAAACTATTGCCAATCAGAAGCTGTACTTGTATTATTATCAAATGCAGAAGACGGCGTTCCTGACGGAGAAATACGAGCTGATTCGGAAGAAAAAAGCACAACATCTCCTCCGCGGCACGCTAGCCATTTTCAAGCCATTTTTGCATTTTTTGATGATGAAATATTTGTTGTTGAGGCTGACGACAACGGTAAAAACATCCGTATTATTGCTACTGGATTTGAAACCTTTAGTAAAAAAGAAAAAATTTTGAATCTAAGCCAAGGGTCGTGCCGAAGACACTCAGCAGTGGTTCAAGGGCAAATTTCCAGAGTTGGTATAGGTTGCAGAAAAGCAGGCCCCGTCGCCATATTTGAACGAATTAGACTATGTCATTTTGGGATATTCTAGCCAGAGGGTCTTTACAAAAAACTACCCAAGTTTGGATTCATTGATGGTTGCCCATGAGAAATTATGGGACGATCTTCAGCCAAAACGCCTGCGTGCCGTGATCGACTCTTCTCCGGAAGGAATCGGACTGTCATCTAAGCCGATGATGAAATATTCGAAAACTATATATAAATTTTGTTTCTGTATCGTTGGAATATGCTACTGTTAAAATTTCAACAGTTTTCAATGATTTTCAAACGAGTTATGATGCCTTGAATGTGTATCAATAATTAGTATCCACCCTGTAATTAAAGAATTTCCGAGTTTTTAATATCCGAGAATCCCCAAAATATCTGAAAATTTTAATTTCCAATTTTTTAAAACATGCAAATTTTTTAAATTCCGGATTACTGATTTTTTGGAAATCTGGAATGTTTGAATTCCTGAATTTCGGCAAACTCAAATTTCTGGATATAATAGAACTTTAGGTTCTTTGAATTTCAGAATTACTGATTTTTCGGAAATTCTGACTTTCTGAATTTCTTGGTAACATGATGCCTGAATTTATGATTTCCTGGATTAAAAATTTTTTGAATTTTCGAACTTCAGGATCTGAGGAATTTCGGATATCTGGATTTTCAGAGTTTTTCAAATTTCTGATTTTTAGGATGACTAAATCTTTGAAATGCTGAAATCTAGAAAACGAATAGAGTTCCCGAATTTCAAAATTTCTGTATTTTTAAATATTCTCAACTTCGAACAAATTTTGAAAAATACATTTATTGGGAAATAGTGAAATTATTAAAGCTGATTAAATTGCACTGTCAATGTTCGATTCAAGGATGATATGGAGGGCGGGTGCTGGAACAGCGTAGATGGTTCCATTCTCGTCCTTTTTTATAATGTTCGTCTGAAATTTCAGAAAATTAGACAGTTCGAATACAGAAACATGAATGTTACTTTTGGGTGCTTGGAGTAAAATCCAACATCAGCCTCGGTGAACTTCTTGATGACGAGGACGCCGTTCTGAATTTCGTAGTTGGACGACTCGATCTTCTTTCCCTCTGCATAAACGAAAGATCCCTTGTTCTCTCCGTCAAAATGGAAAACTTGCACTCCAGCTGGGACGGTTCTGCGGATGGCCGTGACATTTTTGAAGGAATCAAGCTTGAATTGGTCTCCGTTCTAAACGATATATACATATGTTTGAAATTCTGAATATCCTACAAAAAACCTTGACTTTTCGTTGAGCAAGATATGCTAGGGAAACATGAAAGATGGTGACGAGAAGGAAAGAAGCAAGGATGAAACGGTTCATTTTCTGTAAAAAAGATTTTTGAATGGTTAAAAGAAGTGAAAGAGCATCGAGAACAGAGAGGTAGAATGTGAGAGAGGGCATCTTGAAGAACTGGTGAAATCTGTCTCCTGGATCTGTTTTAAATATTGTCGTCAACCGGAAGGCACCGCCCGTTCAAAATAGAATACAACAGTTGGGTGATGAGAGTACGAAGGCTCTGCTCCTTTTCCATCAAAAATTTTGCTTTGCCTGTATGCCTGAAAAACTAGGTCTGTTTTACGCGCCTCAAAATCAATTCCAGTGAATCATTGAAAAACAATGACATACAAAATACATATTCAACCTACTCTGGTTATGATTCTTATCATTTCCTTCCGCCTTACAAGAAACTTCAGGTTGTATTATCGTTCTAATTCAAGGTCAAAAAATACGTCATCAATTGTATTCAACCGCCCATAAAATTTGACCTCTCATCTCGTTAAAAATTGTTTTCAGATGATTCAGAGGTTGTTTTCAGATGCCTTGATTTCAAAATATCACTTCACAAAGAACATTGAATGAGTTACGAATGGAATCCGAACAATGGGACAGGAGTACCAACTGTTTGGCCTGACTCATCTTCTTATTTTTCTTTTTTTTTTGTTGTGCCGGAAACTAGTCCAAAGGTCGGATGTTCAGAAATCATGGAACAGCAAATAATAGCATGGATGCATTTATTGGGAAATAATGAAATTATTAAAGTTGAATATGCAGTTGATTTTGCACTGTCGATTTCCAGCTGTATTTATCCAAGGGAGATGTGGAGAGTGGGTCCTGGAACAGCGGAGATGGATCCATCAGCGTCCTTGGTCTCAATGTTCTTCTGAAAATTTAGAGAATTCGTTCGAATACAGAAACTTGATAGCTTACAGCATTATGCTCGGAGTATGGTCCAACATCAGCCTTGGTGAGAGTGTGTACTTTAACAGCGTAGTGCGTTCCATTAGCGTCCTTGTTCTCAAAGATCTCCTGAAAATGCATATAATTTTTTCGAATCAGAAACTTGACAGATACGTTTGGGTGCCTGGTGTATAATCCAACATCAGCCTCGGTGAACTTCTTGATCACGAGGATGCCGTTCTGGACTTCGTAGTTGGAGGACTCGATCTTCTTTCCCTTTCCATTATCGGAAGGTTCCTTCTGCTCTCCTTCCAAGTGGAAAACCTGATCTCCAGCTGTGACGGTTCTGCTGATGGCCTTCACATTTTTGAAGGAATCAAGCTCCTGTCACGGCCAACTTTTCAAGATTCAGCACAACTTGCAAACGTCCAGCCACGTCGCCAGACATGAATCCGTGGGACTATCCCGTATATGGAATTTTTCAGTCTAGAACCCGAGCACGTCTACAACTCAATTTGAAGTCATTGAGAAGAAGTTTGGACCTAGAATGGGTCAAGTTATCCTTGATACACCCCAGTGCCACAGTAGATGCGAGACTCATGGATTTTGTGAAGAACAAAGGCAATCTCATCGAAACATTTTTATAATTTCATTTTTAGAAAGTATTCAATGAAGTACTGTCAAAATTTCCAGTCTATTCGAGTATTTTCGGAGAAGTTACAGCACGTCGAATGTGTTACCATACTTTTGGCGCACCCTGTATTAGATTCCAGGATTCCAATTATTAGAAATCTTTAATTCCTAGTTCCTCTTAAAATCCAAGTGATGTTCCTATCCATTGTTTCTCTTTTGATCTCTTTTTGACCTCCAAAGTAAATAAACCCCACCTCATTCTTCTCGGTTATGTCTCTGAATCCAGTTTCTCCAAATGACCTTTCCTCAATACCCCCTGAAGGTGCAAAAGAAGGTTTCATACATCTACTTCCTGGTTACTCGTCTGAGAATCTTCGAAAAATCGTTAGTACCACTCAAAAGAAATACATTTTCTTCCTCCTTTGACCAGATTTCTTTTCGTTTTCTCGCCCAACAAACAAACAATAAAAACAAGGTGATTGATGGAAAAGTGGGCAGATCCTTCGTTCTCTCCTCAGCCAACTGTTGTATCCTATTTTAAACGGGCGGCGCCTTCTGGCTGACGACACTATTTAACGCTGATCCCGGAGACTGACTTTACCAGTTCTTCAAGATCCGCCTCTCTCAAATTCTACCTTTTGAATTTTTCACTATTCCTTTTTTTTCAGAAAATGAACCGATTCATCCTTGCTTCTTTCCTCCTCGTCACCATCTTTGCTGTTTCCCAAGCAGCTCTTGCTCAACAGCAAGTCAAGGTTTGTATAGCACATTCAGAATTCCAAATTTATTCCGCTCGTTTTAGGACGGAGAGAAAGTCGAGCTTGATTCCTTCAAGGGAGTCAAAGCCATCAGCAGAAGCGTCCCAGCTGGAGAGCAAGTTTTCCACTTTGATGGAGAGCACAAGGGATCTTTCGTTGATGCTAAGGGAAAGAAGGTCGAGTCCTCCAACTACGAAGTCAAGGACGGTGTCCTCATCATCAAGAAGTTCTCCAAGGCTGATGTTGGATCCTACTCCGAGCACAATGCTGTAAGTTATCAAGATTTTGAATTGAACTATCAAATTTTGAAAATTTTCAGAAGAACATTGAGACCAAGCACGCTGATGGAACCATCTCCGCTGTTCCAGGACTCACCCTGAACATCTCCCTTGAATAAATACATCGGCAGTGCAAAATTAACTGCATAATCAACTTTAATAATTTCACTATTTCCCAATAAATGCATTTTCAAAATCTATTTGAAATGGAGATCATTGAAAAATCCAGAAATTTTGAAATTCGAAAATTCTAAACCTCAGAATTTTGAAAACAGTCATCTTTAAAATCAGAAGTTCGGGAAACTCGGGTAATCCGGAAGTCTGAAAATTCTGAGGTCTTGAAGTACGAAAGTTCAAAAATTCGGAAATCCAGAAATCTATAAATCCAGGCATCCTGCTATCAAGAAGTTCAGAAATTCAGAAGTCTTGAAAATTTGGTAACTTTGAACAGGTATCCGGAAATTTGGAGCAGTTCATGTCTTCAAACATTCCGGATTCCATAATTTCTAAAAATCAGTAATACGGAGTTCAAAAATTTGGAAATTTTGAAAAATTGGAAGTTCAAATAGTGAGAAATTTTGGAGATTTGGAAACCCGGACATTCTTTAATTAGAAATTCAAGCGCAAGGTACTGTAGGCGGAAGCCAGGGGATTGAACACCAGAGATGTCCGGATTCCGGATTCCGTATTCCGTATTCCGGATTCCGGGCTTTTTTCCATTCCGGATTCCGGATTCCGGATTCCGTGAAAAATATTTTTGTCTTTATTCCGTATTCCGGATTACGCAAAATTTTCATTTGTCCGGATTCAGGATTCCGGATTCCGAGAAATTTTTTTTCCAGATTTTTCAAAAAATGTGTTCATCTGCATGAATTCTCTGTCGTTTTCAAACTTCAGCTGTTCAAAATACGAAAATAAAGCACAAAATGTGTTTTTAAACATTTTTATACCCATCGGAGACCTCAAAGTTCCAAATTCTGTATTCCGGATTCCGGATTCCGAGAATTTTTTCATTCCTGATTCCGTATTCCGGATTCCGGAAAATTTGTTTCATTCCGGATTCCGGATTCCGGATTCCGTGAAATTTTTATTTGTCCGGATTCCGTATTCCGGATTCCGGGAAAAATATTTTATTCCGGATTCCGGATTCCGGATTCCGTCTTTCAAAAAAGTCATTCCGGACATCTCTGTTGAACACCCGGGAAGTGCTTTAACGAAGAATTTTCACAGTCTGTTCAAAATAAAGAAAATTGATTTATTTATTTTCTTCAGCTTTCAAGTTTGATTTTCAGTTTCACATCCAAAGCCGATGTTTTCAAAATATATACATCATATGTTTTGTAAAAATCTCTTTATAAAACGCTTCGAAGATTTATTTAGCTTGGTTTAGAACAAACTTTCCATAGACCTAAAAAACTGAAAAATTGCGAAATGGGTTATTTTTTCATTTACTCTGTTCTACTTTTTGCCTTTCTTGGTACCTCAGAGTCTGCTATGTTTCCGATCAAAGTCAAAGTAAGCAAAATTGTGTGATTTGTTTCAAAATAGATAGTTTCTCAGAATGGCCAGAGAGTGGAACTGGATCTTTTCCAAGGTGTGAAGTATTTGAGAAGAGAAGTCTCAACTGGAGAACAGATTTTCCATTTCGAAGGAAAATATAAGGGTTCATTTGTTGATGGAAACGGTAAACAAATTAAATCATCAAATTATGAAATCCAGGATGGAATACTCGTTATCAAGAAGTTCACCAAGGATGATGTTGGAGTTTATGCAGAGTATCCAACGGTAAAGTTTGAAACCTTGTAATTCCTCCAACATCAAAAAGTTTCAGGTTGTCCACAAAACAAGGAACCCAGATGGTTCATGGTCTGTTCTTCCTGGTTTATCAATCTACTACTCCATTTGATGAACCTTTTTTTTGAAATCAATGTTTCGAATTTTCAAAGAATAAAATTTTCAGTATCAGTATTTGATGCCGTGTACATTGAAACAGGTGCTGAAGAAATCAATTTCCTTCCTCTAAAATCAAAAATGTTCGGGTTCACATCTAGAAAATAAAATTTGAATATCAACATACCGTGTGTCCTCTAATAGCAGCCCACCCAAACCGTCAACTTATAATCTCCATATCCGTAAAACTGTAATATAACGCCACCTGTAATAGAAGACCCCCTCTAATACAATGTCACCCTTAAAGGGTGCTTACAGGTAGCAAAACAAAGGTTTATGTTTAATTAACAAATTAGCAGTGGAATCAAGAAGTTTAGTATCATTTTTTTATTTTGGTACCTCTTCGAATAGTTATTTAAAAATTGTAATTTCAGTTTTATTGCGAAATGATGTAGGTGGCATTTCTATACCACCAAGATCAATGGCACAATTCCAGAATGAATCAAAGATGAGACGTGCGGAACTTCTCCTCATATCATATGACCAATAAATCAGGACACAAGTGTCCCTTCTCTCAGTTACTCTTTGTTTTCACCCTCGAGTTCTTTTTCATTACATTTTTGGTTTTTTTTAAATCACTTTGACTTAATTCTCAAGGTTTTGTTTCAGAATGATCCGTTTCATAATTTGTTCATTCTTCATCTTATCATTGCTTTCTTCTTATGGAGAAGCTTCTGTAGGTCAACAGAGAGTGAAGGTGAAATTTATTCTTTACTTTATGAAGAAAAAAAAAACAATTGCAGGAAGGCGAACGGCTTGAGCTGGCTGTTTTCAAAGGAGCAAAAGCTATAAAAAGAAATGTCGACGCTGGAGAGCAAATATTCCATTTTGAGGGGGAATTCAAAGGATCTTTTGTGGATGGAAATGGGAAGAAAATCGATTCACCTAACTATGAAGCTAAAAATGGGAATCTAGTTATCAAAAAATTCACCAAAGCAGATGTAGGATCATACACCGAGCATCCACAGGTAGTGTCTCTTGAAAGTAATATAGGTAATATGTGATTTTTTTTCAGAAAATTCTTCAGTCCAAAACTCAGAATGGAGTTGGTGCAGTTTTGGAACCAGTTCTTCACATCTCCCTCTCCTAAATGCTTCTATTTTTCCCGAATTCATTTGTCCCAGATGTGTACGAATGACTAAAAAAATAAACAAATCGGAAAGCAACCCGAGAGGCGTGACCTCGATTCAGCCAACAGATGACCAATAAATCAAGAAACGATTGCCTTCTCTTCTCTCACATTGCCTTCAGACACAACAATTTTCTGTTTCCCCTATTTTCTTTTGAATCAGATCCCCAGTTTTATTTGATTTCAGAATGAATTGTATCATCATTTGTTCCTTTTTACTTCTTGCACTTTTGAGCATCACCACTGAGGCTTCGGTTGCTCAACAGCTAGTGAAAGTAAGTAGTACCAGTACATAAGATATATAGAAACATATTTTTGAGTTGATTTTTGGCCATTTTTAGAGTCTGGAGCTGGGCTGTCAAGTTTTCGGTTTGTATCATAACTTCAAAATTCTCAAAAAATCTAATTTCCCTGAAATACGAGCTGAAAATCAGCTTTCTACGACGACTTCGAGCCAAGTTATGGCTTTTTGAAGTTTTCTGGTGAGAGACGCAGAGAAACGAGAGTACTATCGCTTCTCTGCGTCTCCCAAAACTTCAAACGACCATAACTGCTAGAAAATGGAGATAGAAAAATGATTTTTAGTGCGTTTTGAAAAGGATTACCTGATTTTCGTTTAAAAAAGACATTTTTGTTTTTTTCAAGAGACGCAGACAATGAGAGCGCTCTCGTTTCTCTGAGGCTCTCACCTGAAACTTCGAATGACCATAACTCCGCTCAAAATGACTGCGAAAGTCCGATTTTTGATCGAATAACTTTTTTATGAGAAGGAATTTCAGATTGAAAACTTTGCGTTCACAGATTTATTGAAAAATTTCATGTTTTCAGTTAATTGCCGTTGTCTGAAAAACACCTGTTTTTTCATGACTTCGGTACAGAAAAAAGCCAAAAATGAGCGTCTTCTAGAAATCACCAAATAGCTAAAAAACTAGGAATTTACAAAATACCTTGTAGATGCAAATTTTTTGATCTGAATCTGATTTAAAACCTTCAAAATTTTCAAATTGATCGGATACTTGATAGCCGAGCTCCAAACTCCTGAAAATAGCCGAAAACCCAACTGAAAAATATTTTTTGTATATTTTATTAAGCGGGACTCTAATTCTATAGTTTCCCAAAAAGCCGAGTTTATCTCTTTCAGGAAAACGAAAAAGTCGAAATCGGCGTCTTCAAAGGAGCCAAAGCAATCAAGAGAAAAGTGGCAGCTGGAGAGCAGATCTTCCATTTTGAAGGCGAATTTAAAGGATCGTTTGTTGATGAAAATGGGAAAACAATGGATTCATCCAATTACGAAGACAATAATGGAGTTTTGGTAATCAAGAAATTCACCAAGGCTGATGTTGGATCCTATGCCGAGCATCCACCGGTAAGCTTGTCTCGAGAATTATTTATTTTTTTCAAATTTCAGAAAATCATCAAAACCAAAACCGATCATGGATTCTCCGCAGTGCCGGGACCAGTTCTGGAGCTTTCTCTTTCTTAATTTTCTTTAAATTTTTGTTCATTTTGGTTGATTGTATTATGAACGACACATACCTAACTGACTTGATTACATTAGACTACATTCTCCCCAACGTTCTTCGAACTTTGCCATTATTATCAGCAAAATTTTCGCCTCTTTATAAATAAAGACACAAATCAAACGACAGTTGTTCTTTTTTTTTCTCAATTTCGTCATGCCTATTGACAACAAAAGACAACGGCAATTTCATTCTAGAACTCATGCAAGCCAAGTGAGTTTTTTGTTCGGAAAAAATGTAAGAAATTGGAAATCTAGGTATTGGAAGGAATCGATTTGTCGGGAAAAACATTTGCAATCACTGGAACAACATCTGGAATCGGAGTTGAAACAGCGAGAGCTTTGGTCTTAAAAGATGCTCATGTTGTGATGATCAACAGAAATGTGAATGAATCTGAAAATCTGAAAAACAAATTGATTCTGGAAAAACCAAATGCTCAAATTGATATCATACAATGTGACTTGAATTCTTTGGCGTCGGTTCAAAATGCGGCGGAGGAATATTTGGAGAAGAAATGGTAATGATAAGAAATTGAACCAAAGATCCTTTCATTTTTTTCAGGAAACTTCATGGATTGATACTGAATGCTGGAGTGTTTGGGCCAACTACTAAAACAACTTCCGATGGATATGAAGCTCATTTTGGGATTAACCATTTGGCTCATTTTATTGTGAGTTTCAGATGTACAGTACCGGTCAATAAGATATACAGATATACAAAAACGTATTTTTCAGTTGATTTCGGCCCATTTTAACCATTTTCAGAAAACTGAAGCTCAGCTCTCAAGTTAACGATGACTTTGAAAAATTTGAATGGTGTAAAACAGACCTCGATTGAAAACGTTGCATTTACAGAATTAAAAAAAAATCCTAGATTTTCAGCTATTTGCCGAGTTCTGAAAGATACCCATTTTGCCCCGTTTTTGAAAATGTGAAGTAACAGATGTTTTTGAAAATCGGCAAGCAGCAAAAACTAGGAATTTTCAAAAAAAAAAAAGCAGACGCAGACATATTGAGCCGAGTTATAGTCATTCAAAATTTCAGGTGAGAGACCCAGAGAAACGAGAGCGCTCTCGTTGTCGGCGTTTTTTACAAAAACAAAATGTCATATTTTTGAGAGAATCAGGAAATGCTCTTCGAAATGCACTAAAAACCATTTTCCTAGCTCCATTTTGAACAGAGTTATGGTCGTTTGAAGTTTCGAGAGACGCAGAGAAGCTAGAACATTCTCGTTTCTCTGCGTCTCTCACCAGAAAACTTCAAAGAGTCATAACTTGGCTTGAAGTCGTCGTAGAGCTAATTTTTAGCTCGTATTTCAAGGAATTCATAATTTTTTTTTTGATAATTTCGAATTTACAAAAAACCGATAACTTGACAGCCGAGCTTTAGACTCCTGAAAATGGTCAAAATGGCCAAAAATCCACTGAAATTACGTTTTGTATAACTTATTAACCTAAGCTGTAGTTAAGAATTTTCAAAATAAAATTTCAGCTCATCAAAGAACTCCTTCCAGTCCTCCGTGATTCATCACCATCAAGAATTGTGATTGTTTCATCCATGCTGAGCAAGCACACTTGTCTAAAACCAAATACAAGCATTGAGAAGAAAATGGAAGTTCTATGTCCAAAAAATGCCTCAGAATGGTATTTCCGTTTGTATGCAAAATCAAAAATGTGCAACATGCTGACTGCTTTCAAACTACATCGAGATGAGTTCAAAAACGGAATCAGTGTCTATTCGATTCACCCGGGATCTGGAGTCAGAACAGGTCTTCATAGAGATTTTGGACTTTGGAGTATCGCTGATTTTCTTTCGATTCCATTCACAAAAAATGCAAGCCAAGGAGCTGCAACCAGTGTATACTGTGCAACTCATCCCGAAGTTGAGAATATTTCTGGAAGATATTGGGAATCTTGTTGGGACGATGAGAAGAACTTGGACAAGGAAGTGGCAAGAGATGAGGAACTTCAAGATGCTTTATGGAAGTATTCGGATGAACTGATTATCAATTTGAAAGAATGTTCCAAGAGAAGTTTTGATAACGAACAAATGGAAAATGTGATTTTATGATCTAAAAAAAGTTGAATACTTGGAATAAAGATAACAAAGGTTCTTTTTTTCTAAAGAAGAAGCAGAGCACAAATCACTCGTGCTCTTGTTCTCTGTGTCTCTTGACTACACATTCTGCCTCGTTTTTCGTCGTCACCTTTTTTGTTTTCTCCTTCTTTTTCTTCCTTCTTTTTGTTCGTATAAAACGACGACACTCATCATTCTTTTCGTCAGAGCAAATGTCTGAAAATAAAGAAAGAATCAGAAAGTTCAATGGGAGCACATATGCACCTGTGGTAAGTTTTTCAAATTGTTTTCTTCAAAAACGTTTTTTTCAGACAATCAAAGGAGTGAATCTTGCTGGAAAAACATTTTTAATCACTGGAACAACATCTGGAATTGGAATTGAAACTGCAAGATCATTGGCTTTTAATGGAGCTCATGTGGTTATGTTGAATAGAAATGTAGCTGAGTCTGAAAAGCTAAAAAAGAAGATTGTTGAAGAAATGTATGATGCGGAGATTGATATTATCGAATGTGACCTTAATTCATTGGCATCTGTGAAAAGAGCTGCTGATGTGTTCATTGAAAAACATTGGTATGTTTTAAAAGATGATTCCGACCAAAATGTTTGTTAAATCCTGTGGTCCAGGCATGATGTGAGTGTGGACACAGGAAAGTGTAGAGAGTGAGATTAGAATAAGGTCTTTATTCGGGACAAAACAGAAAACTGAACTTTGAGAACTGAGGGTTCTCAATAGACAAGAAATCCACGTGGAATATGTGGAGGAAAAGAATAGATGTTAGTGAACCAGATCAGTTCACGTAACCAAAGAATAATATTACATTCCAGCTATAGAATAAGCGTGGAATGTAACATCTCCCTTTTTAAGATGAAAGAGGAAGATGAATAAAAACACAGAAGTTAATTATATGATTTCTGCTTCGGTTTCACGACCAGTCGTTGAGGTTGTGTAGTGATCCTGGTAGACTTCCGGGGCATCGGAACTGGTGGCGTCGGTACCGGAGTTGGTGGAGCAGTGAAACTGGTTGGAGCAGGAACGGGTGTTGTTGTCACATCAATTGGATCCATCAGGTCCAGTGGAACGTCTTTGTGGATTGGGTTGTCACGTCGACGGAGTTGATTTGCGTGTCGAATCCATACAGCATCCTTGACGAGCACACGATACAGAGTCCGTCCAATGCGCTTCTGGATGGTACCTGAAATCCAAGTGGCAGTATTTATGTTACGGTAGTTTTTAACATAAACCTTTTCTCCAACTTGGTAGCTTCTTGATCTTGCACCATGCTGCTTGTTGAACTGCTTCTCCATCTCTGTATCATGCGAGTTGGGAAGTTGGTCTTTCGGGAGTAGTTGATCCAGGAAAGTACGGATATTCCGACCAATGAAGTTCTGAGCAGGTGTTGAGCCATCTGGGCTGGATGAGCAAGGAGTGGAACGGTAGTTCTGGAGGAACACATATAAGGCAGTATCTGTGGTTTCCTCCCCCTTCAACTTGCCTAATCCCCTTTTGATGGTATCCACAAATCTTTCTGCTTGTCCATTTGACTGAGGATGGAACGGTGGAGATCGCAGGTGACTGATTCCTCGATCTTTGCAGAAGGATTGGAATTGAGATGACGTGAACTGTGTGCCGTTGTCGCTGACGAGCGTCTCCGGATCTCCAAATTGTGCAAAAATTCTTCTCAAAATGTTGATAGTTGCTGTGGATGTTATGGATGTGGTTGGGATGACTTCTGGCCACTTTGAAAATGCATCCACGATCACCAAGTAGTAGCGTCCATCAACTGGTCCAGCATAGTCGCAGTGCACGCGTTGCCATGGAGCTGTTGGAATCGGCCAGGAGCACAAAGTATTTTTGATTGGATTTTTAGCCACAGAAGCACATAAATCACAACTACGTACCACTTTTTCAATATCCTTATCAATGGCTGGCCAGTAGACAAGCGATCTTGCCAATTGCTTCATCCTCACGATTCCTGGATGAGCACGATGTAACATTTTGAGGACTCGAGATCTCAGAGCATGTGGTATCACGATTCGTCCATTGAACATCAGACAGTCGGACACGATGGAGAGTTGATCACGTCGATTGTGGAAAAGAGATAATTGTGAAGTTTTATCAGAGATTTTGGGCCACGAACCTGAGATAGTGTACTGATAGACTTGATTCAGCAGTGGATCCTTTTTGGACGATGCTCGAATCATTTTGGCAGTCACAGGTAGTTGATCACATGTTGTAACCAAATTTGTCAAGACTTCCGATTCCACTTGAGCAATCACACGATCTTCACATTCCTTCTGTTGGATCTGTTCGGAGATCAGTCTTGACAGGGCATCCGCTTGGCCAAAATCATGAGTGTTGACGTACTCGATGGAGAAGTCGTAGTTGAGCAGTATGATCGCCCAACGCTGGAGACGGTTCGCACTATAAAGAGGTATACCTTTTTTATCGCCAAAAATTGAGAGCAGTGGTTTATGGTCCGTCTTGAGTGTGAAGTGACGACCATAGATGAATTTATGGAACTTGGTGACAGCAGTGATGAGACCAAAAGCTTCCTTTTCAATCTGAGAGTAGTTCCGCTGTGGAGCTGTTAGAGCTTTGCTGATGTGGTATATTGCCTTCTCGGAACCATCTGGAAATCTATGAGAGATTACTGCACCGATACCGTATTGAGATGCATCGGCAGCCACGATGATCGGAAGATTTGGGTCAAAGTGTGTGAGCAATAGGTCTGATTTGAGAATCTTCTTGACACGGTCGAATGAATATTGACATTGAGGAGTCCATTGGAATTTCGCATCCTTCTTAGTGAGGGCATCCAATGGTGGACGAAGCTTGAACAACTCCGAGACAAAAGATCCGTAGAATTGAATCAATCCTAAGAATGATCGGACTTTGCTGTCATTTGTCGGTGGTGGCATCTGATCAATGGCTGCGATCTTCTCTGGATCCGGTCTTCTACCATCTGAATCGATGACGAATCCCAAAAATGTGATCCTTTCCATCAAGAAAGTGCACTTTTCCAGTCTGATCCGGAATCCATAATCATTGATTCGCTTCATCAGAGCCATTAGTCTTTTGTTGTGTTCTTCAATGGAAGAACCCGAAATGATGATATCATCAAGGTATGATGCAGTTCCATCAAGACCCGTAATCATCGAATCCATCACTTGTTGGAAGGATCCTGGAGCCGACTTGACGCCGAATGCGAGGCGATTGTAGCGATACAATCCTTTATGAGTATTGATGCACAGCATCTTCTTGGCTTCCTCGTCAAGCTCAATCTGAAAATAAGCCTCGGCCAGATCAATCTGAGAAAAGAATTTCCCACCGTTTAGCGTTGCAAATATATCATCAGCAGTTGGAAGAGAATGCTGGTGTAGTTGGATGGCGTCGTTGAGACCCGTAGAGAAGTCTGCACACATCCGCAGCGATCCGTTCTTCTTCTTGACAGGTACGATTGGTGCTGCCCAATCGGAGTGGTCAACAGGTGATATTACCCCAGCTTTCTGTAGTCGCTCCAGTTCTTCTGATACGGTGGACACGGCGGCAAATGGAACTGGGCGAGCTTTCCGAAAGACTGGTTGAGCATTTGGTTTGAGTACAAGAGAAGCTTTTGTTTTGGTGCAGTGACCAAGTTCTGGTCTGAAAACATCTGGAAAATTTCTATTCAACTCAGCCTTAAGTCCTTCACGAGTGCTGTCCAGGTAGTTGCATGCTGAGCCAACACTGGAAGACACTTTGCTGATTTGATTTGCGTTGAGAATTTGCCAAAGATGTGGATCCTTGGAGATCCAATCGGTTCCCAGAAGAGTTCCGGTTTCTGCTACATGAGCCATTCCAGATGTAGATGTTCCATTCAGATTGAATTGACATGTGAAAGTTCCCTTGACAGCAATCGGTTGATGGTTCGCAGATTTTACTTGAATAGTTGGTGTCTGTAGAGATGGACGACCCAATCGTATCCAGTCCTTCGTACTGATAAGCGTGACATCAGCTCCTGTATCTAGCTGCATCTTCACCGGTTTCCCATTGATAGAGACGGTACGGTAGATACGGTTGACTTTTGAGTGTGTTGCAGAACCAATGATGACCGATTTGATTTTGCCTTTAGGAGACTGATTTACTTTCAGTTTGGATCTGCAAAATTTTTCTATGTGACCGTTCTTTTGACAATATTGACATGTGACCTTTTTTTGGCATTCTTTAGCCCAGTGATTACCAGAGCATTTGAAACATGGTGATGGTGGTGGCGGCTTCTGAGGTTTCTGTGATTTGTCCGTGCTTGGTTTCCGATTGATGGCGTTGACCTCTGCTGGCTGCTGAATTCTGCACACACTTTTGGAATCTTCTCGAATATCCAACAGTCTTTTGATTTCTTGTTCCAGCTCGAGAAGTGTAGTTGCAGGCTTTGATTCCATTATTTGAAGTGCTTTGGTACGAATGTCGGTGTAGGCGCTGTCTCTCAAGCCATTGATCCAGACCATACAACATGTTTGGTCATCGGTCATCTTCTTGAATTCTGAAGATGTGAAACGACGGAGTACCTGGCCCGTGTACTCATCAATTGATGATCCATCATACTCCATTCTCAAAAACTCTTGCCGCTTCCGAAAAACTGAAGAAGTCGACTTGAAGGTGTCCTTGAGCTTTGGAATTAGTTCCTCGAATTTGAGAGAATTGGGAGTTGCAGGCAGTACTCGATTTGAAAAATGGGAGTACTCTTTGGAATCAAGTTTGGAGAGAACGAACCTGGCTTTGGCATCGTCTGTGAGAGAAGAGCCATCCTTGGTGATGATCTCTTCGTATCGACCCCACCATCCATCGAATGTCATGTCTTCTTCCGGATCGTATCGGAAGTTTGGAATTCGTGACGCAATTGATTCGACAAGTTGACTCATTCCATTTGAAGAATTGGATGGTGTGGTTGCGGTAGGTGTCGCTGGATTTTGGACAAACTGACCGAATGCCGTGATGAGAGTTGCCAGCTGCTGTGTCAGGTCTGCCATAGCCTTTGCCTGATCGCCATTTGTTAAATCCTGTGGTCCAGGCATGATGTGAGTGTGGACACAGGAAAGTGTAGAGAGTGAGATTAGAATAAGGTCTTTATTCGGGACAAAACAGAAAACTGAACTTTGAGAACTGAGGGTTCTCAATAGACAAGAAATCCACGTGGAATATGTGGAGGAAAAGAATAGATGTTAGTGAACCAGATCAGTTCACGTAACCAAAGAATAATATTACATTCCAGCTATAGAATAAGCGTGGAATGTAACAATGTTTATTGAATTTCGGAGTTCCCGGAACATTTTCCACTGAAAAAATACGGAAATTTTCTGGTTTCAAAACACACTTTGAAGGCCGGTCCTTTTTCACATAGGTCCCTTCTATTACGGGAGCCCTTATATTACAGGGGCCCTCCTATTAGAAGGGCCCTTCTATTAGAGAAGCCCTTCTAATACAGATTTTACAGTAGATTGTTTCTTTTTGAAGCAATTTTGTTGAGGTTTTGCGATTTTTTTTCTATAGGATTTTGATGTATAATGATTGAAATGTGTGGTTAATCTTTCTCAAACTATAAGAAAGTTTTCAGGCCGATACATTGCTTAATCTTGAATGCTGGTGTTTTTGGAACTGCCTCGAAAACTACTGTAGACGGATTGGAGTCACATTTCGGCATCAATCACCTGGCTCATTTTCTGGTAATTTTATTAGTCAAATTCTTTTAAAAAATCAAAATTCCAGCTGATCCAAGAATTCCTGCCAATCATTCGGAACTCGACTCCATCTCGAATAGTCCTGGTGTCATCTTCTGTTCACGCAAGCTGTGGAGTGACACCTGAAATGTCAATAGATCAGAAAATCAAAGTTTTGTGTCCAGAAAGTCCCCTAGATGCCTCCTGGTTCCGGTTATACTCTCGCTCCAAAATGTGCAATATGCTAATTGCTTTCAAATTACATCGAGATGAGTATCTGAATGGCATCAGTACATACTCTGTCCATCCTGGTAATGGTGTCAGAACTAGCATATTCCGTGATTCGTGGCTTGTCAGTTTCGCCAGTATCTTATCAACTCCTTTCACCAAAAATATCAGTCAAGGAGCATCGACGACTGTTTACTGTGCTGGGCATCCGGAAGTCGCAAATGTTTCTGGAAAGTATTGGGAATCAAATTGGGATGATGAGAAGAATCTGTACAAGGAAGTGGCGAGAGATGAGGAATTACAAGATGCATTGTGGAAACATTCAGAGGGGATTTTGATGAAATACTTGGATGATAGAAAGAATTCTTGTCTTTTTGAATGTTGAAGTACAATGAACTTTAAGTATAACCATTTATTTTATTTGCATTTAAAAAATTGTAATTGTCAATCGTTCGTTGGATAGGAAGAATAATGATAAAAATGAAGAAGGACATGAATCAAATTTATTCTCATTATAAATAAGCTTCCAGAAGTTTCTCAGAATGATTCCAGAGAGCATCTTGAAGTTCCTCATCTCTTGCCAACGCCTTATCCAATTTAGACTCATCGTCCCAACACGAATCCCAATGTTTTCCAGAAACATCTCCGAGTTCCGGATGAGTTGCACAGTAAAGTGTAGTTGCGGCTCCTTGACTGATAGATTTTGTGAATGGAGAAATCAGAATACTTCCGATTGTTGCTAACCATGAATCTCTGAAGATACTTGTTCTGATAAGTGCTCCTGGATGTACTGAATATGTACGGATTCCATTTGAATACTCATCTCGATGCAATTTGAATGATGTCAAAGTGTTGCACATCTTTGATCGAGCATAAAAACGGTACCAGTTAGCTTCCGATGGATTTTCCGGACACAAAACTTTCAATTTTTCTTCTTTTGAGAGGGAAGGATCAACTCCAGTCCGTTGGTTGGCGGTGGAAGAGAGAATCACAATCCTTGCAGGTGGCGTTTTTCGAATAACAGGAAGAAGCTTGCGAATTAGCTGGAAAAAAGATTATTGAAAATTTGAATAATTTAGAATGATAGGTACCAAATAATGGGCGAGATGGTTTACTCCAAAATGAGATTCGAATCCATCTGAAGTTTTACTAGAAGCAGTTCCACAAACACCAGCGTTTAGAATCAAGCAGTGGATTGGCCTAAAAATATTTCAATTGACAGAGAATAATAATTCAAACGAACCATTCTTTTGCTATATACTCTTCGGCTGCCTTGGATGTAGATTTCAATGAATTCAAATCGCATTCAACGATATCAACTTTCGCATCCCCGTACTCTTCAATTATCTTATTCTTCAACTTTTCAGATTCGGCTACGTTTCTATTCAACATAACGACATGAGCTCCTTTCAAAGCAAGAGATCTGGCAGTTTCGACTCCGATTCCAGATGTTGTTCCAGTGACAACGCATGTCTTCCCCGATAAATCGATCCCTTTCATCACCTAAAAATGTTAATCAGTGGATGCTTTTTTTCTTTTTTGGGCCATAAAAAGTTTTTCTTGCTGGAAAAAATGTTTGAAAAGTTAAGTATGCTCCTGATATTGTTGCAAGAAAATCAGAAAAAAAATCCGAAATCCTATAAAAACGCAGTTGAAATTTTTTAAAAAAGTGGCAAATGTAAACGGGAATTTGAGTTCCTTTTTCGAAAATTTTTAAATCAAATGTTTAGCTTTCTACGACGTTTACCGGAAATTTCAATTTTTGAAATTGTTTGAAACAACATTAGGAAAATATATAACTTTTTAAGCCTTTGTGCACTAGAAAGTTTTGGTCGGAGTCGCCCTTTAAGCTGAAAAGGTGCGACGTCTTTGAGCGGTTGTATCTCCAAAACTACAGTAGTTATCAAAATTTTGTAAATTATAAAAATGTAGATCTTAAAATTTTACACTTTTTGTTAGTTGACCAAATGTTTATAGAATTTTTAGTTTTTGAGATATGCGCCTTTAAAGTATGCGTACCTCCACCGTGGCCTAGGTTTCTTACTGCGCGGGAACTCGAATCCTCGTCCCTATTCGTAACTTTGTTCAGCAAAACGCTCTGAAAAAAATTAGCGAAATGTCGAAATAGTATGCTGGCTGGCTATTTTTTTTTAACCTAAAATTCGAAAAATTCGATAGATTTACCTGATCAGCATTAGCATACGAGTCGAATTGTCGTTTACGAACTTCTTCTGTTGCCATTTTACAAATTATTTTGTTGAAATTGAAATAAAGAAAATGTTGTCAAACATATTGGTTTTTATTTAGAGGAGAAGAAACATTAAGATACGCAGAAAGAAGAGGAAAAAGGAGTTAGTATGTGTACGGAGTGAACGCAGAATTGTAGTCCGTTTTGTGATTTGAACATGATAAACAGAAAAAGAAAGTTTCGAAATTCGAACAAAAAAGAATACAATCAGGTTACCAGGTAGCACAGAAAAGGGAAATTTTGGTTCTAGAATTTTCAGACATCCACGAGTCCACGTTAGACGTTTTCATCCAACGAAAAATCTTCTCACAACTCTTAACCTGGCCCCTGACTGCTCTGAACTCAACTGCTCCGGTTTCAGACAAGACACCAGATTTCAGGAAAATCCAAATCAGTCACTCTCTCACAAAAGAAACAAAATGAAAAAATTGCTTTCTTTGTTGAAGAAAGATGTCATTCTTGTCCGACGGAACAAGATCTGGACGACGTTCGAAGTGCTCATACCTGTTATGATTCTTCTACTACCACTGGCTTTCCTGGACGAGGTTGAATTTTACCAGGTCAATTGAAAACCGAAGTTTCCAGAGTTATCTCGTGACCTACAAAACTTTGCAAGAGGAGAGAAATTCGCTGAGAGCGTTATCAGGATCTATCAATGAAGTTGATTTAGAAGACGTGGTTCCAGATATTGAGCTAGCTGTGGACGGATGTGATGTTCCTCCTGATGTGGATGTTAGGATTTAGTACGTTCTAAGGAAATTCCGATAGTTGGATACACGGCGGAGGGTCGCATACTTTAAAAACGCATATCTGGAAAACTAATAATGCAAGAAACATTTTGTCAACTAACAAAGAGTGTAATATTTTAAGATTTACATTTTTGTAGTGTTCAAAATTTTGATAATTACAGTAGTTTGGGAGACAGAAGCGCTCAAAGGCAGTGCACTTTTTTAGCTTACAGCGGGGCTCGAAATAATGCTAAATCTTTGAGCGCTTGTATCTCCAAAACTACTGTAGATATCAAAATATTGTAAATTACAATCATGTAGATTTTAAAATTTTACACTTTTTGTTAGTTGACAAAATGTTTCTAGAATTTTTAGTTGTTGAGATATGCGTCTTTGAAGTTTGCGTCCTTGGCCTAGGTTTTTCTATGCACGGAAATTCAAACCCTCGTCCCTAATCGCCACTCTTTTTAGCAAAGTTTTCAATTTCAACGGTGTTTTTTGGGATTTTCGGAGCTATCAAACTTTTCAGAACAAAATTAGGAAAATACATAACTTTCAAACCTTTCTGCACTAAAAATTTTTGGTCGGAGACCCCCTTTAAGCCGGAAAGTTGCAAAGTCTTTGAGCGCTTGTATCTCCAAAACTACTGTAGCTATCAACGTTTTGTAAACTACAAAAAAGTAGATCTTAAAATTTTACACCTTTTGTTAGTTGACAAAATGTTTCTAGAATTTTTAGTTTTTGAGATATGTGCCTTTGAAGTTTGCGTCCCTGGCCTAGGTTTCTCACTGTGCGGAAATTCAAATCCTCGTCCCTGTTAGCCACCTTTTTTCAATAACGTTTTTTGGGGATTTTAGATTAGAAAATGTCGGAACAATATTGGGAAATTATATGATTTTTCAAACCTTGAAAATGTTTTTTCAGCGATAAATATATTGGAAACCATACAAAGCCGGACAGAAAACGATTCGCAAAAATAGTAATGGCCCATGCAAAGTCATGTAAACCGTATGTTCTGATCCCAAAAAATCGTTTCTTTTCAACGAAAAATTGAAGTGTCGGAGGAGTTTTCGTAACTTCCGATGGAGTCGATATGATTGTGCCAGCGACCAATAAAGACATCAACCTTCTGAAAAAGCCAATTGAATCAAAGTAACTTTACCATTAAACTGGGTTAAATAATTTTATAAAAAATATGTTTCAGACCAGACGACGACACGGTTTCCTTCTATTCCTATTACGTTCCATATCTGTACAAAACGATGAATATCAAGTTCCAAAAAGATGCAAAAGCAGCTGGGTATCAACCGAAACCAGACAAGGACAAATTGAAGACCATCTACATTCATTCTGAAAATGAAGGAACCATTTCCTTCTTTTCGTATGTCTCACTTTTGATTGGTTTTTGTATCACCCTTCCTGTAATCAATACGGTTAGAACAATGACTGTGGAGAGAGCAACTATCCAGGTTTGGCGATGTTTCTTAGTTTAAGAATTTCTATGAATTTTAATGAATTTTTTAGCCATACCTAAATTCCATCGGTCTGTCTCGGACATTGTTCTACGCAGAGCATTTCATATTTGCTACTCTGAAGTCAACAATTCTCATTTTGTTGGCCATCATTGTCTACTGTATTCTGATTACGGTATCGCTAGCTTTTTTCTTCTTTTTCTTCTCTCTATATGTTTATTCCAGAGATTCAACGTCTTCTGGATGGTCTTCGGTGTCTTCGTCTACATTGTCGCATCCATTTCCTTTGCCATGTTCGTCTCTGCATTTTTCGCCAAACCTAGAAGAGCAGTAGAAGCGATAACTGCTATTTGGCTGGCTTCAATTTACTTCTCCACTTTCTCTTTCAATCCAGTTGGATGGGAAACAATTCCAGCTTCTCTTAACATCAACAAAGCGCTCAAATGCTACATTTTGGCTATGGAACCACATTTTGTGAAAGGTTTCAGTTTGAGTTACCGTAAAACCTGTATTAGAAGGGCCGCCCCCTTCTATTTTTTGTGGGGTTCCTAGGGTCACTTCAATTAGAGGCGTCCTTCAATTAGAGGGGGCACTTGTATTATTCGTGGGTTCTCTGAGAACGGATCTTCTATTGCAGGGGCATCATTTTTCAATGGAAGTTTCGTTTCTTTTCTGAAAATCCATTACACTTTCTACAAAAAAAACCGAAGCATCAATATTGTCGATTTTTTAAAAAGTGGCGCCTGAAAGTTTCGCGGGCGCCGTTCGTGTCGTATTTTTTAAAAACATACAGTAATTCAATTTAAAAAAAAACAGAAAAAACGGCTGAAAATCAAAGGAGTTAATCAAAGGGGCACTTCAATTAGGGGGGGGGGGGTACTTCAGGTAGAGGGCCCTTCAAATAGAGGGAGCACTTCTATTTTTCGTGAGGTCTTTAATGGGACACTTCAATTAGAGGGGCCCTTCAATTTCAGATGCCCTTCTAATACATGTTTTACGGTACTCTGTTTTTAATTGAAGTTTCAGATGACGGAATGTCGTTCACAGATGGCTTCGAAAGTATTCGTGAAGATTATTATTCATGTCTTGTTTATCTTTTAGTCATGATTTTCGATGCAGTTGTGATGTCAGTTGGAAGTGTTTTTGCATCTAGACTTGTAGATAAAACATCCAATTATTTGGTTACACTGTTCTGGAAAAAGGTTAGTTTGATATAAAACCTGTAATAGAAGGGCCCCTTTGAGTCAAATTATCTCGGTTCATGTCAAAGATATAAAAAATATGGGAACTAATAGAATGTTTGTGATATTATGATAAACAATATAGCAGTTGCCATCTTTTTGCTATCTTACAAATCATTTGAGATAAAAACCGTATTTTCTCTAATAGAAGCCTACCGGAACCATTACCGTTGAGCTCAATAATCTTGATTTCTGTGCGAGATATCAAAAACTTCTCGACTAATAAAATATTCATCATAAAATGACCAATATTTTATCAGTTGTCTGATTTTTGATATCTTGTACAGGAAAGAGATAATTGAGTTGTCGTCGAGATAATTGAGTTGTCGGACGAGCTTCTATTAGAGAAAATACGGTAAACTCAAACTTGACAGTTGGACCCTTTTGTTACAGGTTTTTACGGTAATCCTAGAATAAGTGTCAATAAGTATTTTCAGATGAAACACGTGGATGAAGAAGAGAAGACCAATTCTTCATCTGATTTGAGTAATGCAGAAGGCATTCTTCTTGGAGAAGAAGTCGTGAAGGGGAGGAAGGATGCAGTGTCCGACATAGAACTGAGTAGTCTTATAAAGGTCAAATCAATAGAAGCCTATCGCTGAGAAATGAGATTTTTTAGATCTATGAGAACGGTGAAACTGCTGTGAATGGTCTTTCCATGAGAGCAATCAGAGGTCAAGTGTCCGTTCTTCTTGGTCATAATGGGTGTGGAAAGAGTACAACATTTGGAATGATCACGGGAATTCTACAACCTACCAGCGGTTGGATGACTTTCCGAGAGCAACTTATGATTATATTATTTTTAGGAACTATCACAATCGAAGGAGTGGATGCAGTTGAAAATCGAAAAGTCGCAAGACAATCAGTTGGATACTGTCCTCAATACAATCCCCTTTACGATAAATTGACAGTTATGGAGCATCTGGAACTGGTGAACACGCTGAAAGGGAAAAGCTCGGATGATTTTGAAAATGATGCTGCGACCCTGTTGAGACAGATTGTTTTGGAAGACAAGAGGAACGTGATGGCAAAGAATCTGTCTGGAGGAATGAAACGAAAACTATCAGTTTGCATGGCAATGATTGGTGGAAGTCGAGTTGTTCTTCTTGATGAACCGACTGCTGGAATGGATCCTGGAGCTCGTCTGGATGTTCAAAAGATTCTGAATAAAGTTAAAGAGGAGAGAACAATTCTTCTAACAACTCATTACATGGATGAAGCTGAAAAGCTGGGAGACTGGGTGTTCGTGATGTCTCATGGAAAAATGGCTGCGTCTGGATCACTTCCATTTTTAAAAAAGAAATATGGTGATGGATATGTAATGACACTGGTCTTGGATTCTGATGATAACATTGAAGAGCCAATTGCAGTAGTGGATCAATTATGCACAGCATATGTCAATGATGCCAAACTTGTAAGAGTTTCCGATAAGAATTTCATCAAAAAAAGACAATCTATTTCAGAAAGATCAACGAGGTCAAATGATTGAGATCAGTCTGCCAGAAAACCAAAAGGATCGATTTCTAAGTCTCTTTAAGGCTCTAGAAGCAATAATCGAGAGACAATACGATTCTGAAGACTTGAGATATCTATCGAGTGATTTGATGGTACAAATCAAAAAACTGAAAATTGTTGCAATGGGGATTTCCGTGAGCTCCTTGGAGCAAGTTTTCATCAAAGTCGAAAGGGAGTGCGATAGAGTTTTATACGGGATAGATGATGACGAAAGAAGGGCAAGAGCTGAGAAAAACTTCAATGCCTTGGCAGAAGCAAAGAAAGGTTTGAAACCGAATACCGTAAAACCTGTATTAGAAGGGCTGTTGTTCCAAGGTACCTTCAGAGGGCCCTTCAATTAGAGGGAATGTCCAGAGGGGCATCGTCACTTTTCGACCATTTTTTTCTCGAAAATATTCATCCAAAAATGTGGTGAATTCTTGTTCATATTTCATGGAAAATTGATCGATTTCACCAAAAGTAAAGAAAAGGGTTCTATTATAAAAGCCTTTCTGGTACAGGTTTTACGGTAAGCTATAAAAAATTCTCAAACTTCAAAATGTTCAGAACCACCACTCGAAGGCCAATCTTTGATTTCGTGTCAACTCAAAACGATTCTCTACAAACGCTTCGTTCATCTTCTCAAAAATCCCAGCCAACTGATCATGCAGTTCTTCATTCCAATGATTTTCCTGTATTTGATTTTCAAAAAAAGTGCAATTAGTGTGCCTGCTGATCCTTCTGCCCTCATCCACAACTTCAACTTGTCTGGTTTCCCTCCGTCCAAAGTGATTCTTCAATTTGAAAAAAAATCGGATCCGAGGATATTTGATTATTTGAAGCAGTTCAAAAATCTAGATGTATAACTCAAGAATCAAAGAATAAGAAGTTTAAAAATTTTATTCTCAGGTTTCTGAAGTCCCGATGAAAAAGAAAATTCCAGCACTTGTCAAGAATCAGACTATCAGTGATAAGAAAATAGGACTTGTCATATCAGTTTACGAGCATAAGACCATATTACACTATTACGAACAAACGTCCTCTTGTCTTCCGATTGCGCTGAACTTGCTCTGGAACCTTAAATATCTTCGACTCAATTCGTCAAGTCCTGTTGGAACGAATGAGCTGTACGTAGAGTTCGTGCCAGTAAAACATGCTGAGATGGTAATCATATGCTTCAGAAGGGTTTCGATAATCTAAATTTCAGTCGATCGCACTTTCTTTTGGTACTTCTGCGCAATTTTACGCTCTCTCCTTTTTCTTGTCATTGGTTTTGATTCCAGCAATTCTTTTCTTGATTGAGGAGAGAACAACTCGATTCCAACATCAGGTAAATGAAAAACTACATTCCAGTTGGATAAATTGTTCTTTTAGCAAATGCTCACTGGGATTGCACCACCCGTATTCTGGATCGGAAGCGTCTTTTGGGATTTCTGTCTCTATTTGATTGTTGCGATTTATGCTTGTGTTCTATTCCATATTTATGGTACTTTCGAAGATTATTATCATTTGTAAGTTTAAGAGTTTTTGAACCATAGAGGTTGGGGGCCTAGAAAACTCAACTTTCAAAAGTTAGGCCACCATTTAAAAATGAACTAGACAGTTTTCGAACTATAAAAGATGTTGACCTAGAAAACGTATTTAAATGATCTTAAAAACATACCTGAAGAATATGAAACCATTCTAGGCCATTTACCATGGTGGCCTAGAAAACTACACTAGCAAAAGTTAGGCCTCAATGTTAAAATGACCTAGAAAACACACCCGATGAATATGAAGCCATTTCTAGGTCATTTAACGTGATGGCCTAAAATACTCAAATTGCAAAAGTTAGGCCACTATGTTAAAACGACTTAGAAAACATACCAGAAAAATATGAAGCCATTTCTAGGCCATATACCATGGTGGCCTGGAAAACTAACTAGGGAGCTATCTGAACATGTCCCCGAGTTACACCTCATGACCTATTAGGTTGGCCAGAAAGTAACTGTCCATTTTTTGATTCGTGATTAACACAAAAACCAGACTAATTCAAGATTGACGATATGTACCGTCGTGGTCCACAACATGTTGCCAACATTCAGGTAACCTGTGGATACCATACCTCCAACAGCCAGCTAGCTGTGAATCAAAGAAGTCCTAAAAAGCAGTTTTTATCTCATCGACAGTGGTAAATTATTTTCCCTCCAGATGACGTTGCATTTTTCCGAATATCCAATAAAAAAAGGGTCATGTCTGGAGTTTAATAAATGTGGACAGCCATCCCTTCAAAGCGGCTTAGGACTGAATTGAATATCATTAAACGAAGCGAGATCCTATGTCTCACGGAAATTCAAGTAAGTCCAGGACTGTTTTAGCTGGACGATTCTTCTTTGCGCCCCTTAAACTCCTGATTTGGCCCTTCGATTATTGGTTTTTCGGAGATATGCAACGCAGTCGGGAAAGAAAATAATTTACACTGAAGATGAGATAAAAAACTGCAATGCAAAATATATTGATTCGCAGCTAGCTGACTGTTGGAGGGATGGTATCCACAAGTTACCTGAATGTTGGCAACATGTTGTGGACCACGACGGTACATACTGTCAATCTTGGATTGATCTCGTTTTTGTGTTATTCGCGAATCAAAAAATGGACAGTTACTTTCTGGCCAACCTAATATATCATTAGAAAGCCCATAAAATTCTGGTTTGGAACATGTTTTCTGTTTTTGCGAAACGGCGGTGAGCTGCGAGAAAATTAGGTCAAAAGACATTTTAGTGCTAGTAAAACCTGTTGATTTTGCATTGAAAGCCGTCACGTCAATTTTCAATGCAAAATCAACAGGTTTTACTAGCACTAAAATGTCTTTTGACCTAATTTTCTCGCAGCTCACCGCCGTTTCGCAAAAACAGAAAACATATTCCGAACCAGAATTTTATGGGCTTTCTAAAGATATAGGTCATGAAGTGTAAATCGGGGACATGTTCAGATAGCTCCCTGGTAAGCTGGCAAAAGTTAGGCCACCATGTTCAACTGACCTAGAAAACATACCAGGGGACTATCAAGCTAATCCTATGTCATTTACCATAGTGGCCTAGAAAACTCTAATAGAAAAGTTAGGCCACAATGTTAGAATGACCTAGAAAACATACCAGAGGAATATCAAGTCATTTCTAGGCTGTTTCCAAGGGTGGCCTAGAAAACTCAACTTGCGAAAGTTAGGTCACCATCTTAACATGGGCTAAAAAATTTTTGTAACTGATACAGTACACATCTTCTCAACCTCATAATTCCAGGGTCTATGGTAGTGTGATTCTGTTCTTCTTTCCGATCATTTCTTTCGTCTACCTTGTCTCTGTTTTCATCAAAACCCCAACAGTTGGATCGACATTTCTGATATTTTTCAAGCTCACAGCTGGAGTCACCGGCTTGTTGGTTTATCTGTGGTTTTTGTTAACAAACAAAGATAACTTGACGAAAATCAGACAATGGGTAAACAGTTTTTTTTTATTTTGCTCTGATGAAAACACCGTTTTAGTACGCATTCGGACTAGTTGATGCTGGACTCATTTTGATGTATTCCCTCACAAAACTGCACATGTGTCAAAAGATCCTGCAGAAGGCGTTCTCCACAGCCAGACCACTCATTTTTGGGTTCGACTCAGTTTATGAGTTTCCAGCAATTTGTAAGCTATCGTATCAATTCCCAGTCAGGTTCGAAATTTCAGGGGTTGATTACGGCTACTTCATTCTTCTTTCCGTTCTATTCTTCTGGTTTTTCGTTGCCTTCCGATCCCGGGTCTTCAAACGGCTTTTGGGTGGATACAAAAACAAAACACCACGAGACAAGAAGCGATATGCGATCATTGATGAAACATCTACAACTCGTGGAGAAAAATCACCAATGTTGCCCACTGGAACGACTCGAAGTACTCCTGGAACAACTATTGCTACAGGATCGGAAAGTTCAGTTCAAAATGGAAAAACAGTTGTTGTGACAGATGTGAGTTATGCAATTTCACTTTGGTCTAATTTTAAATTCGAAGGTGGGCGGAGCTTACTGTTAGGTCCGGTAGAAAAATCTTTTATAATTCTTTATAATTTTTTTCCCGAAAACCCCCATGAAAATTGAATAAATACAAGGAAAATTATTGAAAAATCGAGCATGCAGATAGACCTGAAAATAATTACAGAAGTTCATGTTCCTGTGAATGCGCCTTTAAGTATTTCGGTACTGGACCTAGGCTCCACCCACCAGGCACATGATTCGGAGGGTACAACAATTTGAGGGCATAGGGTACAATGCGATTTAGGAGTACAAATACCAGCATTCGGGGTACAAAATTTGGAGATTTTTAGGTCTTTTTGTATTCCCAAAATAACGATTTCAAACCCAATGACCCTAAAATTTTTGTACAGTTCGTATAATTTGCCTTCAAATTAGACCAGAGTAATCTGGAAGGATTTCAGCAACTTGTGAAAGATTTCGGAGAACTGCGCGCAGTGAACGGATTAACGGTTACTGTAAAAGAAAAAGAATGTTTCGGTCTGCTAGGGCAGAATGGAGCAGGAAAGACAACCTCGTTCGATATGCTAACAGGACTCTCCATTCCATCCGGAGGAACAGCAACCATTGCAGGAGAGAATATAACCAGTAGAATAGTTGAGTCTATAATTATAGATCGGTAACTGACTTTGGTAATTTTTCAGCAAATCGGTTACTGTCCCCAGTTTGACACTTTATTGGGGCAGTTTTCTGGTAGACAGTGCCTTCGAATCATTGCTCAACTCCAAGGATATTCGAACTGTGAAGATGTGATCGAAATGGTTCTAATCTGTATTGGAATGACTGATCATGCTGATAAGAAGATTCAACATTGCAGGTACTTATTTATTTTGTAGCTTTAGCTAGCTCAAGATTCTCTGTAATTTCAGTGGTGGACAAAAACGAAAAATCTCGGTGGGAATCGCACTAATGTCTCGTTCTCCTTGTGTGATGTTAGATGAACCAACAGCTGGAATTGATCCAAGAGCAAGAAGAGAAATTTGGGATATTCTACACAATATGAGAGAGAAGGGGAATAGTTCAATCGTTTTGACATCACATTCCATGGATGAGTGTGAAGCACTTTGTACTCGTATTGGTATACTTCGTGAAGGAGATATGATTGCAGTTGGCAGTAGTCAAGAATTGAAATCCAGGTGAATAATGGGGAAATTCGGAGAATTTAAAAACTTCAAAATTCAGATATGGAAATTTCTACTTGATGACAATGGTTTTACAAAGCTTGGAGCAGTCTGCAAATGTGATGGCATCAGTGTCTGTGAATTGGCCAGAAGCAGTTCTGAAAGTGGAACCATCCCAAGCAAACTTGAATATCGTCTATCAAGTATGTACCAAAAAGATATACAAGGACGTTTTGGCCATTTTCAAGAGTCTGGATCTTGGCTGTCAAGTTTCCGATCGCTTCGAATTTTTCGGATAGTGTAAAGCAGACTTAGATTGAAAACTGTGCATTTACAGAATTTTTCGAAAATTCCTAAAAAACCTGCATTAGAAGGGTCCCTCAAATTGAAGGGCTCCTATAATGGAAGGGCACTACGGAGGTACCTTGGAACAAAAGAAGGGTCAGTCCTTCTAATGCATGTTTTACAGTGTTTCCTGATTTCTGAGTTACAATCCTATTTTTCCTGTCTTTATACTAAAAACGTGAAAAAGTAGGTGTCCTCAAGTAATCAGGAGATACCGTAAAACCTGTATTAGAAGAGCCGGCCCTTCTATTGTTCCAAGGTACTTCCGGAAGGCGCTTATATTACAGGGGCCCTTCAAATAGAGGGGGCCCTTCTATTTCTTTGGCCAGTTTTTTCGAGATTTCGCAACGAAAAATTCATGAAAATCTGCCACTTTCACAAAATTAAGCAAGATTTTCATCGAAAAATAGAGTTTCAACAAATTTCTCTTAAATTGTGGAGTTCCCGGAATGAAATAGTACGGAAATTTTCTGATTCCAAAACACATTTTAAAGAGGAGGGAGGTCCTTTTTCACCCCTTCTATTACAGGGGCTCTTAGTTATTTCCTATTTTCAGCTCCCAAAACCGAAAGGTTCGAAATGGTCGGAAACCTTCAAACAGGTTGAAGAACTAGCAGCAAGTCTAGAGGTAATTCAAATATTTGTATTTTTAAAATTCTCATTTTGATTTTCAGGTGGAAGACTTTATGCTCTCGCAAGCAACTCTTGAAGACGCCTTCATACGCTTGAATTCAGCACAAACTCGTTAATAAATCTAATCTTTAATGTTCTTTGTCATCTCAAAAAGAATACTTTTCAAAAATCGGCATCAAAACTCAAAAGAGACTCTTTCCAATCTTTTGCGTAACTCTGTTCCATAGTTTGAATTTTCAAAATGTCATGAGAATCTGAAAATCAAAAAGAAAAGAATAAAAATTGCGGGGAAAACTTATATTCACTTCAGTCTTCCTTCTGAAGCGAATTCCCCCTCTGCAGTGAAATGTGCTCCAACTCGAACTGCTATGTTCCGTTTTTCAGTTACTATTGGCCGTTTTGCGGGATTTCCGCTATCACTTTTCAATTGATTCTACTGTATTTGATCTATTATCGATCTCCAGCAACTCTAGACAATCTTAAGTGCTTTTTGTACAACACTTCTTTCATTCAAATCATTTTGGTAGCAACTGCATTCACATCACAACACAGATTACTGTCAAATACCAACAGTGCTGCTGTTCTTACAATTGGTCCGTGCAGTTATATCAGTCCTAGAATGTGTTTTATCAATTATCATATCTTCATGGTTAGTTTTTTTTAATTGTTGCAAAGTACTTCCGTAGGGCCCTTCTATTTTTACAGCTATTAGGTTGGTGCATAAGTTTCTTCCGATTTCGGGAAAAATTTTGATCAAATTATTCTCAAAGCGTAGGGGGCTAGATTAATGAAAGTATTGTCTATGAGCGTCAATAGTTGTCTGGCAACGCTCCGGTAATTCCTTGATTCCATCGGCCCAGAACGACGAAGTCTGCGATTGAAAAGATGGGTCAACTCCTTTTTTGTGTCACCTTTTCAAATGATGTTTTTCATATCAAGATGCCGTTTGAGAGCATCAAGCAATTATTTATCCGAAAGGGCAAGGTCCAAAAAATACGGTGGGTGCAAAATAATGATCCAGCCAGAAGACTCGAATTTTTGGTTGATCGCTCAAATAAGGTGTGGTTTCACATTGTCGTGCATGGAACGTTTTTCGCCTTTTCTCCTCGTTTCGATTCGACTGCCAGAATCAAATTCTTTACTTATAAACTATATATGGCGACAATTATATTGATACATCCATATAAAAGTTCCCAGTCTCCATTCCTTTGACAGACCATCAAACACATAGCATACCCCATTTCACGGGAAATTTAGGTTCCGGAACGTCCAGATCTAGCTATACTTTGTCAATCAACTGACCCTTCCGCACATTGATAGAGTAACTTACCCACTTCTCATCTACGGTAATTAGATCATTCACCCAACTAAACGTGCGAAGAAATGATAGGAGAAACACGCTCATGTCTACATGGCGATCCATATCAAAGTATTTCAAAAAATTGGGTACGAATCGACGCAGTTCTTGAAGTTGCCAAGAGGCTTCAATCCGGTCACAATACTTAATCGACTAACGGACAATGTCTTTGACGTTTTACAAGTGGTTTGAAACAGATTGGTTTCAGAAGCATTCTACAATAGGTCCAAGTCTACCTTTCGGACACATCGACGTCTTTCAGTTCTATTTTTTTGGCTTCAAAGCGATGGGCCATATGCTTGATGGTAATAGCAGTAGGAGGTCGTCCTTCATCTATTTCTTTTACTGTCTTGTGAATCTTGTGGATTTTCAAACCAGAAAGAAGTAAAAATAAAATGCCATTTTGAAAGAGTAGACGGTAGGGGACGAAAGCCAGGGCCGTACTCGCGAACGACAAAAAGGAGAAATGAGGCAAAGTGTATATAATAAGTCCATGAGATACTCTATCCAACAAAAAAACATCCTCTAAGAAAAACCGCCCCACTAAACAGTTATCAACTTTCAAAGTTGAGCATTCGAAATCGGAAGAAACTCATGCACCAACCTAATATTTTTCGGAAATTTTCTATTCAAAAAATGGTGAATTCTCGTTCATAATTCATCAAAATGTATCGATTTCACCAAAATTGAGCAAGTTTTTGAAAAAAAAGTTTTGCAACAGTTTTTTTGAAAATTTTGGAATTTTCGGCATATTTTTTACTGAAAACTTACAGAAATTTCTAATTTCAAACTATACATTTTGAAAAGGGCCTTTCTATTACAGATGGGCCTTCTATTAGAGGGCCTCTTCTCATATAGGTTTTACGGTATACAAAACGGGGTTACAACCATTTTCAAGAGTCTGAAGCTCGGCTGTCAAGTTTCCGACTACCTCGAATATTTTGGAGGATGAAAAATAGACCTAGACCAAAAACTTTGCATTCACAGAATTTTTTTGAGAATTCCTAGTTTTTCAGCTATTCGCCGATTTCTGAAAGATACCGTTTTCAGAACAATAAAATTCCAAACAAGGTGTCTTCTGGAAACAGGCAATAACAGAAAAACTAGAAATTTTCAAAACATTCTGAGAATGCAAAGTTTTCAATCTACTGTATGTCTGTTTTACACCCTCCAAAATTTTGAACGGGATCGGAAACATGTCAGCCGAGTTCCAGTCTCCTGAAAATCATCAAAACGGCCGAAAATCAACTACTTTTCTGTATATCTTATTGACCGGTACCGTATATGAACGGAATTTTTCGAAAAAATTTTCCATGTCCCACCACCTTAAAATTTTCATTTAATTTGATAACTGAACATTCAGGCCACAAGTTTGGCTGCTGGATCCGCTATTGCCATCACTGTTTTGTTCCGTTTTCTTGTTCTTGTACAAAATCAGGTGACTGCTCATCAAACTTATTTCATGGTATTTGCATCTTACATTGCCCCGATGGCACTCTTGGTGAGTGATAATCACAACGAATTCGTATCACATTTTTATCAGATAATACCATTCACGGATACATGGGATTTTGAAGCTGTTCAAAAAGTGACAGCAATGGAACATCCAACTTACAATCTCTCAATTTACACCCCATTCACTGGTTTTTCTGATATTGGAAGTCCCCAATTCCTCTCTGCAACTCTTCTTTTGTCGATTGGAGCATACGGGATTCCTTTCGGATGTTTGCTTTTGACTAGAAAGGTTCTTGTTCTAATTCGCTTTCACAGTCACATGTCTGATAGAACTAAAAAACAAGCAAAAACTCTTATCCATGGGTTAATTGTTCAATCCATGCTACCATTCTTCTGCTACATCCCATCATTTACCGGATATGTTTTCAGTCAATCAACGGGACGCGAACTTCTGCTAATTGGTAAGTTTGGCTTTTAAAGATAAGTTCTGGAAATTTCTTGTTTGTAGAGCACCTTATACTGGCTTCATCTGCTTTCCCTGGACTAGTGGATCCATTTATCTCATGTTATTTTATCGTCCCATACCGTCAAGCAGTTTTGGAGTTTGTTCTTCCAAAACGCCAATCTCGTATCACTACCGTTATCAGCAACTCGACATCTGGATATAATTGATTCTCTCACACTAATTTTCTATAATCTTGGGAACCTGTCTCATTATTTTTTGTACTTTGTTTTCAATGAACAATTTTTGCACACATACGAAACAAGCATAAAGCATAATCATTATCCTTCAAGGGGGACGAAAAAAATTTTTGTGATTTTTTTTTGGAATAAAATGTTCTCAGGGTTATGGGTAACCGGTTATGCATTTTCAAAATACTTATTCAAAAAACTCAGAAAAAACCGAAAGCCCGGAAAAACACAGTTGAAATTTAAGAAAAAGGTGGCGACGAGGGACTAGGATTTGAATTCTCGCGCTGGGTGAAACCTAGGCCACAGTAGCGGGACGCCTTTTTTAAGCGTCATTTCTCTGGCTTATCTTCGCCAACACTTACAAAACCACTTACTTCCACCACTTCAAGGATCACCGGACCGCCTGGCCTAGATTTTTGGCTGCTCGGGAATTCAAATCCTCGTCCCTCTTTGCAATTTTTCAAAGCATTTCTTTTCAACGGCGTTTTCGGGAATTTTAGTTTTTTATTTGAATTTTTTTCGTAATAATATTAGGCTAATACATAATCTTGAGAATTTTTTTAAATTTGAAGTGACTTAAAAATTTTGGGTCGGAGTTCAACAAAACCAAAGACGACATATTCAGAAAAAAAGGAATCTAATTCAATATATGACTACTATGATCCAAGAGATCAGTTGAAAACCTGAACCCAGAATGATCTATTTATCATCACACTGCATACACGGAAAACCAATAATAAAAGTGTTCATGTTAATAATAGTGTTTCTAATAAATGTGATTATAATATTTAGTTATGTTGTCAATACACTTCCCCCCTTTGCCAGAAGTTTTGCTCTCAAAATGTGCACGTCGTCCGATTGTTATGTGCCGATTTTCAACGTCTTCTGGGTTTTATACGGTGTCTTCGGATTCACTTTTCAAGTTATTTTAGTATTTTTGATACTTAATAAACTTCCAGTATATCTTAGAAATCTGAAAGTTTATCTGATTAACACAGCATGTATTCAATTAGCTCTAGTGTTGTTCTCATTTTCTATCCAACATCGATTATTGGCAAACAAAACAACATTGGCTATTCTTGCTGCTGGACCTTGCAAGTACTTCGGACCAAGTGTCTGTTTTGCTAATTATCATTTTGCGATGGTACGTTCTTTCATAAATAAGATGTACAAAAACGTATTTTTCAGTTGATTTTAGGTCATTTTGACCATTTTCAGGAGTCTGGAGCTCGGCTGTGGAGTTTCCAATCAGTTTGAAGATTTTGGAGGGTGTAGATAGACCTAGATTGAAAACTTTGCATTCACATAATTTTTTGAAAATTCCTAGAATTTCAGTTATTGATCAATTTTTAAAATGCCCCTTTTTGCAATGTTTCCAATCTAGGTCTGTTTTACACCCTCCCAAATTTTCAAAATGATCAGAAGCTTGAGAGCGGAGCCCCAGACTCCTAAAAATATCGAAACTCAACTGCAAAATACGTTTTCTATATCTTATTAACCGGTAAAGTACGTTTCAGGCTTGCGGAGTGGCTGCTGGGTTGGCTATACTGATTACAGTAATATTTCGATGCTTATCACTTACTATGAATGGTGTAACTAGAAAACAAAACTTTATGCTCATTGCATTATCTTATTTTGCTCCCTTATACGTTCTGGTATGTTCTAATCATCATCTAATCACAAAACCCCTTTAGTATTTCCAGATTATTCCATTTCTAGCACCCTGGGATTTCGAATCAGTTCAAAATGCTACTATTCTTGATCACCCAACATACAACCTAACCAACTATTTTCCGTTTCCCGGATTTTCAAATCTTCAAAGTTTCGAATTTCTTTCAGCAACTATTTTAATTAGCATTGGAGGATATGGAATCCCTTTAGGTTGCCTAATTCTAACTACCAAAGGGCTTACACTTGTCAAAAAGCATCAAAATATGGCAAATAAAACTAAATTACAAGCTAAAAAGTTGATTCATGGACTATTGGTACAATCCACATTACCAGTTATTTCTTATGTCCCAATGGTTTCCAGTTATATTTATACCCAGGCAACAGGTCAAGAAGTTTTGATATCAGGTAGGACTTCTTTTTCTATTTCCTAGAATTATTATCGATTTTCAGAACATTTAACATTGGCTACAAATGCATTGCCTGGTCTTGTAGATCCTCTGATTTCGTTTTACTTCATTATCCCTTTTCGACATGCGATTATTGACATGATATTTCGAAACAAAACATCAAGAGATGTTGTTGTTATTGCTCATAACTCTAGTATTGCTCCAATATGAACTTATCGACAAATATAAAATTTATTCGAAAATGTCTTTCAAACATACTGACATGATTCATAGTGAGGAATGAGATATTTGATGTTGATCAGCGCATTCGGACCGCCCGTTCTCTCCAAATCGTTCAGAGTTGTTGTGATAATTTCCTCAATTTGTCTTCCTTTGTCATAATGAACACGGTCTGATCTACTTCGAGATTGACGAACGGTTCCTGGAAAAAAAAGAAATTATAGTAAAACCTCTAATAGAAGAGCCGCAGTAGTATCAAGTTTAAGCTGATTTATATCGGTTTCTGTAAGAGATATCAAAAAATGGTCAACTAGCAAAATATTTGTGATATAATGATAAACATTTTATCAGTTGACGACATTTTTATATCATGGACAGGAACCGAGAAAAAACGGTTCAAAGTTGAAAGTTAGAGGGCCCTTCGGCTTTACGATGGGCGAATTTACAGTAAAACCTGTAGATGATGGGCCCCAAACTATTTAATTTGAGCTCAATTACCTCAGTTCCTGTCAAAGCTATCAAAAATGTATCAACTGATAAAATGTCAGTAATTTTATGACAATTATTTCATCAGTTGACTACTTTTTGATATATTTCACAGGAACCGAGATAATGAGCTCAAAGTTATAAGTCCGGTGCCCGTCTATTAGAGGTTTTACCGTAATCGAAAATAAACATACTGAGTGGGGGAAGAAGTTGCCGATAAAACGGAACCAGTTGAGCTCCAATTCCTTGCATTGAAGTGATTCTTGACAGCGTTTTCAGGCAAAATTTCTTTTTCTCGACGTCAAAAGAATAGAGACCTGCTCGTATTCCTCGGACGAGTTGTGGTAATACGATAACGATACTTTGATGATTGCGAAGAGCAATCAGAAGATCGGTGATTCCAGTTTCAGCAACAAATCGGTATGGCTAAAGAAATAAAATTGAATGATTAGTATGAATAAAAAACTAACATGATCTAGCAAAGACATTCCAGTAGCGAACTTTGCGAGTAAATTGCAAACAGTTTCGTTCTTCATCTGAGATGGATCCTTTGCCCATCGCAGCTCCCTTGGTCTGAAATTTCAGTTTTTTCAACTTAAGATTTTGATTTTCAAATAAAAGAAGCTACTTCTCTCCAGGTCCTCCAGAATGGACAATTCTCACATGGAGATCTCCACGAGAGAAAAGCGCACGGAACTGACTGCAATCATCAGACACCTGGAATCAGAAAAATATGAAATATGAGATTTTTAAAAAATTACATTTGAATCGACACTTCTGGATCGGCTTGGAGCAATCATCGGTAATGGTACAACACTTGTATTTTGTTGAACGGATTGCCAGGAAAACGGAGGAACCTAAAACTTCAAGCTGAAAGTTAATTTCTACAGTAGTAGAACAAACCTTTCGAACTGCTGGAACTCGAGGGAGACTGGATTTTATAGTTCGAATATTCTCTTTGACGATGTCTCGATTCCTGACGTAATACCTTTTAGACGTTGTCCAGTCTGAGATATCCGAAAAATAATCGATGGGCTTCCTAGAAAAAATATTCAATTTTTCTAATGACTGATAAGCAGCTAACGTTAATCTGATAGCTGGCAAAGACTTCTCTCGACATTCTCGATGGATTTTTGCCATTCCAGAAAATAGGAAGATTAAGAGGGAGGAAGATGACAGAATTTTAGAGAAGCCTTGCTAGGAGACACACACTGAAGAAAACATGTCGTGTGTGAAAGTGTGAATTTTGACTCCATCGGTTAAAGGAAACGACGAATTTCATGGACGAGTGAGCTAGCGTCTTCCGGTTGTCCTCCACAGAAATTGCAAAAACATGACGAACAGAGTAGGCCCTATGCTGTTCTAAGGAGCGTCTCTGTGCTATGACTAAAACTCCAAAGAGTACCCAACCTAGAGGGTGACACTTTCTGCCGGTGGTCCAGGGACTTTCGCTCACAGTTAGCGCGCTCAACGGGGAACGTTTCGTTTCTGCGAGTACTCGCCTTGCCGTCATGCAACTCTCTTCGTCTCTCTCGCATGTTTATATAGCGACCCCTTTCGCAGCGGCCGACATCTCCCGGGTTCCGCCGCCCGCTATACTTTGTGTGTGAGGAGACTCCGCCCACAATAGAGACAGGGAATGCGGCTGTGGCAGTTGTCTTTTGAGTGAAGGTTGGTCAAAGCTCTTCAGACTTCTCTCTAAATTAGGTCATTTATAGAATCGAGTATGAGCTTTTACGTAATAATAGTGGCTACCGGCAATACTCGCTGAAATTCGAGAAAAATCAATCTGAAATTATAGCATTTGTGGAGTCTCACCGCTTCCCTTTTCCTCCCCTTTCTTCACTGCATTTCGCACAAGAGATAAACGTGCCTCGGTAGCCTAGTGGTTAGCAGGGATGACCACCAAGCCACACATGGTGGTTCGATCCCTCGTGCTTTTATTATTGTTATTTTTCGTTTTTTAATAGTTTCAGTCGAGAAATAATACCGTATAACCATGTAAGGATGGGGAATTGATGATTTTTATGTGGAAAATTTTGAATATTGCTACTCAGAGAATTTTTCGGCTAATAGCGGTGCAAAACGGCTAGGCGCCGCATGCATGTCGCACCTAGCCGTTTTGACCCGCTATTAGCCATTTTTCACTGCTATCAGCGCTTTTCGCTAGATCGAGCCGAAAACGATCGCTATTAGCCAAAAACACGGGCTAATAGCCGGATTCGTCGGCTCATAGCCATGAAGGCGCCGGGAAGGTGCCACTCGACGCCAAAAATTCTCTGAGTATAGAATTTGTGTCATTTGAACCGTTCTCTTGGCCGTTTACAGGGTGGAGCATAAAAAAGTTTGTACTACCATAAAAACGGAATAAAACGTTGTAGTGAGCTCAAAATTGTTTTGAAAGAAATTGCATAATTCATCAGTACACTGGTCAAGTTTCAACTTATCTTATCAATTTTGAGCTGAGTAATCTCTTGTCGAAGTTGCACTTGAAAATCACTACAGAAGTATTGCAATGTTCATCTTTGGAAAGTCATAACAATACCTAGGCTTGAGGAATCGTTTTGAAACTTTCAGGAACTATGAATCAAACATAAAATTATATTTATACCAATTTTCGTGCTTCCAAGATACCGGTGTCTAAACTCAGAGAATTTTTGGCGTCGAGTGGCGTGTTCCCGGCGCCTTCGTGGCTATTAGCCGAGGAATTCGGCTATTAGCCCATGTTTTTGGCTAATAGCGGTCAAAAACGGCTAATAGCCAGCTCGGCAGCCATCCGGCGTCTAAGCGGCTCCTAGAACCAGCGACTCCTGGTGTGGCAGCTACAATCTAGGTCCGCGATTAGCGCGATTAGGCGGCGATCAGCGCACCTACACCGCGAGCGCAAGGATCTGATTGACGCCACTCGTCATTCCTGGCGCATCAATTATTTTTTATTTCTTTCTGGCCTATTTTTTATTCGATTTTTACAAGTATTATTCAACTCTATGGAATCCCAGCTAAAATGGAGCTGCCGATGTGTACTGTAAAGAAAATGAGTAAGTACTATAATAAGTTTGCCGTAAAATATGATATTTCAGGAAAGAATGACACAAATCTACGGAAATTTCGATTCTGTTGGATGATACCGAAGATGAGCATGTAAGGGGAGAAGATTATTTAGACGAATTGAGAATATAAAGGTAAGCACTTATTCATTTGATTTTTTTCCTAATACTCACATTTTCAGACCTGACATATGGACGTTCCAACTAAGCTTCAATTGGATTCAGTCAAACCCGGTTAGTATCATCAAATAGGCTTTTCAAATAACTTTTTTTCCATAATTCAGAAAACCAAGCTCAAAGAGAGGGCAAGAGCGAAGAGAGGGCAAGAGCCAGGATCATTGAGAATCAGCTACACTACTTTCATCAATCTCCTCCTGAGTTCGTCCCTCGCTATTTCACTCCTTTCGATCTCTCATTTCGATACTTCGCTCCCTCATTGTTCTACTAACTTTTATCATCTCTTTTTTGTAACTCTATTTTCATTCACATTTTTATTTATTTCATCGTCATGCTTATATGTATTTGGATTATGTTAATGTAATAAAGAGCACCACATATCAAATTAGTGGGATACCTATTTTCTAAGTAAGCCAACAATTCATTTAGGAGCGTATTTGGCGCTACTATACGCTTCCCAGCTACCGTATTGCGCCCACAAGCGGCTAATAGCGGCGTGAAACGGCTAATAGCGGTGCAAAACGGCTAATAGCGGAGCAAAATGGCTAGGCGCGACATGCATGTCGCGCCTAGCCGTTTGGCTCCGCTATTAGCCGTTTTGCACCGCTATTAGCCGAAAAATTCTCTGAGAAGATATACCCGGTTTTATCAGTTCGGATACTTGTGCGCCACACTGTAAACTACAGTACTGGCCAAAAAGAAATTCGCAAACAGTTTTTTGGCTCTAACTTTCTTCAAAATAGAGCTGAAGCGCCAATCTTTACTGTAAAATGTAGCAAATTACCTGAGAAAAATCATACTTGTGGAAAAGATGGCCGGCCCGCGGGCCGGGCCGGGCCGGGCCGGGCCGGGCCATGGCCGGGCCGGAAAATTTAGGACATGGCCGGCCCGCTTTTTGAAAATTTTGCAATTTTAGAGCAAATCATCATTTTTCAAGATGAATTTTCTTTTTATTAAATGAAAATCCACACTAGAGGCTGATTCTGTTGAAAAAAAACAGTTTTGAGGTCGTAATTAGAAAAAAAGTTCCACCCTTGGCTTAATCAAGTTTGATTTTTTTGCTAAAAATTCAATTAAATGGACTTTTACGGATGGTTGTATGCATTTGGATTAATATTTGTGCTATTGAAACTATTTTGGCATATTTTAAAAGTAAAATTTTCAAAAAGTTGTCCTAGGCGGGCCGAGCGGGCCGGGCCGGGCTGGCCCGCGGGCCGGCCAGCGGGCCGGGCCGGGCCGGGCCGGGCCGAGGGTTTTGAGGCAAGCGGGCCGGCCCGGCCCGGCCCGGCCCGGCCATCCACATGTATGAGAAAAATGATACAAAAACAGTTTTATCTTAAAAATAAAAAAGAAAAAAATTTTGCAGAAAAAATCACTTTTTGGAAAAATTCGGATTTTTGAATGGTTTTTTCAAAAAATTTGGAAAAAAAATAGAAAACGATCATGAATGTGAAACGTACATTCCGATTATGATTAAAAAGTCTTTGGCCAACTTTTAAACATGTAATACATCGTGAAAATACATTTCTATTCATGGTATGAGTGTTCAAAGTGTCAACTAGAGGTTTTGGGCTTTTTAGTTTTCTCTACTATCGTTTTGCAAATCCAAGTGGTCAATTTTTAGCACTTTTTATGTTTTTATCATTTTTCCAATGTGATTCTACAATACTTAGTCATTTTCCACTCGAAACGGCGTCTTTCTCAGCTCCGAATACTGGTTTTATAATTTGGGAGCCAAGCTAAAACCAGCATGAGGTCAACTTTTAGTCATTCTGGTACAGTCGGTTGAGGGAATTTCGTACTTTTTTCGATAGATGTCAATAATACAGTTCAGGTAAATCCTGAAACACCTATTTAAGTGTTGCGGAATGCCCATAGAAAAACTAGAAAACATTTGAAAGTAGATTTTATTAAGTAAAGTACTGATCAAACTGACTACTGATCCAGTTTCAGTTCCTTAGTGCCCCATGTGTCAATTTTTACGAAGTATTTGTCGGAAGTAGTTGTTGTGTGATTATTTAAGGACAATTAACATTAGATTCCATCATTCTCAATAACAAATTATCAATCTCACCTAACACATGTATTTCATAACTTGCCGTCCATTAGAAAATAGATCAGGAAAACCGGGCGTGGTTATTCCGCAACACTTAATTAGGTTTTTCAGGATTTACCTGAACTGTATTATTGACATCTATCGAAAAAAGTACGAAATTCCCTCAACCGACTGTACCAGAATGACTGAAAGTTGACCTCATGCTGGTTTTAGCTTGGCTCCCAAATTATAAAACCAGTATTCGGAGCTGAGAAAGACGCCATTTCGAGTGGAAAATGACTAAGTATTGTAGAATCACATCGGAAAAATGATAAAAACATAAAAAGTGCTAAAAATTAGCCACTTGGAATTGCAAAACGATAGTAAAGAAAGCTAAAAAACCCAAAATCTCTAGTTGACACTTTTAACACTCATACCATGAATAGAATTTTATCTCCATGATGTATCACTTGTTTAAAAGTTGGCCAAAGACTTTTTAATCATAATCGGAATGTACGTTTCACATTCATGATCGTTTTCTATTTTTTCCAAATTTTTGAAAAAACCATTCAAAAATCCGAATTTTTCCAAAAAGTGAATTTTTCTGCAAAATTTTTTTCTTTTTGTTTTTAAGATGAAACTGTTTTTGTATCATTTTTCTCAGGTAATTTGCTACATTTTACAGTAAAGATTGACGCTTCAGCTCTATTTTGAAGAAAGTTAGAGCCAAAAAACTGTTTGCGAATTTCTTTTTGGCCAGTACTGTATATAAGGCATTTTCTGAGAACTTTTCAGTTGTAAGTAATTAGTATTTGGTTGAATGCATCGAATCATCAAAAAGGTTTCAGACTAATTATTGATCGGAATCTTGGAAGTTAAAGTAACACTTCCTTATCTTCCGCTAAACCCCTAGTTTCCCATGTACCCGGTTCAACATGATCATTTCTATCATCCCATTTAATCACAAACCACACATATTCTTCGTCAAAGCTTAGACAATGAAGACTATACAAACTACAAAATTCCATTTATTTTCTACCGGTCAGTCTTGACTGCAAGGTCATACGGGCGGCCTATTCAAGACGACGACGAGAAGAAAACCTGCAGTAATCAGCATCGTGTTGCTTTCTGTTAACTTTTTTTATCAGTTTAAAAATCATCAACATTTCAACATCTTCCGTTGACGATGTTTCGTCAAATTTTCATTATATTTCCCTTTCTAATATTATTATGGCCGATTGAAGCAAGGCCTCAAAATGGAGATGAACCGATCCCGATTGCTAAGTAAGGGATGTAGGAAAGGGTTGGAAATGTATCTTCTGTTTCAGAGACGTATCGGCTAGAAGACCTTCTTATAATCATTCTCCCAGTGACTTTGCCAAGGCACCAGTTGAACAGAGTACTCAAAAACCAAGGAGAAGACATAGGTATAAACCAGGATACCGTAAGACCTGTATTAGAAGGGCTGGCCCTTCTATTTTCCGGTCGTTTTTTTCAAAAATGTTTCATTAAAAACTCATAGCATTCTAGTTTAAAATTAATGAAAATGTATCAATTTCTCTAAAATTGAACATGTTTTGAGAAAAATTGGTTTGGTTTTTCCAAACAAAATTCTGTAAATTTTGGATTTTCCAGAAGATTTTTCACTGAAAAAGTACGGAAATTTTTGATTAAAAAAACTGCTTTTGAAGGGGGCCATTCTATTAGAGAGACCCTTCTATTAAAGGGCCCTTTTATACAGGTTTTCCACTAGTTAGATTTCTAATTAAAAAATTTTAGACATCGTCAACCAAGTTATGACGATGCCTATGAAAAGCAAATGGAGAATTGGAGACAACAAAGAAAAGAAGCTAACCGAGCTCGCCAGGCTGCCTATGATCAGTATTATCAGGACTATTTTGATAGAATGAAGCAGTATGCAATCAACACACATGTTAGTCGGTAGGTGGATTTTGTTTGAATCAAATCTATTGAGCAATTTAGCTACAACCAATTGTTGGCTCAACAAGAAAAAGAGAAGCAGCGATTCGCTCAAAACATGGAAGAATTTGGCTTGAGGAGCTCCGTCCTTGGAGTGGATAGAGCGGATATTGATGGAAGTGAAGTTTCGCAGAGGCCAAGGTTTGATATGGTGCTAATAGAAAATTAAATCCCAACCTTAAAAGTTTAGTTCCCCATTTGGAGGAATTACGGATAAATCGCAATTGGAGCAAAAAGCCAAAGCCGCCGATGTTCGGGGAATGATGGTTAATAGACCTCCATCTGCAGTCGAACCACGTCCCGAAAATATTGATGTTCATCGGAAGGCGTTGCATCTGGAAGCACTCTGTAACAAATTTCTTCCAACTGTAAGAAAACATTGTTTTGGAGGCAACAAGACAGAAGAGAGATATGGAAACAAGTGTAAGGGATATTTCCATGTGAGTTCAATACCAAATTTAAAACCTTCAATTAATTTTTCGAATTTTCTAGGATTGCCAAAGATTCCTCCCAAAATCCGATCCTCTTTATAACATTGCTTATGCTTTCAATTCAAATGTGGGACTCAATCTGGGAACTTGGAGTGTAAAGGGAATTCCATACTATCCAATTAATGAGGAAGGAGCAATTGGAGCAGGAAGAGAAATGAATATTCCATTTGGATCATGGGGTGGTGGATATTCCGATCATATTGGTGTCAGAGATTATTGGTCACAATATCAGGAAATTGGGGCGAATTGGTATGAAGGAAAGTATGGATACAAGTCTGGATGGAGTGTTCCATTAGTTCAATCACTGGGAATTGAAGGAGATACTCATGCAGTTGTAGGTTTTTTTGAAGTATTATTCTGGTCTCGTCTAATTTCAAAAAAATCTGAGATTCTCAGATTCTCAGATTCTCAGATTCTCGAGATTCTTAGATTCTCGGATCGAGGGTGGGCGGAGCTTAGATCAGGTAGCAAAATCCTTAAAGGTGTATTTAAAGGTGCATGTCTTTCTGGACTATCTTTTCCCAATTTTTTGACGGAAAATTACGAGAAATTTTGAACAATTTTCGACCATTTTCAGGCCAATTGGGACCATTATGACTATTTATTACCCTGTATTAACTATCTTTAAGCCAATCATTACTATTTTTTCGTTCATTTGTATATTTTAAAAACTATTCCAGATTATTTTTAGGTCTTTCTTTTTGCATAAAATGGTCCAAAACAGCCTAAAATCTATCCGAAATGGCCAAAAACAGTCCTAAACGGTCTACAAACAACCCTAAATTGCCTGAAAATGATACTGGAAGGTTTAAAAATGGTGGATTCATAAATTCGGAAATTCGGAAATTCTGAGATTCTGATATTCTGGAATTCTGGAATTCTGAAATTCTGAAATGCTGAAATTCTGACATTCTGAAATTCTGACATTCTGAAATTCTGAAATTCTGAAATTCTGAAATTCTGAAATTCTGAAATTCTGAAATTCTGAAATTCTGAAATTCTGAAATTCTGAAATTCTGAAATTCTGAAATTCTGAAATTCTGAAATTCTGAAATTCTGAAATTCTGAAATTCTGAAATTCTGAAATTCTGAAATTCTGAAATTCTGAAATTCTGAAATTCTGAAATTCTGAAATTCTGAAATTCTGAAATTCTGAAATTCTGAAATTCTGAAATTCTGAAATTCTGAAATTCTGAAATTCTGAAATTCTGAAATTTTGAGGTTCTGATATTCTGAAATTTTGAGATTGTGAAACTTTGGAATTGAGTTTCTAAGATTCTGAGATTCTGTGATTCTGAGATTCTGAGATTCCGAAACTCTGAATATCCGAGATTTTGAGATTCTTAGACCAGAGCACTACTTTATAGTAATTCTTTTCAGGTAAGTGTCCCATTAAAACCGGGAGAAGCTGGAAAACCAATTGGAGTGGATGTAGGAGGAGGAGTTGGTCCCTACTACCAACAGAATCAACATGTAGGAGTTGACTATCTGAATGGCAACGTCGGAACGAATTTCGGTGTTGGAGTACCGATGGCTGGTGTTGGAGTGAATACAGGAGTCGGTGTCAACTTCCCAGGTGTCAATGATATTCTTGGAAAGAAATAGAAAATCTCATTTTTAACGGTTTATTCACAAAATATATTCAGGAAACCATGAAACACGAAATTAACGATCTAACATTTTTTTTTTGTAATAAAGACTTGATAAACAAATCCCTTTGGTTTTTTACAATTTAGAAGCAAGATCAGTTGGAACTGTTGGAAGTTCTGAAGCTTCTGTCAAATCGACGTAGGCGTTCGAGATGACAATTTTTCCCGTTTCTTTGACTTTCATTTGGAATACAATTCTATTTCCAGTCTTCCAGGTTTCTGTGACCAACGTTTGTCCGGGTAGCACTGGAGATGAGAAACGAACCTACAATACAATAATATTATTTTTGAAACTTCCTATTTTTGTTATTTTGATACCTTCATTGCCTTGAACTTGTCTGAATCATTTCCAGCCCAGGCAGCAATTACGTGCCTAGTTGCAAATCCTAAACTACACAATCCATGAAGAATCGGAGTCTTGAACCCGGACATTTTTGCGAATTGTGGATCCACATGAAGAGGATTCATGTCACCAGATCCTAGACGATAAAGAGCCGCCTGATCAACAGATGTTTTCTGTTCAATCACAGCGTCTGGAGCACGATCTGGTACTGTAGCTGCCTTGAATTCATGTGGAGATGTGCGGTCTCCTCCAAAGTTACCGTAACCGGTTTGGAAGGTGCTGAATTGTTGAACAGCGATTTTCTTTCCATTTTCGTCATAAGTTGTTACGTTTCCAAGAATCAGAGCTCCAGATCCTTTATCAAGAATATCGACTACTCTAGCTTCAGACTTCAACTTTCCCTCAGCTGGAAGTGGATGCAATACTTCAATGTACTGCTCTCCATGGAGAACCCTAAAGTATTATAGTTTTCGGAATGTGTTTCGAAATTTTGTAATACTTTTGCAAATCAAACTCTACTCCTGGCCAATCCATCAAAGTATGAGCTTGAAAACCAGGAGCGACGATGAATGATGGGAGAACTTTGAAGTCCATTGCGTTTTCATAGACATAGCATAAATCTTCCTTAGCACGAGCACCAACTAAAAATTTTAAAGTTAACTATGAAGCAAGAACAGTACCAGTTAATTAAGTATAAAATAACATATTTTTCAGTAGATGTTCGGCCATTTCGATTGAAGGGCTACTTTAATAGAAGGGCATTCCGGACGTACCGTGGAACAAGAGAAGCCCTTCTAATACAGGTTTTACGGTATTTCCCGATTTCTGAAGAACAATCCTATTTTTCCCGTTTTGATGTTGAAAACGTGAAAAGTATGGCTCCTTTAGAAATTGGGAAATAGCTGAAAAACCCAGAATTTTCGAAAAATTCTGTAAATGCAAAGTTTTCAATCTAAGTCTGTTTTACACCCTCCAGAACTTTCAAAGTGATTGGAAACTTGACAGCCGAGCTCCAGACTCCTAAAAGGATCAAAATCAACTGAAAAATACGCTTTTTTTATATCTCATTGACTGGTACAGTAATCGAAAAGTTTACCTCCAAGTGCATAGATAATAGCATCTCTAGTTGTATACTCAAACTCTGATGGCTCAGGAATATGGGCACAAGCTGTTTTTTTATCCATTGTTGTTAGGGAATGACCGAAAAATGAAACAAAAAAAGCAACACCTAATAAGAAGAAGGTCGGAAAATCGGTACAGTGTAGTCTAGAGAGTTGTTGATGACCCCCGTAGTTGATAAGACAACAGTGCGGACACTACATCTGAAGCGGAAAATCAATACTTGTAAGAAAACGAATTATACATCAACTGCAACTCAGAAGTTGTCAGAAAGTCAAATAAAAAAATATGTTTATAAGAAAGGTCTAAAAATTTCAGACTTACTTTCAGAAAATTAAAGATGAACATAAATATAACGAAATCGGCTGATAACTACGTGATCTCTGACCTAGATCCTCAATCCCACCATGTTATGTGGACTCCTGGTGTGCCACAATCACTCATCTCGTACGCTGAGAACTTTTGTTGTTTAGTTTTTGCTTCTGAAGGGAAGCTTGCCAAACTATAGGGTAAGACCTAGAATTGGAGTTCAATTTAAGTTTTTTAAAGTGATGTTTTCGAGTCTGGCTACAGATAAGGGTGTATGTTGCGTCGTACCCTTGAGTCGTTAGTGCGTAGTCCGGATTGTCCAAAGTACAAAGGGGGTCAAAGTCCACAAGAGATAGTGATACACGTGGCCTCTTTCATTTGTGTGTACGCTTGCGATTTGTTAGTTTGCCAGACAACGAAGGTGCTTGTTAACCTATTTTTATTATTCTTTGTCAGTTTTCGTCGATTGAACCTAATTATTATGCATTCAAATTCAGCTCTGATTTCTGTGAAAAGATGCTCAAAAGAGCAATTATTCGCTAGCCAAACCGTAAGACTTTTCAAAGGCGCATCCTAAAAATTCCAACTTCGCTGCAGGACCACAAGCATTCCATAGCTGTGCCTTTGAGAATTCTTACGGTATGGCTGCCACAAAACTTTTTCCAATTTTTTCGAAATTTCTTCGGAATTTTCAGACAGATACCTTGTCGCGCTCAAAGTTAGTTTTAGCAATTTTACAAGTAGTTTTGACATGATCTAAATAAGTTTCGCTAATATTTATTATCTTTTTTCCTGAAAACACAACCAATCTATTGCGGCAGTGTCAGTCGTAAATATCTGCGTTCTTTGTCCCTCTTCGTTGTCTGCGTCTCTCTATTTCGCTATTCTCCGTTCGTCACCCAAGTTGTTTTCGTCTCATTTCATATATTCGCCGCCCTGATTTTCCGATTTTCCTGACGATTCAAACCCTTATCATTGATTAGTCTTTCAGATTAGAATGCTGTCGACGTTGAGCAAAAGTGCACGGGTTTCTCAAACACGATTCCTCCGTCTTTCCCATTCAGCTGCTGCTACCAAGGATGTGAAACCCAAGAAGGCTCCATTGGCTGCCGTTGACAGTCCATCATTCGTGATGAACCTTTTCAGAGGAAAAGCTGTTACGGAACAGGTAATTTTGTCATATTTTATATTAATCTAATGTGGTTTTTAGGTGTTCCCATACCCATTGAACATGACAGAGGAGCAGAAGGAAACCCTGGGAATGGTGATGTCTCCATTGGAAAAGATGCTCATCGAAGTGAACGACGTAGTCAAGTGAGCAATTTTCACCAATTTTATCATAATTTTAAAATTTTAGAAACGACGAAACTGCTGATATCCCACGAGCTGTGCTTGATCAGTTTGCCGAGCTTGGAACTTTCGGTGTTCTCGTCCCACCAGAGCTCGAAGGATCCGGATTCAACAACTCTCAGATGGCGAGAGTCGCCGAGATCGTTGGAGCTTATGATCTTGGATTCGGAGTCGTCATGGGAGCTCATCAATCTATCGGATACAAGGGAATCCTTCTAGAGGGTACTGACGCTCAGAAGCAGAAGTATCTACCCGATTTGGCTACTGGACGCAAGTTTGCTGCTTTTGCTCTCACTGAGCCATCTACTGGATCGGATGCCAGTGTAAGAATTTGATTTCGTGTTTTGTGTTTTTAGAATTTATTTTTTCAGTCGGTCAGAACACGAGCTGAACTATCTGCTGATGGTAAACATTACGTCTTGAATGGTGGAAAAATCTGGATCTCTAATGGAGGATTCGCTGATGTCTTCACTGTTTTCGCTCAGACACCAATCAAACAAGCTGATGGATCAACCAAGGATAAAATGTCTGCTTTTATCGTTGAAAGAGCATTCGGAGGCGTCACCAGTGGGCCACAAGAGAAGAAAATGGGAATCAAGGGATCAAACACAACAGAAGTTCACTTCGACAATGTCAAAATTCCAGTAGAAAATCTCCTCGGAAAAGAAGGAGAAGGATTCAAAGTCGCCATGAACATTCTGAACAACGGAAGATTCGGAATCCCAGCTGCGTGTACTGGAGCTATGAAACATTGTATCCAGAAGACTGTTGACCACATTACCACCCGAGTTCAATTCGGGAAGAAGCTCGAAGAGTTCGGAAATGTTCAGGAGAAACTTGTCGAGATGATCTCAAAGCTTTACGCCACTGAATCGATTGTCTACATGCTCTCGTCGAACATGGACAGAGGAATCAAGGAGTACCAACTAGAGGCCGCTATTGGCAAGGTTCTAGCATCAGAGAGCGCTTGGTTGGTGTGTGATGATGCTATCCAAGTGCACGGAGGAATGGGATTCATGCGCGAAACGGGTCTTGAGCGAGTTCTTCGCGATCTTCGTATCTTCAGAATTTTCGAAGGAGCTAACGATGTTCTCCGTCTCTTCATTGCCCTGACCGGAGCCCAGCATGCTGGTAAACATCTCGCACAACAAGCATCTGGAGTTGGAGGCATGATCAGTTTGGCTGTTTCGAGAGTGACTGGGTTAGTGATAGCTTAGCTATCATAGCTAGTACTGATGGGTTGAAATAATTGTGAAAATTATATTTTCAGAGGTAACACTGGATCCAACTTCGGGCAAGTAGTCGACTCCAGCCTCCAAGATTCCGCCAAGGCACTAGATCAACAAATCGCATTGTTCGGACAAACTGTTCAAGGATTGCTCATGAAGCATAAGAAAGGAATTATTGGTAATATTTTCTACAAACATTTCGCTTCCAACCAAATTCGTTTTAGACCGTCAATATGAAATGCATCGTGTAGCCAACGCCGCCATCGACATCTACAGTTCAGCAGCAGTGCTCTCTCGTGCCACATACGTCATTAAGAATAAGTCTTCTAGTGCTGATTTCGAACGCAAGATTGCTACTTACTACGTCGAGAAGGTGAATTTGAATCATTTCTCTTTCTTTACATAAATCAGAATTTCAGGCGATGAGATCTTCACACAGATACTTGAAGGAGGCTGCGAGTGGAGAGGCTGGAACTAAGGTGTCCACGATAGAATCATTGGCAAAGGAAGTGTGTGGAAACGGAGGGCTTACTATGCAACATCCAGTCGAACTGTAGATTTCGAATCGACTCACTCGTTTTATTTCTCGATTAAATATTTCTAACCAGTCTGTATGTACCTAGATTTAAAATGCCTTTTTTCTGATCTTTCGGGTCCGACTTTTATTTCATGTGCTATAAAAATATGAAGGTATCTTCAGTATAGTTAAATGTGCCGAATGTATTCTTTTTAAACTAGTTCACTTTATAGGTGCAACCTGAAGGGTATGCCCAGTCACTTTCAGATGTTAGGAACCTGCCTTGTTGTAATACAGTTCAAGAATTGAAATTCATATAAAATACGCCAACACATTGCAAAAGACCCGGAATTGCATAAGAAACAATAGAAAAGAATCAAAATCACAAATCGAATGTATTGCAAGTTGTAACAAAAACAACTCAAGTTCTCGTTATTTGTTCATCTTTAGGGGATTATGACTCGTCTAGATCCTCCTCCTCGAGGTAGATACTCCAATATGCAAAATTGAAAAGAATGAATGCTATGGGAAAGATTATTCTGAAAAAAAAAATTCGCTTCAACTTCTTTTTTCTCGTTACCTGGCAATGATATCAATTCTCTCGGCTCGTCCTCTTGATGAAAGAACACTACACCATCGGACGAGTTCGACCCGTTTTCGTTGTCCAATGTAAACTAGATCAGTTGTATCATGAAACGTCCATCCTTCTTCCATCAGCCCGGCACTTCGAGGCGGTCCACGATCTACCATTTCGATTGCTTCGAAATCGCCTTCTTGCATTTCCATGTTCTTTTTTGGGCGGCGACGAATCAATCTCTGAAATTATTGATTTTTATATTGTTCTAATGTCTTGCTGCAGAAAATTCGAGATTGGGCAGAGCTTTCATCAGCGAAATCCTCAAAGGCCCATTTATAGGAGAATATGCTTTCGTATTTATTTTTTGACCTATTTTTTTTCAATTTTTCTATGAAATGTTATTGATTTTCAATAGCTTCCATTGTTTTTATGCAATTTTAATGCGATTTTTCGGATTTTTGCGAAAAAAATAGTTCAAAATCGATACAATTCAGAAGAATCAATGAAAGTAGGTCAGAAAATAATAACGAATACACACGCTTCTTTCAATGCGCCTTTAAAGATTTCGCCACAGGAACTAAGCTCCGCCCACAAAGAAAATCGAATTAACGCGCATTGAAATTAGAGTGGCCCCTTTAATGGAAAAACCCCTCTAATAGAAGGGCCCCTTTGAAATGTGTTGTTTAAAGTAAAAGAAATTTCAGTAGGTTTTCAGTGAAAAATATTCTAGAAATTCGACATTTTTTACAGAAATTTGTTGAAAAACGCTTTTTTTAGTTCATGAACTTGCCCAATTTTGATGAAATTGACAAATTTTAATGAATTTTGGAAGAGAATTCGCCGACTTTTTTGATAAAAATGGCCGGAACAATAGAAGAGCCCTCTCTAATTGAAGGGCTCTCCAAAAGTATCTTGGAACAATAGAAGGAGACGGCTCTTCTAATACAGGTTTTACGGTAGTCATTCTGAATTTTCTGAATTGAAGTTCTTACTTTCTTTTCCTGTGGACTGAATGTTAATGATTGCAAGGATTCACCAAAGTTATCATTATCAATTACATTTGAGAGACGCGACCGGTTACAGGCTGCTTTTTTCATTTGTCTGAAACTTGTAATGTTTTATTACCTTCAAAATTAATTAATCCCAGTTCTACCTGTGTTCGTCTAAAATTCCCATATAATTGACAACGGCGTACTCGATTAATGAGAAGAAAATGAACACTGAAATTTTTGAATCTTTGAATGAAACCAAAAAGAGCACTTACCAACACATGCTCCAACCCAAATATCGATAGATTTAGCATAACTGACGGGAGGCAGGTTAGAATTGATTGCATGAGAAGTTGTGATCATTGTCAAAAGTGTGACGATAGCCAATGGAACTCGAGCAGCTGTTGATTTCCAGTCAATCCAATACGATACCCAAGCAACGCCGACAAGCATAGAAGATGGGATATAAAGTTGGAGGAGGAAAAAGGAGAACACTCGATTTAGTCGAATTTCCACTTTTAGACAAGAATAAGTTCCTGTATTGGTTTTCGAAGTGCATGACCCATTTTTGAATGAAGCAATCTCGAAATTTGGTAGCGCTCCGTTTGCTCCTTCGTGAATTTGAATTGCAGGAACATCCCAGATGTATTCGATATCCGCTGTCGTGTAGGCATCTGGAAAATTAGACACAAATGGAATGTTTCCAAAACGTTATCTTTTTCTAAATTTGGAAAAAAATAAACTTCAGAATCAGATAATCCACTTTATAATACTGTATTTCCTCTAATTGTAGGCTACCAAAGCAGTCAACTTTGGGCCAATTTATCTCGCTTGCTGTAAAAGATAGCAAACATCTGCCAACTAACAAAATGTTTATTATAACATTACCAATACTTTATTAGTTGACAAACTTTCCATATCTTTTACGGGAATCGAGATAATTGAGCTCAAAGTTGACTGCTTTTTTCTTGTTTGGAATTTCTGATTTTCGAATCTGTAGACTTTTAATTTAAATTTTTTCGAAATTTCAATTTTTCAGAATTTTTGGAAAATTTGGATTCTCTTCAAATTTCAAATTTTTTTGATTTTCAAAATGTCTGAAAATATCGATTTTCTTAGGATTTCAAGTTTTGGGTTTTTTCACTCAAATTTTAAAAGAGAAATTGAATTCATTCAAAAGAGAGTTTTGTAACCGAAATTAAAAAAAAAGTTTCGGAAAATTGAGCAATTTCTTAACGTTCTTCAGTCATTTTCACATTTTTGTTAAAAAATATTGAAAAAATATGAAAGATCCCTAGAATCTAAAAAAAACATAAATCTTTAAAAGTTTAAAACAGATGTCCTTATCACTACACACCAAGACTCGAGATGAAGTTCAAAAACTCACATGAGGCGAAGGCAATTTCGCAGTTCTGATGATCCATTGGGTAACGAGATAGATGCATCGAACAAGCTAAATGAAGCGTTAGTCTCCTATCATAAATCAGTTTTCCATCAGATCGAATTTTCAAAAACCGATTCTCCTGATTCAACATATGGTACCATCCGTTCTTTTCATTTTGGAAAAAGGTGTCCGGTATCCAAAGTGACTGATCTCTTGCCACGTGGATGAATTCAAAATTACGGTAGTCGGAAGACAGAAGACCTTGATGTTCGATAAATCTTAGACGATCGTCATACCACTCTTGACGAAATCTGAATTGTGCCACGAATTCCTGAAAAGTCTCAATTAATTTTTGATTAAAAATTTCAGTCTGTCAGTATTAAACATACCATATTCTTCTCAGAGACTGCTGATATGGATCGAATATTCAAACTAGTTGTAACAATAACTGCTCCTCTTGTATCATTATAAGGTGTTCTTCCAGATGGTCGAACTGCTGCATCGTAGTCTTGAAGAAGGTCGCATACTGTCATTTGTTCTCTCCATGCTTGATAGTTTGTTGTGTGTCGACTGAATGCAGTTCGCTTGCTGAAAATTTAAAGATTTTTGGACTTAAAAAGGTTTTTGTAAGAATTATGGGCACATTATTCGGATGGTACAAAAGTTTTGGGGTATTTCGGGGTTCCAAATCCTCAATACCCCAAGTTGTGGGTTTTGAACCTCCCGAATTATTGTATCCTCTGAATTCCGTGCCAAAATTGTTACCATGATTTTGTTTTTGCTTTTTTGGCACTTGTGGAAAATAGAGTGAGTGTGAGAAGCAGAGATACGCAGAGCTGAGTTTTCATCACGAAGAATAATGGAATGGCGACGGTTTTCTTCGCATTTCGAGCAGATTCCCTCCGAGTTGGAATTGGAGGGAAACGATATCGAAGGTCTTGGGAATATGCTGAAAAATGCGTTTTCTTTGAAAAAATAGGTGTTATTCTGATTTTAAAAAAATCGGAGATGTGAAGGAGAAAAGGTTATGGACGGGGCCTAGGGTTCCTGTAACGAAAACTACAGTAACCTAAAAAGTATTTGTTTTTCTCGATTTTTTCAGTCAATTTTTGTCGAAAACTGTCAAAATTTTCAAAAGTTTTCAAAAAATTTCAGAAATTTAAAAAAATGTCGAAAATTGTCAAAAATTGGAAAAAACTGTCAAAAATTGTAAAAATTGTCATTGTCAAAAATTGGAAAAAATTGTCAAAAATTGTCAAAACTTGTCAAAAACTATCAAACATTTCAAAAATTTCAAAAGTTTCAAACATTTCAGAAACTTCAGAAATTGTAAAAATTGCCAAAAAATTGTCAAAAATTGTCGAAAATTGTCAAGAATTGGCCGAAATTGTTGAAATGGTCCAACGTTTTCAAAAATTGTTTAAGATATCAAAAAAGGGTTTTTTTCTAATTTTTTGTGGAAAACAACAGCAAAATCAACGAAAATGAGTGAAAAGGGAGATAGTCAACCCGGAAAATAAGACAATTTCTGGGTTACGGTAGTCGTCGTTGTGGGACTTCGGGCACGGCCACCGGCGTTTCTCTTCCACAGCTCTGATTTTTTTGCACCGGAATATTATCAGAGCCAAGTAGCTCCTATTAAACGAGAGAGATGAACGAAATCACGAGGAAAAAAAGGAGATAATCTTTCATTTGATTTTCAGATGATGAATAAATAATGCGGCTAGTTCAAAGATGAACAAAATGATTCATCATCATATTTTCAGATTTGAAGAAAAAATTTTGAAGAAAAAAATTAATTAAAAACGGGCACCAGCTTCCTAGAAATTCGGAAGAATTAGTTATAGAAAAATATGAATTTCGGATGACTGGGAACCGGGAACTAGTTTTGACGTTAGAATACGAAATTCTGTGTCTGAATACTTAATAAATATTTTGAAGTGTATTAAAAATTTTTTTTAGGGAAACGAAAAAAAATTCTGAAGAGACAAGAATCTTTTTTTTTTCACAACGTTCTCTCTCAATCTCTTCTTTTTCTCTCTGGCTGCAACAAAAAAGGGGAAACCTTATAAACTGTGTTGGAGGTGCAACACATTGCATTCATCTATCCCCCCAGACACAGAGAAAAAGCATACCTAGTCTCTTTGGAAAAAAGGGAAAAGGTGGTGCCCCTCCATGAAAACCACTTCATTTTAGTGGCTATTTGGTGGATAAAGAGTGAAGAGAGAGGAAGAAGAGAAAGTGAATGTGGTGGGGCACAAAACGAGTCAAACGGACATGCACATGCCACATTCGGCCTCTTCCAGGTCACCTTTATACAGCTGCTTTTGCATATTGGCTCTTTTTTCTTTTATTATTTTTTCATTCTATACATGACAGCAAAAAGAAATGGCATCTGTTTTCTAACTGGTATGAGCTTCTAATTTTGAAATATAGAACTTTCAGATTACAGTGTGTAAAATGCGAACTTGGAAAATAAACTGAAGCATCGTGATCATGAATATCTGCCGAACGATGTAGGTTCTTATTGAACTTTGTATTTGAAGATTCGATGCAAAGGCAAAAACCTCTGACCTCTGGAGTTGCTCATTTTTCAATTTCCAGCCAAAGTTGAAATTTCTAGACATCTTCAGAAAACTAACTTCGACCCGGTTTACCTCATTTTTTGTAAAAGATATCAGAAAAATGTCAACTGATAAAATGTTTGTCATAAAATTATCAATATTTCATTGATTAGAGGGTTTTTGATATCTTTCTTGAGAAACCAGATAATTGAGCTCAAAGTTGACGGCTTGGGTGGGCTTCTAGAGGAAATACAGTAATCTAGAAATTTCAACGTTGGTGATAGTTTTAAGAAGTTTTGAGATTTTAAATGGATTGCTATGAGGAATACCGAAATACCTGTAATAGAATGGCCCCCTTCACATAAGTGTCCCTCTAATAGAAGGACCCTCCGATAGGGAATGTAAAAATATATAGACCGGCCCTTCTATTACAGGTTTTACGGTAGATTTGCTTTTCAACAGGATTTTCAGGTGTTTAATCTGGAATCCAAAAATGTTGATGTTGTACTTTTGAAAAAAAAAATAAATTAAAAAAAATTACAAGATCATGATCAATCCTGAGTTTTTTTGGAACTCGGAAATGCATTCAAGTTTTCTTGATTTTGCAGTTTGAAGATACTGTCTACCCTCTAATAGAAGGCCCCTCACACTGTCAAGTTTGAGTTATTTTATCTCGGTTTCTGCAAAATATATAAAAATGTGTCAACTGATAAAATGTTTGTGATATTATGATAAACAATTTATCAGTTGACTACTTTTTGATATCATTCACAGGAACCAAGGTAATGGAGCTCAAATTTCACGGCTTGGGTGAGTTTCTATTAGAGGAAATACGGTAACCTAAAATTTCTGTTATCGGTCTTACAGTAATAGTTTCAAAATTAATTTTTAGCATATCACTTTTAACACAACAAAAAATGCTGGACGTTTTGAATCTGATGCGTTCTCAAAAAAAAACTGATCTCCAAAACATCTACCATACTGCGGATTCCTTATATATTTTCCCCCGCCCAGACACACTACTATATTTCATTAGAGTACCGCTATTCAAAAAAGAAACGAATTCTATCGAAAATCTCAAGAAAAGAGCTCCCCTGCCCTTTCAACTCTCTATTCAGGTCATATTCAAATTTAGCGCTGAAATTGGATTAGAAAAATAGCGTTTTGGATTGAGAGACGCAGACTTCGAGAGCACATGAAAACCTTTGAAAAATCCAGGAGAGCCAAGTTCTTTTCTCTTTTTTAGTTTTTGAGATTTTTGTAGAATTCGGATACTGTAGAATTGTCGGAAGAAGAGAGATGAATCAGGGGATGAGGAAAATGCCTGGAGAAAAGGAATTGGTCAAAAATGACCAAAATGAAATCCAAAAAAGAGAGAGAAAGAGAGATAAAACAAGTTTTCAGTTGAAAATCTGAGTGCAACTTGTAATGGAATGAAAGAAAAAAGAAGGGCCCTGTGTGCTCCGTCGTTTCCTGCTTCTTCTTCTTCTCCTTTCCACTCCTTCTTCTTCTTCTTCTTCTTTAGATTCAAATTCTTCTCCTCAGATTCATCTCCAATCGGAACAAAACGAGTGAAGTAGAAGGAGATAAAGAAGTAGAAGATGTAGTTGAAGAAAGAAGTTTCTGAAGAAGAGAAAGAAGACGAAAATGTATCTGCGGGGCAGGAGCAATGGCCTCTCTAGAAGTGCTTGTTGAAACTTGTTGAATATTCAATGGGAGAGAAGAAGAATTAATTAATAGAGAACAGAGACTAATAGACAGGGATCAGATTAATGTAGTGGAAGAACCGATCTGTGAAAGAGCTGATACTGATAACTAATAAGTTCAGATTCAAGTTCAGTCTTCAATTCAAATTTAAGTGATTTATAAATCAATGAGAAGACTAGACGGCACTTTCAGATACCAAGAAAACCTGTAATAGAAGGGCCCAAAACTCTCAAGTTTGAGCTCAATTATCTCGATTCTTTCAGGAGATATCAAATTTTATTTCACTGATAAAATGTTTATCATGATATGACTAATTTTTTATCAGTTAACACATATTTGATATCTCTCATAGAAATCGAGTAAACTGAGCTCAAACTTGACAGTGTGGGGCCCTTTTATTACAGGTTTTACGGTACGTTCGAAACAGAACTTCGATTTACAGAAACTTAGAAAATTTCGCCCATTTTTGGAATCATATTCGGATCGGAATGTTTGCAATTTTTTTCGGAATTCGAGCTTTTTGGACTACAGTATGCTCAAGGCGTACACGAAAAGTTTGCTTCGGGTCTCAAGCAGAATAATTTTAAATTTTTTTCGCTTTTTCGAAATCTGCTTCTCAATTTTTCCTCATTTATCTACGATTTTGTGATAGGAAGAGGGGATTTCTGAATACCTGTAATAGAAGGTCACCCTATACTTGTATTGTGAGCTCAATTATCTCAATATCTATAAAAGATAAGAAAAATTGGTCAACAAATAAAATATTGCTGATATTAAGAGGAGCAATTTGTCAGTTGACATGTTTTTGATATCTCTCATGGGAACCGAGATAATTGAGCTCAAATCGGAAGTATTAGACTATTAGAGTGTTTACGGTACCTCAGAAAATGAATGTGGAAAGCATTTCAAAACATTTCAAATTTTCGAAAACTTCAAATCGGAATTTTTCGAAATTCCGAAATTTTGAACTCGGAATATCCGACATTCAGACAAGGAAAGCGGAGCTGAAACCGTTTCCGGCGATTTCCCTGATAAAATACAATCTTTCAGTATAGTTTTTAGAAATGAAATTCTTACTCCTAGAAAGTACCAGAAGGTGCAAAGTACTAAAAATAATGAGAAAGCCCTTCTTGAGAATCAACATAAGAATCTGAAACTTGAAACAAAATAAGAAAAGATCTTATTGCTCAAGTAGTATCAAATTTGGCCAATTATAAAGTGTACTAATGAGAATCAGGAAAATGAGATGAAACTAAAGAGAAAGATCGAAAGAAAATATGAAAAAAGAGAAAAAGAAAAGTGAAGAAATGACAGGTTATGATGAGATGAGAAAAGATGTGTGTGTTACAACGAAAAGAAAGATGAGAAGTCTTCAAGATTAGCCTCTCACTCTGGTTCATCAGTGCTCTTCGCGAGCCCCCAAAGTAAAAAGACGTCATTCGACACAAAAAGGTGAACCCGATTTTTGGAAAACTCCCCTTTTTCTTTTTCTCGAGACAATTCTGATTGGGTATTCAGAAAGTAACAAAGTTCAGAATTTGGAATTAGGTCTTGGGAGAATTTTTTGCTATTTTTTAACATCAAAGAGCACAATAACAGAGTAGAAGTTATAATACGAAAATAGGATTTGAAAAAGGATTAATATATATTTTTATGAATCTTCGGATTTGCCGGAAAAAGCGTCAAAAGTATCGAATGGCCTCCGCCTCCGGGCACATCCCTCGTCTCTGCACCCTATAGTAATCCATCCGCTATTTTTTCCCCTTGCTCAAACATTTTTATGAATTTATTATTATTATTCCTACTACTGCTATGCTATCTTTTCGAAAAAAAACGGAAGTTTAAGAAAATTGAGCTGTAGAAAAACGTTTTTCTGTTTTCTTTTTGGAAGAAAATGGAGGTGATGGGAGACAATAGGATTTCACAGGCACAAAACAATAAGAATTTTGAATAATTGAGGTGTTTTTAAAGGATGGCAAAGAATGAAGAAAAAAGAAGGAAAGATGGCTGGAAACGACACGCAACGAGCAAAGAACGAGAAAAAAGGAAGATTACGACGGATATTCCGGATTTCTGAAAATCTGAAAATGCGGAATCCAAACTTTTTTAACTTTTTAAAAATATTTACTATTTAGTATTTAAAAATCTAAGCTAAAACTGGGTTTTTAAACTTAAAAAACATTCAAAAGACATACCGTAAACATCCCCAATAAAAGGTCACCAAAGCCGCCGATTTCTAAGCTGTATATCTTGGTTCCTGTTAAAGATATCAAAAAGTAGTCAACTAATAACATTGTTATCATAATATCAGCAACATTTCATCAGTTGACCTCATTTTGATATCTTTCACAGGAAGCAAGATATATGGGCTCAAAGATGGCGGGTTGGATGAAAGAAGTTCAGAAGTTAGTAGATTCAAAAATGCGAAAATTTGAAATATCGAAAACTCAGAAAAATAGATTCGGAAATTTCGAATCTTTTTGAATTTCAGAGTTTTCAAGTTTCGAATGCAATGCTCCCAGCTTGGACTTTCTCAATTTCTCATCTTTGAGGAATTTCTGAATTCCGGAATTTCCATTAGAATTTTGGAAACTTGAAGCACTATTCTAAAATTTCAAAAAGTTTTTTCAAATTCCGGATTTCCGAATTCGCTTATTTTTTTTACTAAAATTCTCAAAATTCTGGATATCTTCACTTTCGAAATGTCAAATTCGGGAGTTACAAAATTTGATATCTCCGAATTTCTAAATTTACTTTCTCAGACCTTGAAAAAAATTTAGAATAAAATTTCAAGAACTTTTCCAGACTGTCCTATGATTCAAATTGAAGCATATTTTCTGAAGAATCTGAATATTTAAATGAAGCTTGTGAAATGTGATATGAGCACACATTGCGTAGATGGATTTTGAGTCTCATTTGGAGAGAAAATGCGGATGAGAAATTTGAGAAAACTTTTGGAGTACTTTTGGACTACTGTAACGAAAATATTTGGCTAGCATGGATTTTTTAATGAAGAATTCGTCGGGGATTTATTTGACCAATACCGTATTTGCTCAAATAGCAGTTCATTCTATACATCGACTTTGAGATCAATTATCTCGGTTCCTTCAAAAGATATCAAAAAAATTTTAACTGGTAAATTAATTATCATAGCATCACCTATATTTTATTAGTTGACAACTTTTTGATATCTTTCATAGGAATCGAGATGATTCAGCTCAAAACTTCTGATGCAAGCTGTCAAACATTGACTTTTAAAAGTGCGAATACATTTCTTATCAATAACTAGTTCTTGATTTCCAAGTCAAAAACTGGGAATAATCGTTTAGTGAAGTGAAAGAGAATTCGTGTGCAAGTTTTGATTTTTTCAAAAGCTATGATCTGACGAAGAGCGAAAATAGGCGTAAAATTCGGTTTGTAAAAGAAGAAGATTCCTTTTTTTCTACCGTATGTTCCTTATAAATCCCTTCATTTGATAATTGTAGTACTGGTGGCCCCAAAAAACATTCAAAAAACAAGGTTTGCACTCTTGAAAAAAAGAGCAAAAGCACGAAAATTAGCCGAATTTGGCCTGCCAGGAAAATGCTCAATGGTAAAGTGGAGAGCTCGAAGTAATAGTGTTTTTCTGAAGCTCCTCATCTTGGTGCCGTAATTAGTCACGGAAGACAGAGAAAAGAAGAAACAACCGGAAATGGAGGAGCCAAATGAAAGAAATATATGTGGAAGGAGAGAATGAGAAGATTCTCTGATTTCCGAGACTTCATTTGGTTCGGTCGGATTGATGCGCATATGCTTACTAATAAATTTGTCTCCGTTTCATTCATCCTAACATGATCTGTGTTTTTCAAGCATAGCCGATCCATCAAAGATTTATTTACCCAGACATCTTTTAATTTTAAAATTCCGAAACATATTTCATTCATCATGTACTTTCTTTTATTTTCCCAGGATTCAAAATTCCGAAGCCATGAACTTCGATCGGATGTTTTTAGTTCCCGGTTTCGATGAATGAAAATGAAAAATCTTGAATTGTCGCGAGGGACCAGGAAAACTGCTCAAGCATTATAAAGACAAAGGAAAACATGAAATCCCAGAATATTTTAATTTCTAGAAAATATTACCATTAAGTTTCCATGCCGGGGGCTCAATCCCCTGGCTTCCGATCACAATACCTTACACTTGAATTTCTCATTTCAGAAATTTCGAATTTTCGAATTTTGCCAATTACCACATTTTTAGATTTAAAAATTTCTGAATTTCTGAATTACCGAATTTCTTGAAAACAGGAGATGAAATTTTTCGAACTTGTGATTTTAAATTTTAGAATTCCAAGATCTGAGAAATTCCGAATTCATTTTTTAATCCGAAAAACCAGAATATTCGAATTCCCGAATTTCTAAACACCGTAAAACCTGTATTAGAAGTTCCTTTAATAGAAGGGCCCCTCTAATAGAAGCGACCTCCGAGAGGGATTGGAAAATTAGAAGTGCCCCCTGTAATAGAAGGGCTCCCGTAATAGAAGGGCTCCCGTTATAGAATAGAAATTTGTTGAAACGCCTGTTTTTTGATTGAATTGCTTAATTTTTGTGAAATTGGCAAATTTTCTTGAATAGAAGGACTCTCGGAAGTACCTTCGAAAAATAAAAGAGCCGGCCCTTCTAATACAGGTTTTACGGAATATGTTTTCTATACCTGTAAATTGATTAAATCGCGCCGAACGCGCACCAGATATCGTAAAACCTGTATTAGAAGGGCCCCTTTAATAGAAGGGCCCTCCGGGAGCGGCTTGGAAAAATAGAAGGGCTCTCTGTAATAGAAGGGCCCCCGCAATAGAAGGGCCCCCTGTAAAGAAGGACCCCTTCAGAATGTGACTTCAATTTATAAAAATTCCGTACGTTTTCAGTGAAAAATTATCCGGGAATTTCGCAATTTATCAGAAATTTGTTGAGACTCTATTTTTCGATGAAAATTTTCCTAAATTTTGGTAAAATTGGCAGGTTTTCATGAATTTTCAACAAAAAATCGTCTCATTTTTTGATGACAAAATACGGGAAAATGACCGGAAAAATAGAAGGGCCCCTCTAATAGAAGGGCCCCTGTAATAGAAGGGCCCTCCGGAGGTACCTTGAAAAAATAGAAGGTCCTTCTAATACAGGTTTTACGGTAGCTTTTACCCGTAAAATATAGAGAAAGGCTGTCCACTGTTTTATTATTGGAAATTCTACCATGACCTGCACCCGAAGACCATGAAACTGTGTTCAAAAAAGAGCACTAAAACGGTTTATAAGAAGCCAAACTCATTCAAATTCCTTCTTATATATTTGCAAACTCTTCCATTGGCTCATATTATTTCGTTTTCCTAGTTTTTTAGGAAAAAAACATTAACACTCGCCGGAAATATTCTCTGATAATTTCTTTACCCCCCCTTGAAAGCATTTCCCATCATGAAACGTCCAAATACTTCATTACTACCAAAGCTATCATTCATATCTTTCTGCACATTTCCTTTTCCGCAAACTACTTTTACATTCTAATAGCATCTCTTGTTGCCCCTGACAACGGGATGAATCGGAAATGCATGCTCTCTCTTCTCGCGGTGCTCACAACAACATTCTCACTTCTTCTTCTTCTTTTTTTCTCGCTTTTCGCTCGATAATCGTTTCAAATTCTAGTTTATATTACACTATGTTTTCGACATAAAATATAACGAAAAAGGTGAGTGTGGGCGGATTATTGGATAACGATTCAGTCCACTGTGAGTACGTTCAGTACTCTTTTATTTCAAAAAAAACACACATCAATTTTTTTTTGTCTGGTCGTTGTAGTTTTCATTTGGTGCTCTAATAAAATAGAGAGCCTCCTAGTCCTAGGAAATCCCACACACAGAATCTTGTGTTTTCGTAATCTTCCATTTCTATCTGAACAAATATAAAAACAGAATAAAAAATGGAGATTCTTCTAGAAGAGACACAATTCGCTTTTTTTAAATTCTTATCGTAAAACCTATAATAGAAGGGCCCCACAGCGTCAATTTTGAGCTAATTTATCTCGATTCCCGGGCAAGATATCAAAAATGGGTCAACTGATAAATTGTTTGTGATATTATGATAAACAATTTATTAGTTGGCAATTTTTTTATATTTTTGACAGAAACCGAGATATATTGGCTCCAAGTCAAGATTTAGGGGCCCTTCTATTAGAGGATGTTTGAATTTTATAGTTGGAATTTTCGGTCAAAAAGCTAAAATTGTACAGATTACAAGGAGTATGTGTGTGTTTTTTTCAAAAGCAAATACGGTTTTTCAAAAGCAGAGACAATGTTTGCTTTCTTGTTTTGGCACTTTTTGGAGGTTATTTTCAAAATTATTTTTGTAGTGTAGGAAGAATACATTATTATATGTATTAAGATTGAAAAATATATACCTTGTACTTGTCCTTTCCGGCTGAAAAAAAGCTATTTCAAAAAATAAATCTGAACTAGGTATTGTCAAATAACCTAACTTTTCCGTTCAACTATTTTCAACCCAGAAATTCAATGTGAAACTACCGTCAACACCTGTAATAGAAGGGCACCCTAGCTTTAACTTTGAGCCAATTTTCCTCGGCTCCTGTCAAAGGTATGAAAAATCTGTTAACTGATAAATTGTTTATCATAATAGCAAAAATGTTTCGTCAGTTGACACATTTTTGATATCTTCCAGACGAATTGAGATAATTGAGCTCAAAATTGACACTGCAGACATTCAATTTGGAACTAGTAAGACTCCTATTTTTGATCAATTCGAGTTTCTATTTGAAAGTTTTCGAACCCACTAAAAAGTTTATTATTTTTGAAGATTTTTTAATTGAAAAGGATGACCAGCAAAATAGGAAAACTACCGTAAAACCTGTAATAGAAGGGCACCCTTTATTTTCAATTTCGAGCCAAACTATCTCGGTTCCTATACAATATTTCAAAATTGTATCAATCGCTAAAATGTTATTAATATTCTGAAAATAATTTGTCAGTTGACAACTTTTTTGTATCTTTGAAAGGAGCTGAGATAAATTGACTCAAAGTTAAAAGTTAAGGGGCCCTTTTATTAAAGGTTTTAAGGTACTTCTGTAGACTTCAAAAATTGCAATCAACAAAACCTCTATTTTCTGAATTTCCGTTTCCATGATATCAGTTCGAAATCCATGTGCTCCTACCCCATTGACGTCAAACTTCCCGAGTAAGAAGATCCCTGGGTCTTCTAATATATTCATACTTTGACGCCATCTTTCCCCCTTGAACATTTTCCCCCAAAATCTAGTTAATGATTCTAGCGAAGCTCCGCCCACTCCCCGTTCTCCGCCAGCTGGTGTCTCACCTGTTCGTTCCGAGACTCTTTTCACTCGTTTCAAAATTCTTCCTCTCTTTTCCATTTCTTCCCCATTTCCTTTAGCAGTTTCTTCAGCTTTCTTCAACTCGAATCGAGCTTTTCCTTCTTCTTCTTCCTCTCCTTTTTTGCCATCTTCCCTCTCTTTTCTCTGTTTCTCTTCTCTTTCCACACTATTTCCTACCGACTCTCTCTTTTTCGGTTAATTTGGAGCTCGACGGGCAGTCGAGAGTGAGGGCTCTGAGAGCAAGAAGAAGAAGAAGACGTCGTGCTCTTCCCATGAAAAAATCTTGAAAACTTTTTTTTTCTTCAACTCGTGTACATCTTTTCTCACCCTGAATTCACACACATGTTAAGAAAAAAGAGATGGCACGCTGTGTCAGGAAGTCTGGTCGAAAAACGCGCCCCAGCGAACGTGAAAAATCGCTGCGCAACGTGGCTGGCTGAGGATCAAACTTTTAAACATTGGGCGAAAAAATCGCGAGTTGCAATGCGTTGATTAAAAATATATGTAGGTCATCCACGTCAACTTTAAAATTCATAAATTTCGCCTGGCCTAAAGGTTTTCTGGGGCGCGATTTTCGACCAGTTGATCTGACACACCGTGAGATGGCAAAACCTAATTATGTGAAATGTATACATTTTTCTTTTTTTTTCTTTTTTTCTCTTTTTCTCTCCAACCTCCTCCTAATTTTCAAATTGGGAATCTGTATTTTTGGGTCTAACCAAACCAATTTCAAGAAAGTTGAGTACCACTTATAACACGACTTCCGTATATACAGAATCAAGAGTCCACGTGCAGTAGTGTCCACCCTTTTCAGGCAAATCTCCCTTTTTTGCTCTTTTCGGCACTCGTCACTCTTTGTCAATATTTATTTTTCCTTGTTCCTGAGAGATGACCGGTTCTCTCTTTTTATCTAATTCTCTGTCGTCATTTTTCTTCCAAAACAACACTATATGATTTTCCAGGGGGAACAGAACACCACTTCATAGAGCAATGACTACCACTGCAACTCGTCATCCAGACCCAAAAATGAGCGAACGAGCTGAGAGCATTCTCGCCGGTTTCAAGCTCAACTGGATGAACTTGCGTGACGCGGAGACTGGAAAAGTACTGTGGCAAAGCACCGAGGATATGGCGGACCCGAAAAAGGAACACAAAGGTAAAAATTTGGAAAAAAAAGTCTCGGAATAAACCAATCATCACAAACATTATGCCTGGGGCGGTAAGTATTATCTTCACTGACAACGAGGGGGGTCGAGCGCGACCGCTGTGAAACAACAGCCGCGCCTTCAACCACTGCGCCATGATGCCGCATCTTCTCCTAGACACAGAGTGTGTATACGAACCGACGCAAAAAGAGAGGGAGGCAGTGTTGTTGCAAGGAGAATGGCTTCCGATTAGAAGAAAGAGTGATTCTAACTGGAAAAAATTGCAGCTCATGTCCCAAAAAACCTTCTCAAGTGTCGTACAGTATCCCGTGAGATCAACTTCACATCATCTGTCAAAATCGAGAAGTTTCGACTTGAACAACGTGTTTATCTGAAGGGAACCATCATCGAAGGTACGAGAATCACTAGAATATTCATAATGTTATGGCATGCAATATCTGAATAGAATAGTATCCGAATGACAACCTATTTCTAATTCCGACTTCTTTTAGAATGGTTTTTCGACTTCGGATTCGTTATTCCTGACTCGACGAACACGTGGCAGAATATGATTGAAGCCGCTCCAGAATCCCAAATGTTCCCGCCATCTCTTCTCAGGTTAGATTCGGGTTGGGAGCTGAAAATGTTACGACTCATTTTTCATTCAAAATTTTGAAAAAAAAGTTTTTTACCCAGTTGAAAATTATCAAACTTCAGATAACTACTTTAGCATCTTTCAAAATCTTTGGAACTGTTACAGTATACTAAATAAAAATAGAGCTTCAATTTTGAAGTTGACAACTTTTTTGTAAAATTACGTCCTGACGAGATATGCCACATGAAAGTGTGGGTACCTCGAGGCGCAGCAACCAGTGGAGTTGCCAAAGGTACCCACTGTTCCATGTAGCATATCTCGTTTAGATGAATTTCTAGAAAAAAGTTGTCAACTACAAAAATGAAGCTCTAATTTTGTTTAGTACACTCTGAAATTTTCAGAGAAATCTAACACGATTTACTATATTTTCTAGACTTGAAAACATCTCAACTTTGAATATTTCTGGAATTCTCGTAATTGGATTCAAAAATTAATGTTATGAATTTCAGTGGAAACGTCGTTGTGGAGACTCTCTTTTACGATGGAGATCTTCTTGTTAGCACGTCAAGAGTCCGTCTTTATTATGACTAAAATCATGAATTGCCTTTTTCCCCCATTTCGTATGTTGCCTAATCCTTCCACTTTTATTTCCATCTGGATCTCTTTTCAACTATTTTTTTCATCTCCAAAAAATTTAAATATTTATTTTATTTTGAATCGAATGTCTTAATTCCTTGGAACAAAAATAAATGAAGTAAATATGCTCAAACAGTCAAAATATTTATATAGCAGTGTTGACAAAGGAAGCATGAACACGAGATAGTTTTTGTCGGCTTATGTCGTTCGACTGAAAAATGTGAAGAACTGAAAATGGCTGAAAATGAATGAGGAATCCAACCGACTCACCACGATTGTGTTCGATCCGGGTTGACGGAAACGGAGGAGTTGGTGACATCGACGACGGAATTCAAGACGGAAAAAATAGAAAATGGGAAGGTTGAAACAGGATTGGAATCCGTATAGAAGATAGGCGACACCTGGAAAAAATAGGATACTGTAAAAACTGTATTAGAAGGGCCGGCTTTTTAATATTGGTACCTTCGGAGGGCCCTTCTATTATAGGAGCCCTTCTATCTTTCCCGCCATATTTTCCGAAATTTTTTATCGAAAAATACGGCGAATTTCACTGAAACTGGGCAAGTGTTTTAGCAAAAAAGGAGTTTCAATTGATACCTGTGCAATAATTTTGGATTTTCCAGAATTTTTTTCACTGAAAACGTAAGGAAATTTTCAACTTCAACAACAACAAGTCTTGAAAATGGTCCTTCTATTACAGGGATACCTCCTATTGTTCCAAGCCCCCCTCTCAGGCGGCCCTTCTATTAGAGGAGCCTTTCTATTTAAGTGGCCCTTGTATTACAGGTTTTACGGTATTCAGATATTCAAACAAAATCGAGCTCCTAGACGATTCTTGGTTTCCGATTTAGATCAGAGAACTCATGCTGAAACGTTGCAGAAAAAATTTTGGAGATTAATGGTGCAAAAATTGTTCCGGTCTGATGGAAAGTGGAATGACTACTATTTTATTAATTTTTTGCTAATACACTTATTATCTGTTTTTGTTCTTTGTTTTGACTGAAATTACGATGTCCCTTTAATATGAGTGCACCCTCAAGTTGAAGGTCCTCTCTAATTGTAAGGAAAGTGCCCCTAAAGGCCTCATGAAAAATACCGTATTTCCCCTAATAAAATCCTACCCATACCATCAACTTTGAGCTCAATTATCTCGATTCCTGTGGAAGATATCCAAAACTTGTCAGCAGATAAATTAGTCATTATAACATTTGCAATATTTTATCAGTTGATACGTTTTTGTTATCTTCAACAGGAAGTGAGATAAATGGGGTCAGAGCTGACGGTTTGGGTGGGCTTCTATTTGAGAAAATGCGGTAGTTAGACTGGCCCCTCTATAACAGGTTACACGGTAGTATATGCACTCATCCGATAGGTACACCATAATACCACATCTGAAACTAGAAATCGTGATTTATGAATCTTGCTCCTTTTCAAAAATTTTTTGTTTTCCCCAATTTTGTTTATCGATGTGCAAAATTATGCACTGATGAGGAACTGACCAACAAGAAGTACGTCGAACTCATCAGCATGCCACTGATCAGCAACCAGCACAAAGTTCGGTACGCTCACCATCAAAACATTGATTCCCGAAAGAATGAGAATTGCCATTTGTTTTCGTCTTTCCGTGTGATTCAGAAACTGAAAACTTTTTCTTGTCTCGAGTTTTGTTCTTCAGTCTTTTTGATACTACACTTTTTTCTATGGGTACCTTGGATCCGTGGGATTTTACGAATAAATTGAGAGTAACCGCAAATGCGATCATGTAGGAGCAGGCAATCCAGCAGTAGTGAATGGTTCCATAGACTATTCCAGTTGAATCCATCACTGCACACATTCGATTTTCATTGATTGTTGGAGAGGCGGAGGAAACGAAAAATGCAATAAAGCTCAGAAACTAAAAAAGAAAATCAAGTTTTAGGCAAAATTGGTTAACTAACAACACAACTGCAAATTCCCAATGATGAAAGATACAATCTATGTCTCCATGTCCAACAACTTCTATACCAACTGACTCGATTCACGGCTAAAACTCTTTCAACTGTCAAAAGACAATGAAAAGTGGCAGGCAATTGTCCTCCGAATAATAGAAATGCTGGCCACAAATATTCAGTCATACATTCGTAACTGCTGATTTTGATATAATACTTTTCGTGTAGAATGAGATCCAGTCGGCCTGCCCCAGACATGATGAAAGAAATTCCATTGATCTGAAATTGTATGCTTATTTCTGTGAATGATTCCAAGCTTACCATATCCGAAACAGATAACAGAGTAAAAAAGACGAATCGCTGCCGGAAGTCCTTGCTAGAATTGAATACGACAAGACAGATAGTATTAGGAATAAGTACAAGAATTCCACAAATGACATAAAGACGACTGCGTAGAAGGATTTCTTCATTACCCGGGAACATTGTCTGAAAGAACATGATGCCTAACTCTGGATTCTGACGGAATGACGGAAGAGGGATGAGTTGAATGGGGTGGGTGACATAGGCACGGGTCAACACCATGTGTTAGGCACGCTTTAATTAAATCTGACCCAAATAAAAGTTGAAAATGTTTTTGTGGTTTGACATTTATAGAAAGCCTTGATCCTACTGTGTATAGCTACTGCTTGAGCGTCGTATTTAACTTCTGGGGATTGGTCAGAATTCGGATAAGATTGCTAATAAAGCCGATCAAACTTTGTCAAACTTATGACAAAGTACCTATTAGTAAACTCATTTCAACTCTCTATTTCCGACCAAAATCTGACCATGGCCCGCTATACAGCCGTTTTTGGACAAGTTCTAACATTTGACCAGAAGGCTAACTTTTGACCAGAAATTACAAGCCGACAGCCGAGTTGGGAGCATCGAGGAAAAATGAAGTTCTAGTTTTACGATGTTCGCTGATTCATAACCGATGTTATCATAAAACCTGTAATAGAAGGGCCCCCAAACTGTCAAGTTTCATCTCTATTATCTCGTTTCCTATAAAAGACATCAAAAAATAGTCAACAGATAAAATGTTTGTCATAATATCATCAACATTTTGTTAGTTGACAAAATTTTAATATCTTCTGAAGGAACCAAGATAATTGAGCTCAAAGTGCACTTATCGGGTGGGAATCAGAGAAAATACGGTATCTCCGGTTAACCAAAAACGACACTAAGAAAAACCGGTCCAAACTAATTAATAGTGGAATAAATATAGCAAAAATATAATTCAGAATCTGTGAGCTTCTTGCAAAACTGAAATAATTCAAGCGATTCTGTTTATCCCGAACCACGACGACATCTGAAGAAAACACGTGTTGGGCGGAGCTTGCTGGAGTTTTTTCAGACCATCGGAGTACCACAGTAGTATCATACTAGAAATGTGCTATTTAAATCACATGAAAATGAGAGATGTGCTGACAGTAAAATGATTAAGACTCTAAAATTACAGTAAAGCCTGTCATAGAATGGCTCCCTAACTTTAACTTTGAACAATTTTATCTCGGTTCTTGTGAAAGATTCGAAAAAGTTGTCAACTGATAAATTGTTTACCATAAAATCAGAAACGATTTATTAGTTGACACCTTTTTGCTATCTCTTTTAGGAACCAAGAAAAATGAGCTCAAATTCGGAAGGGTGGTGCAAAATTACCTGGACTGACAAAAACGGGTGTATCTTTAGACATAAATATCTTGGAAGCACGAAAATTGGTAAAAATACAATTCAATTTACATTTCAATCAAAGCTATTAAAATTATCGAAGCGATTCCTCAAGTCTAGGTATTGTTAGAATTGTCTAAAAATGAACAACGACATTTTTATTGTGGTTTTCCTGAGATGAGGCAACGACAAACGATAACTCAGCTCAAAGTTTATCAAATAATTTGAAACTTGACGAGTTTACTGATCTATTATTTTAATTTATGCACTCCAAATTTGAGCCCGTTACAACGCATTACTCAAATTTTATGGTAGTACAAACTTTCGTGCGGGTTATTATTCCACACTGTAGTTTGTCTACGATTTTATTGAATGAATGTCTAGCCTAATAGTTTTAAAGAGGTATGAGATCAGTTTGGAATGTTTAAAAAAAAAGAGTGTACTCTGATTCTACAAATTTGGAAAGAACCAAAAACATGTACATTTGTCAGCCAACCATGTGCACCTCGTGCATATCCATCATCTTTAGATTAGTTATTTTCTCCTAAAACTGTGGGAAAAACGTGGTTCTGTTGCTCGAATGTTCTTTGTGTTCATGCTTTCTGCCTTCAGAAATAGTAACGAACATCACACTTGCCTACGTGCAAAACTTCTGTGAATTTTTCACCAATTTGCAACTTTTCGATAAACTCAAAGAATGAGCAAAAGATGGCAATCACAGAATTGAGGAACGGATCAGAGAACCTTCAAATTCTCCAAAATTAAAATTAGATGAGCACCGAAAAACAAACACGTGGTGGAAGAGAAAAAAGGAGTCGTGATCTAGTTTTCAGATTTTTGAGCTCCTTGAGCTCAAAAAATTTTATCGAAAATACTTATAATTCATAGAACAATCGACACCCTGATTGTGAGAAAAAACGTCGTAGAATTCCGGGAAAATCATCGGAACAAGTTTTTTCTATCAAAAACAAGGAACATAGAGTGTAAAACGAATTATTTCCAAGGTGTTCCAGTTCAAACATTCCGAGATCATTTTATCAAACTCAATCAGAATTTATCCAGGAGCTGATAAGCTGTCAATTTCCGTTCATTGTCGTCATTTTCAGAACAACTCGAATTTCGTCTAGTTGTTTTGCATAGACGTCACAGGTCCTGAAATTTCTAAATTCTGAAGTTTTTTAAATTTTATTTTTCAATGAAATAATTTTCCAATTTTTGATGAAATTTTCGAAGCTCCGATTTTTTTGTGTTTAAAGGGTTTTCAAAAACCAGCTACCAGCACAGTTCGGGTCTGACCCAGCCCTGGTCAAGATCGGCCCGAATTGGACAAATATGTTTTTAGGTCCCTCAAGATTTTTAAGCTATTCTCAAAATCAGGATAACCCCCAAAAAAGTAGGTCGTGACCTAGAAAAACTTAGGTCATGATCTAGAAAAAATTAGGTCATGACCTAGAAAAACTTTGGTCATGATCTAGAAAAAATTAGGTCATGACCTAGAAAAAATTGGTCGTGACCTAGAAAAACTTAGGTCATGATCTAGAAACATTTAGGTTATGACCTAGAAAAAAGTAGGTCATGACCTAGAAAAAATAGGCCGTGACCTAGAAAAACTTAGGTCATGATCTAGAAAAAATTAGGTCATGATCTAGAAAAAATTAGGTCATGACCTAGAAAAAATAGGTCGCGGCATAGACAAATTTAAGTCGTGAGCTAGAAAAATTCAGGTCATGACCTAGAAAATTTTAGGTCATGACCTAGAAAAATTTAGGCCATGACCTAGAAAAAATTGGGTCATGACCTAGAAAAAATAGGTCGTGACCTAGAAAAACTTAGGTCGTGACCTAGAAAAACTTAGGTCATGATCTAGAAAAAATTAGGTCAAGACCTAGAAAAAATAGGTCGTGACCTAGAAAATTAGAAAATGACCTAGAAAAATCCAGGTCGAAGTTTATGGAAAAAAAAAACTTCAATTTGTCAAAAAGTTTCAATTTTTCAATTTTTGGAAAAAAAAACGTAAAAATTAAAAGAAAACACAATAGCTTTGTTTGCCCTAGATTTACACTTTGAGCTATATTATCTCAATTTTTATAAGAGACATCGAAAATCTGTCAGATGATAAATTTTTGTGATATTATGACACACATTTTTTCAATTGACAGATTTTTTATATCTATTAAAGAAATTGAGATAATGGAGGTCACATTGCAAGTATATGTTGGCCCTGATTCCGGTATTTATTTTTGTTCAGTGACACAAAATTTCTACTAATTTCTTCATTTTGGTACCTTTAACGTTTTCTCTGCTGACCCTTTTACCATATACGTCAATTCTGTTGCCCACCACTCAAAATCTGAAAATCAATAACAACGTTTTTCTCTTCTGACAGTTGAATCATCAGTAAATCGGCTCATGCAAATCAGGAGAGTATATGTCCATTCTATTCGCCCACTTCCATTCCATTTCTCTCTTCCATAAACATGTCGGAGTCTTCTGAATTGCCGACTATCGTCTCAAAACCACCAAAAACTCGCACGAAGCTTCCAATCTACTTGGTTTCTGCGATTGTCGTTGCTCTTGTCGTCATTGTCGTTGTTATTAATATCGTTCATCGACTACCCGATTCCCCTGATGATTCTAAAGATTCTGCTATTTCTAAAACCACAATTTCGTCTGGGATAGGCAGCACTTCAATTGCTCCAGCGACTAGTCCTTATTCATCTAGTACTGAACCTTTACTGATAACAAGTACTGATTACAGTACCTCCACTTCTGAAAGTGATTCGTCATCGAGCAATTCGGACGAAGATCATAAAGATGGAGAGAACAGTACACTGGTTCAAGTTACAGTCACAACTACAGTAATCCCAACTTCCACGGTTCAGGAGACAACTGTTTCTACGGCTCAAGAGACGACCACTTACGGTAATAACTTTGGGATGAATAATTCGTAAAATTATATTTTCAGTCTCTTCAACACCACCTCAACCATCTTCATCGTCGGCTTCATCTTCATCTTCTCCTCCTTCTTATGAAACTACAGTAATCCCTCCAACCGGTGTGGAATGTGGCAAAACATGCAGGTTCGTCGAGTGGATCGAAGACACGATTCATGCGGTCTCTAGTTATTTTGACAATTTGGTCAACGAATGATTTCAATGATAACAGTATTTGATAAAAATAAATCGGTTGTATATATAATTTGAATATTTTTTATTGTTTACAAACAACAGTTTTCAGTGTTTCTGTTGTTGAATCAATTCCTCGTGGGGTACGGTTTGTCGATCGAGTTTATACCAAAAATGCATATGAGTCATGGATGGAACTACTTGGATCTGCAAGGAGGTTGGTTTTTCAAAATTCTTTCTGTCTTGTAAATTGTGTTTTCAGCGAGATTGACATATTCGCTTACAAGATGAACCTGCGTGGAAAAGAACTCCGTTATGACGTCGACAACTCAACATTCGAAGGACGTCAGATCTACAGTATGATTGAAGATCAAGCAAAGTCCGGAATCCTGATCAAACTGATCGATTGCCAACCACCAACGTTCCCAGAGAATGATTATGATGCCGATCAATTGGAAAGACTTGGATTAGTTCAAAGACAAGGATTGGATATGAATACGATGAATGGAGGTGGAGGTGGTGTACAGCACAGTAAAACGTTCATTGTGGATGATAGACACTTGTTTGTTGGAAGTTTGAATTTCGAGTGGAAGTCTTTTTCGCAGGTTCATCCCGGTCTAATGACTCCGATTTCTTAAATTAGAGATTCTGCTTGCAGAAATTGGAGATCGGACTTGAATTCCACGATTGTCCGTGCATTGCCAAAGACGCGTCTAGTCTTTTCGATCAGATGTTCGATTCGCTTTCCGGGAATGAGAAATTGGAAACTCTGGATTTTCAGCCACACAAAATTGGGAACTCAACATTCCAATTTTTGGTTAGTGTCGTTTTTTATCCTAATTTCCTAATCGTTTTTAAGGCTTCGCCATCCTTCTTCCTCTCTTCATCCCACAGTTGGGATCTGGAAGCTCTCTTGAATTTGATCTACGAAGCTGATGAGTCTGTTGACATTTCTGTTATGCAGTATTTCCCATCATGGATTTATTTCAAGAACCGAGAGTTAGTTACCGTAAAACCTGTAATAGAAGGGCCCCTTTAATAGGAGGGACCCACTGGGTTCCCACAAAACGTGTCAGAAAAGGTCCCCCTAAAAAATTATTACATTTTTTCTGGCCCATTGATTCGCTGGGGCGCTTTGTCTGAGCCGTTTTTTGGAAATCCAGTGGGAACCCTCTAATAGAAGAACCCCCAAAGTGACTTGGACAAACAGAAAGACCTCTGTAATAGAGAAAAATGTGTGTTTTGAAATAAGCATTTCGGGACCCCTCTGATTGAAGAGTCCCTGTAATAAAAGGGCCGCTCCTTCGATTTTTTCAAAGTACCTCCGGGGGCCCTTCTATTAGAGGGGTCCTTCTATTTTTCCGACAATTTTTCCGACAATTTTTCATCGGGAAATTCGACGAGTTTACGCCCAAAATTCATGGAAATCTATCAATTCAGCCAAATTTGAGCAAATTTTTCATAAAAAATAGTCATTCAACAAACTTATATTAAATGATCGAATTTCCTGATTTTTTATTGAAAACGTACGATAATCTCTTTAATTTTTCAAAACATTTTGAAGGGGGTCCTCCTTCAGGGCCCGTCTATTACGAGGGCCCTTCTATTACAGGGGCCCTTCTATTTTTCCAAGCCCCTCTCGGAGTGCCCTTTTATCAGAGGGACCCTTCTAATACAGATCTTACGGTAATATTTTCTTTCAGATTCTACTCCCAAATCGACAATGCTATCCAAATGAGTATTTCTCGTGGAATCAAATTCCGAATTCTGGTATCTGGGGACCAGAAAGAAGAACAAAAGTTGATGTTTGCCTATCTTCGTAGTCTTTCAGTTTTACATTCCCCAGCTGAAAATCGATTCATTCAAATTGTAAGCGTTTTATGACTAGAATTTAGTAGGGCTTTTGTTTGCAGAAGTTCATTTTGATCCCTCAAACTGCACAAGAATCATACAAGGATCGTAAAATGCATGCGAAATTCATACTTTCTGAGAAAAGAACCATTATTGGATCATCGAATTATGCACCAGAATACTTTTATAAATCCACTGGAACCGCTGTGGTTGTAGACGAAGAGCCATTCCATGGCGATATTAACAGACAAATTAAAGCAGTTTTTGAGAGGTACTGTATCTTGGAATCAATTTCTACTTTAATGAGATTGACATTATTTCAGATACTGGCATAGCGCCTACACACAGAACCTTCAAAAGTTTGGAGAATCTAAAGGGTTCCTTCCGAAAACAACAAAACCTTCAAACCCATTCTCCGGATGGTTTGGCTTTGATCAAATTGGTGTCTTCAACGAAAAGTATTCAGTTTCTGGACTGTTTCATGAGAAGGACTCTGAAAAGGATCAACTTCTTGATCCGATAGTTTTTATTTAGATTTTTTGCCAAGCTAAAAAATTTCGTACTAATTAAAGTTTTAATTATTAAACATTTATATTTTATTTATTTTGTAAAATTATTGTGTAAATTTATTGTATAAATAAGCTTTCCTGATACTACTGTAGTAGGCCTAACATTTTCTGAAACTAAGTCAAAAAGTCATACTTGCAACGGGCCGGGCCGGGCCGGGCTGTTTTCGGAATTTTCAGGGCCCGGCCCGGCCCGTCTCGGCCCGGGGTTTAAGAAAAAAAAATTTCCAGTCGTTTCAAAAATTTTTTTGGGTACAATAGGAAAAAATGGACAGTTTTTCGGTCAAGTAATACACTTTTCAAAATAAAAGTGTTCATGAGAAATAATTTTTTCACAAAAAAATTTAAAAAATTTTCTGAAATCCCAAAAAAAATTTCAAATTTGGAGAACCCGGGCCCGCCGGGCCGGGCCCTGATTTTGCAAGTATGCAAAAAGTATTGGTAATTTTAAGAATGTTGAATTATTCATTTTCTATAAAATTTCCCAATGTAAACTTCGATGAAACTTTATTTACCTATTTTCTCTAATATTCATAAGCTCACCCGGACTGTCAACTTTGAGCCCGTATATCTCATTTCCTACAAAACTTATCAAAAAGTAATTAACAAACAAAATCTTTATCATAATTTCAAAAGTATTTTATCAGTTGGCAGGTTTTGATATCATTCACAGAAATCGAGATATTTGAGCTCAAAATTAACGGTTTAGGTAAGCTTCTATTAGAGTAGATACGGTAAGCATCTCAATCTTATACTAGAGAATACGGTACCTACCGTAAGACCCGTATTAGAAAAGCCGGCTCTTCTGCTTTTCCAAGATACCGCCGGAGAGTCCTTCTATTTTTCAAGTCATTTTTCCCGAAATTTTTCACCTAAAAATTCGGTGAATTTTTTTAAAAAATGCATGAGAATCCATCATTTTCACATATATTAAGCAAGTTTTCGTGCCAAAAAACTTGGTTTCAACAACTTTTTGTGAAATCTCGGAATTTTCGTAACTGAAAACTCACTTTTCAAAAAATTTTCAATTCCGAACAACAGATTTTGAAGAGGGCCCTTCTATTACAGGGGCACAACTATTTTTTCAAGCCCTTCTCGGAGTCTGGGACGTTTTATCAAAGGGACCCTTTAATTAAAGGATAGAAGGGGTCCAAATACAGGTTTTACGGTGAGTGTGCACACATCCCGAATATTTGTCGATGGTCCGTCGGCAGTCCGTCAACGGCATGTCAACTCTCCTTCTGTTGTTTTTAGTGGCCATTTGCCTTTATAAATGGGACTCGACCCAATGGACAATTTCATCAGCCCTGAACATTATTTTCATTGGTTTCAAAATTTGTACCAAAACTTAATAAAACTGCTCAAACATCATTTTAATTTTACAAATTTAAATGTTGAGTGATTTCACCTTAATGAATGTTTTCCATGCTTGTTTCCTGTTCAAGGTACATTCAACACGCTCAAACTCCATCCAAACACCCCCTAAATAATCTCCCATTCTTCTCCCTCTTCACCTATTCTAATTTGTATATTTCTCCTTTTCCTAAATGCTCCCCCACCACTTGTCGCTTTTTCTCTGTCTTCTCTCCCAATTTGTTGCATTCAAATCTCCATAGCAACTTGTTCAACCACCTGACAATTGTGAGCTTCTCCCTCCCCCTCTCATCTCCCTTCACACTAGATTTATACACCCACTCGTGATGGTTAGTTATATTATTTCCATTTGAATGATTTTCATTGAATTTTGAAGTTTTCAGATGAATTTGTTTCGAAACCGAAAGAAGAACAACGCTGGGCCGGCCCTGCGCAAGGTTCCGAAAATGCCAGAATTGGATGATTTTCTTGCGAATCAAGACTACGAAGGAGCCATTTCTCTGTTGAATGTAAGATTTTCAGCAAGTTTTCTAAATCTCATTGTAAGATTTCAGCACAAACTGAAAGCCGGAAACCTGGAAAGAGAACAAGAAGACAACCTTCAACTATGGCTTGCACATTGCTACTACAGATTGAGAAACTATGAAGAAGCGGCATTCGTTTATCAGACACTCATGGACAAGTAGGACCTAATTCTTAATTTTTAAAACAATTTTCTATAAATGCAATTTCCAGAGACGATTCTCCGGCAGAACTTGGTGTGTATTTGGCATGTTGTAAGTTCTATATGAAGCAGTATTTGGAGGCAAAAGCAATTGGAGAGAAGTGTCCAAAAACTCCATTGTGCATTCGTCTCATGATGAATGTATCTCTTCGGTTGAACGATGAAAAAAAGATTCTGACTTTTCATTCCAGTTTGGGAGTAAGTTTCATAAAAGTATTCGGCTCTAGTTAGTTACTTCGGGTCAAGAAACTTTGAAGGAAAGTTTAGAATTTTAAAGTTTTCCAAATTCTTTAAAATCCATAAATATTTTCAAAATCTAAAATTTTCATAAATTTTTTATTATTCCGAAGTAATCAACTAGAGCCAAATATTCGGCTCCGCGTCACTTCGAAACTGTGACATTTCGAAACCAGCAGAGATGTCCGGATTCCGGATTCCGAGAAAATTATTTTTCCGGATCACAAAATGGTTTTTTTTCACATTTTTTCTGCCCATCGGATCCCACAAAATTCCGAATTCCGGATTCCGGATTCCGGAAAGATTAGTTTCATTCCGGATTCCTGATTCCGGATTCTGTGAAATTTTTATTTGTCCGGATTCCAGATTCCGGATTCCGGGTACGGGAAAATTATTTTATTCCGGATTCCGTTTTCAAAAAAAAGTCATTCCGGACATCTCTGGAAACCAGTCATTTCGAAATCACGGTAATGCGAAAGGATGAACTCCAGATTACAAAAAATTGAGGATTTTAAAATATGATTTTTCTAATAGAACACATTCTGAAATACGAAAAAAATCCAGCATTTAATTAAATTTTTTCAATTAGCGGATTTCGGAATGTGTTCTATCAGAAGAAAGCATATTCGAAAACCCTGAAATTGTTTTTATAGTCTGAAATTCGTCCATACGCCTGTATTACCACGACCCCGAAATGACCGGTTTCGAAATGACTGGTTTCGAAGTTTCGCGGTATCGAAGTGTCGCGGTTTCGAAGTGACGTACTCTCTAAATGATTTCTTTCTAGAACACCCTGGAAGACAAGCTCTCGCTCGCTGGAGTGAACTTCCAAAGAATGCATTACCAAGAGGCCATCGAAGTCTACAAAGAGATCCTTCAGGCTAGCCCGTACGTTGAAGAATTCAACCGCCGAAAGATCTCTCTTGACCTTCTATTATTTTCAGAAATTTAGTGGGCCTCAACATTGACATGGCTCTATGCTATGCCAAAATGGACTTCTCTCATGTGGCATACAATCTTGTCAAGAACTACCTCCGTCTTTTCCCGAACAGCCCATTTGCCAAAAACTTGCATCTCTCCGTTCTCTACCGTACCATCACTTCAAAAGCCAATCTGGATGATCAGTCTGAATTGGCGAAAAACATTGATCAGGAAGGGTTGACAATGGTTCAACAAATGGAAGAGCTTCTCAAACAGAAACTGTATCCAGAGGTTGAATATCTCTGCAGACACAATTTGGTTCTTTTCAAGAATTGTGACACTGCTCTTCAAGTGCTTCCATCCCTGATGAAACATGTTCCAGAAGCACGACTCAATCTCATGTTATATCATTTGAATAAAGGTACCGCCCCCTAAGATGTTCAGATGAACAATTCCTGGTTTCAGATAACATCAAGGATGCAATGTCTCTTTGTAAGGATTTTGAACCAACAACTCCATACGAATTCCTAGTCAAAGCACTCACTTTCCTGCGCTATGGACAGGAAAACGATTCGGTAAGAGGCTCATGAAATTTTTTAGATGGTTGGTTTTCATTAAAAACTTTTTATTTCCAGAGAGAGCATCTAAAAACCGCCGAAAACTTTTTCCAAATGGTCGGAGAATCTGGTCTTGTTCAAGGTTCGTCTAGAAATCATTGGGACCAAATTTAAAATTTAATTTCAGATACGATTGCGGGAAGACAAGCATCTGCCGCATACCTTTTCCTCGCTTACAAGTTTGACGACGTCATCACATATCTTAAGTCAATTGAGGACTACTTCCAAAACAATGACGCATTCTTGTTGAATTTGGCTCAAGCTTACTTGATGTACAAGAACTATGTGGCAGCTGAAGATCATTTTATTCGGGTTTCCGGACCGGAACGGGACAAATTGTTGTACAAATCGATGTTGGCACGATGTTGTAAGTTACCGTAAACCCTGTATTAGAAGGGCCCCTCCAATAGAGGGAAAAATAGAATCCCCGTCGATTTTTGCAACCTTCTTATTTTTGAGTTTTTCTGATTGTGAGATTTCGGATATTTTGAATTGTTTCGCAACTACAGTGCTCCACATAATCATTGTTCCTTATAATTTTCTGATATTCCTTATAATTTTCTGATTTTCTGATATATATTTTCTTAGGCGCTTATAATTTTCTGGGTCACGCAGTCGACTCCGGATTTTTCGAGGTACCATTTCTCGATATGGGCTACAACTTTCATGTTGATACCTTTTTATGAATCTTGACCTGAATAGGTGTTCCAGTGAAATTGCAGGGTGGAACAATGATTATGTGGAGCATATAAGCAAAATACATAACTTTTCAAACAGCTTAATGCAATAAGAGAAATTTCCCCTATTTAATTTCATCATATTTTCAGTCATCCGAAACAAAAAACCACAAAAAGCATGGGATATGATGTTGAAGACTACAGTTCAGTCAGATAAACTCAGTCTTCTGAAAGTGATTGCTCAGGATTGCTATCTGGTTAGTGACCAATGCCAAATTCAAAAAATTCAATAAATTTTCCAGTCAAATGAATTCTACTATGCTGCAAAAGCTTTCGATGAACTCGAAACTAGTGATCCGACACCGGACAATTGGAATGGGAAAAGAGGAGCATGTGCTGGCTTATTCAGACAATTGGCTAATCATAAAGCAGACACGTGGGTTTCTGAAATTCAAGCGCTGTCCTATAAATCGAAGAATTTCAGAACTCTCGTGGAACACATGCGTGAAATCATTCAATTGGTCGCTTCGAGACCACACTCAAACTGTGAATTCCTTCTCAAAGTGATCCGTTCGTGGGGCGCATCTCATAATGTTGATCTCAATTAACTACTTTTATCTCTGTCTGTGATAAGAAATAAACCTGTTTCTTTTTCTTGACCCATTTACCCGGTTACCAGTTGTTGTTGCTGTTAAACGAGAAAACTTGCTTATCATTTTTGAGAAGAATGGTATAAAAGATGCATCCATGAATGGAATCTTCAGTCGTCAGCTGAACATGAAGATTGACAAAGAAGACGATCAGCAGCAACAGATGCGCCGTGTCGCATTCTTTGCGGTGGCTGTCTCCACTGCAGCTGTCATCTCCAGGTACCTAATTATCCCTCAAATATTCTATATGAATCTTTTTCCAGCATTGTGACACTTCCAATGATCTACTCGTACGTCCAATCCTTCCAATCCCATCTTATCATGGAGACCGAGTTCTGCAAGTCTCGTGCTCGTGATATGTGGGTTGAGATGCAAGTTCTCCACAAGTCAGGAGTCACCCGTAGCCGCAGAAATGCTGGATACAAGGAGGGCGGTGGAGGAGGATCTGGTTCCGGTGGATACGGAGGACCAACTGGAGCTGGTGCTGATATCGGACCAACTTGCTGCCCTTGTCAACAAGGACCAGCTGGACCACCAGGACCACCTGGAGACGTTGGACCGAACGGAAACGATGGACACCACGGAGCTCCAGGAGTTCCAGGAAAGGAAGGATCCATCCTCAGCTCTGCTCTTCCACCATCCGAGCCTTGCATCATTTGCCCACCAGGACCACAAGGAGCCGTTGGACAACAAGGACCAAAGGGACCACCAGGACCAAAGGGAAAATCGCAAGAGAGAGCCGGAGACGGAAAGAATGGAGAGCCAGGAATGATCGGACCCCCAGGACCCCCAGGAGGTGTTGGAGAGCCAGGACCACCAGGACCAGCTGGACAGCCAGGAAGAGTGATCCAAGTCAACGGAGCAGCTGGACCAGCAGGACCACGTGGACCAAAGGGACCACCAGGACCAAAGGGACTTCCAGGAATCGCTGGACTCACCGAAGCCGGAGGACAAGGACCACCAGGAGACAACGGAGGACCAGGACCAGTTGGAGGACAAGGACCACCAGGACCACAAGGACCACAAGGACCGCCAGGAGACGAGGGATCTTGCGATCACTGCCCAGAACCACGTACTCCACCAGGTTATTAGACCCGATTGGTCTCGCCGACAATCTTGTGATTACGGTGTTTTTGCTGTATGCTGTTCTGACTTCTTCTTAACTTATTTTCGATTTTTTTTTGTATTTCAAATTGCTCAATTTTGTGTTTTTCTTTGTTGTTTGGCTGACGACTCAACCCAAGCTCGACTCGAATAAACGCTCGCTCGAAAGTACGGTTTTTGTTTTGGAATCTTTCCAATGGAAAGTGACACTAAATCAAAATGACAAGGGATTTGTAGTTTGTAGTGTGTGGAAGATAATTTTGATGACAAAAGAATGATCAATGCTTTTGAATTCAGTTCTGCGATCATCTCAAACCTCAAGTCCCTTAAAACTTTGAACTCATTTATCTCAATTCCTATGAGAGATATCAAAAATCTGTCAACTGATAAAATGTTCATCATATTATCATCAATATTTTATCCGTTGACACATTTTTAATATCTATCCTTGTAATTGAGATAATTAAGCTCAAATTGGTGTTCTATTCCATTGCTATTTTAGGATAACTTTTTTAACTGCATTTGGAACACCAACATATTATAAAATTTTTGATTCACTGTTCCTATATTTTCCAAGGTTTTCCATACATTATTTCATTGATAAGCACAATGTACTTTGTGTTTTTTTTGGGAGAAACATAAAAACCAGAATTTCGATATCAGAAAACAATAATTCGAATTGGCAGAAAAAGGCGGAGAAGGAAGCATGGTTTGTAGTCTTTGTCGATTTTTTTTTTGGATTCCTTAATGATAAGAAACTTTTTTTAAGAGGAGGCTGACATCTAATCGGTTCAGACTGATAGCATGAGAGCAAAATTTTTTTCTCTTTTCGTTCCTCGTTTCCAATTTTGACTTCAGCCTTTTTTTTTCATACTGGCAACAGGCCGGGTAGAGTTTTTTTCCAGAATTTTCAAGGCCCGGCGGCCCCCTTCTTGGTCCGGGTTTTCAGAAATAAAAATACTTTTTTCAAAGAAAAAGTTCTGAAATTTCAAATTTTTTTCGAATTTGGGAAACCCGCCTCTCATTTTGCAAGTTTGTTTTTTTCTGTCGAATTTTGAACTACGATGACTACGGTTTTTTGGGAAAATCATCAAAACGTAATTGTACATCAAGTACTCTCTCCGCCCAGGGTATCCAAATCGTTTTGTGATTTTGGTGATCTCAAAAAATTCGAGTATTTAATAATCGGGTAACCCAAACCATTGAAACATTTCCCTTCTGTCATCATGATCTTATTTACGGTATGTGAATAGTTTTCTGGTAGAAAAAAAAAGGAAAAATATCCAGGATAATTCAATACCGTAACATAAAAACTTATTAAAAAATTACAGGTTTCCTCTGAAGTTTAGAACCATGTATTTAAAGTAAAGCTGAAGCGTCGATTTTTCAGCCGAATCTAGAGAATCATCTGAGAGAATTGATACAATCATCTTGAAAAAAATTTAAAAGTTTTAGCGGAAAACAGTTTTTTGGTAAATTTCTGATTTTTGAATTTTTTTTTTCAAAAATCGATCATGATGTGAAATATAATATTTTGAGCATGATTAAAGAATCTTCGGAAAATTTTTAGGCAAATAATACCTCATTAAAATACAGTACCTTTTTTTGAGTTCTACAGGCCCAATTACCCGGACTGATAAAAAGGGTATATATTTAGACATAAGTATGTTGGAAGCGCAATAATTAGTAAAAAAAAATTTCGATTCAAATCTACAGAAACTTTCGAAGCGATTCCTCAAGTCTAGGTACTGTTATGGTTGTTCAAAGATGAACAGCGTAATGTTTCCGCTGGGATTTTCTTGAGATGAAGCAACTTTAACAAGCGATATCTCAGCTCAAAATGGATCAAATAACTTGAAACTTGGTCAGTTCATTGATGGATTATTGTAATTTTTGCACACTAAATTTGAGCCCTCTACAACGCTATACTCAAGTCTTATGGTAGGACAAACTTTGGTCCGGGGAATTATGCGCCACTTTCTCTCGGAAGGCCCTTCTATTAGAGTGGCCAAATTTTGTTGCAAACGTAAACCAAAATATGTTTGAAATGAATTAAAACTTTTCCCAACCAGAATATTCCAGAATTTAACTTTCCAGAATAACATCTTCTATTTGATTTTCCAATAATTTATCAGAACAATCCAGAATAATCCAGAATTTTCCAGAATTTTCTAAATTAAAATTTCCATTTGAACCATAAAACTAATAACTTATCTATCTGATTTCAGGAAAACATGGGTTTTATCCACTGGCCAACACTAAATTTAGTCCTAACGGTCGTCGGCGCTGGCTTCATTTTGTCGATTCAAAGTTTGTATTACATCAAAGTGAGTGTCCTGAATTATAATCTCTGTGAACAAAAAAAAAGAACTGTAAAATGTGAAAAAAGAAAGAGAGTGAAAAGAAGTGAGAGTAGGTAGAAAGAAGAGGAGACACCACATCATCAGTTGCCTGTTTATTTTGTTTGTGTCTCGATTCAATTGATACGGACGGCACTCTAAGTAGAAACAGAAAGAAGAAGAACGAAGAACACTAGAATCGATGGTCTCTTTCCGCTCACTTCTCAGCTATACTGCCCTTCTAATAGGGCTTATTTCGTTTGCGGCCGATTCGATTAATTATGTATTCACTTCGAAATACATTCAGGTCATTTCTTATCAGTAGACTTTATCATCAAAACTATTATGATCTTTCATGTGATGTACAAACTTTCAGGTTTTCTTCGATGAGTACCATTTGCCGCCTTCGTATCTCAAAATTGTGCAAATCTTATTTTTGGTATGGAACGCTGTAAACGATCCCATGATGGGATACATGCAGGTATTAGAAATCTGAAGACCCATCAAACACAACAATTATTTTAGGATCTTGGATGTTGTGGAATGAAATGGATCATGGATCGACGAAAAGTTGTTCTTTATGCGGGGCCTGTGTTTGCTGCGTCCTTCTTGCTCTTCTGGTTTCCATGGTCGACGTGAGTGAATTCAGAAAATTCGTTTTGATAAGGAATTAATGGTGATATTTTATCAACGAAGCAAGATCATAGATCAGAGATGGGCATAAACTGAATATGACACTTTTCTCAGATTAATTGGAGTTTTTTGAAGAAGCCTAGTTTTGAAGGCAGAAAGTAATTTCAGGAATGTTTGGATTGGAAATTCCAATTCCAATTTGGAATTCTAAAATTGAGAAAATCCGATTTTTTCAAAATATAAATATTCCTAAATTACGAACATTTGTAAATCGGAATTTTCGACATTCCGAAAAACTCTGAAAATTTTGATCATTTTCGAAATGAAATTTCGACCGGTATATCTCTTTGAAAAATATAAAAAAAGGAATTCCTATGTACTCTAAAATTTAAATTTTGAAAAATTCCGAAGATTCTGAAATTCCTAAATTCCTAAATTCCGAAGTTCTGAAATTCCGACGAACTTTTCAAAATCCAAATATTCCTAAATTCCAAATTTTTGAAAATCGGATTTTCGACATTCCAAAAAATTCCGAAAATCCCAATTTTCGGAATGAAATTCCAACAGAAATTCCGAAACGGAATTTCTGCTTTAAAACTTGAATTTTTAAAATTTAAAAAAATTCAGAAATTCCGCGATTCCGACTTTTTCAATACCGAAATATTCCTAATTTTCGACATCCCGAAAAATTCCGAAAAATCCATTCTGAATATCCCTGAAGTGATTCAAACTTTGTCATCTGGAAAATGTTTTAATTACCGTAAAACCTGTAATAGATGGGCATCTCACACTGTCACGTCTGAGCTCAATTACCCTAAACACTCTAATAGAACGCCACCGGATCGTCCACTTTGAGCCGATATATCTCACTTTTTTTTGAAAGATATCAAAAAGTTGTCAACTAATAAATGGTTTATCATAGTATCAGCAACATTTTATCAGTTAACCACTTTTTGATATCTCTCACAGAAAATGAGATACATGAGTTCAAATTCGACGATTCGGTTGCCGTTCTATTAGAGTGTTTACGGTATCTCAATTCCTATGAACGATATCAAAAGTGTCTAAAAGACAAAACACTTTTGCTATTATGATGAACAAATTATTCCTTTCTTTGACAGGAAACCTAGAAAACTAGCTCAAAATTAAAAGTTAGGAAGCCCTTCTATTACAGGTTTTACGGCAGATAAAATTAACATTCAATTTTTCAGATCAGTTGGATGGGTCACTGCTCTTCACCTCCTTGTATCCCTATTCATCTACGACACACTCCTAACTCTCGTCCTGTCTGCTTACTGTGTTCTCTGTGTCGAAAACTCCAGAAATCATCAAGATCGAGTACGAGTGATTGTGTATGGAGAAATATTCACAATTATCGCTGGTCTTCTTATTTATCCATTGGAAACTATGCCTCATACAAATGAACATTACTGGCTATTTCAGACATGCTGTGTGGGTGTAGCATGTGTTTCAGCTGCACTCATGGCTTACTCTGGATATCATCTGAAAGTGGAGAGACCTGTAAATGAGGACCATCAATTGGAGAAGTTCCAAGAAGTTAGTACTGCAGACTTTCACAGTTTTAATTGAAGTATTACAGGGAGAAACAGTGGTTGAGAAAAAAGAAGACACATGGAGAAACGCGCTTCAAGTGTCTTGGCAAGTTGCCAAAGAACCTAGATTCATCTGTCTCGTTGGTGCCCAATTTTTCCGAATTCTCCGATTCATGGCAAATGAAAACTTTTTGATTGTTTTCACCGAAAGTCTTCTGGTGAATAATGGATTCTTCGAGAAAAATTCTGGAACGTTGGGACTCTTCTATATTCTTGCGAGATCCTGTGGAAGTGTAAGTCGGGTGGTAAAAAAAACACAATTCGGAAATAATTTCAGATTCTCTTCCTTGTTCTATGGGCACCAACTAATCGTTTTGGAACTCAAGCAGTCATTCAATCTCTAAATATTTTATCGATTTTCAATGTGATTTTTGTAATGTATGCTGGAATGGATAATATCACAGCCGTCGCGGTTTTCATTATTTTGGAAAAGTAAGATAACTGTTAATTTCAACAAAAATTGGGATTTTTCAGTGCAATTTCCCGCTGTGGATGGCAAGGATTCTATATCGTAGTTGCTGGAGAAGTCGTTGACACCGATATGAAACAGAATAACAGAAAGTGAGCTAATATTTGAAATCTACCGGAAAACCTGTATTAGAAGGGCCTCTCTAATAGAAGGGCCCTCTGGGAGGGGCTTGGAAAAATTTATTTTCGTGAAATTAGTGGATTTTCATGCATTTTGAACCAAAATTCACCTAATTTTTTGATGATCATTTTCGGGAAAAAAATGACCGGATCGTACGGAGGTACCTTGGAACAATAGAAGGGCAGGCTCTTCTAATACAGGTTTTACAGTAATTGATCCTCTATTTTTTAGAACTCCGTTCTCTACAATTATTTTCACTCTGAAAGCTCTTTTCAACAAACCAGCTGATCAATTAGCACCAGTTCTTGTCCTTTCGCTTTTCTTGGAACAAGGAGGCTATCCACAATTAACAGTTCCATGCCAAAATTTCTACGAAGACACCTTTTCAAACTCTACTTTGCCTTTTAATTCTACTTCAATCGAAACTACCACTTTATCTGGGTATATTCCAATTATCTTGATTCTTCGAATTCCAATTCTTTCAGACTTCCATCTGCTCAAGAATGCACAAACTACAATCACTGGATGTTCCTTGCTCTTGCCATATTTCCAGCCATTTGCGCCATTGGTGAATCGATTTTTGTTGCATTCGACCAGTATTGGAGACGACATGTCAAAGGAAAAACTGGACATTTGGGAGACGACTAATTGTGTTTTGTTTTCATTTTATTTTGATCTCATTTACAATGATATTATTATTGATACGCGCAAAGTGTTCACACTACAGATAAGGTTCATCAAAACAAGAAGAGTGTAGGGAATCTAGTGAGAATTCGGGAATTCAAGACACAAGTCAAAGAGTGTTATCTGCTTGTATGGAATGGACACAATTGTGGTATGTGACTATGAACTGGAAGTCTAGGCTAGAAAAATTGCAGTACGATCTCTGAAACTTGCAAACAGGGACTTTTTTGTGGACTACAGAATTTATGTTAGAATTTCTAGCAGAATTTTTCGATTTATCTGTAAATTTCAGATCCTAAAAATCGAACGATTTTGACGTCACTATAAAATTGGTTCAATTGATTTGAAAAAATATGTTTTGACCGAGTTGAGCAATCCTATCTGCGTGTACTTTGAGACCACGGGGTTTTAAAATTCGTGACCTGACCTGACCTTATCACCGTAACATACTCTACTAACCTTCACCGATGTGTCGATGATCAGATCTCAGATAAGGAAACGATCAGTTCCAGCTTTGGAGCAACCTCCTCTCCTCCTCCTCTCTCACTCCTCTCCCCTGACAACCCACACCTCTCCGGAAGATGGGACGTTCTCTGGATTCGTAAAGAATCAGGTAAAAAAGATATCTTCGTTGGAGAGCGGTTTTCAAACTTTTCGAATCATGTACATAGAAACTGAACGAGAGGGAAATCAAAATTTTAGAAGAATGTTTCAAAAATGAAAACATTTCAGACAAATCAGAAAAGAAAAACTTTCCAGATTGCTCCAAAGGTGCTCGCTAACCACGTGTCAACCATCGGAGTTTTCAAGGCAGGAGTTGTCACTACTAACGAAGGTTAGTTAATATATTCTACTAATAGAAAATGTTATATCGAACATTTTCCAGGAACTGTGCTGAAGGTATCGATGAGCCAGCTGCCTCTCCGGAAATGGAAGCGAAGTCGTCCGGTACATTTGCTCTTTCTATGCGCAGTCGCAATCTGTTGAAGTAGTTGGGGCGCGTAGAATAAAACGTTCAAGGGGGAATCGTAGCTTCTTTTTTTGGGGTCATATGAGAACGGACACTATCAGTCTAGATTGTAATTATGCTCCATTTTGTTATGTTTGAAGATTCGGTAACGAACCCAGAGATCACGCGTGCTCCTTCCAAATGAGATTCGCAAGAATTTCAGATGGATGTCGGGTTACCATGTCCTGGGTTTACTGAGTCTTCAGACATTTCATTATGTTGCGTTGAATGACTTTCGTCCACATAGCTTGTAATTTCTAAATTACTCAAATTGTCTAGATTGTAATTATGCTCCATTTTGTTGTGTTTGGAGATTCGGTAACGAACCCAGAGATCACGCGTGCTCCTTCCAATTGAGATTCGCAAGAATTTCATATGGTTGTCGGGTTACCATGTCCTGGCTTTACTGAGTCTTTAGGCATTTCATTATGTTGCGTTGAATGACTTTCGTCCACTTCGGCCTTTTAAGCTTTTAGTCTATAAAGTACTCAAATTGTCTAGATTGTAATTATGCTCCATTTTGTTATGTTTGGAGATTCGGTAACGAACCCAGAGATCACGCGTGCTCCTTCCAAATGAGATTCGCAAGAATTTCAGATGGTTGTCGGGTTACCATGTCCTGGCTTTACTGAGTCTTTAGGCATTTCATTATGTTGCATTTCTTGACTTTCGTCCACTTAGCTTTTAGTCTCTAAAGTACTCAAATTGTCTAGATTGTAATTATACTCCATTTTGTTATGTTTGGAGATTCGGTAACGAACCCAGAGATCACGCGTGCTCCTTCCAAATGAGATTCGCAAGAATTTCAGATGGTTGTCGGGTTACCATGTCCTGGCTTTACTGAGTCTTTAGGCATTTCATTATGTTGCGTTGATTGACTTTCGTCCACTTCGGCCTTTTAAGCTTTTAGTCTATAAAGTACTCAAATTGTCTAGATTGTAATTATGCTCCATTTTGTTATGTTTGGAGATTCGGTAACGAACCCAGAGATCACGCGTGCTCCTTCCAATTGAGATTCGAGAGAATTTCAGATGGTTGTCGGGTTACCATGTCCTGGCTTTACTGAGTCTTTAGGCATTTCATTATGTTGCATTTCTTGACTTTCGTCCACTTAGCTTTTAGTCTCTAAAGTACTCAAATTGTCTAGATTGTAATTATACTCCATTTTGTTATGTTTGGAGATTCGGTAACGAACCCAGAGATCACGCGTGCTCCTTCCAAATGAGATTCGCAAGAATTTCAGATGGTTGTCGGGTTACCATGTCCTGGCTTTACTGAGTCTTTAGGCATTTCATTATGTTGCATTTCTTGACTTTTATTTATTTATTTATTGATTACGACCTTCCGTCGTGGAAAAGAAAAAAAAGAGAACAGCAATACAATACAATCAGACACAAATACATAAATAACACAAATACATAAATAATCATCAACACACACATACATACAGAAAAGAAAAAATTATACCTGCAATGAATGATTAACAGTGAAAATAAATTATCTTACAAATCAGAGAGAGGGGGGCTTAGGTTTCTCAATTAAACTCAGAGTGCGGTTGACAAAAAAGTTTCTCCTTAGTTTTGTTTTAGGAATAGGCCAGAGAAACCGTGTTTTTCTTCTAGTACGTGTTTCAGTTGACGCGAAAAATTCAGTTACGTTAAGACCTATTTTTTCCGATATCATTTTTGATACCATTTTCCTGTCTATTTCTAGGCGTCTAGAGTGTAGTGAATTAAGACCAAAGAGTAGGTTGCGCTCGCTCGCAGATTTATATTTCCGATCGTTTGGGTTAACATATCTTCCTAGTTGGCGACTATAAAGTCTTCTTGTAAAAGAGTTTTGCACTGATTCTATTAATTTAATATCTGACATTTTGAAAGGACTACTGATTACCGTACCATATTCGAGAACAGGCCTAATAAAAACTTTGTATAAAAGAACCATTAATCGGGTGTTTTTACTGTTAAATTGTTGAAATACTTGTGACAAGAGATATTTAGATTTGTTGGTTGCTAGTCTCCAGTGCTCAGAAAAATCTAATTTATCAGATACTATGAATCCCAAGTCCCGGGTGATTTTCTCTTTTTTGATAGATTGGCCTTCAATGAAGTAGTCCACTGATTTGTTGGATTTGCCTAGTGTAAGAGCAACGGTTTTGTTCACGTTTAAGGGGAGTTTGGATTTTTTTGACCAATTTTGTATTATATCTATGCTTGTTTGCAGCGGGTTGGCAGAATCATTTTTGTAAATCGGGGCGTAAAGTTTAGTATCGTCAGCAAACTGTTTACAGCGAACTTCAGAAGGGAGAATAGATGAAATTTCATTGACGTAAATCCCAAAAAGCACAGGGGATAGAACTGCTCCTTGCGGGACTCCGCAAGTTGCTGGTTTTGAACATGAAAGTGTCGTCCCTACCTTTACTCTATAATTTCGATCAGAAAGAAAATTGTCAATCCACATTAACAAGTGAGCATTCAGCTTAAGTTGTAGTAGTTTGTTAAGGAGCCTATCGTGCGGAATCTTATCAAAAGCTTTAGAAAAATCCAGGTAAATAACGTCAACTTGTCCCTTATTTTCAATTATATTGGTCCAATCATTTAAAGTCTCCATCATATTAGTAACAGTTGATTTTTTTGCTCTAAAGCCGTGCTGATTCATACTCCAGAACTGTCTCTCATCTAGATAGGAAGCTAGTCTACTTAAGATACATCGTTCATACAGCCTACATAAGTGCGATGTGAGAGAAATTGGACGATAGTCCACTGGATTCGTTGGTTTACTTTTTTTAGGTAACGGAATGATTATGGAGGATTTCCATCTACTGGGGACACAACCCTTCATCATTGTTAGATTAAAAAATTGCGCTAATGCACTAGAAATCAGTGGTGCTATGAGTTTGATGAATTTAAAAGGCACTTCATCGCTGGTATCGGAACAAGAACTTTTAGCTGCACATATTCTTTTGTACACTTCATCATCAGTCACATAAATGAATGGCTGGTGGGAGACGTAGTTAGGAGGTAAATTGAATTGCTCTGTTCTAGGGTTAGTGTACTGCTTCTCATATGAATCCGCTAAAAGATTAGATTTGTCTTCATCTGATTTTAGACTAGTTCCGGTTGCATCAGTCAGTGTCACAGAAGCGGCTGTTTTAGGTTTCAGAAGGCTTTTTGAAAATCTAGAGAATTTACTGGTTCCATATTTTTCAAGCTTTTTTAACTCTTCATTGCCCTTGAATTTGGCTAAATTTTTTCTAAACTTTCTGGCTAATACTACATATATTTTAAAATCATCAATGTTTCTAGTGATTTGGGCTATATCATATTTTACGGCTACTTCTTTTTCCAGCAAAACCAAATGAGTGGGTAGTGATGTTGATCCTAGTGGTGTAATTATTTGCTGAACTGAAATTTTTAAGGCCTGTTTTAAGTGAGCTATAAGATTTTCATAGATCTCATTAATAGTTAGATTCATATCAAACACTGAAGCCCAATCTACGGCATCAAAGTATTTTACGCATGCTCCTAAATCAATGTTTCTAAAGTCATATATCAGCTGTTCAGAACGATTGATTTTACCTAGAAGATCACATTGGAATTTTATACTGTTGTGGTCGCTAGACCCAACTGGATTCAAAATTCTAATATCTGAAAGGGGAAAATTAGAAAATACTACATCAAGGATATTAAGATTTCTGGTGGGACTTTTAATATTTTGTTTGAAATTGTGGGTAACGCAGAAATCAATAAGGATTTGACCCAATTTGGATGAGGTGACGGGAAGGTCAAGATTCCAATCAATACCGCTAATATTCATATCGCCTAATACAATTACTTTACCCGCGTGATTTACTATGTCTGCTACTTTATTAAGTAGACGGATGGTGTTCTTATGAGAGCAAGAGGGAGTACGATAAATGTTCACTATTCTCAATGGTTCGACATCTACTTTTATATCAATAACTAATATTTCAAAGGATTTGGGAAAGGATTCTGAAGTAACAATATTAACCGGAAATTTTTTGTTTATAAGTGAGCACACACCGCCTCCTCTTTGGTCATTTTCACGATCACATCTGTACACTATATAATTATTGTTAGCGCCTGTTAAAATATTATCTTGAATTTTAGAAGAAAACCAGGATTCTTGGATACATATAATATCAACTTCGTTTTTATCAACCACACTCTGAATTTCTAATCTGTTACATATAGCCGACCTTACATTCGCTGTTAGCACGGTTAAATACAAACTTTGTGGTGGGGAACAATTAGGGACTTTACAATCAATTTTTTTGGGTGTTCTAAAATTACAATAATCAAAACGTGGTCCTACGTGGCTAATTAGTTTTTTGAAGAAGAGATTGCGGAGGATATGGGAGACATGTTTACTAGGTTAACAGATAAAGGGGGATTCTCAGTACGGCGTTGTGTTAGCTCTTTGCGACGGATTTCTAGCTCGGCGGGAGATAATGACTTTCTAATAAATACAGAAGGAAGAGATGCAGTATAAAAAGATCTAAGTCTTGGGGCTTTGGATAAAATTTCTTTCTGGTTAGCCGAGGAGGGTAGCACAACTTTGATTAATCTAGGTTTCCCGTCTGATCGTGGTCGCCCCAGTCTGTAGATCGAGACCGGAAGAGCACTAGCGTCTAGGTGTCGAAAAACCAAATTCACTTTTGCCACGTCCTCCACGTTTCTTTCATGAGCAAATTTTGACTCACATTCGGGAATGTTCGACACAACTATAGATCGGTTACGTTCTTTAATTTCAGCAGAATCCTCAGTATTTATATCCAGTCCGGTTGAATCTTTCCGACCCTTTTCCAATTCTTCCACTTTCTTTTTCTGATCCTCAAGCTCTTTTTGTAATGTAATAATCGTTTCTTTCATTGACTTCATCTCGGCCAGAATGTCCGGTAATTGCAAAAAGTTACGAAACTCGTCCGTAAATAAAGCTCTCTTGGTAAGATACATTTGATGCTCATCATGCTCATCCGTCAGGTTGGAATCAGATCCAAATTTCAGTTTCTTCTTTCTTGTCATATTTCCAGGAGAATTTCAGGAGAGACCTTATCGCGTGAAAATAAAACGCGGGAATGAAAATAAAACGCGGGAATGAAAATAAAACGCGGGCTTTTAGTCTATAAAGTCTTCTTACTGTCTAGATTGTAATTATGCTTCATTTTGTTATGTTTGGAGATTCGGTAACGAACCCAGAGATCACGCGTGCTCCTTCCAATTGAGATTCGCAAGAATTTCAGATGGATGTCGGGTTACCATGTCCTGGCTTTACTGAGTCTTTAGGCATTTCATTATGTTGTGTTGAATGACTTTCGTCCACTTAGCTTTTAGTCTATAAAGTCTACTTACTGTCTAGATTGTAATTATGCTCCATTTTGTTATGTTTGGAGATTCGGTAACGAACCCAGAGATCACGCGTGCTCCTTCCAAATGAGATTCGCAAGAATTTCAGATGGTTGTCGGGTTACCATGTCCTGGCTTTACTGAGTCTTTAGGCATTTCATTATGTTGCGTTGATTGACTTTCGTCCACTTCGGCCTTTTAAGCTTTTAGTCTATAAAGTACTCAAATTGTCTAGATTGTAATTATGCTCCATTTTGTTATGTTTGGAGATTCGGTAACGAACCCAGAGATCACGCGTGCTCCTTCCAATTGAGATTCGAGAGAATTTCAGATGGTTGTCGGGTTACCATGTCCTGGCTTTACTGAGTCTTTAGGCATTTCATTATGTTGCATTTCTTGACTTTCGTCCACTTAGCTTTTAGTCTCTAAAGTACTCAAATTGTCTAGATTGTAATTATGCTCCATTTTGTTATGTTTGGAGATTCGGTAACGAACCCAGAGATCACGCGTGCTCCTTCCAAATGAGATTCGCAAGAATTTCAGATGGTTGTCGGGTTACCATGTCCTGGCTTTACTGAGTCTTTAGGCATTTCATTATGTTGCATTTCTTGACTTTCGTCCACTTAGCTTTTAGTCTATAAAGTCTTCTTACTGTCTAGATTGTAATTATGCTTCATTTTGTTATGTTTGGAGATTCGGTAACGAACCCAGAGATCACGCGTGCTCCTTCCAATTGAGATTCGCAAGAATTTCAGATGGATGTCGGGTTACCATGTCCTGGCTTTACTGAGTCTTTAGGCATTTCATTATGTTGTGTTGAATGACTTTCGTCCACTTAGCTTTTAGTCTATAAAGTCTTCTTACTGTCTAGATTGTAATTATGCTCCATTTTGTTATGTTTGGAGATTCGGTAACGAACCCAGAGATCACGCGTGCTCCTTCCAATTGAGATTCGCAAGAATTTCAGATGGATGTCGGGTTACCATGTCCTGGCTTTACTGAGTCTTTAGGCATTTCATTATGTTGTGTTGAATGACTTTCATCCACTTAGCTTTTAGTCTATAAAGTCTTCTTACTGTCTAGATTGTAATTATGCTCCATTTTGTTATGTTTGGAGATTCGGTAACGAACCCAGAGATCACGCGTGCTCCTTCCAATTGAGATTCGAGAGAATTTCAGATGGTTGTCGGGTTACCATGTCCTGGCTTTACTGAGTCTTTAGGCATTTCATTATGTTGCGTTGATTCACTTTCGTCCACTTAGCTTGTAATTTCTAAAGTACTCAAATTGTCTAGATTGTAATTATGCTCCATTTTGTTATGTTTGAAGATTCGGTAACGAACCCAGAGATCACGCGTGCTCCTTCCAAATGAGATTCGAAAGAATTTCAGATGGATGTCGGGTTACCATGTCCTGGCTTTACTGAGTCTTTAGGCATTTCATTATGTTGCGTTGATTGACTTTCGTCCACTTCGGCCTTTTAAGCTTTTAGTCTATAAAGTCTTCTTACTGTCTAGATTGTAATTATGCTCCATTTTGTTATGTTTGGAGATTCGGTAACGAACCCAGAGATCACGCGTGCTCCTTCCAATTGAGATTCGCGAGAATTTCAGATGGATGTCGGGTTACCATGTCCTGGCTTTACTGAGTCTTTAGGCATTTCATTATGTTGCGTTGATTGACTTTCGTCCACTTCGGCCTTTTAAGCTTTTAGTCTATAAAGTCTTCTTACTGTCTAGATTGTAATTATGCTCCATTTTGTTATGTTTGGAGATTCGGTAACGAACCCAGAGATCACGCGTGCTCCTTCCAATTGAGATTCGCGAGAATTTCAGATGGATGTCGGGTTACCATGTCCTGGCTTTACTGAGTCTTTAGGCATTTCATTATGTTGCGTTGATTGACTTTCGTCCACTTCGGCCTTTTAAGCTTTTAGTCTATAAAGTCTTCTTACTGTCTAGATTGTAATTATGCTCCATTTTGTTATGTTTGGAGATTCGGTAACGAACCCAGAGATCACGCGTGCTCCTTCCAATTGAGATTCGCGAGAATTTCAGATGGATGTCGGGTTACCATGTCCTGGCTTTACTGAGTCTTTAGGCATTTCATTATGTTGCGTTGATTGACTTTCGTCCACTTCGGCCTTTTAAGCTTTTAGTCTATAAAGTCTTCTTACTGTCTAGATTGTAATTATGCTCCATTTTGTTATGTTTGGAGATTCGGTAACGAACCCAGAGATCACGCGTGCTCCTTCCAATTGAGATTCGCGAGAATTTCAGATGGATGTCGGGTTACCATGTCCTGGCTTTACTGAGTCTTTAGGCATTTCATTATGTTGCGTTGATTGACTTTCGTCCACTTCGGCCTTTTAAGCTTTTAGTCTATAAAGTCTTCTTACTGTCTAGATTGTAATTATGCTCCATTTTGTTATGTTTGGAGATTCGGTAACGAACCCAGAGATCACGCGTGCTCCTTCCAATTGAGATTCGCGAGAATTTCAGATGGATGTCGGGTTACCATGTCCTGGCTTTACTGAGTCTTTAGGCATTTCATTATGTTGCATTTCTTGACTTTCGTCCACTTAGCTTTTAGTCTCTAAAGTACTCAAATTGTCTAGATTGTAATTATACTCCATTTTGTTATGTTTGGAGATTCGGTAACGAACCCAGAGATCACGCGTGCTCCTTCCAAATGAGATTCGCAAGAATTTCAGATGGTTGTCGGGTTACCATGTCCTGGCTTTACTGAGTCTTTAGGCATTTCATTATGTTGCATTTCTTGACTTTCGTCCACTCAGCTTTTAGTCTATAAAGTCTTCTTACTGTCTAGATTGTAATTATGCTTCATTTTGTTATGTTTGGAGATTTGGTAACGAACCCAGAGATCACGCGTGCTCCTTCCAATTGAGATTCGCAAGAATTTCAGATGGATGTCGGGTTACCATGTCCTGGCTTTACTGAGTCTTTAGGCATTTCATTATGTTGTGTTGAATGACTTTCGTCCACTTAGCTTTTAGTCTATAAAGTACACAAATTGTCTAAATTGTAATTATGCTCCATTTTGTTATGTTTGGAGATTCTGTAACGAAACCAGAGATTACGCGTGCTCCTTCCAAATGAGATTCGAGAGAATTTCAGATGGATGTCGGGTTACCATGTCCTGGCTTTACTGAGTCTTTAGGCATTTCATTATGTTGTGTTGAATGACTTTCGTCCACTTAGCTTTTAGTCTATAAAGTACACAAATTGTCTAAATTGTAATTATGCTCCATTTTGTTATGTTTGGAGATTCTGTAACGAAACCAGAGATTACGCGTGCTCCTTCCAAATGAGATTCGAGAGAATTTCAGATGGATGTCGGGTTACCATCCAAACTGCCCTCGTCTGCATATGAAGATATCCTCTCTTTCATTCAATGCGCTGTTATTCCTAATTATTGATTTCAGAAGTAATCAATTACAGTTACTCGGATCAATACCGCTTTATCTTCATTCGAACTTTCATGTTAAAAAACCTTCTGACTTCCTTGTTATTTTATTATTTTATTGTCGCTTGTATTTTTGTTGTTATTTTTTCACCGAAGTTTTTTGTTAAAAGTTTTGGTTTTATTTGATTATAGCGGTCTCTGAAAAGGATATCGGTCTGTATTGAAAATAACGGTCCGGAATGAAAAATGAAACTGTGTGGTCCAGTCTATTTTTCATGTGGTAATGGAATATTCTCATGTTTTCCTGGTTCATCAAAGCCAATGTGTCATTTTTTCAAATAAATGTTCTAGAACTATCTAGCTTATGATCGAATCTTCTGGAAAGTCCCTGACTATTTCTGAACTTTTCAGGCATTATTCAGATCGTTCGGGACCGCCAAAATCCATGGATCTAAAAAACGAGATCAAATTTTGTCCAGTAACAATGTTTTTATATTTTAAGTTTATTGTCTGAAATGCCAATATGATGTAATTTATCTGTGAATTTTTCAATTTTTTAAACGTCCGAGAAGCTTTATTACATCGCTACAAGCCTACGATGAATTTCATTTTTAAACACTGGGAATACAAGATTATGAGAATTTTCAGATTTTCAGAAATAATTAAAGCAAATCTGAAATCTCTCTTCGTGAAGCTGTGGCATCTGCCGCCAATGAGGAAACCAGAACATTGAGTTCAGCAACTTGACTGTCTGATTCAGCCAATCTCTCTTTCAGAATTCTCACTTGACGTGATAGATCTTCCTGGAATTACTTTTTCAGAATTTGGATTTTTCAGGTTAATAGCAAAGCCATGCAAACGTAAAATCAGCAAATCGCACAACAAGAAAAAATAATTTATTAAGAAAATAATAAATAAGGTGAAGTGATATGTGTTGTCTGATAGTGAGTGAAAATAAACCAAAAATAAGTGAAAATTAAAAACGAATCGAAGACGATAGACGATGATGGACCGGACTGCCGCTCACCTGAGTTTTTATATGAACCGCATCTGAGAGATGACGGATTTCATGTCGTTCGTGTTCCAATTCTGATACTCTGAAATTCATTTTGAGCTTCTTCTTTCATATTTCTATGTCCTCTTCCTGTTCTCCGGTTTCCTCTTATTTCTCATTTGCATCTCTTTATCAAAAAACTTTCTAAAATTATTTATTTTAAAAAACGAATATTTACAAAATCAGAAAACTGATTACTGATTAGGGTTGAGCATAACCGAGGAATAGGGGAAACCGTTAAACGGAAGACCGGGAATTGTTTTTTGAAAGAAAAGGAGAAACGAGGAATATGACTAATTAAACGTTCCAGGAGGCGTTCAGGAATTCACGAAAATTGTCGCATTTTCAGAGCTTTTTTCAAAATGTTTTAGTTCAACTGAGGACTGTTAGAAGGTTAAAATATTGAGTAAAAATAGAGATTACAATTCCGGTTTACCGTAATCTACAGTGTATTCTACCAGTCCCAGATGACGTTTCTGAAGAAAAGAAAAGAGAAAATGCGGTGAAGCTAGAAAAGTGAATATTCGAGAAGAGGATCAGCTGACCTTCGAGCGTTTTCAGCTGCTTCCCGTGTTGCTGATTCGAGAATTGATTGAAGATGGACCAGTTGTTCTCGCAGTGATAAGACTTCTGATTCGATTTCGTATTTCTGAAGTTTTTGAATTTTGATTAGGATTTTTGATGTGCCGTTCTTTGTTATACAGGTTTATCAACTTTGAGATAAGTTATCGCTTGTCAAAGTTGCTCCATCTCATGAAAATCACAAGAAATATTTCGGATTACGGATTCCGTGTTCCGTGTTTCGGATTCCGGATTCCGGACTCCGGATTCCATATTCCGGACTCCGGATTCCGTATTCCGGATTCCCTATTCCGGATTCGTGATTCCGCGCTTTCTTTCATTCCGGATTCCGTGAAAAATATTTTTGTCCGGATTCCGTATTCCGGATTCCGGATTCCGTTCTCCGTATTCCGGGTTCCAAATTCCGGATTCCGTATTCCGGATTCCAAATTCCGGATTCCGGATGCCGGATTCCGTATTTCGTATTTCGTATTCCAGATTCCGGATTCCGTTCTCCGTATTCCGGGTTCCAAATTCCGGATTCCGGATTCCGCGCTTTTTTCATTCCGGAATTCGTGAAAAATATTTTTGTTCGGATTCCGTATTCCGGATTCCGGAAAATTTTCATTTGTCCGGATTCCGGATTCCGAGAAAATTTTTATTCCGGATTTTTCAGAAAATGCGTTAATCTGCACAAATTCTCTGCCGTTTTCGAACTTTAGCGACAAAAAAAGCCAAAAAAAAACACAAAATATGTTTTTTACATTTTTTGCTGCCCGCCGGAGACCTGAAAATTTCGGATTCTGTGATTTTTTCATTCCGGATACCGTATTCCGGATTCCGGAAAAATTAGTTTCATTCCGGATTCCGGATTCCGTTTCTCAAAAAAGTCATTCCGGACATCTCTGATGGATACTTATTTTTATCGATCTTGAAAGTTTCGCGCCACCTTGTACTTTCTATTCTGAGGCCATATTCATGAACATTTTCCTTGGAAAACCATTTTCCTTTCAAAAATCAACTGAATTATTTTCCAAAAGGAAAATGGAAGCGTGAAAATGTACTGAACATTATTAAAATGATTTTCCGACTTGCAGGGTCAGAAAATGACTTTTGAACTAAATTTTCTCAAAAACTATGGACTGAAAATTGTTCATATTTTTCCACAGTACTTAAAATTCCTAGCTCTATCCATTCATGTGATTTTTGTGAAATAACATAGTTTTTAAGTTGAAGAGCAGCATTTTTCGGGTTTAAAATTAGATAATACTGCACTTAATATACTGTTCTATCAAAATACAACTTTTCTAGATTCCAAAAGTTCATAAAATTGACTGTAAACATTAATCAAGATTAGTATACCTATTTCATGAAAATATAAAGATTTTCCAAAAAGAAAACGATTTTCCTTCTATTTTCACGTTTTTTCAGTTGATTTTTGGAAAGAAAACGATTTTCCAAGGAAAATGTTCATGAATATGGCCTCTGAAATAGCATTTCTGGTATTAAAAAAAAACTTACAACTTTATCCCAATCTTGCTGTTTCTCTTTCAATTCTTTCGCCCAATTCTCATTGACACAAGTGAGCTCCTCATCGACATGGGCAAATCGTCGTTCCAAATCCTCATTCCTACAGATACAAAAAATTTTGAAGCTACAGTAATCTTTCAATTTACCTGTTTCTCAACTTTGCATTTTCCTCAAAAACTTCAGAATGAATGCTCTGCATCTGCTTATTGTTCTCTTTCGATTCTTCCGTCTCTACTCGCATTCTTTCATTCATTTTGTGAAGTTCTTTATTCTCATGAATCGCATGGATAAATGTTGGAACGTTCTCGTAGTCCTCAATTCCAGCTGCCTCTGCGAATGGTCTCAATTGATCCAGTTCCTGGAAAACGTTAAATTATTTTATTTCCTCCACTGGAACCCCACCAAAACCGTCAACTTTAAGCCTATATATCTCGATTCCTGTAAAAGATATCAAAAATGTGTCAACTGATAAAATATTTATGACATTATGATAAACAACTTATCAGTTGATAAATTTGTTGATATCTTTTGCAGAAATCGAGATAATTTGGATCAAAGAGGGGGGAGGTTGACGGTTTAGGTGGCTACTGTTACTGGGAATACGGTACCTTTGCCAATATTTCTTTTGATGAAGTGAGCATTGAAATCGTTTCTGACATTTCCTTGATTCTGTTGTGACTTGTTTCCAAATTTGCTTTCAATCCTTGGTTCCTGAATTAAATATTCTTTACTCTTTTCTAATAGACTTCTTACTCTTCTTCCAAATTCATCAATTTCAATTCCAACTCGGTGACATTATCCTCCAAACTTCCAGATTTTTGACTCAACTCGCTAATCTTCAAATTTATTAATTATTCTATTTCCCTTTTCCAGAGACTTACCGTATGCCTTGATTCTTCCAATTTCTTCAATGCCTCACTGACCATATCCAATTCCTGTTGCTTACATTCAACCAAACCATTCGACTCCTTTAAACTCGCTTCATTCTCTTTCAATTGTTTCTCCAAATTGCGCAACGATTCATTCAATTTCGAAATCTCCTGTCGATTCGAATCGATTATCTGATCTTTGGCCGTCGAGATTCGACACAAATCAAGGAATTGTTGTTCCAAAGGACTCAAATCTCTTCCAGCGTTTTTCAGCAATTGTGAGCGTTCCTCAATGGCTTGAATCGGGTCTGGGGTTACTGTAGATGACGATGTTGAGGAAGCTGTTTCCCGAGACGAAGTGTGTTGTCGTTTCTTTGTCAAGTGGCTCATGTCTGGAACTTTTTTATTTGTTAATCATTGGAAGAAGAAGCGTATCTGGCGTATCAGTTAGAAGTCGGAACATAATTACCAGAGATGTCCGGAATAACTTTTTTGAGTAACGGAATCAGGAATCCGGAATCCGGAAAGAAGTAATTTTTTTGGAATCCGGACACATAAAAACTGCCCGGAATCCGGAATCCGTGATAAAAAAAGCTCGGAATCCGGAACACGGAATATGGAATCTGGAATTTTGACTTATCCAAATGCTTTATTTTTGCATTTTTAGTCGCGGAATTTCAAAAAAGTCAGTGAATTCTTGCAAATTAACAAAAATGTTCATAATTTGGAATAATATAATTTTCTCGGAATCCGGGATCCGTACAAATGGAAATTTTCCGGAATCCGGAATACGGTATCCGGACAAAAATATTTTTCACGGAATACGGAATACAGAATACGGAATTCGGATTCCGGAATCAGGAATCCGGAATCCGGAATCCGGAATCCGGAATCCGGAATCCGGAACCCGGAACCCGGAATCCGGAATCCGGAATCCGGAATCCGGAATCCTGAATCCGGAATCCTGAATCCGGAATCCGGGATCCGGAATCCGGAATCCGGAATCCTGAATCCTGAATCCTGAATCCTGAATCCTGAATCCTGAATCCTGAATCCTGAATCCGGAATCCGGAATCCGGAATCCGGAATCCTTAATCCTGAATCCTGAATCCTGAATCCTGAATCCGGAATCCGGAATCCGGAATCCGGAATCCGGAATCCGGAATCCGGAATCCGGAATCCTGAATCCTGAATCCGGAATACGGAATCCGGACAAAAATATTTTTCACGGAATACGGAATCCAGAAGACGGAATCCGGAATCCGGAATCCGGAATCCGGAATCCGGACATATCTGGTAATTTGGAGAGCTACAGAATTGAATCATTGCATTACGGTGATTTAGAGAGGGGAAATCTGACAAATTTTTGCATCAAAAGATGCCAAACTTCTGCAAACAGCTGACTGGTGAGCCTTCGGCGCAATACTACGGTGATTCAAGTTTTCTTCTATACAGTCCTAGCCCATTACCAATCTTCATTCCAGAAGCCATCATCATCTTCTGAACCGCCTGCACACTCTTCTCAAACTGTTTTGTTGCCTCACTATATGACGCAGTATGACCAGGATTTCCAGTTGCAGCATGGCATCGTTGACCTGAAATATAAAACTAACTTTTCTGAAAATGAAGGTTCTTACTCAAAGTCACATAATATTCTCGATCGTTCCATGCTCCACCCGGAGCCATGAACTTTTTTCCATCAAATCGAACTGATTTCTTGCACGGATCTCCAGTTTGTCGATAATACATCCCAGAACATCCTGTAATTTTTAATCATTTCTTTTCTCAATTTTCCCTCATATAATCATTGCTTATAGTCTGTTAGATAGTGTGTGACATCTGGAGACCCAACTGATAAGAAAAGCTTCTTTTCGGTGACAATGCATTATTCCCTCTCTCTTCAATTTTTTGCATACCATTGCATGATTCGATTTCATTACATTCCAAAAATTAGAAAAAAAAAAAAAGGTCAGCAGAAAAAAGAAAAAGAAGATAGTAGGGGAGGTTTGATGCCTACATCGGAGGAAGTGACAGAAATAACACTGTTCCGTTATTATCAATTTGTCACATACACACCCAAATAATACTATGTCAGCAGGAATTCACGTGAATCATACTATATGTTTCTGCAAGATGAGAGTAATACAAACCATGCATGACGCTTTTTCCGGAACGTTTTTAATATTAGTTTTTTCGTTTTTTTTTTTAATCTGAAACCCCAATTCAAACCGTGCAATTCTGTCCAAAAACCAACTTTCTAGCTCATCTAGGAGCTGAGATATGATCATTTGAAGTTTTGGAAGCTAGAGACGCAGCGTGTCTCGTCGTCTGGCGTCTCTGACCTCCAAAATTTCGAATGACTGTATCTCGGGTCCTGGAAGCGCTAGAAATGTGATTTTTTTAACACAATTGAAGGAAATTTTGTCTATTTTATGGTGATCTACAGAAGATGAAACTTTGAAACAAGTCGAAATTTTCGAAACGGGCGAACGAAGGACCACCAGCTGATAATCTCAAAATCCAATTTAAACCCTGCAATTCTGTCCAAAAACCAACTTTTTAGCTCATCTACGAGCTGAGATATAGTCAATTGAAGTTTGCGAGGTTAGAGACGCAGCGTGTCTCGTCGTCTAGCGTCTCTAGTCTCCCAAACTTGGAGAGCCCTTTGCTCGGCTCCTAGATGAGCTAGAAAATTTGTTTTTAGACAGAATTTAAGGGAATTTTGTCTTTTTTATGATGACCTACAAAAATAGAATTTTGAAAGAACTCGAAAAATCCGAAACGCGCGAACGTCGGATCACCAGCTGATAATAGGAGCTGAGATACGGTCATTTAAAGTTTTGGAGGTTAGAGACGCAGCGTATCTCGTCGTCTGACGTCTCTGACCCCCAAATTTCAAAAGACTGTATCTCAGCTCCTAGAAGCACTAGAAATGTGATTTTTTAGAGAATTGAAGGAAAGTTTGTCCTTTTTATGATAATGAACAGAAAATCTAAAATTTAACTTAACCGGAAAAAAACGGGCCAATGGCGGACCAACGGCGGAGCAAACTTTGTGGAATTTCGACAATTTTTTATTCAAACTTTTCAGATTTTCAGCCGTTTCCAGCATAAATTAGCACTTTCCATTCAAATTTAAACCAATTTTCATAATTTCTGGCTCAAATTTTCCACCTTTAGGTTCACCTACCTTCCCAATTACCTATTTCCTCTAATAGAAGCCCACTCAAACCCTCAACTTTGAGCTCAATTATCTGGGTTACTGTTAGCGATATCAAAAATCTGTCAACTGATAAATTGTTTATAATAATATCGCCAATATTTTATCAGTTGATCACTTTTTGATATCTTTCACAGGAATCGAGATAATCGAGCTTAAAGTTTACGGCTTCAATTAGAGGGAATACGGTAGTTAACTTTCTTGCTTTCTGGTTTTTAAGTTTCATTGACAACCTGGTTTCTAGATTTTACGTTGAAATACCTTATTCTTAATCTACAGTAATCTTCCAGTCGACTTACCCGGGAACGCGGTTTGCAATGAAGTCCACAAGATTCCCGCATCCTCATCAAACTCCACTTCAACAGGTTCCACACCGATGCGGAGAGATTTAACTGCAAACATTGTTTTTTTCTTTCCTTTTTTTTCTTGCAAATATCACATCCCCTTGTTTGATTAGATATCATACCACCATGTTACTAGGAGTAAGATTAATGATATGAAGAAGAAGACGGAAAAATGAACCCCGCGGGGTGGGCAAACAAAATTTTCTACAAAAAAACCGTTACTTTTTTTTGATTCGAGTCGAAACACGATTCGTAGGTCATTGAGTAAATAGGGAACGAGAAATAGTGTAGGAGAGTGAGAGACGCAGAGATGACGACGACCCAATAAGCTCATTGTTCCCGGAGAGCAAGGACATGACAATAGAATTTGGGAGTTTGTGGGTGCTCCAAAACTCCCGAAAAATGAGAAAAGTTGTTTGAAACAATGGTTTAAAGAAAAATGAGATGTCATTATGCTGTTACAAAAAATTCGGAGGCCCCACAACGAAAACTACAGTAACCCAAAAAATTGTTATTGTCGGTTTTTGCGATATTTTTTCTCAAAAAAGGGGGAAAATAGAATTTTCGATGCTTTTCGAAAAAATGACATTCGGAAATTCGCATATTTCCAGGTTACTGTAGTTGTCGAAGGTCTCACAACGAAAACTACAGTAACCTGAAAATATTTTTATTTTCAGAATGTAAATTGTCGTTTTTTAATGTTTTTTGTCGATTTTTCCGATATTTTTCCATTAAAAAATGTTGGTAAATTTAGAATTTCCGATAATTTTCGAAAAAATTGACCGAAAACGCGCAAAAATCGACTAAATAAGTTCCGCAAATAACATATTTTAGGTTACTGTATTTGTCATTTTAGTTGTTGAAGGTCCCACAACGAAAACTACAGTAATCTGAAACTATTCAGTATTTATTTTGTCGTTTTTCACAGATTTTTGCTGGTTTTTCTACTATTCCTGGCGAAAAAATTGACGAAAACGTACGAAAATAAATATGGGAAATAAAATATTTCTAGGTTAATGTAGTTTTCGCTGTGGTTGGTAAATTTAGAATTTTCGATATATTTTTTTAATTGACTGAAAACGCGCAAAAATCGAGTAAATAAGTTCTGAAAATAACATTTTTCTTGGCTACTGTAGTGTATGAAGGTCCCACAACGAAAACTACAATAACCCAAACATATTTTTAGTTTGAGAATTTATTTTGCCGTTTTTCATTTGATTTTCGTCGATTTTTCTCTAGTTTTTCGTCAAAAAAAGGAGGAAAAATAGAATTTTCGATGCTTTTCGAAAAAATTACATTCGCAAATTAGCATATTTTCAGGTTACTGTAGTTGTTGAAGGTCCCACAACGAAAACTACAGTAATCTGAAACTATTCAGTATTTATTTTGTCGTTTTTCACAGATTTTTGCTGGTTTTTCTACTATTCCTGGCGAAAAAATTGACGAAAACGTACGAAAATAAATATGGGAAATAAAATATTTCTAGGTTAATGTAGTTTTCGCTGTGGGACCTTTGACCACAGCTCAATAATTAGAAAACGTTTCGAAATTTGATTTCTTTTCAGATTGAGGTCGTTTTCCAGCCACACCTCCCATCGATCGATTGACTGTAATCTTACCTTGTAATCCAGTAATACTGCTCATTTATCGGTCGAATAGTTGTCCTGAACGGACAGTCTCTCCGAGTGTAAATTTGGGAGAATGAGAGAGGTGGTTGTTGGGCGCCGATGGGGAGGTCGGGGACGAGAAGAGAGATGGAGAAGCAGATAGCGTTGAAGAGAGAAGAGAATACAGAGACAGTGACACGCCAGCAGCTGATGGGAAGAGGGAGGAGGAGCGGGAGGAGGAAAAAATTGGAAAGAAAACAGATGTGGAAGCCAACATATTTATTGTTGAATTGAACAGAAATTAACTTATTTTGGAGATGGGGGATAATAAATTAAATGTTGAAATTAAAACGTATTTCATAATTAGACAGTGTGGGGGGATTATTACAATTCTCTCTTTTTTGAAGAGATCTTATAAAGAAGGGGTAAATAACTTTGAAGATGAGTTAGCACTTCAATATGGGCGGTATCTGTCTCCTCCTGGTGGACCTCCACCGCGGCGATCGCCACCGCCACCGGATGGTCCTCCATCTGGTCGTGGAGCTTGGCACTGATTGCATTCCTGTAAAAAATGCAGATAGTTTTAAGCTGGAAAAAATATAAACGAACCCGTCGGAAAGCAAAGTTACTGTTTCCACATTGATCACATGGCCAGTCGTTCTTTCTCTGTTCCATATTGGCATTTCCACCACCACCGCGTCCTCCACGGAATCCACCTCTGTCGCCTCCTCGGAATCCTCCACGATCTCCACCTCTGAATCCGCCACGGTCGCCTCCACGGAAACCTCCACGATCACCACCACGATCGCCTCCGCGGAATCCACCACCGCCTCCACGTCCTCCGTCGTATCCTCCTCCACGGCCGCCACCTCCGTAACCCCCACGATCTCCTCCGCGGTCACCACCGTAACCACCGCCACCACGTCCTCCCATAGGTCCGCCGAATCCGCCGCGACCACCACCACCACGTCCACCGAATCCTCCACCTCGACCACCTCTGTCTCCTCCGTCAGCTCGGAATTTCGCTAGTGAGATGATCATTGGGCTTGATCCTCCTGGGAATGGTTGTCCATTGTACATGGTGATAGCTTGTTGGGCTGCAGCAGCATCAACGAAAGTGATCATGCATTCTCCCTTCGGCTCTCCAGAATTGCGGTCCGTGTAGATCTTGATGCGTGGTCCACGGTCGTTCTTAGCAATGTCGCCACAGGTACTGAAGACATCGGCAATGTAGGCTTCGTTGGCCCTGAAAAGAATATATATTTATGGAACGCTCTCTTCAAAGCAGACTTACGTAGTAGAAATTCCCTGCACGAAAACAGTCTCTTTCAGCTCGACGCGTCCATCAGAGCCGAATTCGCGACCTCCGGCTCCTGCTCCGCCAGCGTTTCCGCCTCCGTAAGATCCACCTCCTGGTCCGTCGCGACGTGGTCCTCTATCTATAATGAAAGGGTGTATTATTGACATAAATTTGATTTCAGTGACTATGTGAGAATGATATCATGCATAGGAAAGTTTCGAGTTTTTACTCTGGAACGTTTTTCAATTTTCAGTATCGATGAACTCGGTATAGTACACATAGAGAAAGCAAATCACATATTCAATACCTTGATAACCTCCTCTTCCTCCTGGAGGTCCGCCCTGCCTGCAAAACATCTTTCATCTTTCGAGTCTTCCGTCTTCTTCTCTCATGCTATCAACGACTTCCAATTTTTAATGCCCCAATCACATATTTTGAACAGAACTATTTTAGGTTTTGTATACTCGAATCGCCAGTATCAAATTAAATGCATGAGAGATTCAGACAGAAGAAACTCGTGCACACTCGAAGTCGTTTTGTTGACTTCTTCATTTGTTGTTCTCGACTCGTTTGGAAACCATATACATGTAATAATAGCTGAACTGCACAATATTTTAAGAGAAACCGGGCTATTAACCCATTTACCCACCGGGCACATTGTGCTCCGTGTCGGGAACTGACCTTATTACTCAAACTTACCATTCCAAACACGATAAAACACTTTTGAGACACATTTTTAATTGACACTATTTTTGATATGAACACTGAACACCCTGAACTCTGTAGCGGCTTTAGCTTTTAACACAACACAACATTTTTCGGTTTTTTTCTCATATCAAAATATTTTCGAAACACACCAAGTTTTTTGTACTTTTTCCAAAAGTTCTATCTTTCAGCTTTTAAACAATTTCGTTTTACCTACCGATCAGAATTTCCATCGTCCCAGCGACTGCCACCGCGACGTTCTCCATCGTATCCACCTGAAATGAAATCTTATGGTCTCTGCTATAAGAAGGAAAAAATAATACCTCTTCCTCCTCCTCCATAACCTCCTCGACCTCCTCCACGGTCTCCACCATATCCCCCTCTTCCACCGTCGAAGCCTCCTCCTCTTCCACCACCATAACCTCCACGTCCTGAATCGTAACCACCTCTTCCACCTCCACGACCACCGTCGTATCCTCCACGACTGCTTCCTCGGCTCTGACCATAGGGATCTGATCCAGCTGGTGGCCCAGAAGACTGTCCGTATGGATCAGAACTTGGTGGTGGTGGTGCGTAGGGATTTTGTGGTTGTTGAGCTTGATCTCCGTAGGCGGCAGCAGAAGCGTATGGATCCTGCTGAGAATTAGAATACGGATCATGAGCATGAGCCCCAGCTGCTACTGCCTGCGCTCCCGGGTTATTATAAGAAGCATATTGCTAGAACGTCGAAAACTTATTGATCTAATAAAAGCGACTATTCTTACCTCAGGCTGTGCCCCTGGTTGTTGTTGTTGCTGTTGTTGGTAGTAGGCCCAATAGGCTTGGCCTTCCGGCGTATTGTAGTCCGGAGCTTGGTCATAGGACGCTGAAAAATCGATGCATAGTAATTTTTTAAACTACAGTTTATATAAATTATAAAATTAAAAATTACCCATTTTTATTTGCAAGTTCGGAAGCTTCGCACGATCGATGACAACGTCTGTAATAAAAAAAAACATAAATTAAAGGAAAAAAAGTCTAAAATTCGATTGATTTCTCAAGATAAACGCATTCTCAACGCATTCAGAGAATTGGAGCCCTTGCCGCGTCGCGGCTACGCGATGCGGTCGCATTTGCCACAGAGCGCGCTTTCGCTGACCTCATATTTTCGGCGCGGAATTCGAAAAAGGGGTTTTGAGATGTTCGATAAATATGACAATGTCTTGGTTTAAAAGGTTTATTAGTAAATAGGTTACAACATTGAAATAAATAAACAAAGAAAAATTCTTAAAAAATGAACAAATGGTTCAACCAACAGTGCAGAATCCACAAGTTCTTGGGCACTGAACTCTCATCAATGGAATATAAATTGCGTTAATGCAATATGCACGAAGTCTGGTACAATCACTGGTTCCAGTTGATGGATTGGTTCTATCGACACATGTTGAAGAAACGGTCGTTGAGGTTACAGATGTACGGGTTGTAGATGAAGTACCTATAACATGGTTGCTCAGACTCATCCACTAAAAAAGAAACTTACAGTATCCACAGGTTCTTGGACATTGAGTTCTCATGAGAGTCAGGTAAACCGAGTTGGTACAGAGGTACGCTCTGTTTGGACAGTCACTTCTTCCAGTTGCTGGATTAGTTAAATCGACGCAAGCCCAGGAAATAGAGCACAATGCAGCAAGAACAGCTAGTGTAGTTGAGTGCATATTGAAACAATTTGTAACTTTTTGAGCTTGCAGTCCTATTTGTACTGATTTCTCCAACGGCAAAAATTGTTTGAACAGATGAATGACACCAGACTATTCTTCAAACTTCCAGAACATTTTGTCCTATTAATTTTCCGTTTTCTTTTTGCAAATAAAGGATGTTCAAACATGTTTCATTGTGTTTTTTGTACATGAGTTATCCCGAAACTTGCAACAGGAATTTAGGAGTTACAGTAATCCATATCATTATTATGCTTGTTTTTTTTTTGACTGGCGTAGTGTAAGAGAACCCCAACTACCGTAACCTAAGTATTTCGCTCCTTTTTCTCGGTTGTTACTACTGCTTTTCGACCAATTTTATGTTGAGAACTTTCAAAAAGCCAAAAAATCAAGTTTTTCCTAAATCTAAAAAAGTTCTGGAAAACGGACGAAAATCGAGACAAAAAATTAAAGTGAAAATTTTTCTTTAACGGCGCATATCTCGAAAACTACGGTAGCTATCGAAAAGTTGTCAACTACAAAACTATTTTTGTGCTGAACAATTTTGCACTTGGCCATACTTGTAACGGGCCGGGCCGGGCCGGGCCGGGCTTTTTTTCGGAATTTCAAGGGGGGCCCGAGCCCGGCCCGGCGGGCCCGTCATTTCACTAGTTTTGAAATTTTCAAAAAACACATAAGGGGGGACCCTTATGTGATTTTTTTCGATTAAAAATTATTTTTCGAGTTTTTTCTATCTTTTGTGATCAGACATACAAACAATCCAAAAAACGAAAAAAAAATGGAGAAAGTTATATTTTGAGCTTAACATTTGGCTCAAAAATACAGGTTTTTTTCTACCGGGCCCTCCGTTTTAGAGATATGCGTCTTTAAACTTTGGAGAGGAAGAAGAGAAGCGAGACGGGCTGGTGATCAGCGTCTCCTCAAAACTTTAAAGGCGCATATCTCGAGAACTACGGTAGCTATCAGAAAGTTGTCAATCACAAAGTTGCTCAGCATAAAAGGTTACATATTTTTGTAGTTGAACTTTTTAGCTAGCTCATCCGGTGTTGGAGATATGAGCCTTTACGCTGTCTGCTTCTCCTCCAAACTTTAAAGGCGCATATCTCGAAAACTACGGTAGCTATAGAAAAGTTGTCAACTACAAAACTATGTAAAATTTTATTTTGAGCAATTTTGTAGTTGATAACTTTTTGATAGCTATTTTGGTTTTTGAGATATGCGCCTTTGAAGTTTGGAGGAGAAGCAGAGAACGCTGGTGGTCTGCGTCTAGTCCAAACTTTGAAAGCGCATATCGCGAAAACTACGGTAGCTATCAGAAAGTTGTCAACTGCAAAAATATGTAAAATTTTATGTTTAGCAATTTTGCAGTTGAGCATTTATTTGGCCAAATTTAAAATGTGTGAGAACTCGATGATAAAAAGACACATGTTTTATTTGTTGCATGTAAATTGAAATACAAATGTTTCACCCATTTTGAAAATAACCCATATTCAAAAAAAAACCGTATCAGAGAAATAAGGGAAAGATAAATCGCATATTACAAAAAAAGTTACTTATATTTTACACCATATCTCCATCGGTGTCCGATTCTTTTCTCGTCAAAATACTGATCTTCGCTCGAACCCCATATGGACTATTTGGCTCTTGTGAAACTGTTGATTCTTTTGGAGAACTTTGAAGGAACGATGCTCCAGCTGCATCGTCCATGGATCCTCCAATTGAACTTCGGTAGGAGATCGAATGAAGAACTTTCATGGATGGAGGAACTTGTTGCCGAAGACTTCGGTTTGTGGATGGAGACGCTGCATGAGACATTGTTGATCGTTTTCTCCGTTCGGTGGCGAACCTGAAAATCTTTTTTTAAAAGAATTTATAAAATTTAAAAATTCTTTGATCATATATCATTTCATGTCTGCCTATCAAAGTTCTTAGAAGAAGAAGAAGCCGTTCCATTTCTTCTAACATTTCTTCTCACCTGACCATATTATTATTATTATCAAAAATGCTCTCACAAGATCATTGTGATGATCAAATTCATTTCCCTGTGTCGCTTAATAAGATTAACCTCTGTTTGGAATCGACACAACTTTCAAATTAAAGGATTAGAGGGTGTCATGTTCAGCTCAGGGATTTTGTAAACAAACAATAACGAAAGATTAGAAAACGAAAGAAAAGTCAATTGTGAGGTCATCCAGATTCTTCGAAAAAGATCAAAAACATACCTAATGAGATTTCGAAGGTCTCGATTCATGACCGCGTAGAAAATCCAGTCACCAGCAGCATTTGTAGAGGTAAGCCAGGTGGCGATGAAGATTAGCCATCGGGTAAAACTGAAATATGAATTGAAGATTAAAATTTTGGATCTTCGAATTACCTGAAGTCCCGGAAGTTACTGAACAATCGGATCCCTGCTGTTAGTTCGGATTGAATCGAATTGTCGGGGATGAACTGGAAAAATTTTATTAGGGATAATATTAATAGAAAATCAAGCTTCGCGACACTTCGAAACTGCGACACTTCGGAACCAGTCGTTTCGGAGCTATGGTAATACAGGATGAATTTCAGACCACAAAAACAGTTTAAGTGCTTTCAAGGATTCTTCTGCTGATAGAACACATTCTGAAACTAAAAAATTCAAAAAAAAATTTCGAAAAAATTAAACTTTGGATTTTTTCGAATTTCAGAACGGGTTCTATCAGAAAAGGCATATTTGAAAACCCTAAAATTGTTTTTGAAGTCTGAAATTCATCCATTTACCATGGTTTCGAAATGACTAGTTTTGAAATGATCGGTTTGGAAGCGTCGCAGTTTCGGAGAGAGCCGAATCAGACTCATTAATTTCTTATTTGCACTTTTTTTGCTTTTTAAAAATCAAAATCCAGATCAAAAGTGCAGTGATAATTCTAGGATTTCTTTTTCTAAGCAAAGAACGAGAATGGAAAAGTGAACACTTGAACCCCTACACTGTCAAGTTCAAGCTCTATCACCTCAATTCCTATAAAAGATATCAAAAATGTGTCAATTGATAAAATGATGCTGATGACATGATCAACAATTTATCAGTTGACAACTTTATCTTATCTTTGATGGGAACCGAGATAAATTAGCTCAAAATTGAATGCCAGGGGGAGGGGGGCCCTTCTATTACAGGTTTTTGTAAGCTAACCTGCATCAGAGACATTGGCAGCCAACATACAACATGGAACACTCCAACACGAACGATTGCCGCTGTCATCTCTCTCATGTATCTTGGCTCATTCACTAGAGATTCGCGGACCCTCGAATTGGCTTGAACTGAAATTTTCATAATTTTTCAAAATCAAGTTTTTTTCCCAGATACCTCTAGCTCTCCTCTTCGTAAATTTCCTTCTTACATGTCGTACAATTTGTGAATAATTTAGCGAAATCAGAGTGAGATCCACCAAAAAAGCCACTGCTGTCAGGTAAGCTGCTACTCGTGGAAGAGCTTTTCCTCGATACGATCGAACACAATTCATTCCATCTGTGGATACGGTTACGGAATTGATTTGACAGATGATTGCTCCAATTACAAGACCAACAAAAATTGATGCTCCGATTGGTGTAGCATTGACAAATTGTCGGCGAACCTGGAAATGTAGGTAATTGGTTTGAAACTTTTGAAGGAGGGCTTCCTTAGGAGGGGGACAGAGCATTTTTTAAAGAACTTTTTTTGGAGTTAGGGTATGCATTCTGACATATCTCATATTTTCCGCTTAATTTTGGTTCAAAGATGAGGCCTCGTGGCCACCTAGAAGCCGAGATACGGACATTTGAAGAGACGCAGACAGTTAGAGTGTCTCGTTGCCTGCGTCTCTGGCTCGCTAAACTTAAAATGTCCGTATCTCGGTTTCTAGGCGGTTTAGAAACTTGATTTAACCTGCAAATGAAAGATAATGAACTGCCAATTTAAGCGGAATTTTGAGAAATGTGTTTTGTAAGTCCCCCACCTTTAAAAGAATAAATCTTACCTCACTACAAAAAGGTTTTCGTATTGTAATGTATCGCTCAATAGAGATACATGAAAGTACTGTAAGTGAAGTGATTTTCACACTATTTTCCAGTACAAACATTGCTCGACAACTGTTGGAATCTGAAATTTTCCAAATTTTTGTTATCAAATTTTTTGCTGAAACTCACCGAGCATGAAATGTGGTAAAAAATGATAAAGAGATCTGACTAAAAGAGCCATCAAAACTGTTAAATCGATCACTGCTAACACTGAAATATAAGCTCGTAATCGATCTGAAGGCGAGCTTCTGGACATTAGTGATCTGAAAATTAATTAATTAATTAATTATCAAGACGAATTTAACGCTTACTTTGGTTTCCGACTTCTGGCTACTGAGCAAACGACCCAAATATTCCCAAATAGGCCGGTGATTACTGTGGCTAAATAGAGGAAACCGGCAAAATATGGAGACATCATCTCCTCTGAAAATGTAGATTTTAAAGAAAAAGTTAGCAAAACATCGGAAAAAGAGAGTAATCAGAATTGGAGAAAACTTGTAAATCAAACTGGAAATACCAAAAAAGTCGATTACAAACTGGTGGAACAAAAAAAGCGAACATTGAATAGGAAGACCTTGAATCAAAAAGAAAAAAAAACGGAGAAAAATCGAGGATATGTTAGCTTGGGGCGGGGGAGAAAATTGAGGGTGGAAGGATTAGTATCCAAGAAGCTACAACCAAGGAGCAGCAGGAGGAGGCACGTCAGGAGGAAAATATATTGATAAGAAGAGATGAATGAGATTATTCCACGTCACAGAACAATTAGATTACTCTTGAAACTAAAATACCGTAGCACCTGTAATAGAAGAGCACCTCGCTGTAGAGTTTGAGCTAATGAACTAGAAATTTCAGGAATAGTTATAGAAGATCCATTTCTTGTTGCCCTTTTTTGCTTTTTAAAAATCAAGATCAAAAGTGCATTGAAATTTTAGGATTTTTTTCTTAGATGAGCAAAAAATGGAAATTGAACTTATTAACATTTGGTTACTGATTACCGTGGAACCTGTAATAGAAGGGTCCCACACTGTCAAGTTTGAGCTCGATTATCTCAATTCCTATGAAAGATATCAAAAATTTTTCAACTGATAAAACACTTCTGATATGGTGATAAACAATTTATCAGTTGACAACTATTTTATACCTCTGACAGGAACCGAGATAAATTGGCTCAAAGTTAAAAGTTAGGGACCCTTCTATTAGAGGTTTTATGGTATTGGAACCTAATTTTTAATTGGTTAAAGAATATCAAAGTTCTAACAACAACCACACTTTAGAGACTTTTTGGTCCCACAGACAAAATTTGGCTGATGAATTCTGTGAGAATTTTGAAATTTTTCAGAAAATCGGAATTTCAAAAATTCAGAAATTCAGAAATTCAGAAATTCAGAAATTCAGAAATTCAGAAATTCAGAAATTCAGAAATTCAGAAAATCAGAAATTCAGAAATTCAGAAATTCAGAAATTCAGAAATTCAGAAATTCAGAAATTCAGAAATTCAGAAATTCAGAAATTCAGAAATTCAGAAATTCAGAAATTCAGAAATTCAGAAATTCAGAAAATCAGAAATTCAGAAATTCAGAAATTCAGAAATTCAGAAATTCAGAAATTCAGAAATTCAGAAATTCAGAAATTCAGAAATTCAGAAATTCAGAAATTCAGAAAATCAGAAATTCAGAAATTCAGAAATTCAGAAATTCAGAAATTCAGAAATTCAGAAATTCAGAAATTCAGAAATTCAGAAATTCAGAAAATCAGAAATTCAGAAATTCAGAAATTCAGAAATTCAGAAATTCAGAAATTCAGAAATTCAGAAATTCAGAAATTCAGAAATTCAGAAATTCAGAAATTCAGAAATTCAGAAATTCAGAAATTCAGAAATTCAGAAATTCAGAAATTCAGAAATTCAGAAATTCAGAAATTCAGAAATTCAGAAATTCAGAAATTCAGAAATTCTCAATATATCTTTTCAATTTTTTTTTTTCAAAAAAAAAACTAGACATTATACACCAAAAAATTCGCATTTTCTAAGCACCCAACTGGTTGACTTTTCTGGATGATCCCTCGAAAAAATGCATATTTTTTATTATGCAGAACATTTGTTTTTCCGCTTATCCTCCACTGAAGAAAATTTGAATTTTTCCCTGGGAAGAAGAAAAACGAAAAATGCACATCTAACACCTTCAAAAATGGGTGGGATAAAATTTTGAAAACAAAAAAATTGATTTTGCAGATTATGGTAGTTCAGAGTACACTTTTGCAGTTTTTTTCCAGAAAAAACTACAAACAGCATGCAAAATTTCCAGTTTCAGATATTTTTTTTTGAAAATCCGGGCTGTTTGAAATTTGGAAAAATTGTTTGTGAGTAAAAAATAAAAAATATTGAAGTTTTTAAAAATTTTATAATTGGAGTTCTATTAGGATCAGAAGGGCTGAAAACGGACTGAAAACGGACCAATGAGCTGAAAGCTGACGAAAAATAGATCAAACACGGACTAATTTCGGACTAAAAGCAGGCCCTAAATGAACTAGAACCTGACAAAAAACGGACTAAAAACAGGCCAAAAGCGGATTAAAACAGGCTAAAACGGACCGAAAACGGACAAAAAACAGACTAAAAACTGAGCAAAAATGGCCCGAAAACGAATCAAAAACGGACTAAAAACGGGCAGAAACTGACAAAAGACGGACCAAAGCGGACCGAAAACGGACCGAAGACTGACCAAAAACAGCTTCTAGCCCATTTTTGATAGTTGTTTTAGACCAAGTATTGAAATTTCTAATTCCAAACGAAGAATCGATTTACGGGGATTACAGGACAAACGAGGCACAGAGATATAAAAATGATAAAGATAGTAGAATATGTCTTCTTCTTCTAATTTAATTGATTAAAAAGGAAAAGTTACGGAATATCGAGAATCTGGAGAAGAGAAAAGATGAGGGATAAGGAGAAGGAGAAATAGAAGAAGAACAAATAATCAAATTGTTCATGTATGAGTAGAAAAGAGTCTTATAAGACTTTATAAGGAAGAAACAGATAGTTTCAGATAACATGTTCCAAATCAAGAAAGAAAATAAAAGAAAAAAAAATAAAAGAATGAAAAAAGAAAAAAGAAAGAAAAGGGAAGTGTTTTGAACCTAGACATTTTCATGTTCTTTGAACGAAACTTGGAAAGTGTTCGAGATCACAAATTGGATTTGTTCCGCGCTAACAGACACTTTAAGAAGCATCGAACTTTTTCTTCTTTGTCTGAAAAATCCTAAGAAAAGACATAGGGTCTTTTTTTAAACAATTAATTCATTAACCAGCCTGTTTGCCGAGCCTCCGGCGCTTCAAACAGCTGACTGGTGCGCCTACGGCGCGAAACTACGGAACGTCTCCAGAAGGCTTCAAAATCAAAATTTCGAAAAACGGAAAATTGGGGCATCATCTCGCTGCTATTTTAGATTATCTGTGAAAATTTGAGAAATTTTGGTCTATCGGGGCCTTTTCTAGGGCCGGCGACACGGAACAAACAGACAGCCAGACACACAGAATTTGGTGATTGTTAATAGTAACGATAAAATAAAATAAAAAAGTTAATTATATTCATTTTCAGCAGCAGAAGCAGCAGAATCAAAGAAGAAGCATTATTATTATTGAAGAAGAAGGAGCACGTGTGTGGATGTGACGATGAGACACTCACTATCAGATTAGTATGCGAAGGATTTTAAGAGAGAAAGAGATAGAAGGGGTTTAAGGAGATGCACAGCAGTTCAACGAAGACACTATAAATACAAAGTGAATCATTTTAAAATCATTTTTTTCGAGATATATGAAATGGTGATCTGAAAAAGATTATCTGAAAAGTAGCTCAGGATGAAGTTCACCCGGAAGGAAGCAAGAGGAGGATTCGAGTCAACATAACATAACTTTTTATGAATTAACGAGGCCACAGGAAGTTAGAGATCGGAAGCGGAGGAGTCCTGCGATATTTTTAGTGTCAGGAAGGACAAGTTTAGAAACAAAATGGATAGGAATAGGATGGTGGGTGGGAAACAAATTTGCATAGAAGTTCGTTTTAATTCGGAAGTTTAAATCTTGCAAGTAAGAACATAGGAGTTTCTGATAATGGCTAGAAGAGTCAAAGTGTAAGTTTAAACTACAACATAGTCTTGAGATATAAAACTTACTAATTTATTCTCCTACAGGACTGTTTCATCAAAATTCAATCGACATTCAAACCTACCGTAAACACTCTAATAGAAGGTCACCCCTTCTGCAGCTCAATTATCTCAAGTTCTATAAGAGATATCAAAAAATGTGCCAACTAATAAAATGTTGATGATATTATGACAAACATTTTATCAGTTGACAGATTTTTGTTATCTTTTATAGAAGTTGAGATAATTGAGCTCAAAGTACAGGTAGAGGGTGGTCTTCTATTAGAGTTAATTCAAGAATTCATTAAAGGGGGACTTCTACCAAAGCTCTTTTGTATTTTTTGCATTAAAATGATTCCAATTTTATGTATTTTCATAATATTACTTCGAAAAAAATGCTGAAAATATTTCGGAATTTTCGGGGAAATTTTGATTTTTGGAACTTTTGGAATTTTTTGAAACGATTGATTTTTTGGAAATTCCGAAATATGGAACTTTTGAAATTTTGAATTCTCGCCGTCGTGGCCTAGGATTCTCACTGTCGTTTGAAATTTAAAAAAGGGGGAACGAGGATTTGAATTCTCGCACAGTCCGAGGCCTTTTTTTTCAAAAACTCCATAATTCCGAAATTCCAAAAATTCAATTTTAAAAAAACTCAAATATTCCCAAAATCGAAATTTCACAATAACTCCATAAATCTGAATTTCCAATTATCAAAATTTTCAAAAAATTTCAGAAAACTTCAAAAATTCCGAAAGAAATAAGAACGAAAGTCTTGCTCTTATTGATCTATAGACATGTACATAACTTTTAAAAATTTGGCTAGTGAGATATTCAAAAAAAATTTTGACATTTTGAAAGGTTTCCCCATATATAGCTGTTTCTGAAACAGCAGCAGCTGATACCCCGATCGTCATTAAAAAGGCATTTGGCGTCAAAAACACCCGTTTGCTGATTGAGTTCTTGCTATTTTAAAGTTTACTTCCTAGATGTTTTATGAATGAAAAACTCATATTTTTGGATATAAATTAATGTGCTTTGACCTAGCTAGCTGGTGCGCCTTTGGTGCGATTTAACCTACTTTTTTTAACGGGAACAAGATAAGGAAGATATATCGTAAAACCTGCAATAGAAGGGCCCTCTAACCTTTAACTTTGAGCCTATATATCTCGGTTCCTATGGAATATATATAAAAAAGCTGCCAATTGATAAACTGTTTATGATATTATCAGAAGTATTTTATCAGTTGACCAACTTTTGATATCTCGCATAGGAATTGAGATAATTGGGCTCGCTTATAAGGTACTTCAAAAAGTAAAGAAAATCTTCAAATTCAATAATAGTTGAAAATTCAAAAAAAAGTGAAATTCTAGCTCAACAAATTCTAGATTCTCCTTTCTGACACTCTTATATTTATACATTTCCTCTTTCTCTGATCAAGGTAAATCCAGTACAAACTGAACAAAAACAATACGATTCTGACTTGAATTCTAGCCTCCAATTTCAAGTATCTACGCGCGAACATCATATTTTTCAACGGGTAGTTCCATCAACTTCTTCTTCTGATGACCTCATTGCCTTCTGGAATTCTGAATTCCACGTCAACAACAAACAAGATGTTTCCGTTGTTTTTGAAAGCGAAATCAAAGCAAAATGTAAGCAAAAGGAAGAAAAAAATCAAGAAGAAGTATGCTCAAAGCACAAGATTATATCATATCACATCTCTCTTTTTTTTTCCAAAAATCCGACATAAATGCCAGTCATTCGGGATTAGAAAGGCCTCGACAAACTGGGGAGGATATTCCTTATTTCATTTGAGACAAAAAAAATACATTTTCAAAAATTTGTAAAAAGAAGAGAAGACGCAGATTGCAAAAGCATTTAGGCTGTAAACCGTCCTTTTTGTAATCAGGTTGTTGCCCTTTGTGATAAGAAAACGAGACAAAAGAAAAAGACATTGCGGACAACAAAGTTATTAGACCACCAATAATGGTATTGTCATGCATAAAACACATGTATCATTTCTGATTATATATTTTTTGAATGTTCGATTTTTTAGGATATTTGAAATTAGACTTGAGTTGTAGAGAACACCGGAAACCTACTACTGGGCAAATAGAAAAAAAAACGACGACGACCTAAAAAAAACGAGTTGTGATAAGCCTGACTGTATATTATGATCTTTGGAATTTAGAAAAAAAAAAGGTGAAATAGTTTTTTTTTTGCTGACATTGTGATTGTTTAAAAAATCGGAGCTGTGGAAGAGAAACGGCGGTGGCGGCCGGTGGTCAAAGGTCCCACAGCGACAACTACAGTAACCTAAATATATGTTTATTTTCGGTATTTTTTCCTTGATTTCCGGGAAATTTCAGTCAATGTTTTCGCTATCAAAAAGTTTTAGTTTGCGACTTTTATGAATGATAAGCAGAAATGTCGTAAAGTAAAAATTTTTGATATCGAAAATATTGACTGAAATTGCACGGAAATCGAGAAAAATGACTTAAGGTTCAAAACGACAACTACCGTAACCTAGAAATACCGTACACACTCTAATCCAGTGACATTAAGCCACCCTATACTTGCATTTTGAGCTCAGTTATCATGGTCCCTGTGAAAGATATCAAAATGTAGTCAACTGACAAAATGTTTATCATAATATCAGAAACATTTCATCAGTTGACCACTTTTTGATATCTTTTGCAGGTAATGAGATACAAGCGCTCAAAATTGACGGTATAAGTGTCGTTTTATTAGATTGTTTCCGGTATTATGATTGTATGAAAAAATTGAATTTTTGGAAGAGAAAAACTGGTGGCTAAGACCGAAGGCCCCACAACAAAAACTACCGTAATCTGAACTTTTTTCATCTTTTAGGATTTATTTTCACTGCTTCTTGACTATTTTCCTGTTACTTTTTCGGAAAACAAGCAGAGTAAACATTTTTATAGCAAAAAAATTTATTGCAATCGCACGGAAATCGAGTAAAAAAGTTCAGCAAGATAAAACATTTTCTAGGTACCAGTAGTTGTCGCTGTGGGACCTTCAGCTACACTCTCCAGATTCTCTCTTCCATAGCACCATTTTTTTGTGCCATCCCAGAACAATAGATAGAATAAAGTGGGCGGGGTCTCATATCGATCGACATAATTGAAAATATCGCAAAATGAGACACTAAAAGCCAACCACAATAAAAAACGAACCAGAATTATGAAATTTGAATCCAAAAAAATTTCCTAAACATATGAGAATAGACCTTGGGATTTCCTTTTGAAAAAGTTCATCGAACGTACGCACTTATTCTACGATTATGTTCATCTTGCTGAGCAAACGTTAATATGATTCAAGATTTAGATTTTTTTTTTGGAAAATGTTGAATCATTCATGAAATGTTTTTGGCTAAATACATTTACAAAAAAAGACACACAAATGAAAAAGGCAACTGTCTTTCCTCTTTTGGTTCTTTCTGTCATCTCCAGTTCAGCTATAAGTACTTCTTGACAACCAGAGGATTCTTATTTAAGGTCGTAATTAAGGTAATCATCCAAATATACAACATGAATTTGGTCTCATTCCATGTCGGACTACCGTAGTTAGCAAATATTCTCTGCTTTATTTTTTTTTCGTTTTTGCTTGGATATTCTGATCCTAAAATTTTGAAAGAATTTCGAATCTTCAAAGTCTTTGAAACCCAAATAGTTCCAAAGTTCCAGATTTTGAAAAATTCTTTTTTTTTTGGGCTTTTCAGGAATTTCAGGAACCAAAAAATATAATTTCCAGAATTTTAAATTTTCCGGAATCTTAAATTTTTGTTATGAATTGACTCATTTGGAATTTTTGAGTCCGATTTGCAAAATTTGCAAAATTTGGAATTTCGGTTTTTCTTCTGAATTTCAAAATGAAGGAGTTCTGAAGTTTAAAAAATCGTTGTTTCCGGAATCTGAAAATTTCCAAACACTTGAAAATTTCGAATCACAGATTCTGGAAAAAAAAACTGTACGAACCGGGACCAAAAAATTCTTAATGAGTACTATTATAGCGAAAATTGAAGATTCCGAAGATTTCAAAAAGTTTTGAACAATCAAACTTTTTGGTTTTTGAAACTTCCGAATTTTTTTCCAAATTATGAGATTCTGATTGAGAAAAACTGAGGCTCCGTAGGACTTTGGAACTTTCTGAGTTTTGAAAAATTTAAAGATTCATAACTCGAGTGTTAGGCTCTAAAATTTAAAAAAAAGCAGTTTTTCAAATTTCAGATTTTGAAAAAAGTTATTTTCCGACGTTTTTTTGAAGATTTTCACTAACATCAATTGTAAAAAAGGACCGAAAATTTTAGTTTACGGTAGTTGTCGTTGTGAGACCTTCGGGCACGGCCACCGGCTATTCTCTTCCACAGGCTCCGATTTTTTGTACCAGAATATTCAAACTCTCATCAGTGGAATTCGGAGGAAGTCTGTCATCGAATCTCTGCTCACACTAAACGCATATAAAAACAAACGTCGTTTCAAATAAGAAAAAGGAAAAGAAGAAGACAATTTTTGGTAGTATATGAAAAAGAAGAAGGAAGGAAGGATGAATTGAGGAGTGAGTAGAGTCAGGCGGTCGACCCGATTGGCTCATTTCGGAGCCGTAAGTGCCTCCAATGGACCGTCCGTATCGAGACGACAAAATGGAAGAGGAGAGCGTCACTTTACGATAGTGTAGAAGAGAAAAGAAAATACAATGATGAGGAATCGATTCGGAGAAGAGGGGAGACTACTGTAGCTGGAACCTATAATCAAAAATAATTGGTTTTCTATTCATTTTTTTCTTCATTTTCGTCACCAGAAGCTGACGTATCCCTTTTTGTGCCAATCTTTGTTCCGCAATTCGTTTTCATTTTTCAAACAGAATCGTAGAGGAAATTGTAATAACTTGCTAATGAAATGAAATCCTAGTTGAATTATGACAGTAGAAAAAGAGAAACCGTAAATGAAATGAAATGGGTAGTGCAGTTGTCTATAGAGACTGTCAAAAAGAGAGAGAAAAAATACGTAGATATGATAAATATGATGAACCGGGGGAACGGGGGGCAATAATGAAATCAGGATGTGTGTTTGGGGGGAAATGGGAGGGAATAAAGTGGAATCATAAACAGCAGAATAGAAGTATCGAAGCAAGAAGAAAAATTCAAATTTCATCAGAAATTCTCATTCTTTTTCCTCTGGATACTACCTATCCAAGCTGTCTACTTCTTCTGCTGCAAAAAATAAAGAATTGAAAACACAGAAGATGAGGTGAAGGAGGAGGAGTAGGTGAAGAACAAAAAGAGAAAATAGGGATGTGAAAACGGGGAAAAACATTAAATTAGTAGGATAAAATGGTTGGTTGATATGATGACAATCGAATGGTGGAAAATCAATGCATTATCCAACGAATTTATTGTATGGTTTCTGATGATTGTTCGCTGCGAAATGCATAATCCATTGGGGACGTTGTTTCATCTGAAATTTCAAATTGCTTAATGTAAAACCTGTATTAGAAGAGCTCCTATGACTTTTAACTTTGAGCCTATTTATCTAGCTTCCTGTCAAAGATATCAAAAAGTTGTCAACTAACAAATTGTTCATTATAATATTGCAAACATTTTATCAGTTGACACATTTTTGATATCACTTATAGGAGCCGAGATAATTGAGCTTAAAATTTACAGTGTGGAGGCCCTTCTATTACAGATTATACGGTAATTAGAAATTGTGAAGTAAACTGACCAAGTGATGGTTCCTGCACAATATTGGCCTCCAAATTTCGTTCTTTGAATGCAGAAGCGGCCATCTGAAATTGATTTTTTAAGTGCTTAACAGCAGGCCCTGGAGCTGGATTTTGAATTTTTAAAAAATCCGAGATTCTGAAATTTTGAAAATCGGAATTTTCGAAATATTCATTTTTCTTCGATTTTTTGCAAAATTTTTAGCCCTTTCTAGGTTTTTCAGCTATTTTTGATGATTCTTTTTCCGGTTTTTTTGTCTGAAACTTGACGGGTGGTGTTCGCGAAGATTACTGTAGATTCCTGTAGAAAGCCTTCTTTTTTTTGCAAACACATTTTTTGTATTTTGACGTGATTGTGTTTGCAAGAAAAACTACAAAGGGAAATCCGGTTTCTACAGTAATCCACAGTAATCTTCACGAACACCGTACCATCAAATTTCAGACAGAAAACCCGGAAAATGGAGAAAGAAGTCTTGAAAATAGCTAAAAAACCTGAAAAGGTCTAAAAATTTTGCAAAAAATCGAAGAAACACTGAATTTTGCTTCTGAAAAATTGCGAAAAACCGCATATTTTTCAGAGTTTCCAGTTTTGGCGGGCACATTCTTGAAGTTACTAGAAATGGACGAGAAGCGATTTTTCGAGATTTTGCCCTTTTTTTTTTTTAATTTTCATATTTTTCTACACTGTTCAGGACCTGAAAATTCCAGGCTGGAATCTGAATGTATGCTACTCACTTCTCTCTCCTTGTCGTTCAGAACATCATTGAACTGTCGCTCATGTATGCGTGGCAATTGCTCACTCGACTCTCGCACACTTGCTATCAGTTTCATCGGATCAATTCTGTATTGTCGCGAACCGAGAGATGGACGCATTTCCAGAAAGTTGTCTTCATCATTCCCTTCTCCCGAGTACTTCTCCTTGTGCTCAAGACAGATTTTACCGTACTCTTTGTCGGCACGAGTCCTCGGTTCTAGCAGAGTTTTTGTAACCCCGATTCCTGCCATCTTTTTGAAACTATCAATCGAACGGGATGGATGGCTGCTACCACAGTCGGAATCTGTTTGGCGTGCGGATTGATCGTCTCTGAAATTATTTCATTTGACTAAAGCTCTATTACTATAGGCACAACCTGTCAAGAACGCAGCTAATCGCTCTGGATCGCTTCTTCTGATCGCTCAAATTGACATTTGAGAGCAGTCTCTGTACAAAATCCCCATCCATGAGCTCATTTGCAAATCCATTCTTGTCCTGTGCTTCTTCAACATGTGGTGAATCATGGGTGAACAATCTCTCGTGGTCTAAATCGATATCATTCGGTTTCAATTTTAGATGATGTATCGTTTGAAGCGGAATTTGATCTGATTGATTTGACTGGGGGCGTTCGGACGAGCCCGCAGATCCTGATCCAAAGTCGTTGTCGCGAGTGGGTCCTTGGCCACGTGGAAAGTGCGTATTACGCTTTCCATGGACATCTCCTCGACTTCCAGTTTTCCAGCGCATGTTCTCCTCTTTTGAGAACCTCTGCTGATGACGTTGCCGATCCCATCCACCTAAAGTTACATTATTTCATAAATAACCCCGAAAAAGTATGTCTTACGATCTTCAAAACTTCCAACAGTTGGCTCATCTCCACTGATAGACGTTCTCCTCGATCCAGATCTTGTGCTTCGAGCGTCATCGTCCCTCAACTGTTCATACATTCGCCTCGGACGTTGAGTTGATGATGTGTGGTTGTAGGTGGAAGCTGCTGAAGCTGGTCGATTCATTATCCTCCCCGGTTTCCTATTCATGTGATTTTGTTGACTTGAAGTTGTTTGATGGTCTGGTCGATTTGCTGTCTGATCGGCTGGAAATTCTTTATTGTCGTTTTTTTTTTAATTCAGGGCCACCAACCTTCACTGATAGGCAAGCACGGAAATTGAAAAAAGTTGAATGGCTCAAACGGGACAAACTCTGGAGCGGCGGCATATGGGACGCACACTCGTTGACCTGAAAAATGAACATTCAATAGAAATATCATGAAATTTTACGATTCTAATAAGATGCAAATGATTTATTGTGACTAACTTCTTGCAAAAATTCAATACAACCGGGTGGGGAAAGACACACAAATTGAACAGTGGAGGTAAGAATGGCATGGAAGAACTCAAAAGTGGCTTAAAACTGTCCAGAACTCAGCGATTTTGAACTAAAGAAGCTCATATCACATGACAAATGTTACATGACGGAGATTTACGACAGGAATTTGGAAATTCAGCTCAAAAAACTTTGTGGAACCACATAGGGTAATTGAAAAATGTTTGAAGGATAATGCGCACCGGTAGTTGGGTCGATCATGAACAATGGGATGGGAGTCGGATGAATCACCGGTGATCCTGGAAAAATAAGTTATGATAATGGATGATACGCAAGATAAGCTGACCTTTCATGAACGCATGTTGCTGCTGCATCATCAGTAGCTGGGCTAGCTGGGTTTGGGGATCTGGAAACGGCGGCATTGCCAGGAAGGGTTGTGCTGAAAATGGAATAAGATTTCAGTTGAAATATATCCATCTTCCATACCAATGCACTCGGAAACCGAAGATACTCGTGCATTTGACCTCATGGGGGCACTTGAACCCTCGGGTCCCGACTTTCCTTTCGGCATGTGTCTCGAACGAGAAGAAGCCCCAGATAAGCTTCTGTGACGTCGATGGTTGAGTGTAGAATCCGATGATTCTCCGCGACACTGCAATGATTCAATCAGAAAGGAACGTAGAGTTAGAACTCACAGGTACATGGAAGGAAAAGAATGATTGTGGAAGCGACCGATGCCAAATGGAGCTATCATAATCTGTTGGCTGCGGAGCGACGACATCTATCTTTTTCTGGAAATAAAAGTATTTCATCAGTAAATAAGCTTATAACACACCGAAAGAACTTTCTGATAAGCTGTGTACATGTGTTTGATGTTGAATTCTTTGGAACGCAGACTTGCGCAGTGAAGGGGAACTTCTTCGGATAAAAGTTCACTCGGCTCATACACTGATGGTGTCATTTTGAGCATCGTTCGGCTTTCCTCTATGACAACATGAACACATCTATCAGCTAGTTTACTTTGCGCAGCCATGTCAGTGTTCTTCATGTTGAAACACATCGAAACAGGAAGCAGATCCTAAACCGTAAATTTGCATATTCCAAAGACTCCGATGTATCTTACCATTAAGCATTTCCTTGCCTGCAGAACATTTTCTACTGTTCCATCAATCTTGACAACCAGCAAGCTTTCCCTAATGTCATCTTTTGAATTGTAGCGGGGATGGGTGATGTTCACATTAGTGCGTTGTTCAATTAATGGCTGCAAGCTCAAATTACAAGATGTCTGTTGATTCAAGACGAACCATTAGAAAAGTAGTTGCTGCGCTTCCGATAACATGATCTACGTGGAAAGTGGACAATGTGAAATGGATAGAGAAGATCTGAAATGGAAGTTTATGATCTGGAAATCGCTTCGTGCTCACATTTTGCCTTGGAAGTTCTTTTCCGAATGCTTTCTGAAGTATCTTGTTCGCAGCACTGACGAGATCTTGTTCGTTTTTCGCTCGGCTAGTGAAACGGAGATACGGTCTAACTCGTCCTTTCTGAAAACATTTGAACAGAACTCATTACGATGAAATCAGTTCTACCTTCTCTACAGCATAATTAATGAGGGACATCTCCACATTTTGAATGGGATTTTGTCCGACAAAATCTTGAAGTTCGGGCGGTGAAATTTTCATTTCATTGAGTGACATGATCACGGAGACGTGACAGTTCTCTCTCATCAACTTTCGGGCTCTATCGACGTCACTATAATGGCCTGTGATTGTTACTTGCTGAGTGAACGGATCAGGAGCAGCTCCTGCGACGGTGTGATCAGGAAGTTGGATGAGAGTGTTAGTTTTTTGCATAATCGAGGCAACATTCTCGTGATCTCCATAATCGCTGGAATGTCGTATTTTGAATTTCTCAATCTAGGGTAACTCACTTGGTCATTAATGAATAGTACTGGGACTCGAATTCCAGACTGAGGGTTACTCTAGTTGGGTTAATCTCGATCTGGGAAAGATTTTGAAGATCGAATATTCAAGCATAAATACTGTACTAACCATTGGGATTTTGGATGGTAGCGGAATCCCCTTTGCTCTCATTTGATGAATATACGCTTCGCGTTTCGTATTAAACGACATTTGGCGTCTCTGATTGGCATCCTCTGCCATCTTCGCAGACTGCTGACACTCGTGATAGAAGTTCTCGGGGTTCACCATGATATCTTTGAGAATCGGTGAAACGAACATTCTTCTAGTGGAGGCAATCTCTTCAGCCATTTGGAGCCGCGTCGCAGCGTCGTATTCAACTTCAGAACGGACAAAGGGGTCATAAGAGGAGGCCTCGTCAGGCTCACTCTCTTTGCTTTGCTCACCCATCTGGAAAGAAAAAAGAAATCAGCAGATTCGGAAAAAACGGTTTTAGAACGATATTTCGTACGAAATGATATGATAAAGAAGCGAAAAAAACAAGTGACATCGAACTGTTATAGGACTTTGTCGATACTTTTAGGCTTTATTGTAGCGAAAAGGTCTTCAATTTTACAAAAATAACAATTCTGTCTCACTAATTTTCTTGCATTTCGTTGCGATGTCTTTCAAAATCGAAAGTCAGACGAACCGCGAAATCGGTGACAATTGCTCTGAGAACCCGCGCGAGAATTTTTGAATTTCAGTTTTCGCTTCAAGACCAAATCATATTCCATCATGTTCCTTTCTTGAAAACTTTTATGGTTACTGTAGATTACTGTAGTTATTTATTTCTTTTCCTTGATTGCATCTCATTGGTTGTGACTCAACTTGTGAGAATCTCTGACAAATTGAATTTGTACTTTTTCCTTTTTCATATTCGATTTTTCGAATACATTCTTGTTTTTTATTCTTTTTAGAAGCTTTCAAGCTAATTCTGAGGGAATTTCTGTCGTAGTATACTGTGCGCAAATCCGCAAACACGCCTGCGTCAGCTGATGCGTCGAAATATACGCGCGTCGTTCCGATCAGGTGTCGATTTAAACCTAGTTTTTTCTCTCGCTGTAGTTAGATTTTTGAACGTTTGCCATGGACGAAGACGCGTCTCGATCATCTCTGACCGACGAAGAAGACTACGTTGATGACAATGATAATGATAATGGGGAAGACTATGAAGGTTTGATTTGATTTCGTTTCCTTCGTTATTTGTTCGTTTTAGCCACTATCGAAGAGGAAGAGCTATTGGATGACGATGGCGACTATGCAGATGAATTGAAAGGTTGGAATTTTTTCGCTTTTTTATTATCTTTCACTTGTATTACTTTTTGTATTACTTCAGACCTGGAAGACGAAGGCGAAATGACCATCGAAGAACTCCAGCGCAAGTACGGCTACAATCCTCCTGGAAATGCTGAAGAAACTGCTGACGATGGAAACGTAAGAAACGATAACTTCTATTAAATATATTTAAAAATCCTTCAGAGCGCTGGAGATTCTAGCTCGGCAGCCCACGAGCACTCTATTCTCGATCTTGGAAACTCGCAAAGTGGTTACGAAGACGATGATGATGATTATGCCCCTCCGGATCCATGGAAGAGAACTATTCGCGTAGACCCTGTTCTTTTTCAAGCTGATGTCCCCGACATCGGAAAGTCTCAAGCCACCGACGCTCGTGAAGATGATGTCGTCCTATGGGTCAGTGATAATACCAATCCACCAAGCGATGAAGTTCTGAACAGCTATCTAAAAGATATTGTCGAACTGCGCAAGACTCATGATCAATCTGTTCCTCCGGCTGGTTGTGAGTCTCGCGATGATGAAGATGCGTTATGTGCCTTGTATCGGAACAACTTCGACACTGAGAAAGCCAAAGAATCGTTTCCTTTCCCACACATCAATGCTCCATTCCGTACTGTGCGACCTGATGCTCTCGGCTTTTCTGAAGAAGAAAGCAAGATATTCGAAGAATCGCTGCAGATGTATGGGAAAGACTTTGCGCTTATTGGTAAAATGCGGATGCCATACCGCAAAGTCGGCGAGCTGATAGAATATTACTATCAATGGAAATTGACTCCAAGGTATTCAATTTCTCATAAATTTACCATTCATAATACTTTTCAGTTATCGCGTCTGGAGAGAAGCTCATCCACAGCACGTCCCTGTCGTCCAACCACATCTTTCAGCTGCATGGCATCAACAAGCAGCCGATAATGGTCCCTTCACCGAGCCATCCACTTCGGAAGGACCTTCTACTCTATCAAACTAAAGCCTATACTAAAACCCTAGGGACACCTACCTGTACATGTTCTTTTTACTTTATGAGCATTTATTATTTTGGATCTCCACTTATCTGATAATCTCACATAGACTCATGCAAAATATACACATTCATCACATATTTTTAACTATCAAGTTGAGAATCTCAACTCAAAAAATCAGAAAAAAGACTTGGAAATTATATTTATTAAAAAAAAAACTAAATTGTTTCTGTTTCGAGTTAGCAGTGCTAACTTAGCACCATAGAACAAGAATAGGTTTATCAACATTGATGACGACCCGTGCACTGTCGGACTTCAGTCTCCGCCTCGTCACACTCGATTTCTTCCCAATCGTCATTTCTAGCTCGTATCACTCGTCGTCTTCTTGTTTGAGATCCTTCTCCACACGACACTGAACAAGGAGACCAACGCGACCAAGGACCGACTTGGCACGTTAGCTTTACCGCTGAAAAAAGTTAAAATCCTCTACTAAAAGAACAGGGAAACATACGACAAGGCCTCAATCTGCATTGCAACTCTTGCATCAGATGCTCGGAACATTGACTTCCTCCGTTTCTCGCCAGTTTCACAACGTGTCTGCTTCTTGTTTTCTTTCCACGCCCGCAGCTCACCGAGCACGATCCCCAAGCTGACCATTTCGACACTTCACAATCAACTCTCTCGCCTCCATCGTCGATATCAGCATTGCCGAAATCTTCGAGCAGTTGGTTATTTGGAATCTGAGATTTGGTTTTTTCGTATCCCGGTAGACAAATTTGTTTGCATTCTTCCTCCGTCTCGAACTGATTTCTGTTTCCCTTGCATCCGGTGAAAATGAATCGTTCACATTGGGACTTTTCATGGTTGTACCAGTATCGAGGGAAGCTTCCGCCGCATTGTCCAGCTTGTTTCTCTTCTTGGCAGATTTCTGAAAAAAAATTATATAGAATGTGGCCATTTATAGTTGCACTTTGAGCTCAATTATCTCGGTTTCTATAAAAGATAACAAAAATCGGTCAACTGATGAATTATTTATCAGTTGACGCATTTTTGATATCTTTGACAAGAACAGAGATAAATTTGCCCAAAGTTAAGGGATTCTTATATTGCAGGTTTTACGTCAGAGCGCTAACTGTCTCATTGAATTTTGAGATCATTCTCTACGGTAAAAAAAAAGAAGTCAGAGTTCAAAAAATCTTAAAGTAGAGAAATTGAAGATTCCAAAAAATTAGGGTATTCCAAAAAATCGAGAAATTCCAAAATTCGAACCCTTAAATTACAAAAATTTTAAAATTTTGAAATTATTAAGATTCCGAACTTAAAAAATTCAGATAAATGAAAATCCAAAACTGAAAAAAATTAGAAAATCAGAAAAAAATCAGCAAATTTCAAAAATTCAAAAAATTTCGGATATTCATTGTCATAAATTCAAAAGATCGTAAATTCCCTGAAATCCATCAATTCAGAAATTTCAAAAATTCCAAAAAACTGAAAATATAAAAAAGCTGAAAACTATTTTTTTAACGATTTTCGAAAATCATGCTGGACGATTTTTGAGAAAGTAACGTTATTTAGAATGCGCCCCAAACTTTGAGCCTATACATTTTCTGGAAAATATATCAAAAATGTGTCAACTGATAAACTTTTTATCATAATATCACCAAGATTTTATCAGTTGACACATTTTTGATACCTTCGACGGGAATCGAGATAATTGAGCTCAAAGTGCAAGTATAGGCTGGCCTTCTATTAGATCGTTTACGGAAAATCTGCTCACCTTCCGAATTAATTTCAATGAATCGTCGACAGGACTGCATCACACAAGTATCCTTTTCTTGTAAATTCACATGCATGCATCGTTTCTCGTGTTCCGCATAGAAAAACAATCTTGTTCTAACACGAACTCCCTCATCACACGACGCTGAACACGGAGACCAATCGGACCAAGTAGTCGTTTTGCATAATGGATCCGGAGTCACATTGCAATCATCTCCATTCTCTCCAACACAAATATCTTTTCTCTCCAGTTCAACACTACAATCTCCAGGTTTTGTGGCTGGATTCAAGAATGTTCGATTACGACTTCTCATTCCATGGCCACATTGGACACTGCATTCACCCCAAGCTCCCCATGAACTGACTTGGCACTTTGAGCTGAATGCTTCGGAATCTGAAAATGAAACATTTTTTGAAGTCTACAGTAGTCCTAGAAAGTTTCTAGCAGAAACCCACTTTCACATTCATTGATCTTGGCATTGCAGAATTGCTTTTCAGAAGTTTGTCTATGACAATGAAACACTTGAGCTTTGATTGGGAACACATAAACACGACTACGAATTCTGATTCCTTTTCCACAAGTCGCTGAACACAAACTCCATGGTTCCCATTGTGTCATCATACATTCTCCTGAATCACAACTACAGTATTCCTTATTCTTCTAAATTCTCTTACTTCTATCTTTATACTCCTCATCTTCACTGGTATTCGTGATATTATGCGCTTCTGCTTTATAAACGTCATCTGATTTACATTCAGAAGATGTCAAATTCTTTCTCCTCAGAATCACTTTTGCCAACGTTGGAATCTTATCCGAGTTAGTGTTGTAAAAAGGGCTCAATGGGTTGAGTTTTGTGGTGATCCAATGGATTGGCTCACGAGGCTCTGTCGGCGCGTTAGGGCTCATGTAAGTTGGTCCAGAGTCTGTTCCAGCATCGAAAGGTTGCAGTTCAAAGGTTCTTTCTTCCACCCAAGTGCAGTCAGGAAGACATAAGTTAACGGAAGACAGACCGACACACCAATCGGGCGATGGACCGAACATAGTGGCTAGGGAGACAAAGTGGTGGTATCTGTAATAATTGGATTTTAGAGAAAGCAAATTTTCGATTCTTGAATCCAGATATAAATTCTCACTTATTCACAAAAAACTGCGATTTGGTTGTTCCTTGAACATCAGGAAACCAGAGACCCTTGACCTTCATGAGACTTCTGACTTCAGAGGCTTTAGCTTTTGCTTCTGCTTCAGCCTTGTAAGTGTTTCCCCATTCAGCGATTTCTTTCATTCCGTCTGTTGAGATTCCGCCGATTTCCCACAAAGAATAGTTGGAGGAATGTGAAGAACCAAGCATATCAGTGAAATGAGTCAGATGTTCCACTGGAAAAAATATGTTTTAAAATGTAAATATTGGAAAACCTGTAATAGAAGGGCCCCCTGTGAAAGATCTCAAAAAGTTGTCAACTGATAAAATGTTTATCATAATAAAATAAACATTTTATCAATTAACCATTTTTTGATATATGCTTCAGGAACCAAGATAAATTGACTCAAAGTTAGGGGATCCCTTTATTGCGAAAAGGATAATTGAGCTCAAACATGACAGTTTAGGGGCCCTTCTATTACATGTTTTACTGTAAGATATAATAAGTTACATGTTGGATAGTCCTTTGGATGAGTAGTTTTACTCCAAATGCCTGTGAATTCCAGATCATATTGAGCAATGTCACATGCACAACATGAAGCCGACGGATCATCGATTGGCTTCAAAACCTGTGTTCCTTCTGAAAACTGGATTAACTTATAAACCGATTTGAATGATTTAACCCACGCTGAACACAAAATCTCATAGTAAGACCTTCTGATTCGGTAAACCATACATACTTGGTCTCGATTACCGAAGCACGGAACATAACGCATCCAGATGATACCTTGAAAGAAAATTCTAAATCAATAATTCAATAATTGACTTACTTCTGGAGCCCTCCACATCATGTGAACAGATGTTTTCGATTTGAGATTAGCATGTGATACTCCGGCACGTCGACATCCTGGAGAGATTCGAGCATCTCCATGTCCTTTGACAACCTGGAATCAATACTGTAAATGAAGATCGTCAACTTTGAGCCCATTTTTCTCGGTTCTTGTAAAAGATAAAAAAAAAAGTGGTCAACTGACAAAAATGTTTATCATAATATCAAAAATATTTTGTTAATAGACCACTTTTTGAAATCTTTTACAAGAACGGAGGTATACAAGCTTTTAGAAGAGGGTTTGAGTGGCCTTCTATTAGAGTGTTAACGATGCCATTACCTCCCAAGATCCAGCAGATGTATTATCTTCGAAGAGTGACGAGATAACAAAACCACGGAACGTTTTGACTGTGTACTGGGTTCTCCAGCCACGGATGGAAACTATAAAGATCATTAGCTTATTTGGGTGAAGGTGGAAAAAATATTACCTTTGTATACTTCTCCCGGAACAAATCCTTTTGTGATATCCATTGATTTTGCAGAAGTCCCATTGATCTAGATTTTTATTTATATTTCCATGAATAGTTAGATAAACAAAAACGTATTTTCAGTTGATTTTCGGCATTTTCAGGAGTCTGAGGCTGTCCAGTTTCCGATCACTTTGAAAATTTTTGATATTACACAACAGACCAAGATTGAAAACTTTTCATTTACGAAATTTTTTGAAAATTCCCAGTTTGTCAGCTTTTTTCCGACTTCGGAAAGACACTCTTATTTGCAAGTTTCCGCTAAAAATGACTAAAAATCGTTGAAATTCGACCAGTCTAGGGTTCTCATCAACTTTGAATTTTGTACTCCTCGTGGACAAGTCTATCTGCGAAATTTGAACTTTAGGGTTTCAAAGCAGCTTAAAACTCGATGTTTTGATGTAAAATCGCTAAAAATTAGAAAAAGTTAAATTTTAAAAAATTGAAGGTCGAATTTCAGCGATTTTTAGTTATCTTGGAGCGAGAAATTGCAAAAAAGAGTGCCTTTCAGAAATTGGGAATAGCTGGAAAACTAGGAATTTCCAAAAAGTTCTGTGAATGCAAAGATTTCAATCTAGGTCTGTTTTACATCCCCCAAACTTTCCAAAGTGATCGGAAACTTGACAGCCGAGCTCAAGACTTCTGAACAAAATCAAAATGGCCGAAATCCACACAAATTGACTGGTACTGTATAAGTACACTCACTTCAATCAAATATCCATTACTTCCTGGACTTTCTTCTCCTTTTGCCTCGTAAGGCCTGATTGTACACTTTCCTTCATCGCCATAGACACATGTTTCCAATAAAAAAAGAAGTAGTGCCAATTGCAAAATTGCGACGGATCGCAACATTGTCACTTGGCTTTGGGACACAGAATGTAAGTAGAGCAATGGATAAAAGACGGAGGATCTGCTCAAGAAGAAGACGGAGGAAGACACAGCTGTCTTCGCCGCATTATTTATGACCGATTGAGACGGGGCTGACCTTTCGATGAAGTTCTGAAGGTGGTGTAAAAGAGTGATCCAATGTGTACGAATGAGTCAAAAAATAATTGAAAATCAAAGGGATACACATGCTTAAAACTACTGTGTATGTAATGTTACAGCCGATAGGCTCCCAGGATCAAATACTGTAAAAACTCTCTTTCCAAAATGTCAACTTTGAGCTTATGTATCTCATTTCCTGTGAAAGATATCAAAAAATGGTCAACTAATAAATTATTTATCATAATATCAGTAATATTTTATTAGTTGACGTATTTTTGATATCTCTTACAGGAGCCAAGACAATTGAGCTCAAAGTTTGAATGTCCGCATGTTTTAGGCGCCACCGTATACTCTCACTTTGAGCTTGATTATCTCAATTTCTGTGAAAGATATCAAAATTTTGTCAATTGATAAATTATTTATCATAATATCACCAATATTTTATCAGTTGACGATTTGTGTTATCTTTCACAGGAATCGAGATGATTGAGCTCAAAGTTACCGTTTTGGATAGGCCTCTATCAGAGGAAATACACTGCAGTTGCAAATGCATGCATCAAATTTTAGCTGTTTGAATTTCGAGATTTTCTGTTTTTTTTTTTAGTTTTTATTTACAGTTATTCCCCAAAAGAGCTTTAAAAAAGCAGATAATGTAAAACCTTCAGAAGTATCTGATCTTTGAGTGTTTCATATATACCCTCTGATAGTTTTCTCTCACTGAATCCAAAAGTAATATTCATTTATTACAATCAACAAATTTCACTTGATCGTTGAAATCCAAAAGTGTTAGAGCGTGGTTTGATGTCGTCGTCGTCGACAATGAAGCAGTTAAGATGAGTCCAAACAAAAGGATTTTCGAGGTACTTGAGTCGTTTTGAAGTCAATGCATACCGTAACAGACACTTGTCAACTAGCCTATTTAAACGTTCGGAAGTCGACAGCGGTCTTTGAAAAAACGGCTTAAGTCTCTGCTAAACATGCTAATATTCATCATCGTATATTATTCATCGTTCCTATTAGCTGTTTCCTGTCTCAAGTATCCAAATGAAATAGTTGACACTCCAATTGTAATATGTGAGAATGACAAAATTATAATCAAGGTGAGCATCATTTCTGGAAGATTATAGATATTCAGAGTTTTTCAGATAAAAACGTCCATTTCCAATCCTTCACATATTTACGTCGATGGAAGAGAAAACGATTTGGAATGCGTTTCCAGGAATCAGAATAAAATCGAGGTGGCACATGATAAATGTGGAATGGTTAATGAAAAATCGGTTGGTGTTTTGTTTTTCGGGATACTGAGTTCTTGTTTTGGTCTTTTAACATGGGGAACTACCAAAAAAACTATTAAATGACAGCTAAAGAGGCGTAAACCGGCGAATAAATAATAGCTAATAGCTAATTGGCAGCCGACGGATAACTGACGGACCGTCCATGGACCATCAAAACTTCTTAATTATCTACCTTGAAAGCTTTGATTTAAGAAATCAGCCAGAAAACAATACTTCATGTTCTCTCTAGATTCTGAAAAGATAAAAGTTATTTTTCCTCAAACCGGAAAAACTCAAAAACATACCATACAAAACCTCTAATAGAATAGCCCCCTAACTCATGCCTTTGAGCTCAATTATCTTGGTTACTGTGAAAGATATCAAAAAGTGGTCAACTGAGAAAGTATTTATCATAATATCAGTAACATTTTATCAGTTGACACATTTTTGATAGCTTTTACAGATATCGAGATAATTGAGCTCAAAGTTAATAGACCCATTTATTGTAGATTTAACTTCAGATTTTATTGACTCGTTACATTTTGAGATCATTTTTTGGGAGGAAAGAAAAACAGCAGGGTTCAAAAAATTCAAAAGTTGAGAAATTGGAGATATCGAAATTTAGAATTTCAAAAATTAAAATATTAGGTTGTTCGGAAAGTTCCTCCCATTTTTAGCGTCAGATACATGTATTGTAAAAAAGGTCAAAACTATGTCGGATAAATTGAAGGTAATGACCCTTGTTATCAATGACTATCTGCCAATGCCCCACTAAATTGTAGTTGCCGTCCTTCTAGAACTCCGGTCACAGCGAGTTGAAAATCAAGTCAACCCATTTTTGAGGTCCTGTTTTGAAGTGAATTTTTTTCAATCGAGATGACATTAAAAATGGCTGGATAGGTTGTAGTCCGTAAGTACAAGGTTGTAGCTATACGGTGAATAAGGCAGAATTAATTAGTCACCTCCAGCGAGATCGGCCGGGGTCTTCCTTCCCGCATGCGGTTGCGAATTTAAATTTTGAAAATAAATCTTTGTTTTTCTCTCCAATGGAGATACACATAGAGTCAGAGTTATATCATCTGACAAGAATAGATATCTGCCGTAAGAGTGACACCATCATCTGGCAGCTCACAATACTTCACTCTTTGGTAGACCACCATACCGACAACATCCCATTTTTCACAAGAATTTCTCGTTTCGGGACGTCTGACGGTTGAGGAGCTTTGTCAACCGACTTGGGATGCGACTTGTTGTAATCATACATTACCCATTTATCACCACTTGTAGTGGTCTGATTCCCACATTCATGTGTGCAATGCAGGATTAGAAGATTCAAACAGGTACCCACCCGGGAAAAAAGTTGCGTTGAGCCGAAAGTTGTGGTCAATGTCTTCCCACTTTTTTTGACTTTGCCAAGAGTTTCCAATTTTTGGCTTTCTGACAAAAGGCTTGCCATTGATATACTTGATATATCCCACACAGTTTGAGACGGGTCCCTTTCAATCCAGGCTTTTAATGCATCGAAACCTAAACCCGTATGCTTTTTTGAAGGGGGATTTTCTTCTAGCGAGAATTCTGGTTTTTCAGATTGATGAATCCAGGTTATTATGGTAGTTCGAAAGAATGTATCTGTGTTGTTAACCTCCACTGATTGGCGATTGATTTCAGCTAATTTAAGATCAGATAGAAATAAAAACAAAAAGGCCGTCCAAAAATGGAAATTGTTAGGTGCAAAAACGGTGGACATATCTCACTACACGAAAAGAGGAGAATGATCTCTGTTAGGGTGTAGACACTATTAGACCCCACCAAAATACAGATTTAACGATAGCTTCCTCGCTTTTACCCCGTCCGAAAAAACAAAGTTTGAAAACAACAGTCTAAAAATGGGAGGAACTTTCCGAACAACCTAATACTTCAAAAAGTCAAGAAAATGAGAAGTTCCGAAATTCGAATTTTTAACTTACAAATATTCAGAAATTTGAAACTCTCAACATTCCAAATTTTCAAAATTCGGAAGAAAAAGAAAAACCAAATTTCGGAAAAAAAATCAGAGAATTAGAACTTAAAAAATCAAACATTTGGAAATTCAGATATTCGTTGTCAGAAATTCAAGAAATCGGGAATTCTATAAATTCCCAAATATTGTAAAACTTGGTTAGCGGATCGATTGAAAATATTCAAATATTCTTATAAATTTATGGAACTTTGATACTAAAAAGTTTTTCAGGATCAACCAAATGGTTCCATCCGTCGTCTCTGCATTTTCGTGCAACTTCATCCTCTATTCGTCACTGAATCCGATCGCAGTTACTGTGCTCAATGTGTCTATATGGATGCTCATGTCATGAAAGATATTGAATCCACACTGGATATCAGTGAAGCCCCTCCCCTTCAACTATCCCCTCAATTCGATGCTCCTGCTATGCCAAAATGTAACTACTCGATCAGAAAACAAGGCAAAGATGGACCACCAGTCCAATACGCCTCCATCGGAGACAGTGTATTCCATGTATGGAGTTGTGATGGAGATCACAACGGGATTCTTGTCCAAAACTGTCATGTTGAAGATGGTCAAGGAAATAAGATATTGATCATTGATCAGAATGGATGTGGAATTGATCACTATGTCATGGATACTCCAATTTACAATGGAGAACAATCGGTGGCATTTCAGGAGACCCATGTTTTCAAATTCGCTCAAAGAACTATCACTCGTTTCATCTGCCAAATTAAGATTTGTATGAAGGGAGATGATTGTAGACGATTATCGGTTTGGGACTCAATTTTCTTTAAAATATGTTTTTTTTTCTTAAATTTCAGCCTCCCGAAGCTTGTCCAAGCCTTGAAGAGAGATTTGACGATGCAGCAGTAGACAAGGGCAAAATGTTTGCGTAAGAAATCTATAATAGATGAAGTTAAACGAAATTAACTCCAGAGATGAAATCCGTCCACCTGCATCGATGCCCTCCGATCTGACAGGTCCAGATGGAGATACCTCGGTTGAATTCGTGAGAAGAGCACCCACGAAAGGAAGTATTTACTATGGTGTTGGGTAAGAAACTTTATGTATTTAGCAGGACGGCTTATTTTATTCAGATACAACCCGAAACGTCACCGTCGTGAGATTCTGATCAACACAGCACCTCGACCACAGAAACAATTCATAATGAAGAATGGATATCCAGAGATGGAAATGGTTGGAGAGTTGAGGGTATTCGAGAATCCACAGGATGTTGAATACTTTGGTAAGGAAAATAATTTTCAGCTGGTTCGAACGAGACCCCGCACATTCCGGGGAAGAAATTTTCCTGGGAAAAATGGGCGGAGTCAGGGGGAGGAGCCTAAATTGCAACCCTGGCAGGGTTTTTCTCATTATCGCATCCAAATGTGATGCGCAAAACCGAGCCAAGGTATCAATTTAGGCTCCGCCCCAGACTCCGCCCACTTTTCCCAGAAAATTTTTTCCCCGAAATTTGCCGGGTCTCGGTTCGAACTTCTGTGGTATGCTGTTGCGCTTTATTGAGAAAGTGGCGTTGCGAAGTTTTAGGTAGTTAAAAATTCAAAATTCTCACTATTCATGGTCCTAAAACTTCGCCACGTCATCTTCTCATCAAAGCGCAACAACATACCGCAGCGGTTCTAAAACTGTGATCGAGGATGTTCAGACTGACCTATTGAAATTTTCGGATTTTCGGAATCTCGAAACTTTCCGATTTGGAACATTTTGGAATCTCGGAATATTCCGATTTTTAAAATTTCGCATTTTCGGAATTTTGGAAAATTCTGATTTTGAGAATTTCGGAATATTCCAATAATTCTGATTTTCGAAAGTTCTGAATTTTTGGAATTTTCCGATTTTTAGAAGTTCAGAGTTTTCGAAATTTTACTATTTTTAAAATTTCGGGATTTCGGAATATTCCGGTCTTCACGGCGATTTTTCCGGAACGTATTTTAAATTTTTTTTCGCGTCTTTTTTCGAATTTTTCGGATTTTCAAAAAAAAAAGCCTCGAAAAAATTCCGTTCCGAAAAAAGGTCGGAATTTCTGAATTTTCGATTTTGACATTTTTGAAAATTCGGATTTTCTGATTTTTTCAAATTCGAATTTTAAAGTAGAAATTCTATTCTTCCATCACAAAAACGAAAATAGGTGAAACATTGAAAAAAAAGTTTTCAAAAACGCAGAAAATTGGAAGTAATCCTGTCGGCAAGCACTTTTTCGCGACATTCCATAGTCGAAAAATCTCGAATTCCAAAAAAAAAGGCTTCGGAAGTAGTCAGGGCGGAATTTCATAGCTAAAATGATCGAAATTTTCGGAATTCCGTTCCGAACATGCCTGGCGTTACTGTCGTTCCCTTTTCAGAATCCCAAAGATCTCAATCTTCTGGACCATCGTCGATTTGTGAATCTCCTTCCTCCTCTCTATTTTTCACTCTTCTCGTCACAGCGCTCGTCGTCCTCTCCATTCTTCTCATCTCACTTTTCTTGTTGATTTCTTCTCGAATTCGATCAAGCAAGAACAATTCCATTCATTTCGCACAATGATTCTTTTCTAGACTTTCAAATTCTCCATATTTATTGCAATATATAATTTTTATTTCTTTATTATTCAGGTTTCAATGAACATATGAAATTGTTACAACAAGACCTTGTCCAGGTCATACATCGACCTGACCCGCATTTCGAAACAAAAAGAAAAAGTAGAACTAAAAAGAACTGTAATGATCCTATTAAATAAAACATCTCAAATTAAGCTTGCTGATTTCTCCGCTCTTGCTGTCTCGTCTTCTGCTCAAACTGAATTCGCAGCGCTTCTTCCTTCACATCCACGTATTCCAACTGGGCTCTCAGAAGTGCAGTGTCCATGCCCTTCTCCTGAGCTTGTTTGATTTGCTCTCTCAACATTTTACGTTCTAAATTCGATGTAAGAATGTGGGGTGGGGCATTCCAGATTTCATCCAAATCAGATGATTCGCGCAAGAATCCGAAATATATGACGACAGCGAGAATACTTCCTAATGCGGAGAGAACTTTCTTGTTCCCGTAAGCATCAGAAGAATAGTAATCGGGTTTGAATTGTGGCATTCCTCGAGAACCACGACCCTACAAATTCTCAAATAGATTTTTGCCACTATCGATTAGTTGTTACTTGAAAGGCGGCGCTTTGGGTGAACTTGGGTTCTGGTACATTCTTCTTTGCGGCCAAGCCTCTTGCTTGAATTTGAATTAAAAATGGTGAACGCAAGCACGGTATCACTCGCCACATCTGTTAAAGCCAATATTTAGGTTATTTCTTGCTTTGCGCCCACAGTAAAAGAGGAATTTACCTTTTTCTAAGAATTTTACAAATTTCGAAACAACAACAGTTTACTGAAGGAGAAAAAAGAAAACAAAAACAAGAAGTAACAGACAACATGAGAATAAAATTGATTAGATGAAGAGGTAACAATGACATTTAGGCTTCGAGCTCTTTAAATCCGTCTTTCTTATTCCACATGGCTTTGAAGATCAGGCGGAATTGAGCCATTTTGATCTCGAAATGCTTCAAAATTTTGGCTTGCTCAACGGTCAGTGGCTGCCCTTCCTTGCAAACTTCGAATTCTTGATAGAGTGTGATGATTCCCTTGTCTAGTTTTGTAGGTAGACCAAGTTTTCGCAGCTGTGGCTCCATTGAGAAGGCGAACTGAGCGATTGGTCCTTCCGGTAAGACGACTGTCTCAGTAGCAAGATCACCAACACGAGCATAATCTTCTTCGGAAATCTTGGCGAACTCACTGAAAAAAACATACATTAAACATCAAAAATATATCGAAAACTTACGTCTCCACTTCCTTCTTCGACATGTTTGTGAACATGAGACCACATTGACCCTTCAGGATAGCACTGGCTTTATGAAGCTGATTGGCGTACTCATCGGACTTTTGTTTGCCAAGAGCGATTGCGATGACGTTGTTCTTTCCGAAGAAAAATCTGGAACTCTCCTTGTACTTTTGTCTGATCTGAAAAACCCAGTTTTAATGCGAGGAGCTGATTTTTAGACAACCAACCGCAATGAATCTGGTGCTTCTCATATTGGCGATGGTGAAAATGAATAAATTTTTGTATTGATCGACACTGGCGCGGACTTCATTTACAAGACTGTTCTTGGTATCCTTGGTCTTCTTCTTGACTTTGGTGAGCGATACTGAAAATTAGGCTATTAAAAACTGCTGTGACTACAAAAACCAACCGTTCTTATCTCTGCGCGAGCGGGCCATGTTGTGGAGATGTGCTGAAAAAAACTGAATTAGTCTCCGGAAAATTTTTATAGACAGGAATGTCGAAAAACGCAGGGAAAACTGCCAAGAATGGAAGAAAAAAGGGGAAAAATAAATTACAGAAAAATTTCTTCTGCAGTTGCGCGTAACAGTGTTTGCGGACAGTTGCGCACCGTACTTGCACACCTAGAGACGACTCCCAGAAGACGTTGGCATAGAAGAATCTCAATAAAACGAGAGTTGGAAGATAAAAGAGAACTATAGTAACAGAAACAAAGCATATAGCAAGAATTAAAAATTTTTAATACAGTGAATTCTTTTATTCGAGTTCTGGGAAGGAAAATGTACAGCAAACTTCAGTTACAGTAAACCATGAAGAACTTGTGAGGATTCGTCACTAAATGTCGGAGGAATGATTCCAGTGTTGGACTTCAGAAGAATGAGCTGAATGAGTGTCTATTACCTTGCTCATTTGGCTACTTTCACTCAAATATGCTACTGATTATGAGTTTCAAACCTACACAAAAATAAACTATTTTCTATTGGTCCCCTCATTATTCCCGTTTGGCTCATCCAATTCTCAATTAGCCAAATATCGCCGAGAGGAGCTTCTTCATTTTACTTTTTTCCCTCCTTTTTCTGGCCCGTTTCCTCCCTCGCTTCTCTCTATTCACGTCGTCACGCATACATGCTCTTCGAGCAAGAGCCATGAGCTCTCTCTCTCTGAATCAATAACGCTGTCTGTTTTCCCCCATAGTGTCCGTTTCTGTGCATTCCACTTCTTCTTTTTCTTTCTTTCTTCATTTTTTTATTTTCTAAATTGAAACCGAATTTCAGAGGAAATGCCAAAATGAGAGAGTGAAGTGGCGAAGAGACGCAGACACACTTTCCCGTTTTTTTGTTGTTAGCTTTTCCCCTTTTTGGTCTATCCCGTTTTTGCTCTTCTATTTTCTTTTAGACATATAATTGTTTTGGGAAAGAAATTTTGAAAAAAGAAAACGACAATTGAAGGGTTTCATACGGTTATTTTCCTGCCAAATGTCTTATAAATCATTCATCTTGACGGGCCATGAAGAGCATCACTGTCATAAAAAGGATCGCCTCATTTAACATTTTTATAAGATTGACTTGGTTTATTTCAATGAGCAGATATTAAGAGTCCTATTTTTCCAGGGAGAAATTCTGGTATTTATACTACAGAATACCGTACTCCCTCCAATAGAAGCCCACCTAAACCATCAACTTTGAGCTAAGTTATCTCGATTTCTTTGAAAGATATCAAAAAGTAATCAACTGATAAAATATTACTGATGTTCTGATAAATATTTTATCAGTTGACAGATTTTTTATATCTTCTACAGGATTCAAGATAATTGAGCTTATTTGAAATTATAACTGTGTTGATTGATACATTTTTATCAAATCCACACTTCTGATATTTACCAAGTTTTTTTTGTTGAAAAATTCGAGTTTCCGCTTTTGTGTAGACTCCTACAGACAACAAAGAAAATCCAAGAGAAGGACCAAAACGGATCTATGGCGGGCCCTGTCCTTGTTTTCTGTCAGAACTTCAATTTTTTTAACAAACCAAATTATTTTCAAAAAATATCATTTTGTAGTACTCGTCAATTTCTACCATATCCAGTTTTGTTGGTCAACAAATATTGATCTCAAAAGAAACTATGGCAAGGTCCGCCAGGAACCCGTTTAAAGTCCGTTTTCCAATCTGAAGATTGTCATACACAGAAAGTTAATTTGGGCCGATTTGTTAATTGTTTTCTAGAATTTAAGTGCCAGCAACGTTTTTAAAGATAGTGGAGCATGAATAAATGGATTGAAAATGATTTATGTACCTTCATGACATCAGTTACCGTATTTCCTCTGTTAGAAGCCCACCTAGCTTTAAACTCGATTATCTCTATTTCTGTCAAAGTTATCAAAATGTTATTGATTAATGAAAATTGGTAAGATTATGATGAACATTTTATCAGTTGACAATTTTCTGATATCTTTCACAGGAACGGAGATAATTGCGCTCAACGTTGATTGGGTGGGCATCTATTTTAATCTTAAGAATGTTTATGAATTGATTTCAGAAACTTCTAAATTTTTATTAGAGAACAATCGAGGTTACTTTTGAGAATGACATGTCAAGAACGAGTTCATGAATTCGCGGAATGTCCTCCGATTCTCGGTGAGATTACGATTGAATTGAGAAAACAAACACTACGAAACAGAAAGTAACAGTTAGAATCGGCTAATTTTGAACTATTTAAAACCTAAGATGCGATTAAATTATAGGTGAGTCTGAGTTGTTGAAATCTGAATCAATCTGCAAAATTAAGAAAATTCAAATCCCATCCCACTTTCCCAAATTCAATTTTTTCTGCTCAATGATCATTTTCTAACAGCCCTCCCCCTGAAAACTAATTCAACAAATTTTAGTTGTCTTTTTATAGAGCACTACCAACGTCTCTATTGGGTCAAGGACCTCGCTTCGGAATGAGTGAGACGGCTCAATCGTCGTCCTCTTCTGTGACCATCGAACCACCGGATTCGATTTTCTCGCAGGGAGAAACTTTGGATTCATCGCAAGCCCCCTGGTGGCAGAGGTTCGAAATTTTTTGAACCTAAAAAAGATAGCAATCCTCAAAAAGAACCTTCCATTCGAAAATGAAATTGAATTCCATTCCATTCCGGACTTAACACATTCATTATCCCTCTGGGGGAGGAATAGGAAGAAAAGAAGTAATGAAATCTGAAAAACCCCTTCTCTGCCTCTCTTTCTTTTAATTCCATTCCTCTCTCTTTTTTTGTTTTTTCCCCATTCGGTACCCTTCTGCCTCCAGAGAGAGAGAGCTACTATATTTTTTTTCGAATGGCTGGTTTTTTGAACTGATATCTTTTCTTACTGAAAATTAACTATGCAGCAGATCCCAGCTGATTTTAGTAAACCGTAAGAGAATTCCAGTTGTGTTTTTTTTTCTGAAGACCTGCCACCGTAAAATCTGTACTTTGAAGGGTCCATAGACCAACTGTTAAGTTTGAGCTCAACTATCTTGATTCCTATGCAAGGTATCAAGAATATGTCAACTGATAAAATGTTTGTTATGTTACGATAAACAATTAATCAGTTGAAAACGTTTTCTATCTTTAACAGGAACTGAGATAATCAAGCTGAAATTTGGTGGTTCTGCGAACGGAGATATAAGGTTCAAAAAACAAAACAAACCGAAAAAAAGATAAAAACTCGGAAAATTGTTTCGAAAATCGAAAATTTTCAATTCTTGTCCATTTCTGGGAACTTCTGGAAGAATCTGAAATTGTTTTCGAATTTCCGGAAAAAAATAAAAATTACGAAAAAAAAAATTTTTTTTTGGATTTTTCTAAGGAAAACATAATATTTTCTTTGTTTTTTTTGCAAAATTTTTAGACCTTTTCAGGTGTTTCAGCTATTTTTGAAGATTCGTTTTCGATTTTTCCGGTTTTTTGTCTGAAATTTGATGGAAAGGTGTTCATGAAGATTACGGTAGGTTACTGTAGATTTCATTTTGCAGTTAACTTGTGTTGCAAACACCATCACGTCTTTTTTGAAAAAAAAACTACAAAAGCAGATTAGTTTTCTACAGTAATCTACAGTAATCTTCACAAACACAGTTCAATCAAATTTCAGACAAAAAAGGCAAATCAAGAAATAGTGTCTGAAAATAGCTGGGAAACCTAAAAAGGTCTAAAAATTTTGCGAAAAATCGAAGAAAAATCTCAAATAAAAACAGCTAATTTTTCAGAGTTTACAGTTTTGGCGGGAATTCAAAAACAATTCCAGAATCTTCCAGAAGTTTCCAGGCCATAGACACCGTAAAATCTGTAATAGAAGGTCTTTTAACATTGAGTCAATTTATCTCTGTTCCTGCCAAAGATATACAAAAGTTGTCAACTGATAAATTGTTCATCATAATATTAGAATCATTTTGTCAGTTGGACACTTTTTGATATCTCGTATAGGAATTTAAATAATTGTGCTCAACGTTGACAGTGTGGGGTCCTTTAAAGGTTTATTAAAGGTTTAACGGTAAATTGAAAAACGCAGTCAACCAGAATGTCTTCATTTAAAAACAGCCAGAACAATTAAACTAGAGACATTAAAAAAACTCTATTCCAGAACCATCCTAACCAAGGATAAAGTCCTGTTTGGTACTTGGGATGGAGTCTTTGCCACTGTCATGGTCAACATTTTTGGAATCATTGTATTCCTCCGTCTTGGATGGATTGTTGGAACTGCAGGAGTAGCTAACTCGATTCTTCTTCTTGGAATATGCACTTCTCTTGCTCTTATCACCGTTTTCTCGGCAATTGGAATTGTGGAGAGATGTCAGATTAAGGTGAGCTGAATGGACCACCAACTTTGAGCTCTTATATCTCATTTTCTGTAGAAGATATCAAAAAGTGGTCAACTGAAAAAATGTTTTTCATAATGTCCAAATTATTTTTGTAGTTGACTACTTCTTGATATCTCTCACAGGAACCGAGATAAATTAGCTCAAAGTTGAGAGTGTATTCCTTCCTTTCCATCATATTTTTTGTATAGTCTGGTGGAATCTACTTCTTGGTATCCCATGTACTTGGCCATCAACTTGGAGGTGCCGTCGGAATAATCTATGCATTTGGACAAGCTGTGGCCACTGGACTGGTTGCTGTCGGATTCGGAGAGTCGGTTGCTCATTTGTTCGAATCGGAAAGCAAAGTTCTGATCAAAGCGATTGCGATTCTTACACTCATGGTTCTTACAGGTATTTTAAAATTTAAGGTGACAAAACTCTAGAAAAGCGTATTATTCTGGTACAAAAAAATCAGAGTTTGTGGCCATGGCCGAAGGCCCCACAACGAAAACTACCGTAACCTGAAAATGTTTTTATTTTCTCAATTTCCGTACTTTTTCGGTCAATTTCCTATTTTTTTTACGGAAACAGGGCGTTTCAGCATAAGCTTAAAATTAAAAAAAAGCAAAACATTTCGAAAAAAAATGATATTCAAAAAAGTACTGAAATTCACGAAAATCGGCGAAATTTTTTGATTTTCCGCTGATTTTTTTCATAATTTAAAGGTTTTTTGTTCAAAAAGTGGGCGGTACTGTCAAGGGGCGGAGCCTGAATTGCAACCCTGACATGGTTTTGCCGCACAGTTTTTATCCTATTTGAATACTGTCATGAGACAAACCGTGCGGCAAAATCGTGTCGGGGGTTGCGATTTAGGCTCCGCCCCTTACACCGCCCACTTTACCCAGAAACAAAGACGAAAATTCGTAAAAGCCGAGAAAATAAATCCTGAAAATAACAACATCTTTGGTTACGGTAGTTGTCGTCGTGGGACCAGAGATGTCTGGAATGACTTTTCTGAGAAACGGAATCCATAATCCGGAAAAATTAAAATTTTCCGGAATGAAAAAAAAACACGGAATCCGGAGTCCGGAATACAGGATCCGGAATTTCTCGTACCAAATCAACATTTTCAGCTGTGAATACTGCCGGAGTCACCTGGGTGGTCCGCCTCCAAATCGTCCTTCTCCTAACCGTCGCCCTCGCTGTAACCGACTTTATCTTCGGAGCTCTACTCACCAGTCAACCGGAATCTGGAGTTTTCCGTTTCTCATCTGCTCGCATTCGTGTGAATGCAGAATCTCACTATGAAGCTGTCAACTGCTCGGCTGTCGGTATTCCACGTCAGATTCCTGAACAATCCTTCTTCACCGTTTTCGGAGTTTTCTTCGCCAATTTCCTCGGAGTATTGGCTGGTGTGAATATGAGTGGAGATCTTAAAGATCCACATAAGAGTATTCCACTTGGAGAACTTTCGGCTGTCGGTGTTAGCTCTACGATCTGTTTCGTTTTTATAATGGTTCTCGGTGGGGTTGGTGATCGGATGTCTCTACTTTGCGATGTTATGATCTCGGAGAAAGTTGCATTGACTGGAATAGTCTTCCTAGTTGGTCTCTATGTTTGTTCCCTCTCTTCTACTGTCGGATCTCTGTTAGGAACTCCACGTGTCTTACAAGGAATCGCTGAGGAAGGAATCATCCCATGCTTGAATGTTCTGGCGAGAGGGGTAATTTGAGCTTCATGGATGAAAAAAATCTATTAAAATTTATTCAGGTTGGCCCCAATGATAATCCCGTACTTGCTGGATATCTTCTGATGGGCGTCGCATCTTTGTTCGTATTGTTGGGTGACTTGAATCAATTAGCAATTCTCTCTACAATGCCTTTCCTGATCACTTATGCCTATGTGAACTATTCCTATGTATCTCTTGCCATGAGTTACGATCTTGCCACGGTTCAACATGCATCTGAAGTAGAAACAGTTGGATATGGTTCGACGACGAAGATGAACGATCTGAACGAGCTATTTCCTGAACGGCGCGATGTCAATATAACAAGCACGGAAGAAACTGAAACCGGAATTATAACTCAAGAAGCGACTTGGTATTCTATGTTCAGCAACAGATACGTTTCCTTTTTAGGAGTGAGTTTTCAGTAAAACTTGAAAACGGATGGTTTCCTGAAATCGAAAATCCTTTTGAAATCGAAATTTTTCAGTTCCTTGTGAATTTGGCTATTCTTCTATTGATCCACTTTTGGTTCGCAGTTGCCCACTTCGTAGCCCTGATTGCCTTGTACTGGTACATAGGAAGAGTTTGCCCAACCTGTGGACCCGGAATTTCTAATTTCTCTCTTTGTCACATGTTCAAAACTGTCTTCTCATCCATTGACGCTTTAAGATCAACTGCCACAACCATATTGCCACAGGTTCTGATAGCCACCTCTCTGGAGGAAACCTTTACTATTTATTTTCAGACTGCATTTACTAGCGACGTATCGACTTCACAGCAAAACGAGACTAATCCAGATTATCAAGACCGTCGTCATTATCATCACTCTGAGAATGTCACTCATCAATTAGATTAGCTTTGTAAAATAATTCGCAGAGCTCTTGTTAATAAAAATGTTAGAAAAATATTTGTTTTGACTGCATGACTAAAATATTCAATTTTTCGTATTGGCTCCATTATGAGAAGCTATTTAATTTTTTCCAGTGTTTAATGCAAAGAAAAACATACACTCAAATTCACAACTGTTTATTAAGACAACTGCGAACAATAACAATAACAGAAGTACACCATTTAGATGTTGGATGGGTAGAGAAGCTGAAAAAATTAAAAATTAGAAAAAAAACTTGATAACTATAAATCTTACCACACGGATTCTCTTTCCAAGAGCAGTTGGTGGGATGTTGTGGTGGAACTTGGCTCTGACGGCTCCGGCGTTTCCGTGTGGGCGAGTGATCTTTCCCCAGATAGCACGAGTGCGGGTGGCAACGGTGTGTCCGGTTTTCTGAAAATTAAGGTTGAGATCAGACATTATAAAAATCTACGAAATTACCAAGGTCTTGTTGTGAGCCTTGTAAAGGTACACAACGCGCTTTCCGGTGTAGAAGGCGGCGTCATCCTTGTTGAAAACTCCTTCGAGCTTCAACAAAGAGGTGTGCTCGGATTGAGTGCGGAGTCCTCTTTTGAATCCAGTGAAGATGGCCTTGACGTAAAGACTGTAAAGTAAAATATTTGAATATGGCAATTCGGAATCGAGTAACAGATGAAAATAGTGTCAAATGAACTCACCGTCCAGTGGATGGAGCAGATGGTCTTCTAGCAGCAGTATCCGCCATTTTTACCTTCAAAAATTAATTTTTTGTACTTTTCTACATTTCAAAGATTATTGAGATCGAGGTTCAAAATTGAAAAAGCAAAAAAGAAACAGTTCAAAAATTCGGCCTAAATTGAAAACGCACTTTTGGCGATAGTTTTGACAGGGAAAGTAACTGAGAACCTTAAGAAATTAAATTCATCGATTTTTAAGACCAAAAAAGCACTTTTTTGTGAAAAAATTTCGTAGGCCAGCATAAAAATCGCTAAAAGAAAAGAAAAAATTCCGTAAAATGGCGCTGTTGAGAGAGATGCCTACGGTAGAGTTAACCTGCACATCTAAGTGTAAGGGCGGAGTGTCGTTGCGAAATGTTTTGTTGAAATTTTTAACCGCTTTCTTTTGGTTTTTTGCAATCAATGAAACGATATTTAGTTTGAAACTAATTATCTGTCAGAATTTATACATTTAAAAAAAGCGAATTGTAGAAATTTCAAAAAAATTCAGAATAAAAATGAAGGGAAATATATTTTCAGGCTTCACTGAACATCGGATGTGATGGGAATCAGACCAAACTTTGCTGAAGACGGTAACTAATAATCGTTTTATTTTTTTATTTCTCCGAAAGTTCCAGTGTACGGTGACAAGGAAAAAAGGAGTGCAGACGATGAGCAAGTGGAATACTCTGAATCTTCGCTTGCGGCGAGGAGATCGGCCAATGTTTTGAAACTGAAGCAATTAAAAGAAGCACAGCCAATGATAACTCCAGCATACGGCGGATTTGTTCATCATGAAAGCTCGGATAATGTAGCCGCTATCGATAAAGACCTCGATTTTGAGTATGGCGACAGTGATAGTGGTATTCGAGAAATGGCGGAGTTATACAGTTACTCGGAGATAGAAGAATTCGGAATCAACATTAATAACTGGAAAGAGTATATCGAGGAGTCATATGTGAGAAGGGAGTTCTCAGTTTTTTGAAATATTTTTATTTCAGGACAAGAAACATGAAGAATTTCCACCGACGTTTGAGGAATTCAGCATGATTCAGAAAAACTATGTCATTCAAGATTTGTGCTCACGGATGGAAAGTGCTGATCTGGAGGTCCGATTAAAATCAGCACGAATTATTCTGTTCCTTCTACAGGTATTCAGTACTCTACTATTTTTATATAACCCAATTTTTAGGGTTCCGCTTCCGATTTTGCGTCTCTTGAAAATGAAGAAATTGAGTATCAATACGACCAGAAATTGCTTATGAACGTTCCAATTCGTAAAACCCGAGAGATGGATCCCGATGGACCAACTATGGTTTATCATCGAGCTATCGAAAATTCATTCGTATGCTATAAGAATGGAGTGTTTCAGGTTTGTTCGAGTGCGTTTTCACTGCAAATATTTCAATTTTCAGGCTCTTTGTACTTTATTAATGACTGAGATCAAGGAACCTTTCGAGAATCCACCGAACGATGGTAGAATTTCAAAAGCAAGTTCCAGAAGCAGCAGGAATGCCAGTATGGCCGACCTTTCTGATTCGGAAAAGTTCCGAGCTCGACAGTTACTCACAATGGTTGATAACGAAATGCTCCGAGTTATTCTTGCTGGAATTTACCATATGATTGTTCAAATTCTTGATGAGCGATCTGGAAGAGAAGATGAAACAGATGAAGATATCGAATTGCGTAACGCCTTCCGAGAAGAAGTACAAGAACCAATCGAGAATGGAAATGAACCACTTCTCATAGTTCTCTTCGATATGCTCCACCCGTTTTACATTGGAACTGCTCCCCACTTTCCAATTAAAAAAATTGTCTTACTAATTTGGAAAATTCTCCTTCTTTCTCTGGGTGGATGGGAAGAGCTTGCCGCAAAGAAACGAGAGCTACGAATCAAAGCGGGTCTTGAAGTTATGGAAGACACTATTACAGTGGCATCATCACAAGCTGCGTTTATCGCGAAGGAGCAGGAGCACGTCCGTAATATGGCTCACAGAGCTGGAAGTCTTGCAAGAGCTGGAATGATGGCTAGACAAATGGCATATAACGATGATTCCAAAGATGAGGATGCCTATTCGGATACTAGCTCCGAATCTTCCACTGTTATGTCGAAAAAGGAGGACTCTCCGAGTGCGACGTCTTCAACTCCTCCTTCCGTTCCAGAGAGCTCACAAAGTTTCCGCCAAAGCAGTGGTGAACAAACTCCTAGAGTTGGATCACCAGTTTTTCCAATTGTTCAAAAGAAAACTTTGCCATGGAAGTGTAAAACTAACGCTCAAGATATCGAGGATTTCATTCAAAAAGGACGACTCAAGTACTTTAATTATGACTTCGAACCAGGAGATTCTACATCGCTTTTCGGATTGCCTTCAGCGTTTTGTGGCGCTGTCAATATTCTTCGCAAGAACATGTACACATCACTCACTGAAATGCAAGTGAAGAAAGAAGAACAACTGAACAGATACCTATTCTCCATGAAAGAAGAGATTCCTGAAACGAAAACAGAAGCCTTGTATAGAAAGATACTACCCAATTTGAGCCAGTACATTTGTGCGCTTGTGAAGGTTATGGTCTCTTCAGTCCCATCAACGAAGGCTAGACATGAAGGACTCAACGTGTTGATCGATTGCCTTACACCGGAAATGGAAGCTTCTGATATTCTATCGAATTCGATATCTCTCGATAATTCAACCTCATCTCCGTTGGAAGAAGGATTCCGTCTTGCAATCGACATCAATCGCCACAAGGAGATCATTGTAAAGTCGTTGTCAGCAATTCTTCTTCTTCTTGTCAAGCACTTCAAGTTGAACCATGTCTATCAGTTCGAATTCATCTGTCAACAAATCGTTTATGTGAATGGAATCCCACTGATTTTGAAGTTCCTCGATCAAGTAAGTTCTTTTGACAAAGTTCCAATAGCGATCTTTTCCCACCAAAGTTCATTTTTCGCCCCTGTTGACTCGCTCGTTCTCTGCGTTTCTTATTTTTCAAAGGTTGCTTTTTGAAAGATACGTGCAAACATCAAATTGTGACCTGATTGCTGTTTCTGAATGTCTCCTCCCTTTTCAGAACACGAACAAACTTATTCAATCGAGACATGAAATCTACGCCTACAACTATCCGCAATGTCTCTATCACTATGTTCGCAATAATGGTGAGTTTATTCTATTTCCGAACTGCCTGTATTAGAAGGACATGTCCTTCTATTACAGGTCCCTTCATTTTTTCAGCCATTTTTTCCAAAAATTTTCTGTGAAGAAGTCGCTGAATTCTCGCTCAAAATTCATGAAAATCTGTCGATTTCACCAAAATTTGACTAAGAAAAAGATCGGATATTTCGAAGAGGGCCCTTCTAATTTTCCAAGTTCCTCTCTGAGGGCTCTTGTATTAGAGGGGCCCTTCTAATACATGTTTTACGGTATATAGAAAATTGTATGTTTTCAGAAGAATGGCCCATCTTAACTCAGGACAACATCGAAGAGTCGCGTCCTCCAGGTGCTGGTCCATACTTTATGTGGCGCAATGTCTTCTTTGCCGTTAATCTGATCCGCCTTCTCAATAAACTGGTCAAAGCCAAAAATGACCGAGTCAAAATGCTGATGGTGTTCAAGTCAGCGCCAGTTTTGAAGAGACTTTTCAAAGTTCGTGTCTCGATTCTACAACTCTACGTGCTGAAGGCGATAAAAATGCAGTCACGATACTTGGGACGACAGTGGCGGAAGAGTAACATGGATATCATATCGGCAATTTACTCGAAAGTTCGTCATCGAATGACCGATGATTGGGCGTTCGCTTCTGATATCAAACGGAAGTGTGACTATCAAAAAGAGGACAGTCTCATTAAAGCAAGCATCGAACGGTTCCACAGTAGACGGTACTCTAGACTTTATCCCCAGTTTGCTATAGGTATGTTCAAGTAATGTATCTCATAACACTTCTGATTTTGAAAATTCAGAGGTCAACGACGCCCCGATGCCTGGCGATGACTATTTGAATCGAGTGGACATGAGGGACTACCAACCAGTGGACACCTGTGCGCATTCAGTTCTTGGAGAAAACATCGAACTTGGATTAAAATTCAAAAAAGGCTATGAAAAATGGCTAGAGCAAGAAGTCTTCCAAGCCAGAATTGACTGGGATAAACTACTCATTGAGACACGAGGTGTCGATGATCTTAGTTAATTGTTGTTTCTCAGAAAACCTTACCAGAATCCTGTAAAAAATCTAAAATAGTAATCATTCATCGATTAAAACAAGTTTCATTTTTATTGTCTCCGCCCCTTCTTCATCCAAAAAAACTAACTTGTAAATCATTAAATCTACTCCAAATATACTTTATGAAATTAGAGATCTCGAAATCCCTCCTACTTTATCAACAGACATTCAGATATTATCTGTAAAACACACCAAAAATTGGACTTTAATCGAATGAAATCAATTGTTTACTGAACTGTTTTTTGTTGTATTGTATGTCTTCATCTAGAAATCGTGTATCAAAACACGTGATGATTCTACTTCGACCCATTTTTTTCTACAAATTGAGATGTGACCTCTTATTGTCTTTGTGTTACAGATGGTAGTAAGAGCATTGTTCAGAGCACATCCACTTGCTCGGATTAGTTGTAGGTATGTTTTTAAAAATGCTCAAAAAACTGCTCATTTAATGTTTTCTTTCCAGATATTCCTCGTTAGCCGCTTCATCTTTTAACCCAAAACCATATATTCCCTCTGTGAGCGGAGTTCAAAAGTCTGTGCCATTTGATAATCTTTTGGAGCAATATTCTCGAATTCATTGGGACGATACAGTAACCTATGATGATCCTACAGTGCAAAAGTTATTCAAAAATTTGATGTCTGGAAGTAGAGCAGCTCTAGCTTCTGCTATCACGCTCGTTGAGTCAAGACATCCAACGAAACGTGCTCAGGGCAACATGCTTCTGAAAATGGTTTTGGATGAAGAACGAGAAAAGTATAAGAAATACGGAAGAGATTCCATGATTTTTCGTGTGGGAATATCTGGAAGTCCTGGAGTTGGAAAGTCGTCATTCATCGAAGCACTAGGCGCAGAACTAACTGAAAATCGAGGAAAAAAGGTTGCTGTATTGACGATCGATCCCACAAGTGCAATGACAGGTGGTTCTGTTCTTGGTGATCTGACAAGAATGCAAGAACTCTCACGAAATCCGAGAGCCTACATCCGCCAATCTCCAACTTCTGGATCCCTTGGAGGAGTGACACGTGGAATTCATGAAGCTGTCATCTTATGTGAAGGTGCTGGATACGATATTGTTATCATTGAAACTGTTGGAGTTGGTCAATCGGAAACTTCAGTTTCGGACATGTGTGATATGATGTGTTTGCTGCTCTCTCCGGCTCATGGTGACGAGTTGCAAGGAGTGAAACGAGGGATCATGGAGATGAGTGATCTTTTGGTTGTAACGAAAGATGATGGGGATTTGCAAGCGAAAGCTAAAATGACACAAGCCGAATACATCTCCGCGCTGAAATTCATGAGACCACGACTAGACGTTTGGAGACCGAAAGTGATGAGATCCTCGATTATGAACAAAGAATCGGTTTCGGCAGTTTGCACTAGTTTATACGAGTTCTGGGACACAATCGGGGAGTCGGGAGATTTGGAGAGAAGACGGCAGGATCAGATGAAGAAGTGGATGTGGAATCATGTAAAAGATGAAATCATGGCTGTGTTTCAAAAGCATCCGAAAATCGCTCACTTGGTAAGAGATTCATCTAAAAAATCATGAAATTCCGTAAAACCTGTAATAAAAGGGCCCTCCCTCTAACTTCCAAGTTTGAGCCTGTATATCTTCATTCCTGTGAAAGACATCGACAAGTGGTCAAGTGATAAATTGTCTATCATACTATCACCAATGTTTTATTAGTTGACACAGTTTTGATATCTCTTACAAGAGCTGAGATAATTGAGCTCAAAATTGACAGTGTGGGAGCCCTTCTATTACAGGTTTTACGGTATTTATCAATTTATTTTTTCAGGCTCCAAAACTGGAAAAGGATATTAGCAGCGGAAAAATCACACCTGGTCTGGCTGCAGAAACTATGATTCGCACTTTCTTCGGAGTGTAATTGTCTGTCTCTTCTGTATTTTTCTCCCTTTTCTCTATGTATGCATCGATGTCGCTCTATTGCGAATATTTGAATTTCGCGGAAATTTATTCCGCCCGAATACTAAATAGTCGCTCACCCCTTCTCCATTGATTTTTCATGTAGTATTTTCTTGTCAAATTTTGCAACACTAGCCTTTCTAGCCATTAACAAAACGGGATAAATAAATATTTTTAGAACTTATTCATTGAATTGCGGCTTATTTCTTTTGTTAATTTTACTAATCATATATTGGTTCTTCGATCAAAATTCCTAACATTATAGATTAATTATATCATTCAGATGGCCACTTCGGTTCCACCGAGATTTTGCACCGATTACGCAAAACGAGTTGCGAAATGCCAAAAATGTAAAATGCAATTGGAGAAAGGGGTAAGCATTCGAAATTCTAACGATGGAACCTTTTAAGTTGTCCGGCTGATTGGCCCAAACCACCTATACAGGATGAACGAGCGTTTTTCAAAACGTATAAGTCTGTTTTAAAAATCTGCTTAAGAATCCGTTAAAGTTCTGAACTTTCAGTTTCGGTACCAAAAAATCACTTTTTCAGTGTAAAATCGGTAATTTTCAAATTTGATTTTCTGCACTCCCAGGAGGTTTTAGGACTCGAAACTTTTTGTGTTATACTTGAAATTGTGTGGAATTTCATATTATACATTTTTTCTCAAAAAAAGTTCTGAACTTGAAAACTTGGACCCATCCAAAGTGTAAGCAAATTTTGAAACTTTCCGAAACTTTTCTGGAAAAAAATGTTTTTTTTTTTTTGAGAAAAAATGTGAAAATATGAAATTCCACACAATTTTAAGTATAACACAAAAAGTTTCAAGTCCTAAAACCTCATGGGAGTGAAGAAAATCAAATTTGAAAATAGCGGATTTTACGCTGAAAAAGTGATTTTTAGGCACTGATACTGAAATTTCAGCACTTTCGAGGTTTCATAAGCAGATTTTGAAAACGATTTTATAGGTTTTCAAACATGCTCTTTCATCCTATATAGTTAGTTTGGGCAAATTAGAGGGATCACTTGAAAAGTTCTCTTGTAAGTTATTAACTATACTATTCTACAAGTTTTCCAGGTCCTCCGCATGGGAAAAATCATGCCAAACTTTTTTGTCGCGGCAAAGGATCCCAGCAAACCACCGCCGGATATGAAACAATATTTCCACAAGGAATGTCTTTTTGAGATGCTTTTCAAAGCAAGACCAACCACAAAAGTTATTGATGAAACAGAAGAAATTGAGGGGTTTGAAGATTTAAACGCTGAGGATCAAGATGAGATCAAAAAATTGGTTGATGAGCTCACTGAAAAGAGAAGTAAAGATGGACCAGCTGAACCGAAGAAGACGCCTTCAAAGAAGAAGGCTAAAGATGAAGTTGAAGAAACGCCATCGAGAAAAAGGAAAAATGAGGAGCCTGCCAAGAGTAAACGACCAACTGAATTCAATGAAGAATCAGATTACAATTCGTTCTACAAGGTTTGAAACCCTGAAAAATTTCAGATAACTAATAACGTTCATTCTTTACAGTTTCTCAAAGTTTGTTCAGTGATGAAGGACATCAGTTCATCCTCCGAAAAATCAGCCGTCATCACGTCTATGCTTCAGAAGAAAGGATTCGATGGAGATCTAATGCTCTGGCTCTCTTTTCTGATTCGCGAATCCGATAAACGGGATTACAATGTGACTGATGAGAAGATGGTTTCATATTTTGCCAAGGTAATTACGGTATATCGAACAGTATTTAGTACAATAATCGAAAAAATAGGTGTGCCCTTCAGAAATCTAAATTAGAAGGAATTTTTCGAAAATCCTGGAAATGCAAAGTTTTCAATTTGGGTCTAATTTACACCCTCCAAGAATTTAAAAGTGATCGGACACTTGTCAGCCGAGGTCCAGATTCCGGCAAATGGTCAAAATCAACTGAAAATATGCTTGTATATTTTTTTGAATTGTACTGTATATCAGTTCCTGTGAAAGATTTATGAAAATTGGAATTTCCGTAATTTTTTAAAATTTTCGAAAGTTTGGGATTTCGGAGAACTTAGAATTTTTGTAATTTTTGAATTTTGGGATTTTTGAAAAATTCGGATTTTCGTAATTTTTGAATTCAGGGACTTTCGAAAATTTAAAGTTTTAGGGATTTTTTGAAATTCGAATTTTTGTGATTTTTGTAATTTTCGAAGTTTTAATATTTTGGGGGTTATAAAACAGACCTAGATTGAAAACAATGGGATTTTCAGGGATTTTTGGAAATTTGGAATTTTGAGATTTTCGAAAAATTGAAACATTGAAATTTTGGGATTTTGGAGATATTCGAATTTTTGCGATTTTTGCAATTTTCGAAGTTTTCTAATTTTGGTTATAAAACAGACCCAGATTAGAAGCTTTGCATTCACATAATTTTGTTGAAATTTCTTAGTTTTTCAGGTATTTGCCGATTTCTGAAGGAACCAGGAAAAATAGGGGTGTCCTTTAGGAAACTGAAAATAACTGGAAAACTAGGAGTTTTCAAAAAATTCTGTGAATGCAAAGTTTTCAATCTAGATCTGTTTCACACTGTCCGAAGTTTTCAAAGTGATCGGATACTTTACAGCCGAGCTCCAGACTCCTGAATATGACCGAAATCAACTGAAACACACATTTTTCTTATATATACAAGACCAGCGTTTTTTGCTAAAACCCTTTTTATTTTCAGATTCTCGATACGGACGAGGCGAAAATTCAAAAGTACATATCCAAGAGTAACGATGTTGCACTCTCGATTGCTCATGCTCACGAGAAAAAAGTGACAAACGAAAAGTCGAATTGGAGTCTTCAAAAAGTGGATCGATTCCTCGAAAAGCTGGAGACTCTCAAGGAAAACGATGAGATCGTTAAGCATCTGAAATTCGCAGCAAAACGATTCCGTCACGATGAGCTGGAAGTTTTGATTCGTCTGATTCGTAAAGAATTGGATACGGGGGCAGATGCCAAGGTGGTACTCAAAGGAGTTCATTCCACAGCTCCGAACGTTTTCGAAACGGATGGACTGGATAAAGTTGTGGACAAGTTGGTGGAAAATTTTGAAATTGTAGAATAACGTCTGGTTTCAGATACTATAATAATGGTTTCGAAGATTCCAAGAAGGCCGCAACTTCTAAAAAATCCGAGCCAAAGGCCAAGAAATCGAGACGAGAAGCTGATTCTGACGAATCAGATGCCGAAGAAAGGTAATAGTTATACACATCCTGCTTTATTAATATTCATCGTTTGTTCAAATAAAGCTATTAATGAAAAAATTATTGTCCTCTGTGCTTTGCAAACGTTCCTTCTCGAACCGTTTTTTTCTAGAAATTGTTCTTCCTTTTCAGTGAAGTCGAAATGTCAGATTCGGAATCAGAAGGAGAAGGTGACTCTGATAGTGAAGACACAGGAGAAGAGGAGGAAGACATCAGTGGATCTGATTCAGATGATGTATCGGAAATCTCATCAGATGAAGAAGGAGATGAAGTGAAGGAGAATTCTCCGAAGAAGGTGGCGAGAGGAACAAGAACTCGTCCACGTGGCAGCAATGGAAACATCGTCAAGAAGGAGGAATGCCCACCAGATATGGAGGCTTGTCGGTGAGTGATGATCTTTGGAACAGAATGCTAATTTGACATTGTGGCCTAACTTTTGCAAGTTGGGTTTTCTAGGCCACCAGCTATTTTTACCTAGTAATTACCCGAAGTCCACATGGAGGGTTTTCTAGGCCATTTCTACATGGTGGCCTAACTTTTGCAAATTAAGTTTTCTAGGCAACCAGCTTTTTTGACCTAAAATGCTCCCTGTGTGTTTTCAAGCTCATTTTGACATGGTGGCCTAACTTTGAGTTTTCTAGGCCATATATATAATGGCCTAAAAATGATCTAATATTCTCCTGGTGTGTTTTCGAGGCTATTCTGGCATGGTGGCCTAACTTTTGCAAGTTGAGCTTTTTAGGCCATCACGTTATAATGGCCTAGAAAACACATCAGAAGAATATCAGGCTATGTCTAGACCATTTCTACATGTTGGCCTAGAAAACTCGACTCGCAAAAGTTAGGCCACCTTGTCAAAATGACCAGAAAACAAGAAAACAATGCTAACAAAAAGTAACTTCGTTTTTTCAGATATGGTGAGAAGTGCTACCGTAAGAACAAGCAACATCTAGAGCAATTCTGGCATCCATCGGCTCAATAATCAACAAAACTTTTTAAAACCCTCGATTGTCCCCTATTCTTATTTCCAAGTATCTCAATATGTCTCCTTATACCTCGCACGGCGAATAATTTGCGAAATTTGATTTTTTTTCTGATTTCTTGGCGCTTTTCTCGATACAGGGAAGAATTATGTTTTTCAGGATTTAAAAATTCTGGGCCGGAAATTTTGATTTCAAAATAAGTAACAATTATGAAGGGGGCAAAAACACACAAAATGAGCCTAAAAGCGTCAAATTTGGTTAAGAATTGAAGGAGGAGATACATTTCTTAGAAAATCAACTGAAAATCTCATTTTTTCGAGGTTTTTGGGGATTTATTAAAATACTGTCGAGTAAGAATTTTTCTAGTTAAGTAACTTTTGTGTAGAATTTTCTCGCAAACATTTTGATATGAATTATTTTCGAAAACGCTTGAAAATGAGGGAGGAGATAGGTTTTGAATCACTCAAATTCGGATCAGATTACTGTAGATTTCGCTAAAATTTAATTTTTCCCGAAATTCTTCGCTTATTTATTCGGCGTGTTATTTTTAGCGTGAAATTTTTGGCTTGGATTGGCGTGGAATGACCTAGAAAGGGAAGAGTTGAGGGAAAAAGTGATGCCTAGACTCTCAAATCCCTCAATAGGTCGGTTCACGAACAAATCATGTCCTTTCGAACTTTTCGAATTTTGCTTTTTTTATCGATGCACGAGAAAAGCGTCAACAATCACCACATGTGCGCTTTTCGTGAATTATTCGCCGTGCCTCGTGTCTCCTCATGTTTTTTATCTTTTTGCAAGCACTCTGTTCAATAATTGAACCAGTTTGACAGTTTTAAATGAATTCATTATTTTTATTAACGTTATTAAGCTCTGAGAAGAGAAGGAGATGTAGAGTTAGAAGCACTTTTTTGAACTTTTTCCAGATTATATTCCAGCTGAGCATCCATGTCAGTGACGGTGTAGGAGGCAATTAAAACCTGGAACAAAAACGTCAAGGTCCAAGAGAAACTTTTGAAAAATACCCATTCACTATCGGAATCAGCAAATCTGATTATGTGGTCCACTTGGTGCGGAAAGTTGATTTTCAGGTGCTCTCGTGAGCTCAACTGGATTCTATACGTTTCTTTGGCGTACTTTTCTTCTCTTCTCGCAATTAAAAGTCCGAAATATTCGGTTTTAAAAAGTCGAGGTCGGATTTCGAAGCGATCATCCTCTTCGCCCAAATAGTAGAGGTTTTCCAGAATGCTGAAAAGAAAGTAGTATTTCATGATTCATATTCTATCTTCTGTAAGATAAAAAGCCGCAGGTAAGACGGGGATTGCCGAAAAGCGTACGAACGGCGGCCGAAGATGGGCTTTCAACTTTGAGCTCACTTATCTCGATTCTTTTGCAAGATATCAAAATTTGGTCAACTGATAAAAAATTGGTTATGAAATGATTGATAATTTATCAGTTGAAACAATTTTGATATCTCGCATGGGAATAGATAGGTAAGGCGGGATTGCCGTGAGAACGGCGACTGAAGTGCTAATAGTGGGCTATCAACTTTTGGCTCACTTATCTCGATTCCTGTGAAAGATATCAAAAATGTGTCAACTGATAAATTGTTTGTGATATTTTGATAAACAAGCTATCAGTTGACGAACATTTAATATTTTTCACAGGAATCGAGATAATTGAGCTCAAAGTCGGCAGTTCACAGGTAGGGCGGGTTTGGCGAAAAGCGTACGAACGGCTGCTGAAGTAGGCCACCAACTTTAAGTTCACTTATCTCAATGCCTGTGAAAGATATCAATTGTCTGTCCACTGATAAAATATTGGTGATATCATGATGAATAAATTATCAGTTGAAAAAAATTTGATATCTTTCACAAGTATCGAGACAATTGAAAAATTAAGCTCTAGATTTGTCTTATAACTACTGAAAATTTCAAAAAATGGTTTGAGGAAAATACGGTACAAAGTTTATTTTAACTATATTAAGAACTACGGTATCGAACGGACCACCACGCCAGATGGATCTGTTGAGCAGTTCCGTAGTGGTTTCAGAGAGACAGAACAGTCCGTCGTAAAAACGTCCCAATTGAATATAACCCATAGACATCTCGAAATACCGAAATACCTTTAATAGAAGGGCCCCCATATATATATTGTTAATTTTTAGCTCATTTATCTCAACACCTATGAAAGTTATCAAAAGTTTGTCAACTGATAAAATGTCTGTGATGTTATGAAAAACAATTTCTCAGTTGACACCATTGTATATTTTTTGCAGGAACCGAGATAATTGAGCTCAATGTCAAAAGTCAAGGTGCCCTTCTATTGCAGGTTTTAGGGTAGATGGAATGAAAGCTATTCTTATTGTTTCATAAATCCAGGTTCTGAATCTAGTTTCATTCAGCCTGATTCGATTCAAGATTCAAAAGATAACATAATAACTCACAATGCTCTATGCTCTTTGACAACATATTGCAATCTTGGATTCATCCGAACCGGTCGACTGGTATGACATTCAATATCATAGGAACATCCATAAACTGAAGATAATTGAGTATCATATCCGAGGCAATGCAACGAATGCCATAGATCTGCTACAGCATTCCCTTCTGGATCATTGGCTTCCACTTCGTGGCTTTTTATGAATCCTTTCATGGTAAGTCCTCCATCTCGATTCTCAAAACTGTTTAGGTACACTTCCCAGTCTTGATCTGTCAATTCTGAATCTCCACTGGCTACTGTATAAAAGTTCATTTCTTGTTTATTCAATAGACCATCCAAATCCACGTCGAATGAGTCGAAGATGTTCATCAAGGTGTATCTGGAACTTATAGTTCATACTATGGAAACTTTGGTCCTAAAATCTCTTCTATTTTTTCAATGTTCGAATTCCTGAGTTTCTAAAGTTTTAGGCCCTATATCTCCTATTTGATTCTAGGACGGAAGTCGGTAAAAAATTTGATAAATCTAAATTTACAAAGTTCAAAAACCTTGAAACTCAGAAATTCGGAAACTCAGAAACTTAAAAAATGGGATATCAAAAAAAAACGAGAAATTTAGAAATTCGGGAAGGAATTCAGATATTTTCGATTTCAGAAATTCAGAAATTCAGAAATTCAGAAATTCAGAAATTCAGAAATTCAGAAATTCAGAAATTCAGAAATTCAGAAATTCAGAAATTCAGAAATTCAGAAATTCAGAAATTCAGAAATTCAGAAATTCAGAAATTCAGAAATTCAGAAATTCAGAAATTCAGAAATTCAGAAATTCAGAAATTCAGAAATTCAGAAATTCAGAAATTCAGAAATTCAGAAATTCAGAAATTCAGAAATTCAGAAATTCAGAAATTCAGAAATTCAGAAATTCAGAAATTCAGAAATTCAGAAATTCAGAAATTCAGAAATTCAGAAATTCAGAAATTCAGAAATTCAGAAATTCAGAAATTCAGAAATTCAGAAATTCAGTAAATTCAGAAATTCAGAAATTCAGAAATTCAGAAATTCAGAAATTCAGAAATTCAGAAATTCAGAAATTCAGAAATTCAGAAATTCAGAAATTCAGAAATTCAGAAATTCAGAAATTCAGAAATTCAGAAATTCAGAAATTCAGAAATTCAGAAATTCAGAAATTCAGAAATTCAGAAATTCAGAAATTCAGAAATTCAGAAATTCAGAAATTCAGAAATTCAGAAATTCAGAAATTCAGTATTTCTAAACTTTGAAAAGGAAAATACTCTAAAACTTTGGGGACTCGGAAACTAGGTTGAGCCCCGGAAATTAACTAAAATTAATTGAAATACTAACTTGAATCGTTTACTCAATTTGTTATTTTCCTCAATCAGAGTTGCTCTCATTTCTGTAGTTGATCTTTTTCTGTTCATCGTTGTTCCCATTCCAAAAATCATCACTTCATCTCCTGGATTTATCGTCATCACTCCTGTTCTATATTTTCGATTCTCTAGCACATGTTGGGTCAATCCAATAAGTTTGTTATCTCGATTATAGACCACTAGGAACAAGTCGTTATTGAATCGTTCACTTGGAACATCACCTGAAACATTAAATCGATATCTCTGCTACAAAAAGTCGGAGCTGAGGGTCCGAACTACAGTAACCTAAATATTGTTATATTTTCCGGATTCATTTTTTTTTCAATTTTCGTGCGCTTTTAGTCAATTTTTCACAACGAAAAACTGTGAAAATCGAGAAAATACCGTATATAAACACTCTAATCGTAGACCACCATATAATTTGAGTCCATTTGTCTTGGTTCCTGTAGGAGATATCAAACAGTGACCAAGAACCGAGATATATGGGCTCAAAGATCAAGTATAGGGTTGCCTTGTGCGGAAAACAAAATTAATTTTAGATTATGGACGTTTTCGTTGTGGGAACTTTAACCTTGGCCACTGCTCCGATTTTTCGGACCAGAAAAATATTTCAAAAAATAAAATAACTCACTATTCTCGGCTAAACAAAGGATTAGCTCGCAAAGAGTCGGGTGTTCAACTTCAAATGTATAGGAAATGCATTGAACTTTTGGGTGGATTGTCATACATCCACGAACTTTCATCTGGAAGGATTAGACTAAAATCTACCGTATAACATACAAGCCCCCACACTGACAAGTTCGAGCTCAATTATCTCAATTCCTATGCAAGAAATCGAAGATGTGTCCACTGATAAAACACTTTTGATATTATGATAAACAACTTACCAGTTGACAACTTTTTTATATCTTCAACAGAAACCGAGATAAATTTGTTCAAAGTTCACAGGTAAAGCTGGGTAGCCGAAAAGCGTGCAAATGGCGGCTGAAGATTAAATAATTGGCTATAACTTTGAGCTCAGTTATCTCGATTCCTGTGAAAGATATCAAAAACTTGTCAATTAATAAAATATTGGCAAATTTATAATAAATAATTTATCAGTTGACAAATTTTTGATATCTTTCACAGGAATTGAGATAATTGAGCTCAAAGTTAATAGCCCATCTTCAGCCGCCGTTTGTCCGCTTTACCTGTGAACTTTTAACTTTGAGTCAATTTATCTCGATTCCTGTCAAAAATATGAAAAAGTGATCAACTGATAAAATGTTTATCATAATGTCAGAAATGTTTCATCAGTTGACACATTTTAGATATCTTTCATAGGAACCGAGATAACTGAGCTTAAAGTTGACAGTGTTTGGGTTCTTCCAGATTAGTCCTACCTCATAAGTTTCGTCTTCTTCTACTTTTGGTCGTCCGGAACCTAAAAATGATAAAAGTTCAAGACTATTTTTGTTTCGTCTAACCCAGCAATCTATTCACAACTTCCACTTTAGACTTGGCAGCTGTATTGAGAAGTGCTCCAATATCCACAAATCCATCTTCAGTTTTGAATTCTTGTAGGACTACTTCCAGATATTGCTTGTCGACCAGAGATCCGTCTTTCTGTAAAAATATTTATAGTTGAAAACATCAAATCGTAAAACCTGTGATAGAAGAGCATCTCAACTTTTAGCTTCGAGCCAATTTTTCTCAATTCCTTTCGAAGATATGAAAAAATTGTCAACTGACAAATTGTTTATCATAATATTTCAAACACTTTATCAGTTGACACATTTTTGATAGCTTTCATAGGAATTGAGATAATTGAGGTCAAACTTGACAGTGTTGGGGCCCCTCTACAGTGATTAACATAAGTATAAAGCCACTTCAAAAACTAGCAAAACCTTTTTGAAATCACAATTTTTTGAAAATCTAAAAGCAGAATCGTGATCAGCATCCAAAATTACCCTTGAAAAATGTCCGGATGCCGGAACAAAACATTTTTTTAATATTTTTTTTTTGTTTTTTGCTGGAACAAAATCCTTTTTAGAGGTAATTTTGAATGCTGATTACGATTCTGTTTTTAGATTTTCAAATAATTGGGATTTCAAAAAGTTTTAGCTAGCTTTTTAGGTAGCTATATTATGTTACTCTAACAGAAGCACAGCCAAACCACCACCTTTGAGCTCAATTATCTCGTTTCCTATGCAAGATATCAAAAATGTGTCAACTAACAAAACACTTTTGATATTATGATAAACAATTTATCAGTTGACAACTTTTTCAATATCTTTCACAGGAATTGAGATAATTGAGCTCAACTTTTAAAGTTAGGGGCCCTTCTATTACAGGTTTCAAAGTCAATAAAAAAAATAGAAAAAACAAACCACCGCATTGAGAATATCGTCGATTTTTATGGTTGATGTTTTGACTGCTTTCGCAAATCCAATATCATCAACTTCCACTTCATCAGCCTTTCTATAGATATCATACAAACGACCAACTGATATTTTCTCTCCAAGAAACTTCCATTGCTCTTGTAAATGTTGCGATGTAACGTTTCTTCCACAACAATTCAGAATCTAAAACGCCTACTTTTCCATTTGAATATGATTTCTATTACTACAGTTCAAAAATTATCGCATGCGCCTTTAAAACAGTGCCTCAATGTTAATTTAATTTTTGCTTTTTCCCCTCAATTTTTGCTCAGTTTTGTCAATTTTTGTCTAATTCTTATTAATCTCCAAAAGTTGACAAAAACGAGAGAAAATTTGAGGGAAAAAAGCAAAAATTAAATTAATTTTGAGGTACGGTATTAAAGGCGCATGCATTGATTTGATGACCGTAGCTAACGATAATTTTCGGTTTTTTTTCCGCCGCATTGAAATGAGACCGGAGCAATAAAACTCACCGTATAAGCTTGCTGAATATTGACTTGCGTTTTCGTATCACCCATTATTTTACGGTAAAGTTTTCGGAATTCGTCATCTGACAAAGCATCGCCAGCTTTTATCTCTTTTCTATCAGACGACATGAATAAAGAATGCAAAACAAATGAAGGAGCAATGAAGCGGAGCAGGTGAGTCAGAAGATGCAAAAAGAGCACAGCCTTTGAAGAGAAGAAGACGTGCTTCGCGGTGGTTGCTATGGAGACTCAAGACATGGGCTTCTTCAGCTGCTGCCCGCGATAAAATTTATTGAGTCAAATGTTTATAGAACAGGAATTGGAATCGATGAAAAAGTAGAAAAGTTAATTAGCTCACATAAATAAAATATTCAAAGGAATGATTTTTAGAAACCGGATGAGAAAAAAGTTCACATTTTAGAATTGAAGCTATCGTTTCATAATTTCTTGATGAGGACAGCAGTCGCTTCTCCACCTCCATTGCAGATCGCAGCGACTCCGAGTTGTCCAGGAGCAAGTGAATAGGCCAGAGAGTTGACAATTCGCAGACCAGACATTCTGAAAAATATACAGCTTTGTGATAGGCTTACAAGGCAAAACAATAAGCTTGTTAAACCAAAACGGGTGGGAATGCTGAAGATTTCAACCGTAAAACCTGAATTAGAAGGGCCTATGTACTGTCAAATTTGAGCTCAATTATCTCAATTCCTTCGCAAGTTATCAAAATTGTGTCAACTGACAAGATTCTTTTGATATTATGATAAGGAATTTATCAGTTGACAACTTTTTTATATCTTTCACAGAAATCAAGATAATTGAGCTCAAACTTGAAAGTTAGGGGCCCTTCTAACACAAGTTTTACGGTAAGATAAAACTGCTCTACCTACCCCAATGGATGTCCAATAGCAACTGCTCCACCCTTAACATTCACAACACTGGGATCGATATTGAGTTCCTTGATGAAAGCGAGAACAGTGACAGCGAAAGCCTCGTTCAACTCCCACAAAGAAATATCCGAAACTTGCAGTCCACTCTTTTTCAGAAGTGCTCGAACGGCATCCACTGGAGCAACAGTGAAATCTATGGGAGCTCTTCCAGCTTCAGCGAAAGCCACAAGTTCAGCTAATGGCTTGGCTCCAGATGGCAGTGAACTTTCTCCAACAACAACTGCTGCAACAGCTCCGTCATTCAACGAAGATGCGTTTGCCGGGGTGATGGTTCCTGATCCATCGCGAATGAACACTGGCTTCAGAGAAGATACCTACAATGAAAATTTATTTCCTTGAAATCCCATCACCCCCCCCCCCCTTTCTACCTTTGACTCAATCAATTTTTTGTATTCTTCATCTTCCGAAACCACAATTTCCGATCGTGCGGTTTTCACAACTACCGGAATAACTTCTTCCGAAAATTTTCCAGAACTCCATGCATTTGAAGCCTTCTTGTAACTCTCTATGGCATACGCGTCCTGCTCCTCTCTTGTTATTCCATAATCCTTGACGGTTTTCTCAGCACATAATCCCATTGGTCCTTTTTCTTTAATGTCTTCAAGTCCGTCTTTGGCAATGCCGTCAGTTGTTTTGATGCCTCCGTATGGAATCTCACCACGTGGAAGATAAAATGGCACTTGACTCATGTTCTCGGTTCCAACCACAAGAATCGTATCGTAGTATCCAGCCTTGATCTCCACAGCAGCCGTGACGAGAGCTTTCATCGAGGAGGAGCATACTTTGTTGACAGTAACCGCTTGAGTTGTAACTGGAAGACCAGCCGACAGGGCGATTTGGCGAGTAACATTCTGGCCGAGACCAGCTGGAAGAACACAACCACCGATGACTTCTTCGATCTTCTCCGGGGCAATTCCTGAAAATTTTACATACAAAGGATATTGTTACGAATTCTATTAGGGGAATACTTTCCGGGAGCGCTCCACCGCACTGGTAAAATGGCAGAGTTTTTCAGTGCTGGAAACCTAGTCCATGTGACTTCGGCCAGGGGGGTCGGCGGCTGTATTTGAATTTTGGAACAATTTCCCGCTCGGTTGTCTTCAAAAAAATCTTCATTTTCCAAGCTTTTCTTCGGTTTTTTTTTGAAGGAAATCGATTGTTTTAAAATTCAAATACTGCCGCCGGCCCATGGCCGAAGTCGCATAGAGTAGGTTTCCAGCACTGAAAAACAGTCATTTTACAAGTGCGGTGGAGCGCAGGCTTCTCGAAAAATATTCTCTAATATCAAAACCTGATCGTTCAATGGCGGATTTTGCGGCTACTGTTCCCAGCTCAACTGCTCCGAAATTCGCAAATGATCCTCGGAAAGAAGCGATTGGTGTACGAGCACCACTCAGAATGAACACCTTCTTGTCGGACATTTCTGGGTCTGAAGTTCACAACCAGAAAGTTTTGGAGAAGAAATGAAACTTTTGAAAAAGAGGGAAAATATGAACAGTTCTAAACTGTCTTGAATAAAATGCAAAACAGAATCAGAACTATTTACCGGAATCTTGATATGAACAAGGAAGCGAGCGACAAGCAATAATTACAACTAATAAAGAACTAAATCAAAATTTTAAAAAGTATTTCATCTACAGCTTCTGAATGACCATTCCACTGGAGCCTCCTCCTCCGTTGCAAATGGCAGCCACTCCGATTTCGCCGCTTTTAAGAGTGTGAACGAGATGAGTGATGAGGCGGGCTCCGGACATACTGAAACAAGAAAACAAATCGATAAACAGTTGATAAGAAAAATGCGGAAAGAACGGTCAACTGATATGATGGCAACACATACCCGATGGGGTGACCGATTGAAACAGCTCCTCCGTGTGGGTTGACCAAAGAAGCATCAACTCCGAGTTTCTTGATGAATGCAAGTGGGACGCATGAGAATGCTTCATTGACCTCCCATTGAGCTACATCTGATTGTTTTACTCCGGCTCTCTCGAGAATCTTCGGGAACATCATTGTTGGAGCAACAGCGAAATCGAGTGGATGTGTAGCAGCATCACCGTAAGCCAGAATACGAGCCAATGGCTTCAAGTTCTGAGCAGAAACTGCTTCTTTAGATGCGACGATAACAGCAGCAGCTCCGTCATTCAAAGTAGAGGCATTGGCAGCAGTGATGGTTCCATCTGAAGCAAACCGTTATGAGAATTATCTATGCCAAATCAAACCTTTCTGGAAAACTGTGCGAAGAGTGTTGAACTTTTCGAAATTGACTTTTGTGAACTCTTCGTCCTTATCAACAATCGTGACTCCCTTCTTGGACTTCACATTCACTGGCACCACTTCTGGCCCGATGTTTCCGTTCTGAATATAATTTAACAATACAAAGAACTATCAAATTCTTCAAACCTTCCACGCTTCAGCTGCTTTCTTGTAACTGCTGATGGCATAATCATCTTGGTCTTTGCGAGTGATTCCCATTTCCTTAGAAGTCTTCTCTCCGCAGTTACCCATATGAATCTTGTCATAGGCATCGGTGAGTCCGTCTTTCACGATTCCATCCTACAAATAAGTCTACAGTTTTGAAAATTCGTTGGAGCTACACTCACAATTACTTGGAATCCTCCATACGGAATCTCTCCACGGGGAACGTATAGTGGCACTTGGGACATGCTCTCCATTCCTCCTCCAATAGCCAAATCCTGATGTCCGGTTTGGATTTGTTGAGCAGCAAGAATAATAGCCTTCAATCCAGATGAGCAAACTTTATTCACTGTGGTGACAGCAACCGAGAGATCTAGACCAGCTCCGAGAGCTGCTTGGCGAGCTGGAGCTTGTCCAACATTTGCTTGGCAGACTTGTCCAAGGAAGACCTCTTGAATAGAGCTTGGTTTCACTGCTCCTCGTTCCAAAGCAGCTTTGATTGCAACAGATGCGAGTTCTGGTGCTGTTACAGAAGCAAGAGAAGAGCGGAACGATCCAATTGGAGTACGGGCAGCTCCAACGATGAAAGCATCCTTGTTGGAGAGAGCGGCGGATGTGGAGAGTCCACGACGAAGAGCGTGCCCGGAAGAAGAAATCATTCTGAAGTATAATCAGTATTTATATTATAATAACAATTTAATCCGGAAGAGAAACAGTTGCAACGAAACGAAGAAGCTAAACGAAGCAGGGAAAATTTTTTTGACACATGACAGCGGAGCGTGCTTGCAATTATTTTGTATCGAAGAAGAAAAAAGATGTCGGGCAGATGGCATTCTCGATGACAAATATTAACTTTCGGTCATAAAGCCATATCTCTCATTTGTCCGAAGTTTTATCAGACAAAAACAGAAACTTTTTAGCTCAAAAAGTTAAACTTTCTCACGAGGGGTTGTGAAGGAAAAAGTCAGCTGTTCTGGGAATATCGAATCGACGCAGACAAAGATCACACATCTTTGATCAAACAACCATTTTTTTTGCAGATATGATCGAATTCTGCTGGCAAAGATGGATTTATGGTCGAATTTTGCTGAAAGATACAGAAACGACTGAAAATTCTGTCCGCGAGCTGCCCTGGCAGGCAGCTGTCACATTGCAATGCATTGATAGACAGAAACATGCGAGAAATCTGAAAGAAAAGAGACAATAAACACAATAAAACAACGAAAAATATGGAAAAAATTGGTATCGCTGCGAAACCCTGTTTCTAAATAGCACCTGTTCCTTTAAATATCCACAGTAACACTTTAAAGGAACATCGCTCCGAATGAAAGGGTCTCGACACGATATCCAGTTACTGTCGTTGATTGAGAAATTCGATCCGATTTTGTTGGGAAATTTTCCAAATTTTATTGCCGAATATGCTGAGAAAGTCCCTTTTCAATAATAATTTAGTGTTCTGAATAATTTTTATTTGATGTTTCTTCAATTTTCCAGGTTTAGAATTTTCATAAGTTCCGATTTTTGTTCCAAAGCTTATTTTCGAATCGCCAACAGAAAAACACTTCACGAAGCTCTTTCATAACATAGTTGTTCCCCATTGTTTGCACAATGCTCAACAGTTGCAACACTTTTCATCAGATTTAAAATTGATTGTGCGGATGAGTACGCCGAATTACTTTCTAATTTAAGGAATTCAAATACCTCCCTTCTTATTTTTACTGCCATTTCCTCATCTATTTGACATGTTTCAACCTCCTGCCATTTTTTTATGGGTGAACGGCGCGCGCGCCACGAAAGACTTTGCAAACGCGCTCCAGTGAATTTTGGAAAAATTTTACAAAAAATTTAGGAGATCTCGGCGAGCAGTTGGAACTTTGAGCTTATTCTAAGCTTTTGCAATCTGCCTGACAATTTCGAAGTGTTTTAAAATTGGAATTATCTGAATATTTCTCGAAATCCGGTCATGGAAACTCATTCAATTCAACTTATCCCAATTTAAAATTTAGGACACTTTCCAAAGAAATGCTTCTTTTTCCGTTTTTTCACCTGTTTCTTTCTAGTGTTTCATTTATCTTATTTCAGCGTACTCTGAAAGCTGCTATTCAGCAATGAGCGAACCAGAGGCCAAATTGAGTAAGAAGTAAGTGAGAAAAAGATGATTACGGTTCAAGCGCTGTTGAGCCGTTCGGCAGTTTCGTTTCTGAGACCGCGGTTGCTTCTTGGGACAAACGCATATCTGAGCCAAAACACTCGGTTAGTCGATGTGTCCTCAGATCCAACATGAATACCCTTTAACAATGAACACGTTTCAGTGAGCAGAAACGGCTCGCCAAGCAAGCCAAGAAGGAGCAGGAGCGTCTCGAGAAGGAAGCTGCTAAGCTGAATGTGGCTGTGGCCGATGCGCCAAGAGCCCCTCGTGAAGCTGATCCTTCCGATCCACAAGAATATTTCAACATGAGAGTTCGTATGATTGAGGCCCGTAGAGCTGCAGGAGAGAATCCATTCCCCCATAAGTTCAATGTGACTATCTCGCTGACGGACTTCATCGCCAAGTACTCTCCTCTCCAAAATGAGCAAGTTGCTGATGAAATCGTTTCTGTTGCTGGACGGATTCACTCCAAACGCGAGTCTGGATCAAAACTCGTATTCTACGACATTCATGGTGAAGGAACGCATATCCAAATCATGGCCAACGCGAGATTCCACACCGGAGACGTTGATTTCGTAACGCTTCATGACCGTATCAAGCGCGGAGATATCGTTGGATTTACTGGTCAAGCGACTAGAACCAAAGCCGGAGAGCTGTCATTGATCCCGAAGGAAGTTGTGCAGCTCACACCATGTCTTCATATGCTTCCGCATTCCCACTTCGGTCTCAAGGACAAGGAATTGAGGTGAGGCTTCGATCATCGGATTTTTATCAATAAGTTCAATTTTCAGATTCCGCAAGCGCTACTTGGATCTCATTTTGAATCCTCGTGTCAAGGACAACTTTGTGATTCGCAGCAAGATCATCACATTCCTTCGTCGTTATCTGGACAATCTCGGTTTCCTTGAAGTCGAAACCCCAATTATGAACATGATTGCTGGTGGAGCCACTGCCAAGCCGTTCGTCACCCATCACAACGATTTGGGTATGGATCTCTTCTTGCGTGTTGCTCCGGAGCTTTACCATAAGATGCTCGTTGTTGGAGGAATCGACCGTGTTTATGAGGTTGGACGTCTTTTCCGTAATGAGGGAATCGACTTGACCCACAACCCGGAGTTCACAACCTGCGAGTTCTACATGGCTTATGCTGACTACGAAGATGTCATCCAGCTCACTGAGGATCTTCTCAGTAGCATGGTCTTGGCTATCAAGGGAACTTACAAGATTGAGTATCATCCAAATGGACCAAATACCGAGCCAGTGTACGAAGTTGATTTCACTCCACCGTTCAAGAGAGTTAACATGTATGAGGGTCTTGCCGAGAAACTGAACACCAAGCTTCCTGATCCATCTACTTTGGATACAGAAGGTTAGTGGATTTCATTGAATATACGTATGATATTTAACGACATATTTCAGAAGCTCGTCAAACTTTCGACAAGCTGTGCCGTGACAACAATGTTGATTGCTCTGAGCCACGTACCACCGCTCGTCTTCTTGACAAGCTCGTCGGAGAATACTTGGAGAGCACCTTCATCTCTCCAACATTCCTTATCGGACATCCGCAAATCATGTCTCCATTGGCCAAGTGGCATCGATCAATTCCAGGATTGACAGAACGTTTCGAGCTCTTCGCTGTCACCCGTGAAATCGCGAATGCTTACACCGAGTTGAATGATCCAATCACTCAACGACAACGTTTCGAGCAACAGGCCAAGGATAAGGACGCTGGAGATGAAGAGGCTCAGCTGATCGATGAGACATTCTGTAACGCTTTGGAATACGGACTTCCACCAACCGGAGGATGGGGAATGGGAATCGATCGATTGTCGATGATTCTCACCGACAACAACAACATCAAGGAAGTACTCTTGTTCCCAGCAATGAGACCAGAAGATGGTACAGAGAAGAAAGAAAGCGACGCCGCACCATCAACATCTGCCTAATCTGTGGTCATTATTTCAGTTTTCGGTCATCTTTGGTTATTATTTATATATTGCAATTGTTGCCCCTTCCGGCGATACACATTCAAATCTCTTTCTTCACCTATCTTGTTTTTGTTTCCCCAGTATAAACCATTGTTGCTTTCATAATCCTTCTCGAGAGCTTCAGCAGTGATGAATCAAGAATTGATATTTGACGGAGAGAGAACAACCTGAAAACTAGTTCATCCATTTTCAGAATGTATAGTAATAAAAGCCTCCAAAGGCGTCGAAGACAACAAGTCACAGAAAGTCTGTCGGAAGAGAAATTCTCAAATTCTCTGATCCGCCTGAATGGTCAGAGCCTTTTGGATACCACAGGAAACAATACAACGACCAGAAACAACAGTTCAGATGTAGTGATAGGTTTTCAACTGATAATTTGATAAAATTGAGACTTTTTGGTTCAGTTATTATGGAGGGGCGTGGCAGTAGTGAAGGTCAGATCGGAATCGCGATGCATGATGTTAGACACCCGGAGATCAATTTGTGTGAGTTCGTGGATTCGAGAGAGTACGCGACACTCAAAACTATGATCAATGTACACGAAGCTTATGATGTAAGAGCAAGATGATGCTTCAGAATAACCATATTTCTATTTAGATTGTAATTCAAAATGGAAACGAGGAAAGAGGAGCAACAAAGCTTCTCGGAGAAGCCTTGATGACTGCCTTCCCAGACGCTTCTCTACAATCGATTCATGCGAAGTTAGCCTTCATTTAGAGACGTTCTTCCCAAAAATCAATAACTTCAGATACTTCAAACCGGAAAGAGGTCAAAGCCAACTCGAATCCCTGATGAACGCCGAAGTGTCCACCGTATCAGAAGGATGTTTTCGTCGTTCTCTGGCTCTTGGCGCGTTGGCAGTTCTACTCAAATACATTCATGAGACTCGATGTGTCTTCTTTCGTGTCAAATCGCTGCGTATCAAGGAAATGGGAGTGAATGATACTTGTATGATTGGTGGGCAGGAATTTTCGGAGAAGGGGTTTTATTTTTGTAATTTTGCAGATTTTGTGTCATGGGAAAGTTTGGAAATCATTGACAAGGATGATGCGAGTGTAGGTTCAGAACTCTAATAGACTATTATTCTTTGTCCGGTGCCGATGGCCGAAGATTTATTCAAAGGCGCATATCCGACCTTGAAGTGGAAACGGCTACGGTGTACAGTACTTCGGAATTAATTCATTTTTGTCTATTTCCCGCAGATTTTTGCTTGTCTTCGTTAAATCTCTTCAGATTCTCATGAATAATCAGCTGAATTCCCCTTTAAAAGTAGAAACACTGTCAAAAATGGGTCAAAATACAAAAATTCCGAAGTACTGTATTGAAGGCGCACGAATTTATTTGTAAAAATCGTAATAAAAGGTTGGATATGCACCTTCAAAAAAATTTTCGGCCGCAAGGTTCATCTGCGCCAGACAAGAATAACAGCTCAAAGTTGGAAATTCAATATTTCCAGAAAGCAAGAAAGTGTCAGATGAAGCAGAAAAGAACACTGATGTCGGTTTTGAATCACACCGTAACTGTGAGTCCCTCGAATAGAAGGGCCCCCTAGTCAATCAGCTCAATTCCTGTGCAAGATATCAGAAACTTGTCATTTGATGAATTGCTTGTCAAAACATCACAAATTTTGATATCTTTCACAGGAACCAAGAAAAATTAGCTTAAACTTGACAGTGTTAGGGCCCTTCTATTACAGGTTTCACAGTAATAGTTCAATTCAATTATTTCCAGGCAAATGGTTACCGACTTCTTCGATCAAACGTTCTGCAACCATCCACAGATATATCGACTATCGAAGCTCGTCAAGAGTCAGTTGAAGAGCTCATCGCAAAGCCCCAATTGAAAGAAAAACTGAGAAGGACTCTTCTGAGAGCTCATGAACTGGACAGAGTTATTGCAATGTGTATTCAAACATCCTCTTCGTGGACCGTCAGAGAATCTGAAGCGAAGATTAACCAGATCATCAAATTGATTCAAACTCTGAAAGTCATTCAAGGCATCAGAGAACTGCTTGATTCGGCACGAGTCAAATCCGATTTGTTGAATGAGAAAACTGAGGTTAGGAGGGTGAGGAAGTATTACCAGATGGAACCTGTTTTTCAGTTTCTCAAAGATCCACGTTTCGACCAAATCACGAATATTCTGCTTGAGAAAGTGGACGATTCACTTTGCGACGGTCGTAAGAATTCGCTACATCTTCAGAATACAAAGTGTTATGCCATTAAGCATTATGTGGCTGTTCAGCTAGATCTTGCTAGGCAAACATACGAAGAATTGATAAAGAATGTTGAGGAAATTGGTGAGCAGCATACAGTAACTCTGAGCTCGATTATCTCGATTTCTGTAAGAGATATCAAAAAGTAGTCAACTGATAAAATATTGGTGGTATTATGATCAATGTTTTATTCGTTTACATATTTTTGATATCTTTCGCAGGAATTAAGATAATTGAGCTCAAAGTTGACGGTTTGGGTGGGCTTCAGAGATGTCCGGATACCGTATTCCGGATTCTGTGCTTTTTTCATTCCGGATTCCGGATTCCGTGAAAAATATTTTTGTCCGGATTCCACGATATGTGTTTTTAGACCTTTTCTACCCATTTGAAGAACTCGAAATCCCGGATTCCTGAAAATTAGTTTCATTCCGGATTCCGTTTCTCAAGAAAGTCATTCCGGACATCTCTGGTGCTCTTCTATTAGAGGGAATACAGTAAATACGGAATAAGAACGGAAATGTATTATAGGAGCTCGGGAAATCGCAGAACATTTTCACAATAATGCTTCCGTTCGGATGTCATTCTCACAGGCTCGCGGCTTTCACTACACTTTTGTAACTCGCGAAGCGGAAACGGTGACCATACCACGGGTATGATCCACAATATGGACCAAAAAATTTACAAAATTTCATTTTTCAGCATTTTCTAGAAGTATTCCGGAATAGAACGACAGTGACATTCAACTCCAGACAGGTGATTGCTTGTAACGGTTGGTATTTCCCAGATCAATCAGCTAATCGATAACATCTCAGATCGCCTCGAACAAGTCGTAGCTGAAATTTTTCTTGCCAGTGATGTGATAGTCTGTGATATGATTGATCAAATGCAACCAATGATTCCTGTACTCTACTATGCCATGGATGCTCTTTCAACAATCGACTTTCTCTGTGGACTTGCGACATATTCCGATTCAAGAGACACGTGTCGTCCATCGTTCGGAAAATCGTTTTCGGTCAGTCAAGGTCGTCATCCGATTCTTGATTGGGCGGATTCAGAGAGAACCGTCACAAATGATACGGTATTATTTAGCTAAAGGCGCATAATACTTTTTCACTTTTAGTGTTTGACCAGAGATCGTCGGTTCGGAATCATCACAGGACCTAATATGGCCGGAAAGTCAACGTATTTGAAACAGGCAGCACTGATTTCGATAATGGCTCAAATTGGATGTTTCATTCCAGCAAACTATGCAACTTTGCCCGGTTCGAAAAAAGCCGTTTTTCTCAGTAATTTGTTTTATTCCAGTTTTCACTCGAATTTTCTCGAGAATGGGTCATAATGATGAGCTTGTCCGGAACAAATCAGCATTCGCTTCCGAGATGTCAGACGCTGCGTCGATTGTACAGTATGCCGATGAGAACTCTCTTGTAGTTCTAGACGAGTTGGCACGTAGTACATCAACAGAAGAAGGGATTGCCATCACTTACGCGATTTGTGAAAAAGTTTTGGAATTGAAGGTTGGTTTTGAACTGAATCTAAAGAATCCAAAAGTTCGAAATGTTCTGATTTTCCGCCCCCCCCCCTCTTCCCTTAAACACCGTAGCTATCGCGCACCCCCATTTTTGACATTATGTAGAAATTTTCTTTGCACTCTCCTAACTAGGTTCATTTTGGTCCGTTTTTGATGAATCTTTTTTTGATCGATAGCAAATCTCTCTGACTACGCGGTCACCAAAAATCGTCAAACGTTGTGCTGTTTGAACCGAGATATGATAACGAACGTACAAGTAGATCCGATTTTTTTCGGGTTTTCTGGTTTTTTCTGCCGAACTAGGGCCTAAATCAAAAATCCGGCTTTTCCATTCGATGCGTAATTTTAATAGCTTCAATTCAAAAAAAAGAAAACTGAATTTGCTCAAAAATCAAAAGAGTTAATAGGTTTTTAGTGAGCAATTAATGAATAGTTTTGAAGCTCATGTTAAAGGGCCGAAGGCCCTGTCCGGTCTGTTCGACCTGAGCGAGCGGAGCGAGCGAAGGGAGAACAGACTGAACCTTGGATTAACTGATTCCACTGAGCCAGGGCCGAAGGCCCTGCATCTGATTCCACCTAATTACGCGGCATAGCCGCGTCTAGCGGAGTCGGCCGTAGGCCGAGGACGCTAGTCCTGGGTTGTGACCTATATTTTTCTAGGCCATGACCTAGATTTTTCAGATCATGACCTAGTTGATTTCTTAGGCCGTGACCTAGAAACATTTTTTAAGCCGTGACCTACATTTTTTGGGTCGTGACCTAGATTTTTCAGATCATGACCTAGAAGATTTTTTAGACAGTGACCTAGATTTTTCTGCGCTGTGACCTAGATTTTTTGCGTCATGACTTAGGGGATGGTGCAAATATGTAAAGGAGTTATGGCACATGACCTATATCATTGGAAATCTGAGAAAAAGTTATATATGAATGTGCAATCAGAATCTGCTATCTCCAGATTCTGTTTTCTTATCCGTAAATAACTTATTCTCAGCTTTCCGATGATATAGGTCGTGTGCCATAACCCATTTGCACCATTCCCTAGTGAGCTTCAGAATACAGTATCCTTTCAGAGCTATACATTCCTGGCCACCCATTTTCTCGACATCGCCGCCCTTGCCACCTTTTCCAATGCTATTGACAAGTACCTGAATTTCAGCCATCTGACATAATGACACATTTTTCAGTTATCACTTTTTGCCGCAAACTGAAGAGAACTCGCTGAAACGGCACAAGCTATTACGAGGACAATATAGAGGACCATTATACGGTATAACTAGTTTATTAGGGTTAAATACCGTAATCTGCTTTGAAAATCGAGTGCAGTCAATAAAAATTCTGTAGTTCAATAAAATGTGTCTCTAGTGGGGGTGAAATAAACGGGTTGAACCCGATATAATGAGCAATGGATCAGTTCAAAAGAAGACGTCACTGGATGAGTAGATACGACGTATCAATGACGAGTACTTGTAGAAGTGCTCACAGCTTCTATTGTAGTCTCCAGTTTTCGACGATTCTAGGTATCTCTTGGTGAGTGGGAGTAAGACGGGCGGTTTCATCGGACAATATCTGGAATGTAGGTCATTGATGGACTTCAGAGTCTTAAGAACTCACGTCTCGGTATGGTTCATTTCTCCACTGGCTCCGCAAATTTTGCATGGAGCCAAGGCTTTTAGCTGATCGCATCTCTTGCGTGTATGTGTCTCCCATCTTGGGTATCCTATCGATCGGCAGTATCCGCACTGAAAAGTAAGAAGCACTTGTTTCTAGTAACATTTTCAAAGACTCACACCGTGATCTCGTCTTTTGAACAACGACGGCAAATCTGGTTCGGATCGAGTTTCTCTTGGATTCTTTTCAGCCTCCTCTGCGGCAGCGGCTTCGAATGAGCCAATACTCGGCGCACAGTCCTGAATCCACTTGTGAAATTGGGCGTATAGATTGGTTTCCGACGCGTTTTGTGAATCGAAAAAGCCCGGATTTTCGGGTACAATGAATGTTGGAAGTCGGAGACGTTCGCTCGATATCTGCTAAAAAATGGGCAGTTGTTTGGGTTTCTTACTAGGGAATGGTGCAGAATGGTATTCATGGAGTTATGGCACATGACCTACATAAGTGGAAAGCTGAGAAAAATTTATTTATGAATGTGCAATCCGAATCTATTATTGTAGACAGCTCGGAGAAATTTAGCTCAATTTCAATAGATATTTCAGACGTGAGAAAGGGCGGCCCGGAAATTTGTGTTAGTTTTCGAACCTTTATCAGGTTATCACTAATAACTTCAGATCGAAAGATTGTTGGTCAATTTTAGAGGTTTCTACACGTTTCTATTGGGTTCCAAAGGGTTCTAGTGGGTCGGAAATGGTCCTAGAGAGTTCTAGACCAATCCAGAAGGTCAATGTCAGTCCTGGATGGTTCTAGATGGTCGAAAAGGGTTGCAGTGGGTCATAGAGAGTTCTGAACGGTTCCAGAGACTTCCAGAGCGGTCTAGATGAATTCAGAAAATTCTAGACAAATCCAGAGGGTTCTAGACTATTCCAGAGCCTTCCAGGAGCTTTCAGAGCTGTATGAGGTCTCTACGACAGCTCTGGACAAGTCTAGACTGCTTCAGGAGTGCCTAACATACGATTTAAGTTCGCGCAATCTAAAATTTCTATTGAAATTAAGGGAAAACAGTAGTGAATCCAGAGCTTAAGATCTAAATTTTCTCTGAGCTATCTACCGCTTGGCAGATGCTGATTGTATATTCATAGATAACTTTTTCTTAGCTTTCCAATGATATAGGTCATGTCACCCTAGTTAGCATTCTACTCACCGTCTCGACGGGTTCTGTGTCAAACGAGAAGATTGAAGAGTTAGAAGTATCGGGTCTTCTCGGAGAATCTGGTGGTGGAGTGAGCAGAAACGGAGGCATTCTATTCGCGAGAGGACTCACGAATCCTGCATCGCCGAACGGCGAATCGAACGTCGGCAAGGGAGTTTCTGGTCGAAATTGTTCATCCTGGAATTCCAATTTTTGAAAAATTGTTTTTCAAAGGAAAAGAAAACTTACCTCTAAATAATAGAAAATCTCCTCGCTGAGATCGTCGGAATTCAGCGAAGACGTCGTATCGGATGGAGTCTCTAGTGACATATTTCGAAGATGAGAGAACTTCTCAACTGCCGACTTCTCTCATTGCGTTTCGCTTGCTTTTGACAAAAATCGCGCCAAAATTGTAGATCAAACATGTAGATCAAAAAAAGTTTTCATGACTACTGTAGTTGTTTTCAGGATTCGAACTTGTCGAATTGTCAACTTTTCCGGATGAAGTTTTCGAGCACGCACAACAATTAGCAGAACAATTGAGAGATCAAGTAGCTGAGTCAGTTGAAATTCGCAAATTTTATAAAACAATTAATTTTCAGAAGACGAGATTTCGAATCAGAACGTCGTCGTATCAAAGTCTTTGTCAGCCATCGATTACGAGAATCTGCTGAATATTTCATGGTCAATTTTTTTTTCAGAAAAAATCAAGGCTGTGCCACGGCCGGCCGCGGCATTCTGAAAAGGGTACTTCTGAGATAGGTAGGGTACGGCGGCCTAGCGGCCCTAGTAGTTTCTGGGTAGCTGAGCTTATTTTCGAAAGGACGGCCGGATTGGCCCACGGCAACCGACCCACGGCCTAGGCCGCGGCCGGCCGCGGCCGCATTTTGCACAGCCTTGGAAAAAATATACCGTAAAACCTGTAATATAAGGGCCTCCTTATTTTTAACGTTGAGCAGATTTATTTCGGTTCCTGATAAAGATTCAAAAAATTGTCAACTGATAAATTGTTTATCATAATATCCCATACATTTTATCAGTTGACACATTTTTGATATCTTTCACAGGAACCGAGATAATTGAGCTCAAACTTGACAGTGTGGGAGCCCTTCTATTACAGGTTTTACGGTATTATAGTCAAAATTTTTTGTTCAGGAAGCATATGGTGACAAATGGAAAGAGGAAAAGTCGGCGATTGAGAAACTGAAATCACTTCGGAACTATATGATTGAAGAGTTGGTGAAAATCGATAAGCAAGAGGAGATGGATCAAAATAATTGAATAATGTTCTATTGTTTCTGTTCATTTATCTGCATTCCTATATCATTTCATATATATTTCAAGTCTTGTTTACCAATCATAGTAGGAACATACTGTGCGTAGATTTTCTTTTATTTAAATCATGTTCTATAGATTTAAGCTCAATGTATTTGTTCGTTAATAAATAATTTATGTTTTTGGATGATCCATAGAAGAACAATTAACAATTACAAAAATGGGCCAAAACGGGTGTCTTTCAGAAATCAGCGGATAGTTGAAAAATATCGAATTTCAAAATTTTCTGTGAATGCAAAATTGTTAATTTAGGTCTATTCTAGAATCTCCAAAATTTTCAAAGTGGTCGGAAACTTTCCTACAGTAATCCTTTTCATTTTCCAATTTTTTTTTTCACCTACAGTAATCCTTTTGAATTTTGAATTATTTTTTCTACAGTAATCCTTCACTTTTCATTATCGAAAACATTGTTTTCTACAGTAATCTTCACGATTTCGAATATTTTCAGTTACAATAATCCTTTTTAGGTCTATTCTAGAACCTCCAAAATTCCTTCCCTTATCATTTTCCAATATTTTCCTTCTACAGTAATCCTTGTCACCTTCAAATTTTTTTTCTCCTACAGTAATCCTTTACATTTTCGAATATTTTTTTAACTTACAGTAATCCTTCCCTTATCATTTTCCAATATTTCCCTTCTACAGTAATCCTTCGAATACTTTTCCATTACAGTAATCTTTCTCAATTTTCAGTATTTTCCAACTACAGTAATCCTTTTCCATTTCAAATATTTTTCCCCTACAGTAATCCTTTCTATTTTCGATTATTTTTTGATACAGTAATCCTGTCTGAATTTCTGAGTTTCTGAGATTCCGAATTTCTGAATTTTGGAGATGCTGAATTTCTGAGATCCTGAATTTCCGAATTTTTTGAATTTCTGAGATTCTGAATTTCTACCAACCTCAACATGAAACGCTCATCTGTAACTGAAAAAACTGATCCATAGTGAAAATTTATTGGATTATTTAGTGAGACAAAAAAAGAGAGGACTCAATTTGAGCTGGAATTATAGTTGGAGGATGTTGAGGAGCAATTAAAACTAGTACCGGCTTTCATTCTTGAAAATGCATATCATAAGAGAACTAGTTGATTTAGACTTTTGGGATAGCAATCTTCAAAGCTTGATCCAAATCAGCAATCAAATCATCAAGATCTTCAAATCCAACAGAGATACGGATAAGTTTTTCAGTGATTCCAAGAACTTCCCGAGTCTCAGCGTCAGGTTTTCAATCACTTCGAACATTTTGAAGGATGTAAAACAAACCTAGATTGAAAACTTTGCATTAAAATAATTTTTTGAAAATTCCTATTTTTTCAGATATTTACCGATTTCTGAAAGACACATTTTTTGATGTTTTCAGTACGAAAACCGACTGATTGTGAGAGGCAACTGAAAAATATGTTTTTTTTGTATATTTCAATGACCGGTACTATAAATATTCTGGATAAAAAAAACCGTTAACATTTTTATTGAAACTGACTGTTGCGCCTTCGGCGCGACCTAACGAACCGATTAAGATTAGGTTGGGTCGCGCCGAAGCGCTCCAGCAAGCTGGTCTACAGTTATATACTCTTTGAATTTGATATTTTTGCCATTTTTCAGATAAATAAAGTCATCTTTTACATTTTATTCTGGTACAGAAAATCGGAGCTGTGGAACAGGAGAGCTTATGGGCGTGGCCAATGATTCTTGAAACGAAATTTTGGAATTTGGAAATTATGAAATTTAGATATTTTAAGAATCTGAATTTCTGAAGTTATAAGGTTCTAAAATTATAAGATTCTGGGATTCTGGTATTCTGGAATTTTGATAATTTGAAAATTCAAAATTTCTCAATATTAAGATTCTGAGATTCTGAAATTTATTAGTTTGGAATTCGATAGTTTTAAATTCTGTTAGTCACGAAAACACATTAACTCAAATTTCCTGTCCTTTATTCTCGATTACAATTGCTTTTCAACAGCATTTGTGTTGAAAACCAAACAAGTCCGATCGGAAAACACAGCGTTTCTAAATTTAGAAAATAGCAAAAAACGGACGGAAATCGCCAACTACAGTAACTCGGCCGTGGCCGCAGCCACCAGGTTTTCTCTTCCACTGCTCCAAACGTTTTGGTGCCCCCATGCTTCTCCATTCCGCTAACGCGTTCCGCGTACATCGATTTTCCCCTCCCCTCTTTTTCTCTTCCTTTTCGGCTTCTCCCTCTCTCTCTCTCTCTGGTCAAGATCTTTCCCTTGTATCAAGTTCTTCCTAATTTCTAAACTTTTCCTAATTGCCTAATCACCCATATAGAAATTCCTAATTATCAATTTATTTTCTGATGAAATCATTTGAAAAAGAAGGATAAGACACATGTTTTGTCATCAGCACACATGCGTTCCATTGGGATGATGACAAAACACACACAGACACGGGGTCGAAAAAGATGACAAATCACAAAAAGAAAAGTATATAAAGGGGAGAAAATAAGTGCAATTTAGAGAACAATCTAGTCAATCACTATTTGCTCTGTTTTAAAGTCCAATTTTTCTTCTTTTTTAAATTAAAAAATTATAACTCACATTTAAAGCTCTCAACTTTGATCCCATGTATCTCGGTTCGTGTAGAAGATATCAAAAATGTGTCAATTATTAAAATATTTCTCATATTATAACAAACGTTTTATCAGCTAACAACTTTTTGATATCTCTTACGGGAACCGAGATAAATAAGGCCAAAGTTGACCATGACCATGATTCTACTACAAGTTTTACGGTGGTTCTTTCCCTGTTCAGATGGCACCTGATATATATAACTATTCCTTTGTAAAGTGATATCTTTCTATTTCTCTACTTCTTTCCTGCCATTGTTGATTGACCCTTTTCTCTTATTCTGGCTGATGCAACCGTCTGCCGCGTGCCGCTCAGATTGAGGGGCGGGAAAGAAGCGGACACAGACACCTCAACTATATAAATTCTGTTTCCGCGAGAGCCCCCTACACACACTCTCTTTCAAATGTATTTTCGTTTTATCAGAAAATTATTATATTTTTATCGGCCGGAGTTGAGGTTAGTTGAGGAAAATTCAAATTTTGATGACATTTGTTTTCGAATAATGTAGTCGAGTGTGATAGATTAGTTGTTTTTGGTTTTCGATGTGTTATTGACCATAGATAAAGTAATCAGAGTTGTTGTTTTTTTGGGGTTCCAAGATTTTCTGGCTTTGATATTCTAGATTGAAGATATTCTGCATGCCGACCAAAATATTTTCCTATTTTTGCATTAAAACATTCCCAAAGTTATATATTTCCATAGAATTACTTCGAAAAAAGTCAAAAAAAATGCCTGAAAATTCGGAAAAATTCAGAAAAAATTCCAAAAATTCAAAAAATATCAGAAGAAGTTTCAGAGAAAATTCGAATAAGTTCAGATAAATTTGAAAAAAATCAGAAAATTTTCGAAAAAAAAATCAAAAAATAGTTCGAAAACAATCCGGGAAAAATTCGGAAAAATTCAGGAAAAAAATCGGAAAAAATAAATAAGTAAAAGTTCGGAAAAATTCAGAGAAAATTCGAAAAAAATGACTGAAAAATCGCAAGAAAAATTAACGATTTCGAATTTTTGTTGAATTGTTTCAAATTGTTATTATGAAAATACAAAACTTTGGGAACATTTTAATCCAAAAAACTACAAAAAAATTTTGGTCGGAGTCCCCCTTTAATGAAATAGAACTTTCTTCCGGGATTACCGTATTCCCTCTATTTGAAGCCTTTCACTCAGACCATCTACTTTGAGCTCAATTATCTCGACTTCAGTGAAATATCTCAAAAATTTGTTAGCTGATAAAATATTGATGTAATTATGATGAATAATTTATCAGTTGTCGAATTTTTTATATCTTTTACAGGAATCGAGATAATTAAGCTCGAGTTTGACGATTTGGGTGAGCTTTTATATGAGAAAATACCATAATTTCCTAGAGCCTTCAATAATATTTTTTCCTAAATGGAAGGGTTTTTAATTTTTTTGTGTATTTCAATTCAAAATTCGAAAATTTTTATGTAAAGAAATTTTTCATATTTTCCTTATGGAAATGTTCGGCATGATTGGTTAGAATCTTAAAGTCAATTCACACAAAACCAAAACTTCTCCCGAACTCTAAACTAGTGATATCATGAAATTTAGTCACTATCATTGAAGTTTAGTCTTTTTTCAAATCGTCAGTGAAACCAATTATTTTATAGGAATCGTAAAAATCTCTGTGACTTTGGTCATCCAACTTTCTCTTCTTCCTCCAATTCCTGCAAACCCAAATTGCCTTGAAATCTTATCAGTTGCTGTTTGAAAAAAACCCTTGTCGTCAGAAATATCATCATTTTTCTCCTCTTCTCTATCTCTTCCACTGATGTTTTGAACTTGAACTCTTCCCTCTCGTATCTTCTTCTCTGCTCCAATAAAACATGTGGTGGCTGGTTTTGCAGTAGACAAGAGACACAACGTGTTTCGAATTTGATAAGAAATGATAAGAGAAGAAAAGACAGTGTCTAACAAATGGATTTCGATGACATAGGTCTCTCGAAAGATTCACCCCACGTGGTGGCTGGAATTTCAGACGAAACATGTGAGAGTTTCGGTAGATAAGAGGAAAGATCAATAGATAGATCAAGTGGCAAGGGGTGTTCAAATCGAATGATTACGTGATTATAGTCATACGATTCGAAAGTACATTTTAAGAAAACTGAAAATAAGTTTCTAGGTTAACAGAATAACTTCAAATTCCTGAAAATTATCATTAAATTCCCTGAAACCTGTAATAGAAGGGCGCCTTAGTTTGAGCTCAATTATCTCGATTCCTATGAATGCTATCAAACAATTTTCAATGAGAAAATATTGGTGATATTATGACAAACAATTTATCAGTTGACAACATTTTTATACCTTTCACAGGAATCGAGATAATTGAGCTCAAAGTGTAAGCACACGGTGACCTTCTATTAGAGTGTTTATGGTATATTACTTATCTAATACGCCTAAAAATTGGAAATTATGCTGAAAAAAAATTAGGGTTACCCAAAAGTGTCAGAATTTCTAAAACTTCAATTTCGTACTAGTTCGAAAACTTCGTTTGAAAGAAAAGCCATCTTTGTTTTTGGTTTTTTTTGTAGAAATTTTCTGACTGATGGATACATAATAATGATTTTTTACAATATTTTTTTTTGATATGTTATTGTATCAGCTGCATCTTGTATATCAATTCCCACGCTCTGATAGTGAGATCCGGTCTCTGCAAAATCTCGGCGAAACCTTCCGAGATATCTCTCTTTAGTCCCCAATCTTTCTTTACGATTTTCGATTTTTCTCCGATTTCAGCAAGTGTTATAGGTAGCCAATATTGTTATGTAAAATCCCGTACTTAATTCTATGAATAATTCAAAACCTGTAATAGAAGGGCACACGAGGGTTTCGAAGTAACCTTGTTTTCTCTAGTTGAAGCCCACCCAAACCGTCCATTTTGAGCTCAATTATCTCAATTCCTGTAACAGATATTAAAAGTTTGCCAACTGACAAATTATTTCTCATAATATTATCAACATTTTATTAGTTGACAAATTTTAGAAATCTCTCATAGGAACCGAGATAATTGGGCTTTAAGTATATAGGGTGGGATTCTATTGGATTTCGTTCTTAAACTTCAACATTTTATTTAAATTTTACAAAAATTAGATGAATTTAAAAGGGACGTATTCCAAGGTTTGCCATCGTTCGATTCCGGCTCTCAATGTTTATTTTCCATTTTCCGTTGTTCTTTTTTCTCTCTATTTGCCTAATAGACTAATCTACAATTGTCTCGTCCGATAGGAGAAAAAGATTAGTGTGTCTTCCTCTTTTTTTGTCATTTCGACCAATATGTATTTTTAACGATTTCATCGAAATTTCCTTTTTCTTTTCTCTTCTTCTTCTTCCGACAAAACGTATCTTGACCCCGCCCTCGTTTATCTTTCTCTATGTCTCTTCTGCCTCCTCCACTGTCCCCTAGTTTTTTGTCCCTCTTATAAATCCAAATCATTATCATTCGTCTCGACACATCAGTCTCGATTTTTTGCAGTCGATCAAGAATGTCTACTTTCCCACACTTTGGAACCGCCGCCATCCACGTTGGACAAGAGCCAGAGCAATGGGATATGAATCAGGTTGGTGGTCCTACCATAATACCTCTAATAGAAGGGCTCCTATACTGTCAAGTCTAATAGTAAGCTAAATTATTTTGAGTCCTGTAAGATACCAGCCTGTTTGCCGCGCCTCCGGCGCTTCAAACAGCGGGCTGGTGCGCCTTCGGCGCGAAACCAAAGAACGTCTCCAGAAGGCTTCAAAATCAAAATTTCGAAAAACGGAAAGTTGGGGAATCATCTGGCTGCTATTTTGGATTATCTGTGAAAATTTGAGAAATTTTGGTCCACTGGTGCCTTCGCTAGGGCCAGTGACACGGAACAATAAGTTTAAAACGGTTTTATAAGTTTGGCAGGAACCGAGATAGGGTGGCTCAAAGTTGAAACTTAGAATGCCCTTCTATTAGAGGTTTGACGATATTTCAATTTTTTAAAAAACCAACTATGATTTTCTAGGTTGTCCCACCAATCAGCATGTCGTCCACATACAAACAGGACAATCCAGGAGAGCCAAAAGGGCATGACTACTCTCGTGCCGGAAATCCAACTCGTGATGTTCTCCAGAAGAATTTGGCCGCCCTTGAAGACGCCAAGCATTGTCAGGTGTTCTCTTCTGGACTCGCCGCCACTTCCGCAATCATTAATCTTTTGAAAACCGGAGATCACATTGTTTGCTCCGATGATGTTTATGGAGGAACTCAAAGATACATTCGTCGTGTCGCTGTACCAAATCATGGATTGGAAGTGGATTCTGTCGATTTGACTGATGTTAAAAATCTTGAGACGGCCATCAAGCCAAACACCAAGATGGTCTGGTTCGAGTCTCCTTCGAATCCTCTTCTCAAAGTTGTCGATATCGCTGCCATCGTTCAAGTTGCGAAGAAGGCCAATCCAGAGATTGTTGTGGTGGTTGATAACACATTTATGTCTCCATACTTCCAAAGACCAATTTCTTTGGGAGCTGATGTTGTTGTTCATTCAATTACCAAGTATATCAATGGACATTCTGATGTTGTGATGGGAGCTGTTATCACTGATAACGATGAGTTCCAACAACATCTTTTCTTCATGCAATTGGGTTAGTTTTGGGTTGCTATATCCTGATAGCATTTGTGTCGCGTCCAAAGTTTCCAAATCTGGGATTTCTGGGATCTCTACGCAGTCCAAAATGTTGCACGGCTTTTTGAAATATCCCAGTAAAATGGTGGGGACTTTTGCGGGTACCGGAGTTTACGGTACTAGGGATGCTAGGCGTGTACCATCCTTATCTTGAAAATTTCCCGAAAAAGGCTTAAAAGCAGTTAATAGTACTCTAAAAACTGTCGAAAATGACTTAAACTTATTCAAAAATGACTCGACAATCCAGCTGAAATGATCTGAAAGTAGTCAAAGATAACCTTTAAAAAATCAAAAGTAGCCTTGATTAGCTTAAAATTAGCCTAATAAGGGTCTAAAATAACCTAACATGGGTCCGAATATGCCAAAAATGTGATTCCCAATAAACTTTGGGAATCTGGGCGTGAATTTATGCTGCTTTTTTGGCCCAGAAATCCCAGGTTTGGGAACATTGGATTCATTGAAAATTTTCTGTGGATTTTGAAGAAAAATCAAGTCAACATTTCAGACTGCAAGGAAAAAAAACTTTTCAAAATTTATTTTATTTCCAGCCGTCGGTGCCGTTCCATCCCCATTCGACTGCTTCCTTGTCAACCGTGGACTCAAAACCCTCCATATCAGGATGAGAGCTCACTACGAAAACGCGATGGCCGTTGCCAAGTACCTCGAAGCCAACGACAGAATTGAATCAGTTCTCTATCCAGCTCTGGAATCTCATCCACAACACGAAGTTCACTTGAAACAAACCAAAGGAATGTCCGGAATGATTTCATTCTACCTCAAAGGAGAACTTAAGGAAAGCAGAGCATTCTTATCTGCTCTCAAAGTATTCACATTGGCTGAGTCTCTCGGAGGATACGAATCGCTTGCTGAACTTCCAGCCATCATGACTCATGCTTCAGTGCCTGCTGAGACTCGTGAAGTTCTTGGAATCACTGATAACCTTATCCGTATCTCTGTTGGAATTGAAGATCTTGATGATTTGATTGCTGATTTGGATCAAGCTTTGAAGATTGCTATCCCAAAAGTCTAAATCAACTAGTTCTCTTATGATATGCATTTTCAAGAATGAAAGCCGGTACTAGTTTTAATTGCTCCCTCAACATCCTCCAACTATAATTCCAGCTCAAATTGAGTCCTCTCTTTTTTTGTCTCATTAAATAATCCAATAAATTTTTTCTATGAATCAGTTTTTTTCTATAGAAATTACAGAAGAACGTTCCAAGTTGAGGTTTTCGGTAGATATTCAGAATCTCAAATTCTCAGAACCTCAGAACAATGGAGAATGAAAAGATTATTGTGGAGGGAAAAATATTTGAAATTGAAAAGGATTACTGTAGGTGAAAGTATTCGAAAATATAAAGGATTACTGTAGGGGAAAAATATTCGAAAATGACATGGGTTACTGTAGGGGAAAAATATTTCAAATCGAAATGTATTACTGTACGGGGAAAATATTGGAAAATGAGAAGGATTACTGTAGGGGAAAATATTTTAAAATGGAATGGATTACTGTAGGTCAAAAGAAAATTAGATTTTCGTTAATTTTGAGCATTTTCAGAAGAAAACTGAAAGACGAGCTCCAGACTTTTGAAAATGGTCAAAATCAATATAAAACAACTTTTTATCTAAATGAAATTAAAAATTTATTGAAAAAAAAACAAAGTTCAATAGTGTACTGATTAGCCAGACGTTTCGTCTGTTGATCCCTTTCGCCACGTAGAGGCTCAGTACATGAAAGGGAAAATGGTTTTTCACCGGGGGGAAAACACCAACCAAAAACCCCTGATGGGCTCCTAGGCCCATTACCGTTGAGAAAATTTCCATTAGCAAGTCTTCAGTGGCAGAAGTCTCTATGCCAACACTACTCGATTGATGTTTCTTTTTTTGAATCTTTCGATTGGATCGATTTTGAAAGGGGATACGTTCAGTGATAAACACCTAGCCATGAACCACCAAACATGACGACCCGGAGGGTCTTAACTTTGCTCGCATTTTCACCAATCGAAAGACAAGAAACTACCAATAAGCAGCGTGCAAAAAGCTTCTTACCAGTGAAAAAGTGCCAGTGGAAATTATCCAACGAGTAATAAAGTTGAGAGAGTGGGATTTCACAAGCAACTGTGTATTTTTTTTTCCATACGTGGAATTTTGAAACGTGGACAGAGGTAGTGGACGTGACCTAATATTTATTGATTTATTGATTTATCGCGTTACGTGAAAATTAATTTTTTGTGAAGCTTGAAAATGAGGTATAAAATGACGGGATTCTTAAATAAATAGGTTAAATTGCGCCGACGGCGCACCAGCCTAACGACAAAATACACAGAAATTTAAAATTTCGAGTTTTCGAGGTATGAAGCAACTAAATTTATGTTTATGATCGAATTGTAACAGAAAATAGCGAAATTTGACATGAAAATTGGCAAAAATGCCTTTTTTCTCGAAAAATGTTGAATTTTGTGCATTTAGTCGTCAAGTTTGGTGTTTTGGAGGGATAAATTTCAATATTTGTGCACTTTGTGGTATTTTCATGAAAGCGAAATTACAGTAACCCTAGAAAATTACCTAATAATTACCTAGTTGTAGGATACTGTAGGTTCAATTTTTTGTGCAAACACCGAACAATACGCCGAATCTGAATGCACAGAAGATGTGAAAAATGGCGAAAAATCTGATTTGGGGATATTTTACTTGGCTAAAAGCTAATTCAGAAAACACAGAATCCCCCGAAAAAATTCACAGGAATTCAAATTTTTGAGTAAAAAATGTCGGAAAATGCAATGTTCAGCACTCGTATCGGGGACTGATTTCGAAGCATCCCAATAGATTGTTTCTGAAATATTTTCAGTTGATTAGAACTCCCAAAAACTCATCCCATACGAACATTGAAAGTTAGATTTGTATATAAAGTTGAAAGCAAAAAACCATTTTGCTGAAAATGAAGGCAGTTTATTCAATTTTGACAAGTGGGTTAAGAGAAAGTGGGTTAAGAGAAGGTAGAGACATGATTTTGTAACGTTGAGATAGAAAAAAAGAGATTTTTATGAAGGATTGCATGTCGATTTCGAGTGATTTTCTACTTCTTGCTTTTCGGTGTCTGGGGTCTCTTCGGTGTCTTCGCCTTCGGATTGGACTTCTTCTGTGCGGATGATGGGCGACTCGTCTCCGACGCGCTCCCGCTCGGCCGTTCCTTTTGGGTTTCGTTCTGAAGACTTTTTAGAATTGTTAATTGATACTATTACATATTTCTGTTACCGCAATCTGTTTTAGTAGATATTCCGGAAGTTCATATTCGTCAGCAGTAACAGCGAACCCGGCGGGGTTCGACTCATTTTTCTCACAGATTTCCATATTGAAATACGTGTCTAGTTTCGCTTGGATCACATCCATTGTTGGACGAAGTGTGTATTTGGGTGCGAAAGTATAGCGTCCTCCGCGACTTTTTCCTTGTTCCAAATTGCGACGTTGGGCTTCAAAAACCTTAATGTCTTTGTCTGAAAATTATGTAAATAGTTAGAAGTAACAAATATATCTGACAATACCATTCAAGAAAATCTTGACACACACATCTTCATCATCGGAAATCGCGTTCATACGGTCGATCAGTGCAAGCATGTTCAAACTTCGATTGACGCCGACTGGCTTGAAATCCATGAGCAGCATATTCAAGCGAAGCTCCGCGAGATTGCACCACGTATTGCGTGGGTTGAGACCTGGAAGGGAAATGAATTATTTAGGTCAAATCGAAACGAAATACTCACCAAAGGGATATGGTTTCCGAGATGCTTCCTGGATTGGACCGAACAACTCGTTGCGAATGTTTTCTCCAAATTTTGTAGTCGCCAATCGAACCGTTTTTTCCATAGACATTATCTGAAATTCCGGAAAAAATTGGTAAAATCGAAAACAATCTTATTGGGAATATGTTCTTTATTGTCGAATTGAAGAAAAAAGAACTGGCATTGGAGGATTCGGAAGCCATCGTTTGTTCCGATTTACGAGGCAGTGCGGTAAAAACTCATTTATTCAGAATTTCGAATAATTACAAAGATGTTCGGAACAAAATTCAGAAAATTCCGACCGGAAAAGTTTCAATGTTTTTCTTTTGGAATTCGATTTCGAACTACAGTATCCCAAAGGCGCACGCGAAAAGTTTCCTTGCGGGTCTCGAACGGAATTACTTTTGTAATTTTTTTAGCACTGTCGAAATTTTTTGTCAATTTGTCACCTATTTTCAGCGTTTTTGTGATGGAAAAAAAATACAATTTCTACTTCAAATTTGAAACCGAAAATTTCAAAATCGGAATATTCTGAAATTTTAAAATTGGAAAATTTCGAGTTTCCGGAATCTGAAAATCGAAAAATTTCGAATTTCCGGAATTTTGGAAATCGGAAAATGACGAATTCCCGAAATTTTGAAAATCGGAAATTTCCAAAATTTCGAAAATTGAAAAAATTCAAATTTTCGAAATTTTGAAAATTTTAAAATCCTAATTTTCGAAATTAACCATCCGAACATCCCTGATCGACCGCGCGGCCGTGGACCGCAGGATTTTCAGGTGTCAGTTCGACAATACCGAACTATTAGCTTTGAAAAAGCCAACAGTCAAACGTTCTCAAATGCAAAAAAAAACCTTATTTATAAAATGTGAAAACATGAAAACAACAACAACAACGATCATAAAAATGGACAGCGAATAGAAAAGCAAAATTTAAACGACAATGCTGTCACATCCCTTCTTCAAAAACGCATCGAAGCGTTTGTCATCCATGATAACAAGACGGCGGAATGGATTGTATTTCTTTCCTTCTTTCTCGATTGTATGAAATTTGCTTCCAGGTTCGACGTCCATGTGAACAGGAAAATCGAAATGCACTTCTTTTCCTTCTTTTAGCTGAAAACTTTGACTTTGTTCTAGCTAATAAATTTTTGAAGTTTTACCTGGAAGAGAATTCTATCTTCTGGATTATCAAATTCAATCTCAGCGTTTGCAAGAGCGGCAGCAGCAGCTCTCTTCTTCTCCGCCTTTCCCATTTTTCCCTTCTTCTTTGGTGGTGCTCCACTAGAAGAAGAACTACCAGCATTCGACTCTTCCCCTTCTGCGATTCGCAACTTCTGAATGTAGAGGATGGTTTTGTATTTGGTTTCGAATTTATCCACATCGTTTTTAATACTTTCAAAGAGTTGTGGAACAACAATCGTTGGGAAGTTGAGAAGTCTTTCATTCACAAAAAGTCCAGTCTTTCCATCTCCTGCTTCTTGAATCTCTTCAATCTTCTTATAGATCTCAGTTGGAGCTCCCTTCTTTGCGCGATTCAAAAGGTAGGTGAAAATGTCCTTGATGAATTTCGGTGGATTTTCCTTATTTTCATTCAACGCTAAAGTGGTGCACAGTCCGTAAACCATGAAATCTTGTTCAGCTTCTTCATCATCATCTACTTGCTGGAAATGACTATGTGAAATTAAATAACTCATTCAACTCAATGAATTACCGTAAGAACTAATCCATGCGGAGCTTTGGAGATGATGGCTTCGGCCATTGCTTTCATGTCGATATCTGTACGAAGGAAAGTTTGGGTAAGCAAGTTCACGATTCCATCTCGATCGTCGTCAACCGGCGCGGACCCCTCGAAGTCGAAATCCATGATGTTCTGTTCTTCATCGTCTTCATCCTCATCCTCATCTTCGACCTCTTCGTCACTCACATCTTCAACGTCATCGTCATCCTCCGACTCTTCTGGCTCTGGTTCCGGACTCTTTTCCTTTTTGGCCTTCTTTTTTATCACCAATTCTTCCTTCTTCTCATCTTCAGCTTCTCTTTTAGCTCCGCCTTTCTTCTTGAAAACTCTACCCATTCTGAAAAAAACTGGAAGTTTGCGATACAAATTTTTAAGGGAAAGGCAGTGTGTGATTTTCGAACCGTTCGAAATAGGTATTCGAAAAATATTCGTAAAATTTTTTCGAATATTATTCGACGAATATTCGAAAAATTTGTTCGAATAGTATTCGAATAATATTCGAATAATTATTCGAATAATTATTCGAACGAATATTCGAATACTATTCGAATAATTATTCGAATATTCGTCGAATAGTTGTTCGAACGAATTATTCGAATATTCGTCGAATACTTACGAATAGTTCGAATTTTACTTGACTGCGCCTCTCTCTGTGTGCATCCAGAAGTGGGCGCGCGCGCTCTTGGCTCCATATCTCGCTTCAGAGCAGAGATGGAGCATTCTGATCAGCAGAATACGTACTGCTCCAAGATTCTGAAGCCGTCGTAGGCTCATTAACTTCAATCCATCATAATTCGGTTCATATCAGAGCCACAAACGTAATATTGGTATCCTTGTAACCCTCTCCGCAAGCTTGACACATACACAAACGAAATCCACTGAAGTTGGTGAAGAGAAATATGTGTTTTTCAAAAGATGTTTTCCGAAAACGGCTCGTTTCGAAAATTTTTCGAACAAAATTTCGAAAAAAAAAAATTGAAAATTAAAAATTAGACGCTTTCGGAAAACATCTTCCGAAAAACATACACTTCTCTTCACCTACTTCAGTGAATTTAACTGAGCCAAGAGCGCGCGCTCACATTTCTGGATGCACACAGAGAGAGGCGCAGACAAAGAGAGGGGAGGGGAACTATTCGAATACTATTCGAATATTATTCGAATACTATTCGAATACTATTCGAACGAATTATTCGAATATTATTCGAATAATCATTCGAATAGTATTCGAATAGTTTTTCGAATAGTTGTTCGAACGAATTTCGAATTTTTATTCGAATTTTATTCGAATATTTATTCGTTTTGCAGCGTTTTCGAATAGTTATATTCGAAAAACACACACTGGGGAAAGGATATGATAGCATGTTGGTATAAAAACCAAAAACGGAGAAGAAATCAAAAATGACAGAAAAATATGTATTTCAAAACTTCAAGAGATCAAAAATAGTGAAGAGTGATCGGGAAAAATGATTGTTAGTGATATGTAAAGAAAGAGTTTTAAAAGTAAGGATAGAGATTCAATCATCAGCAAGTGACTGAGCAATTCGAAGGTACGCGGAAGCTCGGGCTATGGAAGTGCGATCAGCGTTGTGTTCTCCACAAGTACGGTCCCACTGCCACACTTTAATAGCGTCCGGACGGTTCTCGATATCTAGCACAGCTCCTTTTGGACCTAAAAATGGAAACCTTATATTAAACAACCTATATTTATTATACTTGTAGGTGGCGGCTCATAACTTATCTCTAGAACGAGATATTGAGACGGTTTTGGTACCAATTGCAAGATCTCGACAGGGCCCATCACATCTATATCATCTAAGCGGGATTCCGATCCGATAACATGTCGAAAAATCTGTTTTTTGCCAAGTTGGTCGAAATTTTCATTCAAGCCCAGGTTACGGCATTCAAGCCCAGGTTACGCATTACCGGAATGGAGTTATTGTCGGAATTATAAAACTGCCACCTGCGGTGTATGCAGACTCAGTGCAAAACACTCAATTTTTGTACGGAGTCTGCATACACCGAGGTCGCAGTTTTTTAATTCCGACAATAGGTCTGAATGATGTTTGCGTGATGGGCCCTGTCGAGATCTATGGTTCCAAACCGTCTGAATATCTCGTTCTAGGGACTAGTTATCAGCCGATCCCGCTTGCACATAAAATATTTACTTCCCCACCTTTTCTCTCTTTCAGCACGTGGATTTCAAATCCTTCCGGAGCCTTACAATCGGCACCTTCCATTCCTCTCCCGCGAAACATTCCGCGTTGAGAGGATTCCCCTTCAATCTGCTCACGAATGAAATTCGCAGAAACTTCCGTTGCTCCAGTGTACTGTATATTGCATGGTATCGAGTGGATCTCTTTCTTCTCTGCGTCGATTTTCACGGCAGGATTGATTGTGTATAACATTGTGTCTGAAAATGTAGAATTATTAAAGTAGCAAGAAACTTTTGAATAAAAAATTGTAAAGGAAAAGTATTGGGAGCAAGAATTTCTTAAACTGGGAATACAACTTCTAGAAGATTCTCGACAAAACTTTACAAAATTTTCAAATGATCCGAAAATTCCAAACATTTTGGGTATTTTTTAGATTTTTCTGTCATTTCCGTAAAATTTGAACAAAAATGTGCTAAAAATAGATTTTTCAAACGTAAAAAAAAATTTAAGCTTTAAAAATCTGAAAATTACATTTTTTTCTCTATAAATTCCTGAAAGCTCCAAAAATTCGATTTTTTCAGCTTGAGAATACGAACATTGAGATATATAAGCTGAATAACGGATTTTCAGCATTTTCCCTCTTTTATGTCACTTTTTATGTAAATTTTCAAGGCTTTTTTTTTTCAATATCAGCATTTTTTGGACAGTCTTTTTTGGCAAATTCAGGTCAATTTTTGACGTTTTTCGGTCACTTTTCGCCTATTTTCAGCCCATTTTTGACAAATTTGAGTGGTTAATTGCCTTGAAAGTATTGAAGAAAGCGAAAAGACCTGAAAGTTTTAAAAACAGATGATTTCTCTTGAAATTCACTCTTTTTGACGAGATAAAACTGTGTTCAAGGTTTCCGACAGCATGGAATTCGTTTCTATGCTTTATTCTTCTACAAGAAATCTGAAAAACGCTGGAAAACTGATAAAAAAGGCTTGTAAACTGATGAAAAGGGTTAAAAGTGTTCGCGCTAAACAACGCGCGGTACAGCGGAGTGTCGTTTGTAATGCAAAGTATAGTGGGCGGCGGAACCCGGGAGATGTCGGCCGCTACGAAACACCTCCTTTTATAAGCGCGCGCGTTTCTTGAGGTTTTCGGTTGAAATCATGTTTCGCTTAAAGACTCGCGATGATCGTCAACGCCACGAGCTCGTGGCAGGCGTAGTAGGGGGCAGGTGCCAGGGCGTCCCTCTGTGGTCTTTAAGGATTCGTGAGGGAAGCCCCCGAGATCTACCATGGGATGTTCCCGGGTTCTTTCTGAGGAGTGTGAAGCGGTGGCTGCGGATGTTCGAGTGAGCCGAGGGGTTTTGGCGAAATTTTTGCCGCCGCGTCTCGTCCTGCGCGCTCGTCTGTTTGTCGGTCCAGTCAGTCAGATCAGTCCAGACGCAGCGTGGGCGGGACGCAGCGTGGGCGGTTGTGTTGCGTGCGTGGAAGCTCGGCGCGAGGGAGCGCAGGCTGGCCGATGGCGGATGGAGAACGCAGGCCGAAGCCCGGGTGACCCCGTCGATCACTGACATCGGAGCAAATCAGGAGTGGAGGAAATCGTAATTTGTCGGAGTTTATGGTGGGGTTTGTGGGATTATTCGGAATTCTCACTGGAAATTAATGGGGATTGAATCATTAAAGAACCTTCTGTATGCTTAAGTCGACAGAGTGACACCGGGAAGGACAGACGCCTCTAGCGTTTTATATATAAGTAAAATATTGGTATAGAACCTCCGAAGATATTTTATAAAACAATTATAGTTTAAATGAATTCCATAATATCATCTTCTTCGTTGTTGAAAGAGTCGTTATCCACCGGAATTTCTCCCTCCTTCAAAACATCTTCTGCTACATCTGATTCCACCAGTTCTCCATACAATCTTCTCAAATTGACTCCAAGCTTATCATCACTATTCCATTTCTCACAATCGAAACTTTCCGTCCTCGCCGGATTGGAGCATCGGAGAAGACGAGGAAAACTTCGTGAATCATCAATATCTAGGGAAAGTGTCAGAGTCTCTTTATATTTTTGTGCTTCCAACACAACCATCAGATGATCAGGCTCTTCTTCATCCATTCCCAACTCAACGACATGAAATCCATCAGCTTCGGCTTCTTTGACTTCCAGAATCACAACATCTATGGAGATATAGTAGTCCGTTATTTTTTCCGTTAATTCGTACAAAGCAGACTCAGAATTCCATTCAAACAAGTTAAATCCGTCGAGGAACTCTCCAGTAAATTTGGGAGCTTCTTCAGGAAAACTTTCTGATCTTTGAATTTTTAATTCAAAGATTTGAGTCATCAGAGGGATCCTCACAACAGCCTCATTGTCATCACATCTTGAAACCGTGGATCGAGTGATTTTCGAATCGAGTTCAGTGGTCTAAAAATGATAAGAAAATTACTAAAAAAACGAATAGAATATAACCTGAACAGTCCATTCGACTCGAGAGCCCAATTCGATTTGCTTCTCAAGATCTTGCTCATTTCGTGGGAATCGTTTGCAGAAGAAATTCCACACACTATCATCCATCATCGTGTTCATGCTGTTTAATCTGTAATGATTTTCTATTGAAACTGATAAGTATAACAGAAGAGGTAAATATAGAAAGAAACATTTGTCTGACAAAAAATAACCCAATATTTAGTAAGTTTCATTTGAAATGAGAAAAAAAGAACATATCGGTAGAACATTGATGACACTGGAAGGTGAGCAAGCATGGGTAAAACTTTTAGCAACATGACACGGGCGGTAAAACAACAACAAAAACAATGAACAGCGAACTTTGAGATCCAGAGTCTGGATCAGGCATCATATGAGCATCCTTCTTTGTTCTTACGAAACAAGAAGGTGAGAAATTTGAAGTCCTTCGCTCGAACGGTTTCACGACTGGCATGGTTAGCCAAGTGGCCCGCGAGGCACATCATCTTGGTGAGCATCATCTCCGATTCTCGCTGAAGTGCCACGAGGGCTTCATTTTCGATGCTATAGTCCGGCTGAAAAGGTGCAAAACATGCAAACATAAAAGTGAAAATACTTTTAAAAAATGAAATTTTTAACCTACAAATTCTTCCTTCATGATTTCGTCGACAACATCTCTGAACGCTTCTCCTGGAATTGCAAACTTGGTCGACATTTTCTCTTGCACAATTTCCTGATAAATTCGGTTGTGGCGCTTCTTGATACGCGAAGTCTTTTTGACTGTGCTTCCACTCAACAGTGCCTTGCGATATCTCTTCGCAGCAGCCATTTTTTCAGCCGCATCGTTCAGATATCTCTCAAGTCTGTCGTCTTTTTTCGGCGCTTCGGAAATTTCAGAGATCTCGGCTTCGGAAGTTTCAGAGATTTCAGAAGCATCGCAAACAGAAACATCAAGCTCGACGTCATCCTCAAATGATGGTAAATCAGGAATCTGGAGCGTGTTTTCCGTTATATCCTCCGTGCTTTGCATACACGAGTCTTCGTTGCGTACAGGCGGCGAAGGCGGAAACCAGGAGTTCATGTATTCAACGACATTCTCCTTTAGCCCCTGGAAAATAAGAAACATTCTGATAATAACGAAATTGTTAACCTAAACTTACAGCTGTATCGATTATAATACTACCTTCCTCGATGGCTTCTCGTAGAAGACGCCAAGCAAGAGACATCTAGAAAGACTAAAATCCTTCTCTGCTATAGACGAATAGAAAGAATACAAAAGTGAATCTTTGATATATAAGAGTAATATACTCTAGTTAATACTCTAGTTAACTCTAGTTATACTCTAGTTAATCGCAATCAATCATATAAAAATTATAACTTTTTTGTTCATGATAATAACACAACAACAAAACAAAACATAACAAAACAAGTTAACAATAAAAAACTAGAGAATCGTCTTATTCAAATTGCTGTATCCAACTCCAACCGCTGTTATGAGAGCTTTATCAAGGCTACCTGTTCGGAGATCGGCGTCGTTGTCTTTCAGAGTTTTTCGATAATCCTCCATTTTGAATTCGATTTCGAAGAACTGTTTGAGATGACGAAGAGTGTGAACGCTATACATTGGCAAAGGTCCGTAGAGGAAATGAGAGACATCTTTTGGGCATAGAGTCATGAATGTACTCGCAAGAACTTGAGCACTACTATCCAATGCACCTCCCATATAGATCTTCTGAAGGAGAGCATGTCCAGCTTCGATTCCTATATCCTCTGGGAGAATTGGATTTCCAGGCTCTCCTTTCGGTCTTGAAACTGCTTCTGCTTGGTAGACAACACCTTCTGTTGTTTCGGCGGTGAGAAAGAGTCCGTATCCAGGTGAAGCTCCACCAGCGTCTCCTTTCCTCTGATCAACTGCGATGAAGACATCGGAAATGTATCCGTGCATCGCTTTTTTCGCTGCATCAATCATCCTGTAAGCCAGCGATGGAGTCACCTTGGTAACATATGCCTGGCCTCGAATTTTGCACACTTTTCCAACTTGTTGACGCTAAACTTCAGATTATTGATTGACATAAATCATTTGTAGTTACCTTAACAGGGCGCAACGTCTTCACAATTGGAGCAGTGAATGTGACAACACCTCCTCCATCAGGTTTCAGTCCTCGACACTGAAGCTTTATATCCAGTTTTTCGTCATTCAAGACAAATTTATTGTAGACTTTCAACCATGAAGCTTTCATTGCGTCCACAGAAAGCTCTCCGGGGGCATTCGTGACTCCTTTTAATTTTATTGTCATTGCCAGCTTACAGAATGGAGATAGGAGAATCAATGGCTCCAGGAAATAGGAAATGCATCTTTCAGTTCCACAATCAACGTTAACCACTCCACCAGTGATCATTCCTGGTCGAAAGGTAACTTGTGTTCCTGTACGACTGATTTCGACTTTTGTTCCATTCGTAACCTTTTCAAGAAGACCAATCAACTTCGCTTCAAAATCTGCAAAGAATTCAAAGTTTTGTAAAGATAATTATGAAGATGAACCTACCGCGGATTCCAGGTCTATCGTCATTTTTTCTAATATCGACTATTCGAATGGGTCTGCCACTGAGAATTGAATAAGTTAATCGGATCCTGAAGAAATTGCATCCACGGAATTCCAGCGTTTCCCCAGACATTCCTGAAAGATGATATTTTTTATTAATGAAAATTATGGGTTTCTCAAAAAGAGGCCGCATTAGCAATAAAATGGGAGCTAGAAAAATTCAAGTTTTCGAAATAATTAGGTCGCAATTTGAAAAAAAAACCACATTTTACAAAATTTCTAATTTTTTTGGCGGAGCCTCGTAAATCGACAGAAGCACCGCCTGCAAGACGTTCGGGTGTCTCTTTCTCTCAATTCGATACTTATCATAAATATTTCAATCGGTTATAAATGATACAATATATTATTTACAAAACACCTAAAATTTATGAAGCATCGAAAAACGCGGGAAAATGCATGCAGTAGGGTTACTCATGACATAAAAAATGAGCTTTTTTCGTTTCTTTTTCTAAAATAATTTTTTAAACCGTTTTTTAGCAGGCAATACTCAAAAATTTAAAATTTAAAAGCGAAAAATATTTTTCCCCCGAAAATTGAATCGTTTTCAATGTGAGCTCCACTGACAATTTTTGAGGCGCGGCGCGGTCGCGATGCGGTTTTTTCAACGAATTTTTGCACGAATTTCAGTTCAACACTGTTTCAGCACTGAAATATCCAGCATATTAGTTTCATGAGTGTTTTATAAAATTTTGCAATTCGAGCGGTGTTTTTGAAAGATATTATCAAAGTATGTTTCAGTAGAGTTATATGTTTCCCCATAGGATTAAAAAATATGTCAGACTATTTTTTTACTATTTGAGTTGATATTGAAGTAATGAGTGTTTTAGAGTACTTGAATTTGTGGACCTTTTTTCTGGAAAACTGTTTATAAAGGCTTTCTTTTCAGATGAGCCACGAAAACCAAGAAAACTACGATGACTACAATGATGACCAGGACAACAAGTACGATCAGCCGTATGATGAACAGAGTCGGGGAGACGACTATGGGTAAGTTTTGGCTTTGCTATTGTCTATAAAAATATTTTTTTGCAGATTTGGACGAGGTGGATCGACAAGGTAGGTTGAACTATTCAGTTTTGCTACTCTTGAACGCTGTTCGTGGCGAAATCATCGAAAATCGAATACTTCGTTCTAGCTATACACATTGATAAATATACATTCAAATCAGTTGGAAAATCAACAAGATTTTTTAATTTTTTTTTTTCAGTGGCCGAGGAAGAGGGTTTGGTAATGCACCAGGAGCATATGGGTCAGCACCATACGGAATGCGAGGAGGCAGAGGAGGTCCTGGAATGGCTCCACCCGGTTTCGCTGGCAGAGGACGTGGGTTTGCTCCACCAGGTATGGGCGCAGGTTTTGCTCCGCGCGGACGTGGTATGCCGCCTGGTCGAGGCGGATTCGCTCCTCCGTACCGAGGGGGATACGGTGGAGCTGCCGTGGGATACAACTACAATGGAGGTCCCGGAGCATACGGAGCACCACCACAAGCACCTAATCCACAGGACCAAGAGGACAGATTGAAAAGGGTAAGTCCGTGAAAGTTTAAAATCCTTATATCAAGTCGTATTGCAGTTAGCCGGTTGTGAAGAAGGACAGGAACTATGGGTTGAAACGGAGACAGCTGAAGGCAAGAAATACTTTTATCATCCGGTGAACAGAAATACGATCTGGGAGCGTCCTCAAAACTCTAAAATTGTCAGTCAACCAGAGTTAGCTCAATTAATTAGCAGAGCCACAGAAGAGGAAAAGAATCGCGAAGGTATGTTTGTCCTCAATTTTTTTTTCAAGATATCCATTTGTCGCCTAATTGTTATCTTCTTCTTCTTGCTAATTCAATTTCAGGAGGTAAAGTTTCAATTTTGGCATAGATTTTTCAGATCCTAGGTTCTTCTCTCCTTCATAAAGTTATGTCGCTCTTCTAGTCATTCCTCTCTTCATTGCTGCGAAAGCTGAAAAGCGTTTGTTAGAAAAAGTAAAAAGAAAATCCAGAAATAAGTTTGAAAAAAAAAAAAGAAATTGAAAGTGGTTCTAATTAAATGTTCGTCTTGTTTCTCAGCCACAGGAAAAATGAGCGGGACATCAGCCGATTTACCAAGAGCGAGATGGAGATACATTCTGTGCCGTGCGAGACTCCTCCCAGCGTCTATTGTGTAATGTCTACTTTTCTAAGTTTCCCATTCAGTCATAGTCTACTTAAGTAACATACTATCTCGAAGCATTTGGGGTCCACCTAGGGGCTGGCTCTGAATACACATTAGAGTCCATACAAATCTCTCTATATTTATAACAAGTTTCAATTTTCAGCGCCACCAATGCATGGTCATCCACAAAATCCAGATGAAGCATGGAGTGAATTCAGCGCCCCGGATGGACGGAAGTACTACTACAACTCTATCACCCAAGAGAACACGTGGGAGAAGCCGAAGGCACTTCTAGATAAGGAGAACGGATCTAAAGACTCACCAGAACCAGTTCAATCAGCTGCGATCGCAGAAGCTCAAGCTAAAGCACAGGCTGCACTGGCTGCATTCATGGCTCAACAGAAGAACACTTCTAATGGTGGTGGTGGTATGCCGATGTCCAAAGCTCAAGCTTCGGGCGCCGCCGCGGCTGCAGCTGTGAATGCTGAGGCAGCTAAAAAGAAAGATTCTACCCGTCCTATCAGCAGCACTCCTGTAAGCGGCACTCCTTGGTGTGTCGTTTGGACTGGAGACAAAAAAGTGTTCTTCTACAATCCATCAACAAAAACTTCTGTGTGGGAACGTCCTCCAGACACCTACGGACGTGACGATGTCGACAGACTCCTCCAAAGTCCTCCAACTCCAAAGGCTGAAGAAGAAGAGGAAGAACCTGTCAAAAAAGATAGTGATTCAGAAGAAGACTCGGATGAAGATGGACCACCAAAGCCAAAGAAAAGTCGAGCGGAGAAAAAGAAAGAGGCTTTGCTTGCAGCTCAAAAGAAAGAAAAAGAACGTCCTCGTCAGATGCTTCAAAAGCCGATTGATCCTGCAATCGAAGCAGAGATGGCCGCTGCTAAAGAACGTGAGAAGGTTCCTTTGGAAGAGAGACTCAAGCAATTCAAAGAAATGTTGGAAGAGAAAAAAGTCAACACCGGAAGCACTTTTGAGAAAGAACTATCCAAAATTGTTTTCGACAAACGTTATTTATCTCTTGGAGCAACTGAACGTCGGGCTTGTTTCGATGCTTTTTGCCGAGAAAAGGTAGAGGCTGAGAGGGCAGAGAAGAAGAAAAAACTCAAAGAAGCCAAAGCGGACTTCTCCAAATTGCTTGCCGAAGCTGACCTCAACGGTCGATCTTCCTATAAATCTTTCTGCTCAAAGTATGAAAAAGATTCTCGTTTCAAAGCAGTAGACAGGAATCGTGATAGGGAGGAACTTTTCAACGAATTTGTGGGAGATCTTTACAAAAAAGAGAAAGATGAGAAACGTGCGAAGAAAGAGAAGCTGAAAGCCGAATTCGTGAAACTTCTTGAAGAGCAAACTGGACTGACTCGCAAGTCCAAGTGGTCGGCTGTCAAAAAAACTCTAGAAGAGGAAGAGCGGTACATTGCCCTGGATAGTAGCTCCACACGGGAATCTTTGTTCCGAGATTTTGTCGCCAATTTGGGAGACGAAACGGCTTCGGTAGGTTATTGTTTATCTGTTCATTGAGCAAAATTGTATTTTCAGGACATCGAGGAAGAACAAGAGAGAGAAAAACGACTAGCAACCCAAGCAGCAATTGCGAATCGTCAAAAAGAAGTCGAGGCAGAACTGGGTGATCAGTTAAGAGAGCGCAACAAGGAGAGTGAGAAACACAAGTTGGCTGAAAGCGAAGAAACCTATCGCAATCTTCTGATTGACTTGATCAAAACCACGGAAACAAGTTGGCACGATGCAAGAAGAGTTCTCAGGAAAGACGATCGCTACTCAAGTTGTGATTTGCTGGACAAATCGCGCAAAGAGTCTCTGTTCGATGATCACATCAAAACACTTGATCGAAAACGGAAGGATGCCTTCTTCCAAGTTCTCGATAACCACGAGACGATCACTCCGGTTATGCGTTGGCGCGATGCGAAGAAAGTCATTCAGGCCGAGGAGGAAACATTCATGAAGGTTGCTAGCAATTCTGAAAGAGTAAGTGAAACTGTTTGGTCAATTCAATTTCCATTATTTTGTTTTCCAGAAAGTAGAGAAGGATTTCCGAGAATGGCAAGAGAGACGACACGTTCAACTCGCAGCAGAATTCAGAGAAATGTTGACAGAAACCAAGACGATTACTCATAAAAGTAAGAAGTTGATGGAGGAAGGAGAAGATCACATGAAAGATATTCTGGCCGTACTGGAAAAGGATAAGCGTTGGGTTCGAATGACAGCGATGAATGCTGCCGAACGTGATCGTATGCTTGAGGATTATATCGGTAAGATTTTTATTCAACTTTCTAAAACATACGGCTTATTACAGACAACCTCGACCGCAAAGGTACACCACCACCACCTACCCAACAAGAGCGTGAGCGGAGAAAGCTCTGAACTGAAAAGTTCACCTAGGAAATCGTTGTCCATCTAACAACCAATCAAATTCTCTCCCAAATCTCATCAATTCTGTTATCTCTCTCTCTTTTTTTAACATGTGTACTATTAGTATTCCATCAAGCTCTGTTGATTGTTGTGTTTCTTATTGATCCTATTATTATCCGCCCCTACATCATGTCCCTCAAATCTGCTAGATTTTCCGAAACTCGGGAAGTCTTGCAGAGCCATGTGCCGGCAGTCTCACTGCTTGCACACGGATCACATGTCATTGATTCACACTCACGAAAATACATGTAATGTATTCTACAGTTATTCGTCACACTGCTTTTAATTATTCGGTTTTATTTAATAAATGCGGATTCACAACAAACCGCATCTGTATGGTGTTTGCGGTGTTCCCCATTTCCAATAAGGGGGTGGACCATATTCAAATGGGACAGAAGAGCAAAATCAATAGCATCGACCGATTAGATACATACCATTTAGAATATAGAATCTTATATCCCTTATTTCTACTACCCCATTTTATTCATCAAAAAAGAAAAATCAATTCTTAAAATGACTCAAGTCACTTATCCCGTTTTAAGGGTGCTTCTCACCCATATGACATATCACACAAGGTAAGTTCAATTTCAGTATGCGCCTTTAATACCGTATATCGCAATTAGTTTATTATATTCTGCTGTTTTTCTATTTTAAATTAAAGTGAATTGAAGAATTATAAGAATCAAACAAAAATTGACAAAAACGAGCGAAAAATTTAAATAATCTCGAAAAAGGCGCATGCATTGATTTGAAAAACAGTAGCTGTTTTTGCTTTGAAATCTGCAAAAAAACTACAAAAAATCTGCAAAAAAGAGAAATAATATCCGCAAAAAACCAAACCAAGATGGCTGAAACTTTGGGGAGAACTGGAATTTTCGTCAAAAATTTAAAAATTTCAAAGTTTAGAAATATTTTCCCCATAGTTTTTTTCAGTTTGTTTTTTAAATTTCAGCCGGATTGGTCTAATTTTCGCCGAGTTGTCTGCAGATTACCTGAATAAAACCTGTACATTTAACTTTGAGCTTAATTATCTCGATTCCTGTAAGAGATATGAAAAAATTGTCAACTGATAATTTGCTTATCATAATATCACAAACATTTTATCAGTTGACACATTTTCCATATCTTTTACAGTAACTAAGATAATTAAACTCAAAGTTCAGAAGCTTTTTGACCTTTTCTGTAGAAAAAAGTCAACTTTGGAGTCCGCAAAAAAAAAGTCGAAAAAATTCCGATTTGTTTGAAAATTTCAGAGCATATTACACAAAAATAGAGCTTCAGTTTTGTAACTGTCAAATTTTGTAAAAACAACTGCCATTTTTGTAGTTCTTTGGCATGTTTCTACTCTGTTTAAAGGCGCATATCTCAAAAACTACCGTAACTAGAAAAAATTTGTCAATTACAAAAATTCACATCTTTTCATGTTTAGTGTACTCTAAACTTTTCAAGCAGATTTAAAAATTCTAGACCTTTTTTGTAGGGCTCTAAAGCTGACTACTTTTCACCGAAAAATTCCAACACTGACACTCTGAGCTCATTTATCTCGGTTCCTGTCAAAGATATACAAAAAGTGTCCACTAATAAATTGTTTATCATAATATGAAAAACATTTTATCAGTTGACACATTTTACATACCTTTTACAGTAACCGAGATAAATTAAGCTCAAATTTAAGAAGCCCTTCTATCACAAGTTTTACTGTAACTAATAATCTCATTTTATAGAGAACAACTTGCACGAAAAATTTCGTTTATCCGAAAAGTGAATGAGAGAATTCCATGTATTCTGAAAATGGTTCAGTTGAGAGAAGACTATGCAACAAACACAACCAGTCTATGGATCGATGGAAAAATGATTCGATTTGAAAGAGCGGCTGAAAATCGTGTGGCTGTTTTCATAAGTGGAGAATCTAAAGTGTTCTACAAAGTTCCAAGAGATGTGATTGGTCGATGTGTTGAGGCATATCTCAATCATCAAAATATCTATATAATTCAGCTGACCATCAGGGTAATTTTTTCAAATTTATCCTAAAACCTGTATTAGAAGGGCCGCCCTTCTATTGAAGAGCTGCTTCTAATACAGGTTTTACGGGAGGACATTCTCTAAATAATCATATTTTCAGAATGCATCCTGGCCATGCAGCACGTTCTTCCCAAAGAAAGTGGCTTCTCTAAAATTGATTGTGAATAGGGACATCAGCGACTCGTTGAGGAATTTCAAAAATATGACATTTCCAAATGTAATCGTGGATAACTGTTGCAAACAAGCACCCATTCTGGCGCTTCCCATGGTGAGAATATTCATGCCTACCGTAATTTACATATTTATTCGCCGGATTGATTTTCGTTTTCCGGTTTTCTGTTATTTTCTCCAGAAAATTAGAAAACATTTTTCTGATAGTGTTTTTCTGACTGGAAGCTCACGAAAATCGAAACACTGTACAACCTGTATTAGAAGGTCCTCTTTAATAGAAGGGTCCCTCTAATAGAAGGGCCCCTCTAATAGAAGGGCCCCTCTAATGGAAGGGCCCCTCTAATGGAAGGGCCCTCCGGAGGTACTGTGTGACAAAAGGCCGGCCATTCCAGGGATGTCCGGTATGAATTTTTGGAGAAATCCGGAATCCGGAATCCGGAATGAAACAGTTTTCCCGGAATCCGGGATCTGGACAAATAAAAGTTTCACGGAATCCGGAATTAAATTAATTTTCCGGAATCCGGAATCTGGAATGAAAAAAGCACGGAATCCGGAATACGGAATCCGGACATCTCTGGGCCATTCCAATACAGGTTTTACAGTAATAAATCCTGAAACCGCTGGCCACGCCCACAAGCCTTTCTCTTCCACATCTCCTATATTTTTTTTTGTATTAGAATAATATCAAGGTTTCAGGTGCACATGGCAGACCAATTGACCATAAAATCTCAAGAATTGGATTCCCTAGACTTGGTTGAAATGCCACTGAATCCAAAATCCAAGATTCAGATCCATCAGACTTTCGAATGGAATGAAACTTTCACACAGTTCTGTGAAAAACTGTTGGAATGGGAGGAAGTAGGTGTTGGATTGTGTTTTACTGCCTCCGCACTTCCACGGTCAAATTTCCGTTTGAATCGATTGTTGGCTCAAATTGATGATACAATAAGAGAAACACGGAAAACAATGTGGAATGGGAGGTGAGAGAAGTTTCAATTGAAATTTTGGTTCTTAAAAAAAGGTTTTCCAGAAAGAGTTGGACTTTGAATTTGAGAAATAACAAGGAATTAGTTATTTTCCATAGAAAGACTGGAAGCATCCTCCAACCGAAACATCATGTGACTGCGATTATTCTGGAGAAAGGAGCATCAACGGAGAGGGATCCAAGAACTCGTCGGACATTTTCAAACATCTTCAACCGATTGAAAATAAGATGATTAGTTGAACAAAAAGTATGCTCATTCCAGAAAATGTTTGAATATGGTGTTCAGACGCTAGAATTACCGTATTCCTCTAATAGAAGCATATCAACTTAGAGCTAAATTATCTCGATTCCTGTAAAAGATATCAAAAAGTTATTAACTGATAAATTGTTTATCATAATATCGCAAACATTTTATTAGTTGACATACTTTTGATATCTTTTACAGGAATCGAGATAATTGAGCTCAAACTTGAGAGTGTGGGGGCCATAGTTAGACATTTTCTGATATTATAAATCTCTGTTCAGTTTACTTTCCAGTCCCTAAATTTCAATTTTTCCTTTGCATTCCCCTATCAATTCTATGAATACCTCAAAACCTCTAATAGAAGGGCACCCTAACTTCAAACTTTGAGTTAATTTATCTCAGTTCCTGTCAAAGATATCGAAAACGTGTCAACTGATGAATTGCTTATCATAATATCACAAACATTTTACCAGTTAACTACTTTTTTATACCTTTTACAGGAACCGAGATAAATTAGCTCAAACGTGGCAGTGTGGGTGCCCTTCTATCACAGGTTTTATTGTAAATTGTGTACCACCTCACATAAAAATAATAAATTTTTATCAAATACTGTGAAATAAAAATTTTAAAGCAAGCAAGTATCATCAATAGAAAAAGAAAAAAAGAGAGATCGTAACTCGAATCGAGATCAAGAAGCACCGAAAAGTAGATGTAACCGTTTATCCAGCCGCTGCATAACGTGGCATTCTTCTCGCATAAACTGGAGGAGGCGGTGGAGGTGTATAGGATTCAGCTTCACTCATCATTTGAAGATTCTCGGTGAATGCGAGAAATAGGGCCAGATAAGCGAGGTACTGCAATAAGAAACTGTATGGAAAACGTTTTTTTTGTTAAAATTGTTTTAAAATTTAAAAAAGTCTTTCTTTCAAAGGTTGTGGGACATCGGAATAAGGAATCCTTAATTGAAATTCTGCTTGTAAAACCTTGAAGAACAGGCAATTATCTCGGTTTCTGTAATTGATATCAAAAATTTGTAAACTGATAAAATGTTAATGGTATTATGATAAACAATTTATCAGTTGACCGAGATAAATTGGCTCAAAATTGAAAGTTAGGGAGACTGTTCTATAGGCAATTTGTAGTTCTACAGAAGTGGTCCAGAATTGTTCTATTTGTCAGAAATTTTCACAGTAAACTAATCAAAAATAGAGCATCATTTTTGTTATTGACAACTTTTTTGCCAAATTCTATTCTGATGAGATGCCATTTCTATTCAAAAAAAATGTCGAAAATGCAAATTTTCACTACAACCGCCTATTTAGTTTTGTTGATCGTATTTTTTAAAAGTAGTCATTTAGAAAATTGAAGCTATGATTTTACTTATTTGCTAATTTTAAACTTTCAGAAAAATCAAAGAATTCAATGTTTTCTATCTTCCATTGAGAAAAACCAAAATACCGTATGCACTATGATAAAAGCCCCCCCCCCCCCATCCCCCCCCCCAAAGCCGTTTACTTTGAGCTAACTTATTTCAGTTACTGTAAGAGATATCAAAAATGTGTTAACAGATAAAATGTTTGTGATATTTTGAAACACATTTTGCTAGTTGACCACTTTTACGTACCGTTTACAGGAATCGAGCTAATTAAGCTCAAAGGTTAACCGATGTTTCCCGAATTTTCGATATTTCAGTTTCTCAGAATCCCAAGAAGAATAAAGTTCAAAAAGACGAACCAATGAGAATCGTGATTCATCACTCAAAGAAATGAAAGCAACTCGCAGAATCGCAAGGAATGTAGAGGAAAATATGAGAACGCATGTCTGAAAACAAATCGTTTTTTGCTGATCTGAATTTAAAAAAAAAATCAACTTACTTTGTAATAATTCCTCCTCAAGTCATAATATGTTTCACACACGTTCACTCGAGCTTTTCTATACGACAGAACGTAAGTGAACATGACTGCGGAGAGCAAGGAAACCGACAAAAGACCATCTAGAAACACGTGCGAAAGCATGGAGAATGCGGCGATCGTCTGAAAAGAATGTGACAGATTGAGACAGGAGGATGGATCAACAGGAGGGTAAGGATGTTTGACGAAGAACGACGACAGACACAATCAATGATTATTGTTCGAAAACTTTTAGAATCACAAAATACAAATGGAGTGTGTGATTGTAGTCTTCTTTTTGATAAGATGGTAATTTGGATGGATTCTCAAAGTAACGATTTCTGATCGTCTTCTTGATTTTCTGGTCTTTCAAAATCATTGATACTTTGGTGAAGGTTAAAGTATCGCTTCAAAAAGTAATTTGCAGAAAAAGATGGTAGTTAGAAAGGTGAATGACGATCAGACTACAAACAAAATACACTGATTGCAGTGATTTTGACTTTTTCGTTAAATAGGTTTCGAAAGTTCAGCCAATAGAAACTGATAGATTCAAATTCTCCATGACAAAGAAAATTTACAAAACATAGTATTTAATTGATTTTCTGTCATTTGACCATTTTTGGGGTCTGGAGCTCGGCTGTAAATTTCCGATCACTTTGAAAAGCTTTTGACAAAAAAAATTGATTTTTTCTTCAAATTTCTTGCAAAATTTTTAGACCTTTTTCAGTTTTTCAGCTATTACCGAGCGTTCTTTTTTGATTTTTCCAAAATTTTTTTTCTGAAATTTGACATTTTGTCTGAAAGTTTCGCTCGCAAAGACTACTGTAAATTACTGTACAAACTTCATGAAAATTTCGCTGTTTTTTTGCAACGTGATTGTGTTTGCCAAAAAAAACTATAAAAACTATACAAACGTCCTACAGTAATCTACAGTAATCTTCACGAACTCCATCTTGTCCGATTTGAGACAGAAAATTCGGAAAAATCAAATTTCTGAACTTCTGAATTTCTGAACTTCTGAATTTCTGAATTTCTGAATTTCTGAATTTCTGAATTTCTGAATTTCTGAATTTCTGAATTTCTGAATTTCTGAATTTCTGAATTTCTGAATTTCTGAATTTCTGAATTTCTGAATTTCTGAATTTCTGAATTTCTGAATTTCTGAATTTCTGAATTTCTGAATTTCTGAATTTCTGAATTTCTGAATTTCTGAATTTCTGAATTTCTGAATTTCTGAATTTCTGAATTTCTGAATTTCTGAATTTCTGAATTTCTGAATTTCTGAATTTCTGAATTTCTGAATTTCTGAATTTCTGAATTTCTGAATTTCTGAATTTCTGAATTTCTGAATTTCTGAATTTCTGAATTTCTGAATTTCTGAATTTCTGAATTTCTGAATTTCTGAATTTCTGAATTTCTGAATTTCTGAATTTCTGAATTTCTGAATTTCTGAATTTCTGAATTTCTGAATTTCTGAATTTCTGAATTTCTGAATTTCTGAATTTCTGAATTTCTGAATTTCTGAATTTCTGAATTTCTGAATTTCTGAATTTCTGAATTTCTGAATTTCTGAATTTCTGAATTTCTGAATTTCTGAATTTCTGAATTTCTGAATTTCTGAATTTCTGAATTTCTGAATTTCTGAATTTCTGAATTTCTGAATTTCTGAATTTCTGAATTTCTGAATTTCTGAATTTCTGAATTTCCGAATTTCTGAATTTTCTACACCCTACACAATTTAAAGTGATCGGAAACTTAGATTCAAAGTGATCCAAAAGTATTCTAAAAGGTCTGGAAGGATTCTGAATACTATAGAAGGATCTGGAATATTTCTGATTTTAGAATGATCTAGGAGGAGCTAGGAGGAGCTAGAAGAAATGGAAATTTCTAGAAGGATCAAGCAAAAATATAGAAAAATCTGGAAGAAAAACTATAAAGTTTTCGAAAGTTTGATATTTTAATAAAAAAGTTTTTTTTTTTCATTTTCAGTTTCTTTTTGACCCAAATGTTTACTCCAAAGTTAATCCAGTATTCCGGAGACACTCACCAATGAATATTTTTTGAGCGTGACACTCAAAGGTTTCTGCTTCTCTGCGTCTCTTTGTCTCCACACTCTCTCATCATCTACCTGCCAGTAGTCGTTCATCCTCTGAAACAAATTCAATTGATTCAACACATCCTGTGTTTTTAGGAATGTAAAAAAAGAAGAAAAAACATCTCAATTGTTCTGAATTATTGAATCAAACGATGAATGAACAGAAGGGGGAAAGGAAAATAAAAAGAAACAAGTTTACAAATTGAAGTGGACGAACCGTTTTGTACCCGATCGAAATTGTGAGACGATGGAAGGAGGGGGACAGAACAAAAGAGAAGAAGGGAAAGGGGTAGAAAAAATAAACACGACACTTTTTTGTGTTGATGGTTACCTCTTTCGCGAAGAAAGAGGAAATCTTTTTTTCTTGACAAGAGTGACCTTTAAATTGAGAAAAAAAGAGAGAAAGAGATGGAAGAAATGGGAAATACCCGATTTTGTCTAGACTTGATAAATATTTTTTTCGGTTTTTTGGAATTGATTTTGGAATTAAAAAGGAATTCCTGGCTAATTTTTGAATTTGGTGTACTGTGAAGTTGGAATTTATCTCTTTTATTATAACGTTCTAAAATTCTGAAAATCAAAGATTCTGAAATTTTAATGTTCTCCAATTCTGAGGCCCTGGAATTCTGATTCTGATGAAATTATAAATTGTGAGATTCTGAAATTCTAAAATTCTGAAATTTTAATATTCTACGATTCGGATATCCTGGAATGCTGAGATTCTGAGTCTCTGAGAGTATGATATTCAGGAATTCAGAAATTCAAAAATCCCAAAAAATTCGAAATTCCCAAATAATTAAAAATCCCAAAAAATTCAAAAACCAAAAATTCAAAATTCCCAAAATTAAAAAATCCCAAAAAATTCAAAAGTTTCAGAAATTCAAAAGTTTCAGAAATTCAAAAGTTTCAGAAATTCAAAAGTTTCAGAAATTCAGAAATTCAGAAGTTCAGAAATTCAGAAATTCAGAAATTCAGAAATTCAGAAATTCAGAAATTCAGAAATTCAGAAATTCAGAAATTCAGAAATTCAGAAATTCAGAAATTCAGAAATTCAGAAATTCAGAAATTCAGAAATTCAGAAATTCAGAAATTCAGAAATTCAGAAATTCAGAAATTCAGAAATTCAGAAATTCAGAAATTCAGAAATTCAGAAATTCAGAAATTCAGAAATTCAGAAATTCAGAAATTCAGAAATTCAGAAATTCAGAAATTCAGAAATTCAGAAATTCAGAAATTCAGAAATTCAGAAATTCAGAAATTCAGAAATTCAGAAATTCAGAAATTCAGAAATTCAGAAATTCAGAAATTCAGAAATTCAGAAATTCAGAAATTCAGAAATTCAGAAATTCAGAAATTCAGAAATTCAGGAATTCAGAAATTCGGAAATTCAATTTTTAAAAAATCAAATTCCAAAATTTCAAAAATTCCAAAAAATCCCAATTTCAAGGAATTTTCTGAAACTTTGATGCGTTTTTCTAAAATAAGGATTTTCCAGAGTTTTTCATTATTTTTATGAGAATCTACAGGTTTTTCTGTACAAAAAATCCGAAATTTTCAGTCTTACTGTTAGGAAAAAATCTGAAAATGTTGGTTATTTAAAAAGATGAAAGAAAGGAATGCGAAATATTTTTCCAGCTAGAAGCACATAGAGAAAAGGAGGAGATGCTTCTCTCTGGAAAAAAAAGAGAAAAGAAAAGATGAGAAAAAGAGAAAAAAAATGGGGGAAAAAAAGATGAAAAACAAACTAATTACAAACGAAGAAAAGGATTGATGTTTGAAAAAAAAAACATTGAGGAATTTGCATTTTCAGCAGAAATAATTCAACCTGTTTTTTTGACCAAACATTCGAAAATTGTATCGAAAATGTCAGAAAGAAATTTGAAATAGAATCCATCAGGTTCATGTAAAAATGTTGCGAAACAATTTGAATAATCGGTAATTGATGCATGTCGAAGTCAGTCAAAAAAGGGGGGAGAAATCGAGAGAACGATCGTATTTCCAGATTACGATAGACTGGCATGGAAAGTGTAAAGTAAAGTAAGAAAGAGAGGGAAATGGAAAAAGAGGTTATTGAAGGCTAATGGCAATGGGATGAATTACAAAAAAGAGAAAAAAGAGAGGAGGAAAGAACCTCGAGACTACGCTGAGAATGCAATGAGAACATTCAAACATCAGAAGGGGAGAAAGCTTCAAAAATTGGCTAATTTTTAAAGTGTAGTACCATGACTCAGAAAATGAGAACCGCAATGAATGAGAACTGTGAGCATTATACCGTAAACCATGTAATAGAAGGGCCCCCACACTGTCAAGTTTGAGCACAATTATCTCAGCTCCTATGAGAGATATCAAAAATGTGTGAACTGATAAAATGCATAGGGTATTATGATAAAAAATTTATCAGTTGACAAATTTTTATATATTTATCAGGAACCGAGATAAATTGGCTCAAAGTTGAAACATAGGGGCCCTTCTATGACAGGGTTTACGGTATCTGCTACAAAATTTGATAATTTAACATGTTCTGAAAATTCTAAAAACTATAAATTTTAATTAATCGAAAAACTTAAAAATTTGAAAAATCGAAATAATTAAAAAAATTCTTTAATTTAGAAAATTTGAAATTTCGAGCATTCGAAAAATTCAGAACCTCTAAATTCGAAAATTTTTGAATGATTTGAACATTTTCCAAATTCGAATGATTTGAAATTTCAAAAGTTCGGAAGGTTACCGTAAAATCTGTATGAGGAGGGCCCTTTAATAGAAAAGCCTCTCTAATAGAAGGGCCCTCCGAGTGGGACTCGGAAAAATAGAAGAGCCCCTGTAATAGAAGGGCTTTCTGTGAATAAGGACTCCACTTCAAAATGTGTTCTCAAATCAGAAAATTTCCGTACTTTTTCCATGGAAAATATTCCGGGAACTCCATAATTTGAAAGAAATTTGTTGAAGCTCTATTTTTCAATGAAAATTTTGCTAGATTTCGGAGAAATAGGCAGATTTTCATGAATGCGAAATTGCGGAAAAAAACTGGCCGAAAAATAGAAGGGCCCCTTATAAATTAAGCGTCCCTCTAATTGTAGATCCCCCGGGAGGTACCTTGGAACATAGAAGGGCAGGCCCTTCTAATACAGGTTTTTGCGGTAGAAGATTTGAAAATTTGAAAATTCGAAAGATTCAGAACCTCAAAATTCGAAAAGATTTGGAAGATTTGAAAATTTTCAAAATTCGAATGATTTAAAATTTCAAAAGTTCGGAAAATGAAACATTGTAAAAGTTCGGAAAGTTAAAAAACTTCGGAAGTTCGAAAAAAAATTGGACGAATTCGGATAAAAAACGACCTGGAAGAAGGAAGAATGAACACAATTTTGAAACCATGTTTTTAGAAATTGAAAATTCGAGAAAAAAAGAAAATTTTCAAATCAAAAAAGGAAAAAATGAGAGAAAATTGAAAATTAGGAACCTTGACATCTATCTCACAATCAGGCATGTGATACTTTTTTGCCGAATGGTGTCTGATTTGAAACAAAACAAAATTTCAAAAACAACATTCATGTTCCACAACAAAAATAATATGTTTTCAATAGGTATTCCCCTATTTTCCATAATTGTTGTGTTGCGTTGTGTCGATTCTACATATTCTACATTTATGGAAAGAGACGAAAAGAAAGAAAAAAAAATTGGAGGTGAGTTCTGGATTATAATTGTGTATATGGATTCGCTTCTTTTCAATTTTGGCTTGGATGTGGAACTAGAAAGCAAAAATCGATATTTGGAGAAATGTTCCGTTTCATAAATTCAGACATGGGTCATTGAATCATTTGGATGGCTTGTTGCAGGGGATAGGAAACATATGTGTTCCTAGAAAGTCTAGATTTCCCTTGGTTAAAAAAAAATAACATTTAAGTTTTCTTTCAATGGTGAAACAAAAAAAAGTTAAAGATTTTTCATGATTATTAAAGTCATACATAGTGCACAGGGGTTGCCGAAAAGTGTACAAACGGCGGCTGAAGATCTAATAGTGAGCAATCAACTTTGAGCTGAATTATCTCGATTCCTGTGAAAGATATCAAAAAGCGGTCAACTGACAATAGACTTCTGATATGATGATAAACATTTTATCAGTTGACCAATTTTAAATATCTTTTACAGGAACCAAGATAAATTGGTTAATAGTTTAAGGTTTGGGTGACACTCTATTGAAATGTTTATGGTCCAAGCCTGACTTTACAAAACTATTGGTTAAAAAATATACAAAAAACTTGAAGTAAGAAAAAGGAAAAAAGTAAACGACGATGCAAAAAAAAGAAGCATTTGACACCGGCAGTGGCAATCAAAACAGAGAATACAAAGTCAACTGGTTCGTCCTTTTACGACCAAAACCAAACGATTACATTTTCTTTTTGCTTTTCACTCCACTTGATATATGTATATGTCTATTCCTATGCATCTTTTTTTCAATCCTTCCTTTCACTCTTTAGCTTCCAAAATCGACTAAAGTTCAATTAGTCGATAGAGCTACCGTACTCTTCAATCGTAAATACTTTCCGTTTTACACACATAATCCTTCCTGCTAATGTTAGCAATACGAATTGGACTATTTCTTACCGTATGTGTGTGAATGGGATAATCGACACGGTGGGTGGCCTATGAGAAGACCGACAGAAGGAGGTGGGAGCTTCTTTGGATCAAGAACTCAGATTGAACTCTAAGGACGTTTTGAGGTCAAGAGTGGAAAAAGAATTAGGTGAAATAAACAAAAAGAGGCGAACTGTGGAGGACCGAAATTCGAAAAGTCGACATTTGGACAAAACGATTCGGGAAACTTGGAAAAATAACAAAATTATGTGAAACTTGGCTTTATTCCTGAATCAGAGGATCTATCCGGCAACGTTTAGGAAAAGAATATCTCCAAAACGCTAAGCTTCTGATATTTTCTTACAAAATTTTGTCTTTCTGAGTAAATTTTGATAGAAAAAATCCAATCTGCCGTACGCACAACCTAATAGAATGACACCACTCAATTTCAACTTTGAGTTCCTATATCTCGGTCCCTGTCAAAGATACCGAAAAGTGGTCAACTAACAAAACATGTTTGATATTATGATAATCAGTTAACATATTTTGTTATCTTTCACAATAACCAAAATATATAAGATATACTGTTTGATCACCTTTAATCTGAGTCATCGCTTGTCAAAGTTGCTTCATAATTCGGTGGAAAACATCTTGAAGGATTTTTTGTTACAGATTGATTTCCTATTCAATATTGCAGTCCCCTGAACTTCTAACTTTGAGCTAATTTATCTCGATTCTTGGGAAAGATATCAAAATGTTATCAACGTATAAATTGTTTATCATACTATCATAATCGTTTTATCAGTTGACATATTTTTGATGTCTTTCACAGGAATCGAGATAATTGAGCTCCAAGTTGACGGTTAGAGTGGGCTCCTATTAGAGGAAATACGGTATGTCAAATGGGTCAGATATTACAGGTTTTACGGTAAGCAGATTTTCCAAAAATCCCATTTCCTCAAACTCCCCATTCTGTCCATTTCCCCAAAGTGACTACCCCATTAGCCGGTTGATCTCATTTTCTCAAGTGTTAGACATCTCAATGATAAGCAGAAGAGCCATCTCTCTCGTCCTGTAACTTACGCAAACAACACGGACCGGACCGCCCCTCCCTAAATAGAGAAGTCCTTGCGGTCGGCATGTTTGAGCCGTGTTCCGGGGCCAGCCACTCGACTGATACACTCTTACCGATTTCCGTGTTTGTTCGAGATTAGCCCTCTCATCATCTACTACTACACCGACAAGAACCGTTTCCTCTTCTTGACCCCTCTCTTGGAATTTATTTGTCAAGATGTGATACTCTCTTCTGACCAACAATTAGCTATGTAAACTACTGTTTGTATAGTTGATCTTTAGAACGTTCCAAACACTCTAAGGAACATGGTTACTGTAGAAAATATTGAAGAATGGAAACTGATGATTTTAATCTGAAAAATAGTATCTAATAAATTTCAGGGTGGCTCAAAATTACCCGGATGGATAAAACCGGGTATATCTTTAGACATAAGTATCTTGGAAGCCCGAAAATTGGTAGAAATACAATTTTACATTTGATTCCAAGCTACCGTAATTTTCAAAAAGTTTCCTCGTATCTAGGTATTGTTATGATTGTCCAAAGTTTCTTGTGATTTTCAAAAGATGAAGCAATTTTGACAAGCGATAACTCAGCTCAAAGTTGATCAAATCATTTGAAACTTGGTCAGTTTACAGATGAATACTTTCAATTTTGGTACTATAAATTTGAGACCAGTACAATGCTTCACTTGAATTTTGTGATAGTTCAAACTTTAGTCCGGCTAATTATGCGTCACCCTATAAATTTATCGGGTCTTGAATTGAGTTTATTGGTCAAATCTACGACAAATACAAAAAAGGAAATTGAAAAGTTATCAGAAATCGACTCTTTGAAACTTTTTTTTGCAAAAGCTGTGTTATTCTGTTTGAATAGCCTTACAAATCTTTTGAACTGCTATCGATTGCCGTAATAATTTTGAGCTCCATTATCTCGCTTTCTGTAAAAGATATCAAAAATCTGTCAACTAACAAAGTATTAATCATAATATCATCAATATTTTATCGGTTGACATATTTTTGATATCTTTTACAGGAATCGAGATAATTGAGCTTAAAGTTAACTGTTTGGGTGGGCAGCTATTTGAGGTACGGTAGTTGATTTATCTCCTAGGTTTTTTTGGGTTTCCGATTTCTCAAATAGTTTTTTATATTTATAATGCTGCGTTCAAAGTAAATTTCCTGGAGAAACTTACTTTGAACGCGGCATAACAAGGACTGTAATACCGAACTGCAATTCTTCAGCTCTTGTCTTCTGCAGATCCCAAAAATCCACTCGATTGTTGTCCAGAGCCTCTGTCCACTATTTTCCATCTCCATCTTCTCCATCGTTTTCTCATTTATTTGTCTTCTTGTTAACTCTTGCGCATTTTCGACCGTTTTTCTCAATTCGTTTGTCACCATTCCAGACGTGACAAGATTCCCACCTGACTACTATACGAGGCGGCGGGCCGAAAAGCCAGTTGAGTGACAAGAGAGCAACCAAAAAATCGGGTATACGGTAGGTCGGAGAAAAGAGAAATAGACAGAGAACATAGTTTGGAAATCAATGAAACAAAATGTGATTTTTGGATTTTTAAACTTAAATGTTGACAGTAATCCGAGGAGTTCTAAATTAAATTACAAAGAATGATCACTGATTGAATAAGGATCCCGCTGATTTTGGGTAATAAGTGGTTCCTAGAAACGGATTACTGTAGGAGTTTAATTTAAAATCTATCTGAACACCCTTCATTTTCAAAGCCTTAAACGAAGTACCAATAATAACAAATTGACCTAATACCGTATTTCTTCTAATAGAAGCCCACTCAAACCGTCAACTTTGAGCTCACTTATCTAGATTCCTGTGAAAGAAATCAAAATTTTGTCAACTGATAAAATATTGCTGATCCTATGATAAACAATTTATCAGTTGACGGATTTTTGATATCTTTCACGAAAATTGAGATAATTGAGCTCAAAGTTAACTGTTTGGCTTATACTCGGTGGGTTAAATCTTGAGTGATCGTAATGACGTGATAGAATTTTTCGGTGCCTACAATTTATCGAAATATGTATCTCTTTTTCTAATTTTCTTACAGAAAACAGTGCAAATTTTGGAGAATCTAAAGTTTGAGTGTTATCTAAACCTTAAACTTTCTCATTCTTGTAGAAGTACTGAGAATCAAAACTTTAAAGAGGATCTTTATGCGTTTCATTTTTTCAAGTACCACCAAAAAGATGATTTAATAAATTTGGACTCTTTTAATGGTCCAAGTGTTCATTAGGTTTGCTGCTCATACTACCATAAAACCTGTAATAGATGAGCCAATTTATCTCGGTTCCTGTAACAGATATCGAAAAGTTGTCAACTGACAAAATGATTATCATAATATCAGCAGTTTTTGTCAGTTTACTTCTTTTTGATATCTTCTACATGAAATGAGATTTATGACCCTAAAGTTGACGGTTTGGGGGTGTTCAATTAGAGTGATCTCCTATTCAGTTGACTTTTTAAGTTGACATCGTTCAGAGATCTAGGGATTCAGGATGAAGTTTGTAAATTTTTTTTTTTGGAATTTCAGGATAGATTGAATACGAAAATAAAGCGCTTTTCTCAAGGTTCAGAGGGTGCCCATTTATTAGAGGGATGCTTCAATTGACGGTTCTTTAGGTCTACCGTATACGATTGTTGTTTAAAATAACTTATGAATTCAAATCAATTTTTTACCTGCAGTCTAAGAAAAGATCAGATTTCTAAATATTTCAGCACTGTCCGCTTTGATGTCATATATCTCGGTTCCTGTAAAAGATATCAAAAATGTGTCAACTGACAAAACACTGCTCATTTTATCATAAACATTTTATCAGTTGACAACTTTTTCATATCTTCAACGAGGGACGAGATAAATTGGCTCAAAGTTGAAAGTACCTTTTGAATCATTAGCCCGTTTCACTAATTCGGATTTGGAAATATAATTTTACACTTTTCAACTATGATAAAAATTGGAATTGTCATAAATATGAATCAGACACAACCTGATTCATCTTCTAAATTTTTGATTTTCTCCTCCCGCGTTCCCAGAAACTCCATTACTCATTTCCAGACAAAACGTCTATTTATCTATTCCTCTCTCTTTTTTGAAATGTATTCAAAAGTACCTCTCTCCTAAACCTGCAAATGCAAATGTTGTTATCAGAACATTCTCTGCTTCTCTCTATCTCTATCTTTCTCTGTGTCAGTTTATTTCCATTTTGATAACTTGTCGTCTCCATTCTTTTCTATTATACCTTTACAAACATTTCTCTGTCTTCTTTCTTTTCTTGTTCTCTACATGCACGCTTGAGCTTGTCGTTTGATATCAAACGACAACGAAAGGGGAAACCTTCTATTTCCCTAATTGCCAGGTGTCTGTCTTTTGGAAGGATCAATGATTGAATGTCTTTCTCTTTTTCTTTTCATAAGCTTTACGAACGATGAAAAAGGAAAAAAAAGAGAAGAGACAAAGATATCTGGTTTTCTCTTATCATCATTTGTTTTTCGTGATGTGATATGAAATTCAATCATTAAAAGAATCTTCTAACGTCGTCGGAAAGTTCAGTTCTATCTATTCGCATCAATATTTTCGACTACCTCGGTTTATAGTTCTAACAGAATTTCTTAGCCTTTTTATAAGGAAATATCGACCTAAGTCACAGGGTTCAAACTGTTGTGGTATGCATTTGCGCTCTAATGAGAAAGTGACATAGCGAAGTTTGAGGTCTTTAAAAATTCAAATTTCTCGCAATTTTTGGTTGATTTTCCACCTAAAATTCGTTTTTTCAAAATTATCGCTGTGTGAGAAAAATAAGGTAAAGTGCGGAATATCTCGTTAGATTTTTCTTGAAGGCGCATGAGCGGATACTACCGTATTTCACCAATTTTTCGACGATTTTCGTAGTTTTGCCAATGGCAAATCAAGAAAAAATGATTCAAAACGATGAAAATCGCTGAATTTTAATTATTTTCATCGTTTCAAACGATTTTTTCTTGATTTACTTTGGAAAAACGGATAAAATCGTCGAAAAGTTAAAAAATAGCCTCAAAATACGGTAGTTCCCGCTCTTGCGCCTTTAAGGAAAATTTAACGAGTTATTCACTATCAACCTTCTTTTTTTTCAGATAGCGGTGATAGAATAGATGAAAAATCAACCAAAAATTGCGACAAATTTGAATTTCTAACGACCTAAAATTCGCTACGTCATCTTCTCATTAGAGCGCAACTGCATACGTCACACGCTATCGTGGTATGCAGTTGCGCTTTAATCAGAAGACCTCTGAAAACTCAAATTTCTCGCAATTTTTTGCCAAAAACTCATACTTGTAACGGGCCGGGCCGGGCCGGGCTTTTTTCGGAATTTCAAGGCCCGGCCCGAGCCCGGCCCGGCCCGGCGGGCCCGTCATTTCACTAGTTTTGAAATTTTCAAAAAACACATAAGGGCTGGCCCGGAATTTTACAAGTATGCAAAAACTTTGCCACGTCATCTTCTCATTAGAGCGCAACCGCAGCATTTCGAACCCTGCTGGATAATTTTTTCCTCAAGAATATCAGAGCTAATCACATCTTATCTGTTCCCGTGTTCATTCTATTTGCCCACCTACAAAAGCACTGTAAGTGGTCGCCACCGGGAAATCCCGCCCCCTCCTGCCCTCACCCACTCGCCCCGCCCACTTTTTTGCTCTGTGAGCACAAGTGGACCCACCCCGCCCCGTATTCGCAAGCATCGTCATTCCTATTCGGCTACTGTCCTATTCGAAAGTGACCAATGTCCAGCGTCTTACCTGTTCAATATTTAGACTGACCAAACCCATAGCTCTAATACTGTCAGGTAATGACGCTGGATAGTCTTGTCATTGCTATCAGGTAAACACTTTTTTTTGAACTCTCTTTATTATCTAATTACCAGTGAAACAAAGAAAAAAGAAACGACAGAATTGAAATAGCTAGAAGCTTCTATAGAAGATAAGAGAGTACAGAAAAGATTCATGAGGAGATGATGAACACGAAAAGAGAAAAAAACCCTATTAGTTGAAAACGATATGAGAAAAAGAAAAGATGATAGAAACTTTAAACACCTATTTATAATTATAAATTATTTCTTCTTGTTCTTCTTGTTGTTTGCAGTCTTTCCAGTTGTAACCCAACCATCGTCTTTCTGAAAATGAGAGGAGGTAAGTGAGGTACTATTGTGTATGTGTACATTTGCTAGTTTCCTTCTACAAAAATAAACACTGATGTTACGAGTTTCTTATCACCAGACACAGATGTTTGGCTCAAAGTCAATAGATCAGCTAACCCATTACCTTCTCAGCCTCTTCCTGCTTTCTCCGTCTATCCTCATCCTTTCGCTCTCGTTTTTCTCGCACATCGTCATGCGACAGCATTGGAGCCGAAGCGAATGAAATCTCGTTATGGTTGGTTGTTGCAGTAGGGAACCCAAGTCCCGGTGGAGGTGTCAAGACAACGTTTTCCAGGCCAGGTGGTGGAGCGGCATTCACTGACTGAAATGAAATATTGCATCCAATGTACATACAGTACCGGTCAATAAGAAATACAAAGACATATAATTTAATTGATTTTAAGCCATTTTCAGGAGTCTGGAGCTCGTCTGGCAAATTTCCGATAAATTTGAAAAACTTTAAAGTGACAAAACTTTTCGAATTCTCAAGAAAAAAAAATTGATTTTTTTTCTCCAATTTCTTGCAAAATTTTTAGACCTTTTCATGTGTTTCAGCTATTTCTGAAGATTCTTTTTCGCTTTCTCCCAGTTTTTTGTCTGTAATTCGACAAGATGGTGTTTGCAAGGATTACTGTAGATTACGGTAGAAACTTATTCGCTTTTTAGTTTTTTTTTGCAACGTGACTGTGTTTGCCAAAAAAACTACAAACGGAAATTAGCTTTCTACATTAACCTACAGTAATCTTTTCGAACACAATCTTGCCATATTTCAGACGAAAAATTTGGAAAAATCGAATGAGAGTCTTCAAAAATAGCTGAAAAACCTAAAAAGGTCTACACATTTTGCAGCAAATTCAAATCTTATTTCTCGAGAATTCCAAAAATTCTGTGAATGCTCTCCAAGATTTTCTAAGTCATCGGAAGCTTAACATCCGAGCTTCAGACTCCTGAAAACCGTCAAAATGGCCGGAAATCTGTAAATTTATATATCTTATTGTATCTGTAACTTACTGGTTCTGCGGTGGAAGATGTACCCATTCCGAAAATATTGGAAATCGAGAACGACGACAGCATTGATGTCATCGAAGGCAGTTTGGGCATGTTCCAGAGCTAAAAACGAAAATTAGACTCATGATCTGGATCTTTTTTTTAGTTTACCGCGTCCATTTTTTCTTGATAGGAATCTTTGGCCGGCTCTGGAACCACTGAGGTCTCCACCTTTTTGGTTTGTTGGACCTTAGGAGGTTGTTCGGGGATTCCTGGAGGAGCTGAATCTTGAGGAGTGGCGTTTGGAGCGGCGTTGCCTTTGTTTTTATTTTTCTGAAATGTAAGTATTTTAATGTGAAATGAAGAGTTGCTGATGAAGCTTATTACTTTATTCTTGTTCTTCTGAGTGGACGGAGCCATAGCATCTCCTGGCTTAGCAGAAGTTTTTGAAGTTGCAGTAGACCATTCTGAAGTTTCGTTGTCCTTAACGTTTGGGATGTTCGCTGCAGGTGGAGTAACCGATCTGGAAAAAAAACTATGAGAAACAAAGAAATACCAACACCCAGTCGAGTTTGAGCCTAATTATCTCGATTCCTACAAGAGATATCAAAAACGTGTCAACTGATAAAATGTATAGGATATCATGATAAACAATTTATCAGTTGACAACTTTTTAAAATCTTCAACAGGAACCGAGAGAAATGAGCTAAGATATAAAAGTTAAGAAGCCTTGGCTCCTGGACGTTTCAGAACCCGACAGTTTAGAAACACGACGTTTCAGAAGTCATAGTCTTAAAAACATGAGTAAATGAGTATATTCAAATAAGTATTGCTCTTTTTGAACCGTGGTTTTTATGGAAAAGAAACAAATTCTGAGAAAATTCAGTCGAAAAGTAATGAAATTCCCATTTTTTCAGAATATTCAGGTTTTCGTTTATTCAAGACTTATTCGAATATACTGATTTACTCATTTTTCTAAAACGATGTCTTCTGAAACTTCGTGTTTCTGAACTGTCGGGTTCTGAAACATCGGGTTCTGAACCGCCCAGGAGCCGAGGTCCTTCTACTACAGGTTTTACGGTAATTGAAAATAGTGAATTTCGATTTCATCAAGCTAACCTTTGCACCTCAGGTTTCGGCTCAACTTCCGATTGGTCTGCTTCCAACTTCTCCTTCGTGGCAGCCGCAACTCTTGCTTGAATCTCCGCCTTCCTCCGAGCCCACTCCACCTTCTTCTCCTGTTTCTCCTTCTCAGCCTGCGCTTCTTTGGATAACGGAATATCCTGCCATTCATCGGTGACCACAGCAGTTGGTACGCTTTCTGGGGCTGGGCCTAGAGACGACCAAACTTCGGTTTTCGGTACGGACACCTTGTTCTTCTTCTTAGTCTGATTCTGCGTGGCTTTGGAGTAGTTCGCAGGAACAACAACGCTTGAGATGGCTCCAGAAGACTTCTGAAGTTAACAATTTTAATGATAACACAAAGATAGCCAACCCCCCCCCCTCTCACTCCACTCACAATTTTACTATTTTTACTATTCAGCCAAGAACTGTTTGCAGGTGGTAATGGAGCAGAAGCAGCCGGTAAAGATGGGAAATCAAGCATTCTAGGTGCTTTCGCGGAAGAGGAAGACGACTGATTGGTGTTCTGCTCCACTCGCTGTATCATTTGAATGTTGGACTTTGCTGTAGTTACCGGGCGATCATCTACAGTGTCGAAACTCATTGTTCTATTGTTGACTTTGAGAACCGTTTGTGGCACATCTCTTCTAGAATAGTCATCAGTGTCTTCTCGAGGAGTCTGCTGTTTTCTAGAAGACGCTTGCTTTGGCTTGTTCTCCGTAGGCGGTGGAGGTTGACGTTTCTTCACCAGCGGCGGAACTTTGATTCGCAATGGAGGTGCAGAAGACGATGAAGTTTCTCCGAGAGACGGGAAGTGATCAACAACAGGTGGAGCAGCGGCAGGCCCAGACTTGTTCACCTTGTTCAAACGAGGGAATTCAGAAGAACGCATGGCTGGCTGAAAATGTTTGCAATCGTTTGCAGGAGAATATTATTGGAAAGCTTACCGGTGGCGCTTGTGGAGCGAGACTTGGAAAATCAACTTGACTAGGCGTGAAAGCAGATCTGGTGCTTGTGAAAACTCCTTTACTCTGAGCAGATCTCACAGTGGTGAACTCGCTGGGATCGCTTTGAGGATTGGTTTCGACTTGCCTCTGAACGACTGCGATTCTTTCTCGAGGTACAGGAGGAGGAGGCTCATTGTATCGAGGAGCACCACGACCTCTGAAATCAAAGACTTTTGGAATTTGATTCTCTTGATCTTTGTATTACCTTCCCACCGGTCTCGTGGTATCAACTGGTGGTCGTTGCCCAAAACCAAGTTCAATAAGATTTCTTCTTTCTGAATGCTCATTTGCTCTGTGCAGATCAAGTTCGAACTTGTTGGCAAATGCAATACCCATCTGTTTACATTCTTCAGTCTCACAAATGTAATGATGCTCCTTATAGTGCCTTTTGAGCTCGTCGTGCTTTCTGAAATTATATAGACATTGAAAAACGGTTTGAAAGAAAACCTGTAATAGAAGGGCACCAAGTTCGAGCTCACTTATCTCAACTCCTGTGCAAGATATCAAAAAAGTGTCAACTGACAAAAGACTTCTGATATTATGATAAGAATTTTATCAGTTGACAACTTTTCGTATCTCTTACAGGAACCGAAAAAAATTGGCTCAAAGCTAAAAGTCAAGGGACCCTTTTATTAAAGGTTTTATGTTATTAAAAATCTAACAAATCTAACCCGAAGAAAACATTGGTCATTGTTCCATCCGATTCGCAGAACTGGCAGAAGAAGTGTTCCTTACGAAGATGACGGTAACGATTCTCTTCATCCAAGAATTTCTGCTCACAGAACAGACACTGAGGATGCCCCTTGAAACTTTTATCATCAAAATCTCCACTTCTCATGTGCCTCTGAAGTTGATCTCTTGTATATGTCTTCCTCTCTCGTGAGAATAAATTCAGGTTGTCGGTACAAATGTGGCAGTATGACTGCTCGTGTCGACTGGCCATATGCTGTCGAAGAGACATGAACGACGGAAATTCCAGACGTTCGCCATCATCTCTAGAAATTCTTTTTTGATGAGAGAATAGTTTAAAATAGAATAGACTAACGTTTTGCAAATCTTGCAAACATGAGCCAAATACTTCTCATATTTGGTTCCTGCCACCTTGTTACTGAATCGAATTCCAAAACGATCTTCATCAGGATGTCCTGATTTTTTGAAGTTAAGGTTGACCGAAGCAAGGTCATCATCTACAGTACAGAAGGATAGTTCGTCGATGTCAGCTCGACAGACTGGACATGTTTTAGAGTTTCCAAGCACTCGCATCCGAATTACACATTCTGCACAAACTGGATGGCGACAAGGACCGATCTGAAATTTCAGAGATTCAGTTGAATACCGTAAAACCTGTATTAGAAGGGCAGGCACTTCTATTGTTCCATGGTACCTCCGAGGGCCCTTCTATTAGAGGGCCCCTCTATTTTCCAATCATTTTTTCGGAAAATTGTTATGAAAATTCAGGTGAATTTTCGTTCAAAACTTGCATGAAAATCCATCAGTTTCACCGAAATTAAGCCAGTTTTTGAGCGAAAAAACTGTGTTTCAATAAATTTCTGTGAAATTTCGAAATTTCCAGATTTTTTTTCACTGAAAATGTACGGGAATTTTCCATTTCAAACATGACATTTTGAAGAGGGGCCCTTCTATTAAAGGGACCCTTCAGAACACAACACTCACTCCAAACACATCGTTCTTCTTACAGCAAATATCACAATCGACGGATTTGGTGCCACATGGAATATCCGAGAAGTTGGTCTGAAAATCCATATTTTCGGAATTCTACAATTCAAAAAAATAACTCACATGTGCTGCGGAAATCATTCTCTCATACTTTTTCATATCAACTTTTGTAGGTTGACGAGGTGCTTGGCGAGAAGAGCCATGCTTATTCTTATTGTTAGCACCTCCTCCTCTTCCACGATTTCCTCCTTGACCTCGATTCTTATTTTGGTTCTATAAAAAATTTCAGTGAAATTAATAGGACTTTTCAGATTAGCTTACGTTATTCTTGCCTTCATCAGGCGACTTTGCGGCACCAGTGTCAGACATTACTAGAAGATTCTGAAGAAGGTTGTTCATAATTGTAAATTTTTCGGAACGTATAAGAAAAAACAGGAAAAACGGCTGACTTTGTCTAAAACTATTGCACAACATTGGGACAAAATTGCAGTTTGTCGTTTCGCAACGGGGCGCGCTTACTTGGTCTTCCCCAAACATCACATCACTCAAAAAGCTTTTGTGAAATTGATAGAGAAAATGCTTGTGTCGGAATTCTTAAGACTTTAATGATAACAGAATAAAGGGAAATAGTGATTGAAGGATTTGAGAAAAATCGGTGAGATTGAAAAACCAATATGTTGTCGTTCTCCTAGGATGAAAATACCGGATTTCCGATCAACAGAAAGAGAAAAATCAGTCGAAATTAGGCGGTAAAACATATGAATATCAATTTATTAAGAAAAAATCAAATTTTTTTTCAAATAAAGAAATTTATATTTTTTTGCAACGATATTCTGCGATTCGACATCTTTCAATAAATTCAGACAAGCACATAACTTTTTTTATTAATATTGTAGTGGAATTCTGTGAGGAACCCTGAAAAATTCTGTGAGCAACCCGAACTGAAAACAAAATCGCCAAAAAAACCGAAAAATTGCAATGAGAAAAATATTACAGTAACCCTTAAAGGCGCACAACAGCAATTCTGATGTTGGGTCTTGGAACAAAATTCGTTTAGGTGATTCGGAAGGTAGGAAAAATATAGGATGATTGTCAAGTATTTAGCGAAACAATCGTTGATTGTTTGCTTCAATTTATAGAGTATCGAAAATGCAAACAAGGAAAAATCCAGTGATTTTGCTACTTCGAAGCGATATCGTGTCGAGACCCGACCTCCTTCAAACATGTTCCTTCAAAATTACGGTAGATTTACAAATCAACACAGTTTTCAGTGTTTTTTTTCTAGTTTGAAATCATTTATTATTCCTTTCGAAGCATTAAAAAAACCACATATTAAGAATTCATGTTTTTATTATTTTTCATTAGCAACTATTACACAATTGAGGCTAAAACAACAGTTTGAATAATATCCAACTAGGTTCTTCTGATTTTCGCAAGAATCTCTTCTTTCGTTAGCCGTTTTGTCGTTTTTCTCTTGATGGGAACAGCCTCAAACTGAGGACTATAAAACTTCTGGCGCTTCATCGGAAACGGCGAGAGAGGAGACGTCGGTTCTCTTTTGACAAGGTCTTCATCACACTGAAAGAAAACCCATTTGTTGATTGCTTTAGGTACTCAGAATCTCTCTTTTTATCGATCATAAACTTACCTTGGCTTTTCTTCGTTCTATCCCTCTATATGCCATATTGTCACCACATTTTTCTGTAATTTTCCTTTAGTTTCCGAATAATTACATTTAAAAAAAAAACAAACCTTTTTCATGCCCTTTCTCGTGCTTAATCTTGGCAGACAGCTGTCGGAACTCCATATTGCACACAGAGCAAGACAATTCTCTGGTTTTATGCTCGAGGCGCACGTGCTCAGCGAGCTCCTGAATCCATATAAATGTGGGATGAAGAGTACGTTTCGTTTCACCTACTCTGCTATTCTTAAACTTCAACCCTTTGCATTGCTCGTATCGACACGATTTTCTTTCCCGAATGTGCTCTTTCATATGCTTTTGAAGATCAGTTTGTGTTAAAAATTGTGCATGGCACTTGGTACACTGTAGGTGATTCATATACCTGCTGAAAGTATATTTATTGAGATCTGAAACGTTATTAACAATTACTCATGTTCTTGCATCATGTGCTCAGCAAGGACAGATGCAGCTGAGTAGATCTTCCCACATATGGTACATTTACAAGAAGGACATGCTTTGTGCAGAGTTTTGCAACCCATGTGGTACTGAAAATTGCATTTTTCTTCTCTGTATTCTTACTAATTTTATTGAAAACCTGAACGAAGTGATTCTGAAGATTATGCTTGAGAGTGAACATACGGTCGCATTCATCGCATTGATATTCCTTGTGCCGAAAACGGCGAAACCTGGAACTAATTTAATTTTTGAGAGAAATCAAAAATCTGTCAATCTCCCAATACTTTTGTCTTGTCAATTCCCTTTTCTGTGCTGAAACCGCATCATCGCTGTCGCCAAACGATAACTCCCCATCTTCTAGTTCTTCTTTGCAACCGAATTCCTCTGAAAGAAGAAGCATTTTGCAATATAAATAAAAAAAAGATGGAGAAAGAGAGAATCTGGATCTGGAAATTGTTCGCAAAACCAACAAAATTATCTCTCGCTTGGATGCTCCTCTTTTCTTTTCTTTTTCTTTTCTGAGAAAAGATGAGCTCCGTCTTCTTTTCTCCGTTTTTTTCTCCCCTTTATAAATTATATCGTTTTTTCTCTTTCCCCTTTTCAAGGATTCAAATTCTTTCCCATATCCATCTTCAAACACTAACTGACCTTTCGGTTCCAAGGACGAGTCAATCGTTCCGTCGGAACTTTTTGACAAACAATCGTTCGCCACGAAAAGTTTGCCACGTCTTTCTTGAAACTTTTGTGTTGTCTCGTTAATTTCCATTTTGAAATGAATGTTTCCCCTCTAACTTTTTGCCTCATTTTTGTGGAATTCGTGGAAGTACACGCGAGTTCACGCCAAAATTCTCTGACGAATTTCCGAATTTCACCCAGCTGTCACCAAGGCCGCGCCATGAAGCCGGCTTGACACACCCTTCGTGCGCTGGCCCCCTTGCTGATGACGTCACACTTTTATGTCAATAAATCTGTCAAAACTAGAATTCCCATGTGTTATTGGGCACCGAGATGATTAGAAACTAAATTAGAATTTTCACACCCTTTTTATCGATTTTTCCATTAAATGTCTCCGCATGTTACCTCTAACTGGGCGTTTACCCCATTTTACTTATCACTTGTTTCCATTTCAGAACCTCTGTTATCAACGATGAACGACAAGGCGGAATGAGCACAAATACGAATGATATTGATGTGACTCTGGTCGACTATTTTGCCGTCGCTGGTTACGATCCAGATATTGGACTGGTGGTAAATATTCGAAATTTTAAGAATAGGAAACTTTTCCGGTCTGACAACACAGAAAAAAAAGGTTTTGAAAAAAAAATCGGAGCGAAAAAGAAGCGAGACCTAATTTATGCAAGCTTATCGCCGAAAAGAGCGAGACGGAAATATTCAGAAAACGGAAAAACTGGCAGAAAATCCGCTAAAACTTGGAGAAAAAACCAATCTGGCTAAAACTTCGGGAAAAATTGAAGAAAATTATGAGAAGCATCTTCCCAAAATTTGGCTGGAATTCCAAAACTCACTTGAACAAAAAAATTTTTTACAGGTCGACACTAAATATGATTCAAATCATACACCTGGCGAATCCCCTGGATGCTCTTCATCGGCTTTTCGACCGCCTCTTCAAAGGTCTTTTGTTGCTAAAATAATCAGTCATTTTCCGCAACGAAGACCTGGAAATCCGTTTTCTGATGATATCCTTCATGTTAGTCCTATTTATTCCCATGAAATTCAAAAAAAAAACCATACTTTTTCAGTTATGTATGCCGCGAGGTCTTCGATTTTATACCGAAAAAGATGTTCCCAAGAGTCCTATGGTCCACACTTTTGCGAATATCAAGTACGACGGCTCGCGTGTCAACGGTACAGCAATCACATTCTATGAAGAAGTGAAGGATGTGATGATATGTGAAGCAATGGCTCAGTTACAACAGGATCATGTCAGAGAAATCACAGCGAGGCATAATGGAATCGTGGAGAAACAACAAAGAGTGCACCATCCTCCGGGAACCGTTTCAGGTATTTTAAAATTGAATTTAATCACAGAATTCTACTTATTTTATGAAATTCAGGTGGAACTCACACTTTGCCAAGAAATCGAAGAGATCGGACGAAGCGGATTTCCTATTACGAGGGTGGTGGTCATAATACACTTTTCATGTAAGTTTTTTACTTGAAGTTTTTGAAAAAACTATCGTAAACCCTGTATTAGAAGGGCAGGCACTTCCATTTTTCCGGATATTTTTCATAGAATCTTTCAAAAATGTTCTATTAAATTGTGAAGCTCCCGGAATATTTTTCACTGAAAACATACAGAATTTTTCAATTTCTAACAACACATGTTGGAGGGGGCCCTTCTATTAGAGGGGCTCTTCTAATACAGGTCTTACGGTAAATTTAAAACCCTTCTTGCGGTTTCCAAGTTCCATAACAAAGAAAAACAACAAATTGGCTTCAATTATACAATTCCAGGTCTCGAACGATTTGCGTGCTCTCTCGACTCCCCCTTGTGAATTCAACTCGCGCCCTGCTCACTTCTCTTCACAAAATAATTGCTTCTCCATCATCTCCAACGCTACCTCTGGAATCGTACATTTACTGGTGTCTTTATGAAGTTCCATTACCGTCGCCTAGCATGACTCTCAAGGTTTGTTTTTTATCAACTTCTTTCTGATAATTTTAAGCTCTGTGTTTTTTTCAGATACCACTTCTAGACACCACTATCGTAGTCCAACGGCCTGGTCCCAAGGAACTTCCATTTTTCGACGACTCAATTGGAAGTATTTTTGACTTTCTTCCTGTCGAAAAGTTCATCAGATTGTTCTCTTGCTTTCTTCTTGAACATCAAATCCTTCTATGCTCAAAAGATCTGTCTCGACTGATGACAGTTTGTGAATCATTGCTCGCACTCTCCTTCCCTTTTCGATGGCAGATGACGTACGCTCCAGTTCTTCCTTATTCAAAATTGGATTTTTTCGAAGCTCCAGTTCCCTACGTCATGGGACTGTACTATGAAGATGCCGTGCCCGAAGAGCTGTTTCAAAGCAACGTTTGCGTCGTTGATTTGGACACTGGACGATCAGAACTTCCGGAAGACGTCCCGGTTTTTCCAGGCGCACGACAACTGGCCAACGATATTAAAAGTGCCATAGATAGGCTGTCGGGTGCTGAGAAAATGTTAACATCTGTATCAACAGTTCGAGGAGAGCTAGAAGATATTGCCGAAGGGGGAGTCAAAATGAGAAAGAAAAACAAGAGACCAGATGATTGGGCTGCGAAGCGAATGAGCAGATCGTTCGATCTTGAAGATGGTAGTGCGATGAGTGAAGAACTCAGTGGTAAGTTGATTTTCTGATTGATTTTAGAATCTAGTTTCCAATTTTTAGGCATGATGCGCCGCCCTTCTCGTGCGGGACTACAACCGCTGCCTCTAGAAAATGTGCTTCGAAACAATTCTACATTAGCGAGAGTGGCTGAGATTGCTCGTCGGGCTGGTGTCGTCGTGGATGTTGGGAACATAGAAACCGAGTTTGCTGGTACACAAAATTTAGACTCTCCTCTTGCTAGACACTATTTTGTGGTGAGCGTTTTATGAATATTCAATGTATCCACATTGTAAAATATTGCAGGACGCCAAAGTGAACAACGCCATCCGCGAGTGTGTTCTCAATCGATTCGTTGAGATGTTCTATTCCTACGAGCACTTTGTTATCGGTGGTCAAGGATGTGATGATCGGGAATCTTACGAAGCCAATCGAGAGAGTATGGCTAGTTTCGATAAAGCATCTTTTCTCTCGGACCAACCGGACAGCCACTTAGCTTTCCTTGCTGCTTTTCTCGAGACCCAAATGTTTACAACATTCATCGATTCGAAGATTCTCTCACAATGGGAGACTCCAGATGAGGGTGTTGTACTATTTGATGATCGAATTTCTGTTATGCGTGATCTTCTTGGCGTTTCAATCGTTCGCACCCCAACCTATGAAGCAACTCCTCTATTCGCTGCCACAGAAGAACTGATTTCTAAGCGAGAGGAGACGACAGACTATGTAGTGCCTGCTCCTCACGCCCTTGCTGGTGCTTTTCCTGTTCGATACGAAGGAGCGTGGCCGGTACATCAGTTGAACACGACCTTGTTGGATGGGGCCAATTTAATCAGTCCTGCACCATCACCATGGAGACAGAGATATCCGAGATTACGCTCACAGAAGGATAGTGGAAATGGAAATTCTGGATCGCAGTCAGCCCGACCAACTAGCGTCTACGGTGGGGCCGGATTGATGCAGGTGGAATCCAGTCAGCAGATAGCACAACAACAGTATGCATTCGTTCAGCAACTATTGAAAGAAACGAAAGGTGAGACCGTGAGAAACCATTGGAATAAATTCATCTAAAATAAGACCGGAATTAGGTCTACAGATGGTTCAAACTTGGTCTAAAAGCCTAAATTTGGTCTAAAAATAGCTTGAAACTAGTCTAAAATGGCCTAAATCAGACTAAAATAACTCAAATCTGACTTTGAATGCTCAAAAAATGGTATAATATGGCCTAAATCTGGTCTAAGGATGACCACAATTCAGCCTAGAAATGGCTTAAAATGCTCCTAATTTGGTCTAAAATGACCCAAAAATGGTCATGAACTGCCCAAAATAGGCCTAAAAAAGCCTAAACAATCTATAAAAATCAACAATAACGTTTTCAGCAAAAACAAAGAGGATGCTGGTAGACAAAATGGGAAAAGAAGCCGTCAACTGTGGTCACTTGGATCCAACATTCTCTGGCGTCGAGGAGAACACCCTGGTCGCTTCGTTCTGTGATCTTCTAGAAAGGATATGGGCCCACGGGTTGAAGAACAAACATGTAGGATTTTTTTTTCTTTATTTGAGAATTACGATTTTGCTTGTTCAGGGAAAATCGTCTCTCTGGAACTTCGTTCTCCAGCATCAAGACTTTGAAAAACCAGGACTGACGACAAGAGCGTCTTCCACTTCAATGCTCACTCCAGGTATCACATTAATTGGCTCTTCAGACTCCTATTTCCTCGAAATTCTTATACTTTAAATATCACTATTTCTTTTCTGCTTCATTTAGGAGTTGTTCTTTTTCCTCTTCTTCTTATGATACTTCTATTTATTCAGCGTTAGCGTGGCTCGTCTTGCGAAAAAAAATCGAACGTAAGATATCAATACAAAAGAGTTCCGGTGTGAGAGCCGATTTCATGCTTTTCGATCTTGGCTGAAACTATCTCGCTTTGTATACTTGAGAATATCGCAGCGCCTTCAATATATCAGATCTCATAATTCAGTTTATATATTGTGATTGGTGGTTTGAATTTATCAGTTCAGAGTCTGCTTTCAACTCCTTGAACGTTCAAAAAAGTACATATACTTAGGTGTCGTGTTGTGAAACGTTTTTCCCGAGTGTTGTCCTTTTCAGATCTGCGAGGAGCACGTGCTCCATCTCTTCCTCCTGGCCCTCCTCGACGTATGCCCATTGACGAAGTACCCGCCCCAATCATTCTCTCCCCTCAAAATAATACAGATGTCCTCACTGCTATCAGTGACATTGTGGACTCTTTCCGCGGAGCACAAGAAGAACCATGGAGCAAATCACTTCTTCGAGCAGCCACGTCAATCGTTGAGAAGTACAAGAGTGGAGAGAAGGATTCTAATGGGAATCCGTTAGGTGTTACGACTCTTCCTCCACCCCCTCGTTATCCCATTTCATCCCATCCGTCAATTGTTAGAGCCCGGAATCAATCAGTCGAACCGTCTGGAGTGCCATCCGGGAAGTCAATGAAGAATTCAACTAGTATTGGTGGTTAGTATTGTGATTTGTGTACATTTTTTGCATGTTTTCTGTTCTGTCCTAACAATAAGCATCTCACTAGGTTCAAAAAACAGAAAAAGTCCGTCCTAAAAAGTGTGCCGTATAACGCTTCTGAGTTCTGGAAATCCACTCCCTCTGTGTCTAACTGATTGGCGTTGGTTCTTGAAAACAAGCTTACATGTCTTGGGTGCCGCTCTAACACATTTTGAAGACTCCAACTAAATCAAAGAAATCAATATTTAGACTTTACAAATCCCTCATGGAATGGATCCCAAACCGACGTATCGAATCTGGGTGGCTATGCGAGTGTGGAAGGATCTCCACGAAAAGTGCGATCACAAAGTCGAGCTAGGAGTCCAGATGGAGCAAGAGTTGTTCTCTCGCCTCTTCCAACCCACGTGGCTTATGATTTGAAGTATGTTCTTCTAAAAAAGTCTCATATTCACCAAGAGCATAATTTTCAGAAATGTCCTTCGGATGACCGAAATCAAAACCGATATCGGTTATGCTCGTGCGTTCGTTCGATTGGCTCTCGAGAGAAAACTTCTACACAAGCATCTGGGTGCATTGCTCAGCAATTCGCGAGTTCTGAGGTTTGATTTATTTGTTCTTTTTTCTTTGAAGAAAACCATTGTTTCTTTTTTGCAGAGAGTTGTACAAACCATACGCTTTTGTTGGCACCGACGAAGAAAAGGAGCAGTTTCTGTACTACATTTTGACGTTGAACGCAGCTCAATTCAGATGTTTCACGAATACGTTCACCAAAACAAGTGAGTTTAAGCCCTATACAGTGAGGCATGGCTAAATGATTTTTCAGAAATGGACTATCAAGTGGTAATCGTTACGGGATCCGGTCGTGGAGCTATTCCCGCCATCTGGGTTACTGTAGAAGGAAGTCTTTGCTCAACACCTCCAATCATGCTCAAGCCCAATACTCCTTTGTTCAAATTTGATCATAAAAATCTTGGTCAATTATCAACACTGCGAATTGGCCATCAACAGAGTGAGAAGCCGATGCAATGGTTCTTGGAATATGTTTTGGTTCGAAATGAAATCACTGGACAAACTTATAAATTCCCTTGCTCGAAGAAGTTCGGAGAAGATCGATGGTTTGGTAATGGGGAAGATATCACACTTGAACGGATGCTTGTCGCCGAGCCCTTCATCGAATATGATGGAAATGATAATGGGGTTCCCGATGAGCCTTGTTCACCAGCAAGAACTCGACGGATGAGTTCCAGGAGTCAAACGCCACAAAGAGAACGAAGTCCTTCGAATGGGCGGTTGACTGAATCTGGTTCTCGTTCTAGAAGTAAGCTTGTGATAAGTAGAATTATACATTGATAGCCTTATTTAGAAACCAAAGTCAGCGAAGTCGAGCACATTCTTGTCGAAGCCGTCAATGCTCTCGTCAAGTATTTCTGCTCGGAACGAAAAGTGAAAAGCGAACTGGCTCATTTGCTTTGCGGACAAAACGGTCTTGTCCTGGCGATCGAGCAAGCTTTCCAACTTGGTCGACAAGAATCTCTTCTCAAGTATTTTAGGAACACTTGTCCTTGGGATTATATTGGTTTGCACTGTTATTAAAAATCATCGACAAAATTCGACTTTTTTTCAGAGCGAGTATGCTCTTGGTTCTTCGAACTGTGTCGTAAGAAGGATGTAGACAAGCTGCCCAAAGAACAAAAGACCATGATCCACCATGCGTTGAGGTATGAGATTCTGAATCCTATTTCCATCCACTGCAGTCTATGAAACGATCCTCGATGTTTCAGATTATATCGAAAAATCGACGCGAAGACTTCTCTCGGCAAAGACGGAAAATTCCACGTATTTGTGCTTCTATCCATCAGGTTTGTATCTTCTCAATCCACCTATCTATTCTTCCATTTCTATCGCTTCTGGATCGTTATCGGTGTACCCCGTGCGCGCATCCGTTTTATTGGGTTTCCACCACCCGAAATGGACAGTTCAGATTTGCGCAGCTGTTTTACGTTTTGAATTCCTTTTCCCTCTCCTCCGGGGCCAATCGAACGCCCTTTTACAGCACCGCTGACCTCTATTATTTAGTGTGTCCACAAGAAAAAAACTGGTTTTTCGGTTTAGCATTATATCATCTTTAGAATAGGTCTCCTCTTTCAGACAAGAAGAAAATATATCGTTCTCCTGATATTTACTTTTTTCCACACAACAAAAGATACACGTGTATTTCTGTGTCAATATGAATAGCCACACAGTCTGCTAGTCGCGCGAAAATCTGAAAATATCAAAAGTCAAAAATGAAGTCTGCTTGTAATAGCGAAGTATTGGATGAAGAACCTCAAGTAATTTTTTTAAACAATTTTCATACCTTTCCAGAGACCATATTTTCCCGGGACTCCTCCCACTCATGCGATATTCCCCTGTCACTGCGGACATGTACAATGAACCGTCGTTCCTTCGAACTCCTGCTCACATGACCTACTTTGCCAAACTCATGTATTCCCTATCCGAGTATAACATAACCATTGACCCGAGTCTAACCTATGGAATATCCTAATCCGATGTTCATCTTCTTTCTCTGTTTCATATCTTTTTTCTAGTTACTGGAAAACCTGTAATAGAAGGGCAACCAAAGCTTGAGCTCAATTATCTCACTTCCTATGAAAGATATCAAAAATGTGTCAACTGACAAAACACTTCTGATATTGTGATAAGCAAGTTATCAGTTGACAACTCTTTCATATCTTCCACAGGAACCGAGATAAATTGGCTGAGAGTTGAGGGCCCTTCTATTAAAGGGATAGTCCAACTCCCTAGTTTAATATAACATTGAACGCTCATTTCCCCGGTTACCATCCTCCCCCCTTTTTTCTGTACTTTTGACATCCCCGTACATGCCCTCTCCGTGCCAATTCCCTTCTAAACATTACAGCATTGCTCATGACACCTTTATTTTTGCATAGCGTAGTATTACTTGTGTTATCCTCTTATCTTATTACCTCTCATGTTCCTTTAAAGCCTTGGCCTTCGAAATTGCCGTATATTAGTCCTTCTCTTTCTTGTGAATAGCCTCAAATGCCTGTCCAAATCCTTTTACGTTCTCATCCTTTCTTTTCAATAGTTTGTATATAAAGCATATTTTTTTCTAATTCTCCTCGATTTGATTTCTTAAATATTGTATGGTTTGTCATGCCCGGCTCACATATTTTCTTATTTTTATCACTTCGTTTCATATTACCTAATCTCTAATTCAGATGACGTCACAACAGTCACCACTCCTATTACGGGTACTCTCTGCGGTTTTCTATGGAGTCATTTCGGTGCTGATTGTGTTTGTTAACAAGATTCTATTGACTAACTATAAGTGAGTTTCAGAAAATATAAATACCATAAAACCTGAAATAAAAGGGCCCCTAACTTTCAACTTACAATATTTGACAATTTATGATATTATGGGGGCCCTTCTATTACAGGTTTTACAGTATACTGTAAAACCTGTAATAGACCGGCCCCCACACTGTCAAGTTTGAGCTCAATTATCTCAGTTCCTATGGGAGATATGAAAAATGTATCAACTGATAAAATGTATAGGATATTATGATAAACATTTATCAGTTGACAAATTTTTCATATCTTTATCAGGAACCGAGATAAATTAGGTCAACGTTGATAATGTGGGTGCCCTTCTATTACAGGTTTCACGGTATATTTTGTTTTCGAATATAAACATACCTGTATTTCAGATTCCCATCATTCCTATTCGTTGGAGTCGGGCAAATGATGGCTACCATCGTCATCCTTTTCCTGGCCAAAGTCTTCCGAATTGTACAATTTCCATCGCTCGACTCGTCAATTCCTAGGAAAATCATGCCGCTTCCCCTTTTGTACTTCTTCAATCTCATTTCTGGACTCGGCGGTACTCAAATGATCAAGTTCGTGGCCTGAAAAATACTAATACCGTAAAACCTGTATTAGAAGGATCGGCTCTTCTATTAGAGGTGCCCTTCTATTAAACGAGCCCTTGTAATACAGGTATTTACATAATTTTATGAAACTATTTCAGCTTACCAATGTTCACAGTTCTTCGTCGATTCTCGATTCTGATGACCATGATTCTAGAGTTTTACATTCTAGAGTGAGTCTTATAAGCATCGGCCATGCTAAAACTTCAATATTCAGTGTGAAAGCGTCGAAAGCCGTCAAGATCTCAGTTGGATTGATGATTGGAGGAAGTTTCATAGCCGCTATCTACGATCTCTCGTTCGATGCTCTCGGCTACACTATGATTCTTGTCAATAACATCTGCACGGCAGCGTTAGGAGTCTACACGAAGCAAAAGCTGGACGCGAAGGTAGGTGAACAAGAAATATGGACGACTCTTTGCCCAGAAAATAGAGAGAAAAGAGAAAGATCGTCCGCGTTGGCGCAATAAAAAAACCATGCAAAGAGGAATAGAGAAAGAAAAATGGGAAAGGAAAAGACTTTTATGGCTGAAAAATCGGAGTTAAGGAAGAGAAGAGCTTGTGGGCGTGGCCAAGGGGACGAAAACTACCGTAACCATCTTAAAAATGGCCGGTACTTTTTGAATTTTTGAGTTTGGCCTGAAAATGGATTTGGGTCCCACAACGAAAATTTTAAAATTTCAACATTTTCGGAGCCAATTTTATGCTCATTTTGAACCTCTCAACAAGCTAATTTTAATGTTTTTGAATTTTCAATTTTCGGCCAAAATTGGCTGAGATACTGTAGTTTTAGTGGTTTTCGTGATGGGACCCAAAAACTCGAAACTAGTCAAAATTTATGATTTTCGAATTTTGCAGTTTGAACTGAAACTTACCAGGTTACAGTCGTTTTTGGGTCCCACCACGAAAATCACTAAAATGACCGTAAAAATACGGGAGATAAACATGTTTTAGGTTACGGTAGTTTTGGTTGTGGGACCTTCTTTTCACAGCTCCGATTTCTTTGTACCAGCTTAACAGATAAAAAAAACCGATAACCCGAATTTCAGGATCTCGGAAAGTACGGTCTGATGTTCTACAACTGCCTCTTCATGCTTCTCCCAGCTCTGTGTGTCGTCCAATACACTGGTGACCTAGATCGTGCGTACGCTTTCATGCTCTCCGACTCGATGACGTCGTCTGTTTGGGCGTGCTTCGTGCTCTCATGCATCTGTGGATTCGTGCTCAACTATTCTCTCGTTTTGTGCACCCATCACAACTCGGCCTTGACAACGACTTGCGTTGGTCCCATTAAGAATCTGTTCGTCACTTATGTAGGAATGTTCTCAAGTGGAGACTACGTCTTTCAATGGGCCAATTTTACGGGTATCAATATCAGGTATGATCAGTGAATCCTTTCGACACGGCTTCGAGAAATTCCTCACATGGTGACCTAACTTTTGCAAGTCGGGTTTTCTAGGCCACAACCTTTTCTGGCCTAGAAAAAGACCAGATGAATATCAGGCCATTTCTAGACGATTTCTACATGATGGCCTAGAAAACCCAACTTGCAGTAAGTTAGGCCACCAGGTAAAAATCAGATCATTTCTAGGCCATAAAGATTGGTGGCCTAGAAAATTCCATTTGGAAAAAGTTAGGCCACCATGTTAAATAGCCTAGAAAACACATCACGAGAATATCAAGTCATTTCAAAGCTATTTACCATGATGGCCTAGAAAGCTCAGTTCGATAAAGTTAGGCCATCATGTTAAATGATCTAGAAAACACATCACGTGAATATCAAACCATTTCTAAGCAAAAAAAGGGGGTGTCCTAGAAAACCCAACTAGCAAAAGTTAGGCTAATGACCTCGAAAATTTCGCATTGCGAATTTTTCCAGAAATTTCGAAGAACTTCCCCTTCAACAAAAACCAATACAACTTATTTTCAGTGTATTCGGCAGTATTCTGTACACTTATGTCACATTCCGCACGAAATCCACGACGATCTCCTACAAACCACTTCCGATGACAATGCCGACAGATGTTCATAAACCAAGAAAATAACTTATGCACTAACTCTCAACTACAGATCAGTATTCTATCATATTCTATTCACTCCCATTGTTTTTCTAGCATAATTCATGTCAAATGTATCAATCACCTCATAGCTTTATAACGCATTTCTTTTCCGTTGTATTATAATATCCTCAAAATAACTGTGTTATTGATAATTGCCTTTTTCCCTTTAAATCCGAGTTACTTCTTCCCCCGAAATCGATGAAAAAAGTGATGCTTGTTATGTGCTTTACTAATAAAAATGTTTCTTCTCAAAACTCAAACTCAAGCGAATCAATTTATTTAGGAAGAGAATGGGAATTTGGCATTTTTCAATACAAAAGAAAGCGAAAAAGCGATAGAAAACTGTTTTCAGTGTGAATCAACTCTCAAACCGGGACACTAATTGTGGAGCACTGAAAATTGCTATACGGTATACAAGAAAGTACTCGTTAGCTAAAATTTTAAAAAATACGGTAATTCAGGGAAAATAAATAATAAATTAGTCAAAGAAAGAACGATGAATCTAGAGAAGCAAAATGAGAAATCACAGAGGAAAAAAAAAGAAAAAAAAGAGAGATAGAAAAGAAAGAAAGCAATAGAAATAGAGAAATGAGACTAATTATGGAGCTGGTGTGGTTGTTGTGGTGGCTGATGCAGTTGGAGATTTCAATGAATTTCCATTTTGGTTTCCGTGTAGTTTCATTTGACCGGCCATCAATGGATTGATAGCATACAGCCAGTCGTACATCTGAAAAATTGATAACTTGAATTTTTGAATTTCGTAACGTTTCAATGAAAAACAGATTCTGGAGATGCTAGCGATCATTTTCATACCAATAAATCTAAATTCGGTTCGGAAAATCATTGAATTCACGGAAATTAATTTTTCAAGTACAGTATACCGATTTTGGGGCGGAGTCTCGTAAATCGACACAAAACCGCCCGCGAAATATTTCAGGTGTCAGTTTTTTTTTGACAATACAAGCTGTTTCAAATGCGCCTTTAAAAGTTTCGCTATATTCTGGTGCAATAAATCGGAGCGGTGGAAGAGAATCGCCTTTGACCGTGGCCAAAGGTCTCGCAACGACAACTACCGTAACCTAAAACATGCATATTTCCCGTATTTGTTACAGTAGTTTTGTGATTTTAGTGGTGAGACCCAAAAACGACCGTAACTTTTTCAGTTTCCGTTCAAACTGCAAAATTCAAAAATCATAAAAATCAACTTGTTTAGTGCTTCAAAACGACTATACACGACTAGTTTCGAGTTTTTGAGTCCCACCACGAAAACCCCTAAAACTATATCATCTCAGCCAATTTTGGCCCAGAATTGAAAAATTGAAAAATATCAGAATTAGCTTGTATGTAAGAGCTTCAAAATAAACAAGACTAGTTTCGAACTCTACTATTTTTCTGGGTCCCACCACGAAAAACAACGAAAATAAAAACTTTTGGCAGCAAAAAGCCTGATAGAGAACGCAAGGATTTCGAGATAATGAAACCGGAAAACCAAAATTATTTTTAGGTTACGGTATTTGCCATTTCTGAATCCGAAGAACCCCATACCTCATCCCCAGGCATCATCTGCATCAAAAATCCTCTCTGATTTGTGCAAACACTGAACGTATTCGGAACCTTGACCATCGCTTGAAGATCTTCAGAATGCTCAATTCTCGCATTCGCCAAATTGATAATTCCTCGGATTACAAGATCTCGATCATCTCGGAACAGCAGAATGTACGGACGACGAACAACAACCCATCGACGAGTCCATCCCTGGGTTTTTTCTTCCAAAAAGTTCATGTATCCCTTTTTCGAAACAACAACTCCAACACGTTCCTCCAACACTTCGGGAACCAAAATATTGAGTTGAAGGATTCGGGATCCACTCAAACTTCGCTTCATTCCTCCGATGCTGTCAAGGATGTCATCGTTTGAAGTGAGGTTCTGGTCGGATTTCGACTTTTGACGACACAGAAGATCGGATGATTGTGAAGATCTGATGAGAGATCTGTAAATGGGAATGGTTGAATTTGAAAGAGAAAGGAAGACTTACTTATCAGAAGTTGGAGATGTGATGCTGTTTGATCCACTCTCATCACTGAGTTCTTGTGCTTTGTTTCCGGTTGGAGGATCCTTGTTCATTGGAATCTTGTTCTTGATAAGTCCCAAAACTTTTCCAACAATTCCTATAAAAACTTTTATTAGAATAGACATACAGCACTTGCGGATAGGATATAAAAAACCGTAATTTTCCATTGCTTTTTGGTTATTTTGAACATTTTCAAAAGTCTGGAGCTCAGCTGTCAAGTTCTCGATCACTTCGATAAATTTGGAGGGTGTAAAACATACCTAGATTGAAAATTTTGCATTTACAGAATTTTCGAAAATTCATATTTTCAGTTCTTGGTTAATTTTCGAACTTTTCTCAATTTCTACAGTAATCAAGAATCCTACCTCTGAAAATACCTCTAAAAATTGAAACTTCTAAAAACTACAGTAATCTTCAATTTTTTCGGTTCCTCCCTGGAAATTCTAAGATCTGCCGTATCCCGAGTTACAGTAGTCTACAGTATCCCAATATCTACAGTAATCTAATTCTACGGCATTTTGAAATTATAAATTTAAAAACTACTGGAACCCAGAAACATCAGGATTATTCAAAACTACAGTAATCCACAAAAATCAAGTTTTTAAAGCTACCGTAACCCTGTCTGGATTACTTTAGGATTCGAATTGCTAATAATCTACAGTAATCCAAAGAGGTTTCAAGTCTAAATCGTCCAATTTAAGGCTGAGCAATAACTCAAAAATCTATGAATGCAAAGTTTTCAAAGTGATCGGAACCTTGCCAAGCTCCAGATTCCTGAAAATGGTCAAAATGACCGAAAATCAACTGGAAAATACCTTTTTTAAAATCTTATTATCGGTACTGTAATGAAAATATGCTAACCTTTTTCCTTATCATCCAACTTGACACTTTCCGGAATCGCGCAAACCGGATCACATGGACTGACTGGAGTTCTCACTTCTCCCTTGTTCTTCTTTCCTTTTAATCTATCCCGAAGTCTCAGGAACAGCCGAACTCGTTCCACTTGTTGAAGTCGGGTCAATTTCTCTAATTCCCATTGATGCTCAAAGATCAATGAATCGCCACGTGGCCTCCATTGACCTAGATTCTCTTCTCCTCTCACATAAGCTGACGATGTGTCAAGAACACGACGTTGACGACGGATCGCTCCTGAAAAGATAGCTGAAATTGGAAAACAAAAAAAAAACCGAAAAGGCAAAAAGCAAAAAAAGCGTATTGGGAAAGAAATGGGTGAGAAGGATGCCTCTATGAAAGCTTCTAATTTGAGGGATAGTGAATAGGGGTAGAGAAAAATAAAAGCGGAAAGCGTTTCACCTGGACTACCTGAGTCGGATCCATCCTTCAGGCACAATTGATACACTCCTGGCACACGATTCATTTCAGGAGATTTTGAGATTCCACCAATCAGCGAACGACAGAAACGACTGGCTGCTGAGATCTTAGAGTCTCTGGCGTAGATCAGAAGACACAAGTCTTTAGTAATCACAGCTGGTTGAGCGCATCCATCCAATTCCATGTAAGCAGAGAGGGTCATGTAAATTTGATCTCCATAATTGGAAACTCTGTTGAGAAGCGGAGAATTATGAAGGGATGAATCCCAAGCTGCTTCGAATTGGAAGAATGTTCGATCATCCATCGAAAACTCCATGAAGGTTCCTGGGAACAATCCAAGAGACAAAACATCCACATCATCTCCTCCAGCCCATTCTGGGCCTGCACGAATACGACCAACGACTAGTTCTTGACAATCCTTCCATTTCAACTCCCCTTTTTCATGGCATATGGTAATCTTGATTCTTCTCTGAATTCCTTGATGAAGAAGGAAGATTCCATGTGTTGGAAGTCCTTGAGCATGATCCACAATCGTTGGAACGTACTCTCCATTATTTGCCAGCTCACAAATTTCGAACCAAACCAGAAGATCGTGTTTTGACTTCACAGAAGCGGTGCTGAAAATTTTCATAAAATTTTTTGAGATTTCGGAAATAAAAAGCTAACTTGTTGTGGATTGGTGCATTCGCTTTTTTGCTCTTAACGGGAGTGGAGATCACAAGACTTGGCTGTTGGAATGTCAGTTTAGTGCTCAATCTTCTTCCGAGTGCACTGTTTTGTCTTTCGAAATTGAATTGCTCACTCTTCGGTTGGAAATGTCCGAAAACCTGAAAACAGGAAAGTTAAGACTAGGCTTGTGAACAGGGGGCGTTGGCGGACAGTTAGCAGTCCATTGGCGGACCCTATGTGAGCCTTTGCGGGCCCCGCCATAGTTTCTTTTAGAATTAATATTTTTAAACCAACTAAATAAGACATAAAAGAAGTTGATAAGAACTACAAAATTATATTATTTGTGAAGCTGTATCTTGTCTATAAACAAAGTTAAAAGCTTTAAAGTTGTGATCGCCTACCTCATAGTCAGACAGTTTTCGGGTTGTAGCTTTGTTCATAGACAACGTACAGTAATCTAAATAGTACCATTTGGTAGTACTCGTCAAATTCTATCATATTTAGTTCAGTTTGTTTACGAACATCAATTCTTGAAGAAACTACGACAGGGCTAGCGAAGGACCGCCAACGCCCCGCCAACGGACCGGTTAACGAATACGATTAAGAAGAGTCTTTTTATAAAAAATCAAACCTCAAAAATGATTGGGAAATGATGGAGATAGTGGAGGAATGTCTTGCTCATTTTGATGTGAAGATTTTGAGTGTGCTCGAATGTCAACGGAGATTTCGAATTCTTCATTGGCTCCGTGGAGAATGCTTCGTCGTGACGGTGAAGGAAACTGAAAAAGAACAATTAGAAGTGTTCATATTGATTTAAGAATACTCACTTGAATTGACAGAACACATCTGAATAGGCTTCTGCCACATCGATGGCTTGAAGAACAACAACACGGAAACAGAATTCCACTTCTTCTTTCATGTGTTCAGGGAACGCCAATTCGTTGGATTCTGGAATTTTTTTCAGTTTTGATGATTCTAATTTTTGAAAAAGTTACCATCAGTCTCTCCGTTTTTATGGGTCTTCAGGAAATCTTCTTTTCTGAAATGTAATTTCGCAGTTTGACGAACTCCTTTCTTCTGGCACGGCGCCTCATCTTTTTGTACTGGTTCGATGGCAACTTTCAGGTAACCCTGAAATAAAAACGATGTTTAGAATTTATGTACAGTACCAGACGATAAAATATACAAAAACGTATTTTTCAGTTGATTTTTCGGTGATTTTTATTAGTCTGAAATTTTGGAGGGTGTAAAACAGACCTAGATGGAAAACTTTGCCTCACAGAATTTTTGGGAAATTCTTAGGTTTTTAGCTATTTGCACATTTCTGAAACACATCTGTTTTTCATGTTTTTGTACTGAAAACGGGGTGCCTTCAAGGATCGTCAAATAGCTGAAAAACTTTTTAAAAGTAAATTGAAATTGAAAACGTTGTATTCATAGAACTTTGAGCCATTGCTCAGTCTTAAACTAAATGATTTTTTTAAACTTTCTGTACTTCAGTAGACTATTTGCCGTCCGAATTCTGAAGTAATTCAGGGTTACGGTAGCTTCAAAAACTTGATTTCTGTAGTAAAATTAAACTACTGTAGATGTTGGGATTTGAGAAAAGGTCAAAACTTGAGGATTGCTGTAGATTACTGTAGCTCAGGAAGACCTTCTAAAGACCCTCTAAAATTTTCAAACTGATCGGAAAATTGACTGCTTCTGACTTCTGAAAATGGACATATTGGATGAAAATTACATTTTTGTATATCTTATGAATCGGTACTGTATATCAAATTATCTATGTTTCATACTTTAACTTCTCCTTTCTCGTTGACAACAGCCACTTTATGAATGAGTGGAACATTGTGAAGTAGGTTATTCAAATAGACAAATGCTCTTCCAACCATTCTAAACCATGGGAATCGATCATAAAACGGATCGGTTCCCATTAATGCATCCATCATTGGATCTTGATCTGTTGGTGACATCTGAGCATCCGTTTCATACATGTCCCGCATTGCTTCAAGACGTTGTCTGAAAATAGAAATTAAACTAAAGCTGAAAATAAAATTATAAAAAGGAGATATCACAAAAAATATTGTTTAGTTGTGTCTCGCGCGATAGTTCAAACATGCTCAGGGGATGGTTATTACAGTAACCCAAAGAAGAAATCATTTGGAAACCTTTAAATCAAAAAGTTTAGGAATTTAAGAGAAATGAGAGTAAATCATGCACAAATTTAAGAGGAAATGTATTGCATGCGAAGCAAAAAGCGTGTGAGAGAAAGAAGAGAAGAAGAAGAATCAGATATCCAGTACCTGTCGGGTATAAGACGTGCCGGATTGAGATGCAAAGCAGCTAGCCATCCTTCAGCCACTGGTGGATATGGTGCATCGACTGGCGTTCCGGCAACAGAAAGTTCCGAATTGTAGAAGATTCTCATGTCTTCGAGACGTTGTCTGAAATTGGTCGGAACGGGCTGACTACGGTATTCGTTTTTCCAGAGGAAATGTTTTTTTTATATAAGAGGGTAGATAACATACTAAAATCTAGAGGTTTGGTTCTATAGAAGGAAGAAGTTTGGGAAAATTATAGAAATGTTTGTCATGATTTTGAAATTTCTGAGTTATTCGTTCTTTATTTTTAAAAAATCAGGATCCAGAGATTCCGAAAATTTCTCAGAAAATCTCAAATCTCATAATTTGTTGAATACTTTTTTGACTGCTTGACAGACCGTAAGTACCAGAGATGTCCGGAATGGGAGAAACGGAATCCGGAATCCGGAATAAATTAATTTTCTCGGAATCCGGAGTACGGAATCCGGAATGAAAAAAAACCCGGAATCCGGAACCTGGAATACGGAATCCATCCGGACAAAAATATTTTTCACGAAATCTGGAATCCGGAATACGGAATCCGGACATCTCTGGTAAGCACTCTGATATGTGGAAAGCCGCCCTATACGTTCACTTTAAGCTCAATTAACTCAATTTCTATATGAGATATCGAAAATCTGGCAACTGATAAAATGTTTGTCAAAATATCACCAACCTTTTATCAGTTGACACATTTCTGATATCTCTTACAGGAACCGAGATATGTGAGGTCGAAACTCACTGTTCGCTCATTGACCTCGTAATTTGGGTGATCTTCTATTAGAGTGTTTATGACAAATTTAACAATAATTTTATTTTTTAAATTAGTTTTTTAAGTAATGTTCTGACTTCTGTCAGAAACTGGAGAAATTTTTCAATGGATTAAGGTAGATCTTGAAAATATTGACAGGGAATTGTCGATAATTTGGGCAAAAATTGATTAAAAAGTTAATTTTTAAAAAATTCAGATTAACTCTTTCAGTTCCTAACTTGGCTCACAAGCCGTGCTGAGCAATTTTGTGTACGATTTCAACCAAAAAATCCCAAAACTAAAAAGTTATTTCCCAAATCCCGTAAAACCTGTAATAGAAGGGCCCTCACACTATCAGCTTTGAGCTTAATTATCTCGTTTTCTGTGAAAGATAGCAAAAATGTGACAACTGATAAAATACTTCAGATATTATGATAAATAATTTATCAGTTGATAACGCTTCTGTATCTTTGACAGGTGCTGAGATAAAATGGGGCCCTTCTATTGCAGGGATTACGGTAGTCTAAAAACTCAATAAAAAAGAGTATCCATAAGTTTTGAACCAAAAGATAGTGATACCGTGCCGCCCATGTATATAAATTGAAACAGTGAGAAAATAAAAGAAATTGGTAGAAGAAGTGTACAGTACACAGTACACTTAAGCGATAAGTGAAAGCACAAGAAGCTGCTCTGTGGGCGTGTGAATAAAGAAAAATGAGTAGTTATTCTAAAACACGACGACGTGATTTCAAGACAACGGGTTACTGTAGTTGCAGATCTACACATGGAGATCGTGCAGAGAGAAGAAATGAGAGAGAGAGATAGAGAATGAGAAAGAGAAGCATTGATTGGACTTACTTGAGTTTCTCAATGCTCCAATAATGAGTTGCTCCATTTTTAAGATCCTGAACTTGAATAGCAACCACTGTTTTTGGATACGGTCGAAGGGTGAGATCTTCTCCAGGTGGGAGGAGATCAGGTGGGAGTGGACTGAAATTTTGAACTGATTTTTCACTTACAGTATATCTCGGTTCTAGTGAAAGATATCGAAAAGTTTTCAACTGACAAAATGTTAATCATGATACCAGAAACATTTTGTCAATTGACAACTTTCTGATATCTTTCACAGGAATCGAGATATCTCAGGTCGAAGTAAGCTGCTCAAAGTGTGACAAGAAGGTCACTTTATACCTACAATTTGAGCGCATATATCTCGTTTCTTGTAAAAGATATCAAACAGCGCTCAACTGACAAAATGTTTATCATAATGTCACCAATATTTTATCAGTTGGCTAATTTTTCATATCTCTTACTAAAACGGAGATATATAAGCTCAATGTTAGCGCATTTTTAGTTGATTTTCGGTCATTTTATTTTGAGCTGAATTATCTTGGTTGCTTTGAAAGATATCAAATAGTAGTCAACTGATAAATTATTTATCATGAAATTATCAATATTTTATCAGATGACAAAATCTTGTTATCTTTTATAGGAACTGAGATAATTAAGCTCAAAGTTGACTAATCGGTACTGTAGTTTCTGACTCACCTATACATGGTATCTGTGAGCAAGGCAAACTGGAATTGCACTTTCTTTTTAAGTTCCACAGAAATCGCATTGGCTTCTTTGACGAAAATCGCATTTCCCCAAAGATCATCTCTTACAGAAGTGAATTGATGGTATCTCCATTTGATAGCCGCCTTTCTGACGACTCTTTTCTGATCGGATGACCATTTCAATTCTTCTGCTGGAATATAGATTTCCATTTTACATGACATTTTGGAAACTGATATCTTCAACAAAAAATCTCCGCTTCTGAAAATAACAACTCACGGAATTCAGTCATAGAAGACGTCAACATTCTCTCTCCTTCCCAAATTGAACCTCCACTCGATATAACTGACTGAGCCAAGTCCACTTGTCTTTGTAGACTTTCGATCAATGTCTCGTACTCCTGCAACAAAATTTTTGAAATTTTTTCCTAATCTAAATGCTAATTACCTTCGTTTGCAACAACATTTTCTTCTCCAGCTCCACTTTCTCTTTTCTATATTGTGACTCCATTTCCAACAACTTATTTTCCATTTGTTTCTTCAAATCGATTCCTTGCTTCTCCAACAGTTCTTGTTGAGCATATTTCCAGTCAATTGGTTGTTCAGCTGTAAATTATCCGTTTTCGGAGATACCGTAACCCATCCTAACCGTTAACTAACTTTGTGCTCAATTATCTCAATTCCTGTAAAAGATATTGAATGATTGCCAACTAATGAAATATTGGTGATGATATGATGAAAATTTTATCAGTTGACACATTGTCAATATCTTTTACAGGAATCGAGTTAATTGAGTTTGAACTTGAAGCTTTGGTTGGACTCTAATAGAACCAAACCATCAACTTTGTGTTCAAATATCTCGATTCTTGGGAAAGATAGCAAAAATTTGTCAACAAATAAAATATTGGCAAAATCATGATAAACATTTTATCAGTTGACAACTTTTCAATATTTTTCACAGAAATCGAGATAATTGAGTTTGAAAAATACGGCTCTTTTCCTCTTACCAGTAATTGCTGCCAAATTATGTCTACTTTGTCTAGCTTCTTGTGGATCATTATAACGGAAGACGTGATGTTTTCCAAGAATCACTCTGGATCCAGTATGGAGTACTGTAGGTGTCGTTACTTGTTTTCCATTAATGTAAACGGAAGCTTCCGGTTGCATTGATAATGTAACATTGCCATCTTCATTCACAAATTCACAGTGAAGGTCCAGAATTGCTTCTCCTGATAAGAGAATGTCAGGACGTCTTTCAGCCTCTGGGCGACCAACACTGAAAAGAAAATCATTTGTTAACTCAGTAAATGCAAAAAAAAAATATTCTGGAGGTATGGGGAATTGAACCCCAGCCCTCTCCCATGCTAAGGGAGCGCTCTACCACTGAGCTATACCCCCGCACGATCTCATATGATTCCTATTCTATTAAATCGAGGGAAAGTGTGTCAATTTCTATAGATTTTCTTTCCGCGCGGAGGACAAAAACTGGAAACTCATCCTGTTTGATTTTCCCTCGCGGATTCATTTTTCACACTATCCGCATAAACATTGCCGCGGTGTCTTTTTCTCTCTTTTTTTCTCACGACTCTCATAACATGATTGCCACCTAATTCTCATTGAACATGCGGGGGTATAGCTCAGTGGTAGAGCGCTCCCTTAGCATGGGAGAGGGCTGGGGTTCAATTCCCCATACCTCCAGAATCTTTTTTCTTTCTTATTTATCTCACCTTGTAACTCCTTCTTTCAAGTAGTAAATCAAACACTCTGACATCAATGGATCCTCGTTCAAATTCACCAAATGTGGAAGCTTCTTCGGACTGAAAACTCCCAATGTCGTGCCATCATCCAGACACGCAAGACCCATATCTCTCAATTCCTCTTCTCTTTGTTTTCTGATCTCTTCTGTATTTCTCAATTTCTGTTCCCATGTCTTATCCAGCTCAGCTATCAATTTCTCCGACGCTTGCAATTGTTCTATTGTGTCATGTACTTGAGCAGACAGCTTTGGACCCTTCTTTGGTTTTCCTGGAGTATCCTGAACTTCTGCCACGTCGATTCCTTTGTCTTCCAGAATGTGACGTAGTTTGTTGACTTCTTCTTTGAGCTCCCGAATGAGTTTGGCGTTTGGATCCTCATTAACGATGGCTTGGCAAACAATTTGTTTCGCTCGGTCAGCGTATCTGAAATTCGGAATTAGACTTCCTAGACATCTATTTTTTCGGCTCCGCGTCACTTCGAAACCGCGACACTTCGTAACCAGTCATTTCGAAACCATGCTGAAACAGGCGAATGGAAAAATTTCAGACTGCAAAACGATTTTAGGGTTTTCAAACATGCGTTTTCTGATAGAACACATTCTGAAATTCGAAAAAATTCAAATTTTAATTTTTTTTTTAATGTTTTCAAAAAAATTGTTTTTCGAATATTTTGAGTTTCAGAATGTTTTCTCTCAGAAAACGTATATTTGAAAATCCAAAAATTGTATTTGTATTCTGAAGTTCATCCATTCGTCTGTATTACCACGGTTACGAAATGACTGGTTTTGAAGTGTCGCGGTTTCGAAATGGCTCAAAGCCGAACAGACATCCATTTTTTTATTTAAGCTTACCTCAAAGTACTCAATGTTTCATCAAAATTGATATCAGCTGGTGATAGTGCTGCCAGCATTGCAGTTTTTGAATTTCCTCCCAAATTTTCTCTCAAAAGCCAAGTCAACACAGAATCACGATATGGAATCACTCCCTTCATTCGTCGTTTCTTATTTCCCGCCTGAAAACAATCACTCAGTTCTGGAACGTACTCCTCGGGAAGTAATAAGTCAGGTCACTCGAAAAAGCTTCTGCAAGTATGCCCCACAGAGTTGCCGGTGGAGCACGTTTGCATTTAGTGTTTTTTAAGCATGTGTTAAATGGTAGATACATTCAATTCACAATACACCCAGAGAAAAACTGTGTTACGGTTTAAAAAACGGTGAAAATAAGTTGATGGTTGAGCACTCTAACTTACTGATTCTTTTTCTAATTCGGTCTACAACTGAAATGTGAACAAAACCCGAAAATGAAGTTTCTAACTTACTTCTTCTGCCAGTTTACTGATGACAAGACCCAAAGTTGTCAAACTCTTGTTAATATTGGCTCCTTCCTTCAATCTCTGGCCTTCGGCTCCTGTGGAATTAGCTCTTTCCGATCCGGCCAAATCAACTAGCGATATTTTTGAAACTTTCTCCGTATCCAAATTAGTATCACTACAGTGTCTTTTTTGGGTGAGAACGATTGTGAACACTGCATGAGATCTAGACGATGTTGAGTTCATGTTAGTGGCAGCTACGGTTCTGAAAAAAGCAAAAAAATGAAGAAAAAAAGTATCTGGAGGTATGGGGAATCGAACCCCAGACTTCTCGCATGCAAAGCGAGCGCTCTACCCCTGAGCTATACCCCCACACAGGTGATTCGCTCAGCGTCTATAATAGGTGAAATATTGTTCGCGGAAAGATGCCATGGGTACATCGGAACATGCCTGCCGCAGGCCATTTACAGACCAATCGCGAAAGCGCCACCGCAAACGACCAATATTCCGCCTATCGCGAGCAAATCTTCTACAATTGGCCTGCCGCGAGAGCAATAATTGGCATATATTTTTTCGAATCTGGAAGCTAGCCGCTGCTTAAAAATGATTTATTACACAGACAAAATCATAAAAAAAGGAAAAAAAAATTGATGAAGAATTATATGTTTCCCTTCTGATGTAGTTGTGCTGGCTAGAACGGCGTCGAAGCTTCTCCTTGTGTCAGTTTTTGCCTTTTTCGATGATGGTCCAAGTGGGCGAGCGGAAGACGGTGGAGGATTTCGGCTAGCAAACTGAAACAATTCATCTAGATTTAAAGCTCCCACTAGCTTCTGTACTGTACCTCAAATAGAAGATATCGGCTGGAAATCATGTTAAACTTGATGGATTGAATACTCCTGTATTAGAATATTTTCTTGAACGCCGTCTGAAATGTAAATGTTTTTTCTCGAGATTTTTATTCAAATCTACCCACCGTTGATTTTTGATTTTCTTCCTCTTTCTCAGATGCTTGTTTTCTGGAAAATACATATTTTTTGGCTCCCTGAAAAAAATTTATTAAAAATTCAGACTTTCTGGCGGCTTCTTACATTTTTGAAGTACGGTGTCACTTCTACCTTCAGGATTATCCGGAATTCTGACTCCTAAATTCCGACTTCTCAATTCCGACAATCTTGTTTCCCGGTCATTGAAATTTTTCATTTTTCTTCTTTTTCTGAAAACAAAAAAGAGAAATGCATGCTTATACAGTATTCTAGTGAAATTTTATATGTCGAGTAATAGTTTCTAGACAAAAAATGCGAAGAAAACGGCAAAAAACTAAGTAAAATACCCGAAATAAGAATAAGAAGTACGGAAAATGAAAAACAAGAGTTTTTTCGCGATTGGTCAATTGTGGACCTTTTATAGGGCCAGTTAGTAAGATACGCATTTTGCTCGCGAATGGTCAATTGTAGAAACACTAGTTCGCGGTAGGTGAGTAATTGGATCGTTTATTGCTCTTCGTCTGTAATTGGTCAATCACGAATCACCTGTGCACGTGAACATTGTTTGTTATTTGTTTACATGAACCGTCTATTCCTCTCACCTCGCTTTGTTTCCCTCGTCCATCAGATTGCAAATGTCGTTGTATGAACAGACAGCCATTTTGGTCAGATCATCGACATATGGTCCAAGGAGTGGATGTTCACGGACTCGTAGGTTTCCTCCAGAGCTAGGATTCAGAAGATCTTTGACCCTTTCGCAGTAAATTTCCATGTAGGAGACCTAAATTAATAATTCCCATTTAATATTAAAAGATTCCGCTACCTCCACAGAATATTCTACATTTTTGTCATTGTTATTATCGATACGTTCAAATAAATCGTCACAGAGTCTAGGAATGATTCCCATTTCATCCTTATCATTCGCTTTGCCCATCATGGTGTATGATTTTCCAGATCCAGTTTGACCGTATGCAAATATGCACACATTGTACCTAAATCACTTTTTTTTGATAATCTATTCTCCTTTTTTATTCTAACCCCTCGAATGCGTGAGCAAGCATCTCCACTCCAAGCTCTTCATACACCTGCTTCTGAGAAATGAAATGTGGGTCATTCTTGGTAAAGGACCAGTAGGAGTGATCAAAATTGAAACTGAAGTTCTCCTTGTTAATCGATTGACCGTTGATAGCTGAAAAAAACTCATTTGTTTGAGTTAAAAAGAAGAAAAAAGATTCTGGAGATATGGGGAATTGAACCCCAGCCCTCTCCCATGCTAAGGGAGCGCTCTACCACTGAGCTATACCCCCGCACGGTTTCATATGATTCCTATTCTATTAAATAGAGGGAAAGTGTGTCAATTTCTATAGATTTTCTTTCCGCACGGAGGACAAAAACTGGAAATTCATCCTGTTTGCTTTTCCCTCGCGGAAGCGTTTTTCATTTTTCACACTATCCGCGACACAAACATTGCCGCAGTGTCTTTTTCTCACGCTTCTCATTGCCACTAAGTTCTCATTGAACATGCGGGGGTATAGCTCAGTGGTAGAGCGCTCCCTTAGCATGGGAGAGGGCTGGGGTTCAATTCCCCATACCTCCAGAATCTTTTTTTTCTATTTTCCTTCTCATATTCTTTCGCTATTAAAAGCACAAGAGCTCATCTGTTGTATTTTTTATGCATTGCTTCTTCTTTCCCTCTCTCTCTTTTTTCAATTATTCCGTTTCGGTCCAGTGATGGACGTCACCAGAGTTTTTTTGCGCATCATTTGGGGCTCTTTTTCTAGACAATTGCGGGGAAAAGGGGTTAACCCAGTCCCTCAAATGTCATTCCCTTGAGGACTTACTTGTCGTATTTCCATTCACTTGAAGGACGCATTTTGAAGCGTTCGATATTTCTCTTTGGTTGAATGGACGTACTCGAACAGCCACTTTAACCGAAGACATCTGTAAAATGCACAATCAAGAAGAGCATGATGCTAGGGAAATAAAAGAGAAAAAGGAGAGATAAATGTTAATTGGAAAAGGCAAATGTCGGAGAACTAAATCGATTAGAGGGATTTGATTCGATTAGAAAGACTCTGTGAGCTGAAATTTAAATATTTTATGGAATGAAATTCAGTAAATGAACTAAATTGATTTTGGCTCACTATTGGTTTAATTAGGTTTCACAGTAAGAACTAGTCAATAAGCTCATTGAATTCTAAATTATTAAGAATAAGCTAACACTCAGCCACCCGAGACAAGATATCTCGGTCCCTGTGAAAGATATCAAAAAGTTATCAATTGATAAAATGTTGATGATATTATGATAAACAATTTATCAGTTGGGTACTTTTCAATATCTTTTACAGGAACCGAGATACATAAGCTCAAAATGTAGGTATAAGGCTTCTAGTCACACTTTGAGCAGCTCACGTCGAGCCGGGATATCTCAGTTCCTGTGGAAGATATTAAAGTATTGTCAACTGATGAAATGTTTATCATAATCTCTAAAACATTTTATTAGTTGACAACTTTTTGATATCTCTTCTAGAAATAGAGATAATTGAGCTCAAAATGTAAGTATGAGGTAGCATTATATTCTCACTTCAAGCAGTTTACTTTGAGCAGGGATATCTCGGTTTCTGTAAAACATATAAAACTGTTGTCGACTGACAAAATGTTTTTGGTATTATGGCTAACATTTTGTTAGTAAACCACTTTTTGATAACTTTGACAAGAGCCGAGATACGTTGGCTCAAAGTTAGGGGCCCTTCTATTACAGGTTCTACGGCAATTACATACCACCCATCACTTTAATTTTTGAAATAAATTTTTTTTTGTTCTTTCTCTGTCTAGTATCTCACCTCTTCAGCCTTTTTTGTCGTCTTTTTGGCGCGACTCAATCATCCAATGGCTCTCTGAGCCCCCACTTATCGTTTTCCTCTTCTTCTCCTTGCTCTTTTTGAATGCTTGAGATAAAATGAGAAGAGTGCTGAAAAAAAGGGAGAATGAATCTTCTAAAAATGACGATGAGAAGAAGAAAAAAAAGTTCAGGAGAAGAGAATAAGAGGAGGCAATGGAAGCAGGAGGAGGAGGAGGATCGGAGCCCCCGAGGCGAATTTAATTAGATGAGGAAAGGGACGAGGCTGGCTGAAATTAGAGGAGCCGAAGAAGAAGAAAAAGAAGAAGAAGAAGGAGCAGAAGGCGTTGGCGACAAACATGAGGGGAGAAAATGGGCGGAAAAAAGAACAGCGAAGGAGGAAGGAGATGATGTGGAGAGAGAGATAGGATTGTGTTTGACTGTGGTGAGTCACAACGATTATGGAATCTGATTCTGGAGACAAAAAGACTTTTTCGAAATTCAGTTAGTTGCTGATGCTGAAGGTCAGGGAAAGGGGAGGGATGTGGGAGTAGGGTGAAGAATGGGGGATTACTGTAGCTATGCTTACAGTGGAGCTGACAAGAAAATTTGCTAAGCTTGCACAGCTCATCGGAAATCCACTCGATATTTTTAGTGAAAAATCCTAATACGCTGTGTATTAAAAGCTAGAGATAAGGAATGTTTTTTGAAACAAAAATTCAACCGAAAAATCTCGAAACTAAAATTTGTTTCCCCAAATATCGTAAGACCTGTAATAGACGGGCCCCCAAGCTTGAGCTGATTTATCTCAATTCCTACGAAAGATATTAAAAATGGGTCAACAGATAAAATGTTTGTGATATTATGATAAACATTTTGTTAGTTAACAACTTTTTGATATCTTTGATAGGAATCGAGATAAGTAAGCTCAAAGTTAGGTGGCTTCTATTACAGGTTTAACAGTATTCCAAAAGAAATCAGATGTCAAAAATCGAGTTATATTATTTTTTTTAATTTTTAAATGAATAGAATTCGTGAATCTGATTAGTTAAAATAATATTCTGATTTTAAAAATAATATTCTGATTTTTTTTAGAAGTATTGATTATGAACTACGGAATGGCACACCGAACCAAAGTTTGTACTATCATAACTTTTCACTAAAGCATTGTACTAGGCTCAAATTTAAACTGTAAAAACTCCAATAATTCATCAATAAACTGGCGAAGTTTCAAGCAATTTGATCAACTTTGAGCTGAGTTATCGCTTGTCAAAATTGCTTCATCTCATGATAATCACAAAAACTACGCCGTTTATCTTGGAACGATCATAACAATACCTAGACTCGAAGAATCGCTTTGAAAATTTCAGTAGCTTCGAATCGAAATTTTCGTTCTTCCAAGATGCTTATTTCTAATGATCATTAGAAATAAGCATCTTGGAAGAACGAAAATCGATATGCCCGTTTTATCAGTACTGGACACCGAATGAGCTACACTGATAATTTTCATCTTTCTCAGAATCAAGACCCAATCCTTTTTAAGAAATCTCTAAACGTTTGACCCTTTTCCATACGAAATTCGATACGGTATTATATTTCCAAGACAAGGGATTTTTGCTGTGCAAAGAGGTCATGGAAAAGCGAGCATCCAATTCTCAAGTGGGGGACATAATGAAAAAAAGAAGGATTGCGAATTCGTCCCAAAATGACGTCCAGTTCTTCTGGAGAGAGGGACGCCTGGAAGTTTTATCGTCACGCGATGTGTTTTTGTTGTTCAATTTGGGAATAGATAGAGAAAAAAGTGGGCGGAGCCAAGAGAGAAAGGAGAGGTTGGAATAAAATGGATGATGTGCCAAATGAAAACGAATGACGTTGTATGAGGAAGAAGGAATGGGGGAAAAGGAACTTTAATTATTTCAAAAAAAAAGAGCAATAGAACCATAAAACGTCTTTCAGGAGCAACATGAAAACGAAAAGCCGTGAAGGGGACCAAATATTTTTATGACATTAAATTGTTCAAAAAGTTATATTTTTTTCTAATATTATTGGGAAATTTTTAATCTGAAATTTCCGAAAAACGCCGTTGAGATTTTGAAATAATGTTGCGAACAGGGACGAAGATTTGAGTTCCCGCGCAGTCAGAAAGCTAGGCCACGGCGGCAGGCTAGGGACCGTGGCCTAGGTTTCTCACTGCGCGGGAATTCAAATCCTTGTCCCTAGTAGCCACAATTCTCAGCGAAATGTTCACTTTTAACGTTGTTTTTCGAATTTTTCGAATTTTTTCTGAATTTTTGAATTTCTGAATTTCTGAATTTCTGAATTTCTGAATTTCCGAATTTCCGAATTTCCGGATTTTCTGAATTTCCGGATTTTCTGAATTTCCGGATTTTCTGAATTTCCGGATTTTCTGAATTTCCGGATTTTCTGAATTTCTGAATTTCTGAATTTCTGAATTTCTGAATTTCTGAATTTCTGAATTTCTGAATTTCTGAATTTCTGAATTTCTGAATTTCTGAATTTCTGAATTTCTGAATTTCTGAATTTCTGAATTTCTGAATTTCTGAATTTCTGAATTTCTGAATTTCTGAATTTCTGAATTTCTGAATTTCTGAATTTCTGAATTTCTGAATTTCTGAATTTCTGAATTTCTGAATTTCTGAATTTCTGAATTTCTGAATTTCTGAATTTCTGAATTTCTGAATTTCTGAATTTCTGAATTTCTGAATTTCTGAATTTCTGAATTTCTGAATTTCTGAATTTCTGAATTTCTGAATTTCTGAATTTCTGAATTTCTGAATTTCTGAATTTCTGAATTTCTGAATTTCTGAATTTCTGAATTTCTGAATTTCTGAATTTCTGAATTTCTGAATTTCTGAATTTCTGAATTTCTGAATTTCTGAATTTCTGAATTTCTGAATTTCTGAATTTCTGAATTTCCGGATTTTCCGAATTTCCGGATTTCTAAACTCTTCTCTATCAAAATTGATCATGAGAATTCAACCAAAAACATCTATAAAAATTCTCTACATCAGAATGTAGTCCCATAATTCTGACGACAATAATCTGATGAATATATTCCGCCCTCTATTCATTCGATTTATCCCCATTTTCTCTTTTCTTATCCTTACAAACATTGAAATCCGATATTCCTATTCTACATGCTCCTAGTATTCCAGTAAAAAAAAGAAAATCCCAAACCAAAAAAATTGGACTAACGAGTAGAGAGAAACAAGACGATGACCATCGGATAATCATGTGGTTTTGGGTGTTCGAACAGAAAGAAAAAAGAAGCACGTCATCTGGAAAAGAAAGTGTAGAAGAAAGAAAAAAGAAGAGGAAGAGCAGGACTATGTTGTGGTGCGCGGCTATTTTCAGGCGGGGGCACACAACGTCTAATGGCCGCGAAAGATAGATAGAAGAGACGCAGAGAGTAGAAACTGAAGTCGTCGGAGCTCCCGAGAAAGGAAACCGATCGATGGAGGGGGCACGACGACTGGGAGAAGAAGAGAAAAGTCTCCAAAGGGTGTGAGAAGGAAAAGAGCTGAAGAGAGAGAGTTGAGAGAAATCGGGAAACAAGAAGAAAAGAATGGATTTGACGGCGGCGGAATCCGGAGAATTTTTGTTAGGTGTTGAATGATGTGAGAAAATTTCCTGTTGCCAAAAAGTTTAAATATTCTCTTGAGAATGCAAACCACTATTTAGCTAGAGAGCAATGAAGACAAATACATATATGGTACCGTAAAAACTGTAATAGAAGGGCCCCGTCAATGTCAAGTTTGAGCTAAATTATCTCGGTTTCTATGAAAGATATCAAGCATTTGTCAACTAATAAAATGTTTTTGATATTATGATAAACAATTCATCAGTTGACAACTTTTTCATATCTTTGACAGGAATCGAGAAAAAGTGGATCAAAGTTAATAGTTTCCCTCTAATACACCCAAAACCGTTAACTTTGGGTCTATTAGACTTTGAGCTCAATTATCTCGATTACTGTAACAGATATCAAAATGTTGTCAACAGATAAAATATTGATGAGGTTATGATTAACATTTTATCAGTGGATAGGTTTTTGATATCTGGCACAGGAACCGAGATAATTGAGCTCAAAGATGACGGTTTAAGTACGCTTCTATTAGAGGAAGTACGGTAGCTTCACATCTTCGAACTCTGAAAATTCTCTACTGTAGATGTAGTACTGGGATGGTTAAATCTAAAATTTTCATAAATTGTAACACAAGCTTCCTTTTGATAGTTGAAAGCTCCGATGACGATCCCTTTATGTAAAAACGGATATAGTGTTACTATACTTGATTTATCTTTCCAGCAAATTGTTTTACCAGCAACTCAACAACTACAAAAATTGAGCTCTAGATCAGTCCTATAACTTCTGAAAATTTCTGATAAATCAGGCAAGTACAAAGTACTTTTGTACTACCATAAAATTTGAGTGAATTGTTGTGCTGGGCTAAAATTTGAATTGTAAAAACTCCAATAATTCATCAATAAACTGGCGAAGTTTCAAGCTATTTGATCAACTTTGAGCTGAGTTATCGCTAGTCAAAGTTGCTTCATCTCATGAAAATCACAAGAAAAGTTACGCCGTTCATCTTTAGGCAATCATAACAATACCTAGACTTTAACGATCGATTTGAAAATTTCAGTAGCTTAGAATCAAATGTAAAATTATATTTTTACCGATTTCTGTGTTTCCAAGACACTTATGTCTAAAGATACACCCGCTTTTATGAGTCCGGGTAATTGTGCGCCGCCCCGTAAGCATCTGAAATTTGTAACTGAATACTGAAACATCGCATCCAATTATGACATCAACTGTATGAGTATTTCAGTTCCAAAAATATTCTAGTCATAAGAATCTTATCCCATTTGTTCCCATCTACCAAAAAAACCAAAAGAAATCTGAAAGGAAATGGTTCTAATTTCCGTTGAAAAGGCGCTCTTGTTTTCTTATTCTATGCTCTTTTCTCTCGTCTTGATATTGGATTCCTAGCCACTCGAAAAATGATGAATTTAGCAGCGATTTGTCTTCTTCTGAAGACGTTTCGGATGAAAGGGCTCTCACATGAAGAAATGTCAAATGGAATCGGAGGGAAAATGAAGTGGGGCGCAGAAAAGAAAACACAGAAATGGAGAGGACTATGAGGAGAAGAAGAAGTTGATGAGCAATTGGGGGAAGAAGAGAGGAAATAGATGAAACATCTGTTGATGAATAGATGAGAAACAACGATATATTCCCAAAAGTTGGGGAAGTTTTTAGGAAATAAAGAAGTCGTAGAAATCATTAACCAAATACCGTAAAACCTGCAATAGAAGGGCTCCGACAATGTTGACGTTGAGCTCAATTATCTCGATTCCAAGGCAAGATATCACAAAAGGGTCAACTGATAAAAATTAATGAAATTATGATGAATAAATTATCAGTTTACAACTTTTTTGTATTTTCAAGAGGAACCGATATAAATTGGGTCAAAGTTAAAAGTTACCTTAAACACTCTAATAGAAAGCCACCCAAGCCGCCAACTTTGACCTTATATATCTCGGTTCCTGTAAAAGATATCAAAAAGTGGTCAACTGACAAAATAGTCATCATAATAACAGTAACATTTTGTCAGTTGACAACTTTTTGATATCTCTCAAGGAATGGGCTCAAACTTGGTGGTTTGGGTGGCCTTCTCTTACTATTAGAGTGTTTACGGTAGGTGCACTTCGCCCTTCTATTACAGGTCTTACGGTAGTTTTCTGGTGTGCTCAATTCCTAAAGGCGGAAAAACGAGCAAATGTTCAATGAAACCTGAAAAAAAAACTAAAAATGATGGTTACAGAAACTAACAGGTGGTATTATGTCGTAAAAAGTAAAATTACAGCTACATAAAAAAGAGGCGCACCTGTTATACTGGTAACAGTTTCCATTAATGCAGCTGCGAATATTGCCACCTGCCAAGAAAAAAAAAGGAATTGACAGATGGATCATCGAGAATCCGATGAGCTATTTAGGGTAACAATGTTCAGACAAGGGATCCGGAAGCGGATAAGAAGAATTAAATCACGCAAGAGCAAGTGGTGCACATTTACCCGGATAAAAAGGGTATATCTCTAGACATAAGTATCTTGGGAGCACGAAAATTGGTAGAAATATAATTTTACGTTTGATTCGAAACTACTGAAATTTTCAAAGCGATTCCTCAATTGTAGGTATTGTTATGATTCTCTAAAGATGAACGGCGTAATGTTTCTTGTGATTTTCATGAGATGAGGCAACTTTGACAAGGGATAACTCAGCTCAAAGATGATCAAATGATTTGAAATTTTACCAGTTTACAGATTAATTATTTGAATTTTCGCTCTCAAAAATTGAGCCCAGTACAACGTTTCACTTAAATTTTATGCCAGTATAAACTTTAGTCCGGGTAATTATGCGGCATCCTATGTGCTTACAAGGGAACCATGTTTAGCCTTCATCTCAGAATTTTTTCTAAATTAGCTCAGTTATAGTCTTAAATACGGGCTTCCTTTTGGTGTATGTGGTTTTCTGCAAAAATTTCTAGAAAGCGAGTTATGGGTGATCTTACAATGTTAGTACTAATTTCTCACTTTTGGAGTCAGTTTTTAAAATGGTTAATGAGAGTTTTTTGGCATTTTTTTGAGTGCGAATCGTAGTTTTAGAAGTTTCTCTACAATCTAACAAAATTTTCTCATTTTTCAAAAAAAAATTTTTTGAAAAAATTTACCACTTTGGCAATTTTTACAATTTTTCGAAATTTTTTTTTATGTGCTAGGGATTATCTGACGCCATTCATTGAAATAACTCGTTTTAACTGTGAAACCTAGGGTTTTAATCCTTGAGATCTTTTCTCTTATTTTCTAGGAAACGTAAAAAAAGAATAAAAGTAATCCTCGAAAAGCCCGGGAGATTCCAAGAAGACGTCGTCACCACCTCGTCTCTGCCTCCAGAATCTTCATCAATTGGCCATAAAAGTGCCAATGTGCCCATCCATCTTCTCGCTTTCTCTTTTTTTTTTACTTTTTCTCTTCTCTTTTCTTATTTTTCACAGCTCATTTCTTTTCCATTATACAGTTGGAGGGGGCTCAACGGCTTTTAAGGGAAGAACTCATAAAAGCAGTACACATTTTATTTGTTGGCGTTTTTTTTTTGGGAAAAAAAGGATAGGAAAAAGAAGAAGGTGGGGGGAAGATAAAACGTTCCAAGAGGGAATTGACTAGAAGTTGAATGGAAAAAAAAGAAGAGATATTTCAGTTGTTTATGGTTCTATTTTGTTGTAACGGATAAATGTGTGCTCCTGCATTCCGTGAGTTAGTGTCTCCATATTCAAACGAGCCTGAAGAGTCGATCGATCCAAAAGTGTCCATTCGCGAACCAGCTGAAAATTATAGGGATTGAACTATATTAAAAACAGCTGGCTGGTGCGCCTCCGGCGCTTCAGACAGCAGACTGGTGCGCCTTCGGCGCCACCTGGCCTAGTTTTTACTCATTTGCCGCTCCGCTCCTCACTATTGTTTTTAGGTCACTTTGATCTATGTTAATTTTCGAGCTTTTCGAAAGTCTCTCAAAAATTCTTGTCAATGTTCCAAAAAATTCAAATCCTTGAAACAAAACTTACATCATGAACTGGCAAATCTCTGCTGAAACTGATTCTTCCAATATCTTTCAACCTGAATCTGATCTGATTTCCATTCACTGGTCCCTCTTCGACCGTCACGAATCCTGGAATTTTTTAATCGTTTTTTCTTGATCAAATTAACCGTAAAACCTGTAATAAATGGGCCACCCTTAACTTTTGACTTTGAATCAATTTTTCTAGGTTCCTGTAAAAGATACAAAAAAGTTTTCAATTAATAAATTGTTCATCATAATATCACAAACATTTTGTTATTCAACTACTTTTTAATATCTTTTACAAGAACCGAGATATCTTGGCTCGATGTGAGCTGCTCGAAGTTAGAATAAAAAGCCACCGTATACCTACACTTTGATCTCATACATCCCAATTCTTGTGAAAGATATCAAACTTTTGTCAACTAATAAATCGTTCATCATAATATCACAAACAATTTTTCAGTTGACACATTTGTGATATCTCCAGTAGGAAGTGAGATAATTGAGCTCAAACTTTGGTCGCCCTTCTATTACAGGTTTTACGGAAATTCAATTTCGAACCATTATTCATAACCGTCGTCAATGCAACTTCTTTTGTGTTTGGCTTCACTGAAATGTATCCGTACTCACTGTGTAGCTCGTCTTTGTCATTGATGGACCAGGCAAATGCTCTGAAAAATCGAAGATATTCTCCAAAACAAAAAAATTTGTTTCACCAAAAAAACCTCCCATCAACAAATTTCACCAAAAAAACCATTTTCCAGATAAAAGAAAGAGTACAGAAAAACGGACCCACAAGGAAATAACGAACAAAAAACAGAAAACCCAAAAAAAAGGAACACAATGAAACCTGTTCGGATTCTTCTCATCTCTTTTATCTACACTCCATGCAAATGCCCTAAAAATTATTAAGTTTTCAAGAGCTGAAAATTTTATTTTTGTTTCGGGAATTTCAGATTTCAACTTTCAAAGATTTCTTACGTATAGTTCAGCGCATGAGCCGATTGCATAGCATCGTCTGGAATCGAAATTTCGATTTCTTCTCCAAATGTAAATTTTGGAATCGTTGGGAAGATTGCCTGGAATTATTGTTATGAGATTATGAAACTCATGAAGATGACGATTTTTACTTTTCCTCCGTGCTCTGATCTCCATTTTCCCACCAAAAATCCGATTGGTGTCAGCTCTTGAGAAAGACGGCGAAGGTCATATTCTGGAAAAAAATACTTTAAAACCTGTATTAGGCATTTCTATTTTTCTAAGGCCTCACAATCAGGAGGGCCCTTGTAGTGCAGGAGTCCTTCAATTTTTCCGGAAATTTTTCAAGAAATTTTTCATTTGAAAACTGACTCTCGTTTTGATGTCATTAAAATCTGTCAGTTTCATCAAAATTGAGCCAGTTTTTGAGAAAAAAAAAGTGTGTCAACAAAATTTCTGTAAAATTGTAAGATTTCTGGACTACTTTCCACTAAAAACGCTTGGAAATTTTCAAGTTCAAAAAGCACTTCTTTAAGAGGCCCTTCCATGTTTCCAAACCACCCGGGAGGGCCCTTCTACTAAATGTTTTACGGTACATTTGGCACTTCAAATTCTCAAGTCAGTTATAAATGCTGCTAATTTCAAGACTGCAAAAAAGCGTACTTTATGTACGGTAAAACCTGTAATAGTAGGGCACCCGCACTATCAACTTTGAGCTCAATTATCTCAATTTCTATACAAGATATTGAAAATGTGTTAACTGATGAAATGTTGGTGATATTGTGATAAACAATTTATCAGTTGACAACTTTTTTATATCTTTGACGGAAACCGAGAAACAATGGCTCAACGTTACGGGACCCTTCTATTACAGGTGTTACGGTATTATTTTTGCACGAAAAATCGGAGCTGTGAAGTAGAAACTCCTGTGGCCGTGGCAGAAAGTCCCAAAAAACTATCGTAAGCTAAATATGTTTGTTTTCCGAATTTAATTATCTCGATTGTTCCGCATTTTTAGTCAACTTTCTCAAAAGAAAGTGTGTTCTTTTTTTCAATTCTTTTTTTTTCGATTTTTTAAAGTAAAAGTAAATGAAAACTCAATGAAAAACGGTACAAAATAAAAGAATAAATTCTGTTTTTGAAAATTTTTTAGGTTACGGTAGTCGCTGTGGGAGGCGCACCGTAAAACCTCTAATAAAAGGACCCCCACTGTCAAGTTTGAACTCCATTATTTCTATTACTATGCAATATATTAAAAATGTGTCAACTAATAAAATGTTTGTGATATTATGATAAAAAATTTATCAATTGACAGCTTCTTTTTTATCTTTAACAGGAACCGAGAAAAAGTTACTCAAAGTTAAAAGACCCTCCATTACGGGTTTTACGGTAGGTATCTTCCGTTTCAAGGTCATTTAAATGTTTCTGAACTTCTTATCATATGATATTGAAGGTCAATTCCTACTCACTTGGATCCACACTTCCACACTGTCCACAACTTTTGAGACAGCTCGTTTTGATGTATTCTGTTGACTCGCATGCTCTTGGATTGACCGTAATCCAGTCTCTACAATTGTTATCATAGTCTCGGCACGTGTCAGCTGCTGAAAAAAACCTCTTTAGCTGTAAGTACGTAGAGGGTATTGTTCTAGTGTAAACTGTATGACATATTCAGGGTGTTGGGAACCTGTTTTTTTTGTTTCTGTCATTTATTATGTTTTGATTGAACGAAACGAACCTATGGAAAATGATAATAAACTGGAGAGTGTTGTTGTGAACAATAGAATTTTATGGAGTGATTGTGGCATCTCTGAAAATATCGAAGAACTTGTTGTAAGACATTTTCATGAAAAGTTTGAGAAAACTGCAAGAAGAAGGTGAAAAAGAGAGAAAAAGTAAGAGGAACTGATATGAATGGTGATAAGAGATAACTAGTGAAAGGGATAGATTTTTAATCAAAGGCTGGCAGAAAAAAATCGAATGTAACGAAGGGAGAAAGAAGGTGTGTGAATAGGAAACAAGAAGAGGAAGAAGCCATTTTATCACTTATCACCTCCTCCTCCTCCCTCGTCAATCAACGAGCGTCGTGCCGAGAACCGAAAACGATCTTTTCTAATTCGACAAAAATTCTTTTTCTTTGCGTTTTCTCTTTTTCTCAAGAAATAAACATGTTCGGGTTAGGGTGCAGATGAAGGAGGTGATAGTAATTGGATTTCTGAACATCTGAGAGAAAAAAGATCTCGGCAAAATTAAGGTTACGCTAGGTTATAAAAAATGAAGCGCCCGGGATCATGAAATAAAGTAGGCGCACAATCACCGGGACTGATAAAAATGGTTATATCTTTAGACACAAGTATCTTGGAAGCACGAAAATTGGTAGAAATATAATTTTACGTTAAATTCAAAGCTACAAAAACTTTCAAATCGATTCCTCAAGTCTAGGTATTGTTATGATTGTTCAAAGATAATGGAGTAATTTTTCTTGCGATTTTCATGAGATAGCGCCAATTTCAGAAGCGATAACTCATCTCAAAGTTTGTCAAATTGTTTGAAACTTGGTCACTTTACAGATGAATTGTTAAAGTTTTTGTATCCCACAATTGAGCCCAATACAACGCTTTACCAAAATTTTATGCTAGTACAAACAAAGGGTCCGGGTATATAAGCGCCATCCTGGAAACTTTGGGAATGAAGACATTTTGAAGTTTCTCTGAGAATAGGTCAATTCTACACTATTTTTGTAATTAAACACTTTTGATGAATGAACAATGCTCAGCAGATCAATCGCTTTTCCTCAAAGTCTCTCGAAAATTTTTTTTCAGATAATCAATGTTGGCAAACAATAGTACAATTTGTCTTTTGACTGCAGCTTTGATGGAAATGCAAACTACAGTAAAACCTGTAATTGAAGGGCCCCTTGACTTCTAGCTCTGAGCCAATTTATCTCGATTCCTGTTAAAGATATTTGAAAATTGTCAACTAATAAATTGTTCATCAATTTATCACAAACATTTTATTAGTTGACAAAATTTGGATATCTCGCACAGGAATCGAGATAATTGAGCTCAAACATACAGTGTGAGGGCCCTTCTAATAGAGGCTTTACAAACAAACAAAAAACAATTAAAAATAAAACTTTTCAGATTGATCTGAATCAGAACAACAAACATCCAAAGTGATGTTCAACGGAAACAGTTTGTCGTCACAAATGGTCGAAACGAAAAGAAAAAAGTAAAGAAAGAAAAGAAGAAAAAGAAGAAGACGTTGGAAGCAGAAGAAAGGGCGGCGCATACATTTGGCATTTTCCATCGTCCATTCGATTGGCAGTTAACATGTCACTTCACCAGTTACAAGTGTGGAATGCAATTGATCAAATGTTGCCAAACACGATTCACTGTTTATCTTCTATGACAATTATCTGAAAATTGTCGTTGTCTGGAATAATTACAGTAGATATTATAGAAAACTTTATTACGGAACCGAGCAATTATTAGTATACACGTGAGAGCAAAGAACAAATAAAAGTGATTAAAGCGATACCGGAAAGTCAGACAAAAACATAATTGGCACCAGTGAGAAAAACCGGCAAAGGGTCAAATTGAAAAAAAAAAGGTTTAAGATCTATATTTGGCCATTCGAACCACACGAGCACCCCTTGAAATATCAAGTCCAAGTTGGGCGATTTGTTCAAGTTTCTGACCTGCATCGGTGTTCAGAAGAAGCTGGCGAACAACATTCTGAAAAAAAAACAAAACATAATTCCAAAAATTTCAATATCGGAAAATTCCGAGATTCCAAAAATCCGAAAATTTTAATATTCCGAACTTCCGAATTTCAGAAATTTTCAAAATCGGATTTTTCGACATTCCGAATGATTCCGAAAAGGTCACTCCGAACATCTGTGCCTGTAATAGAATGATCCCAAACTGTTAACTTTGAATCAATTTATCTAAGTTCCTGCAAACGATATGAAAATGTTGTCAACTGGAAAATTGTTTATCATAATATCACCAACATTTGATCAGTTGACACATTTTTGATATCTCTTACAGGAGCTGAGATAATTGAGCTCAAACTTCAGATTATGGGAGCCCTTGTATTACAGGTTTCACGGTTTTCATGATTTTAATACTTGCCTTAACAGCTTCTTTGGCTTTTCTCTTCACACACTCCTGCTTTATTTCATTGATTGTCGCTGTTAAGTTGATAATGGTCCTCTCAATTTCCACTTCAAACGTTTCTTCACGACATCTGAAAATAATTATTTTTTAAATTTCAATAAATTTCTAAAATACTCACTCATCAAAGTTTGGACAACAATCTCTGAGATGAGTACACTTTTCTTGAATCATATTAGCGTCATGGAAGCATTCTCTGGATTTTGAATATTCGAAAGAAGTATTCAGAAGACGTCGAAGAGCATTGTCATATTCATGACGACGTTCTTCTGGATATGCGAGGCAGACTGATTCTTCGAACTGAAATTGAAACTAATTATGAAAAAATGAAGAAAAAATCTTACAAATTTCTCATTCTTGTCGTCCAGACAGACTCGAAGTTTGTCGTTTCTTTTGATCATGTTCTCATAAAGTTCCACAAATTTGTCACCATCCTTTTGAGAACAAACGCCATCGTCCTGAAAATTCAACTTATTTTTATCGCTTAAAGTGGATCTTACTTTGAAAAGAAGACTTTCAGCAGATTCAGCCATTGTAGCAAGAAGTTGATCACTTGCAAATCTCCAAGCACAACTATCAACAGCCAAATGCATTTGAGATCGGCATCTCATGTACATATCACATGTGGTTTCGTTTCTTTTTATCAGTGTCGTCTGAAATTTTGAAATATTTTTAATTTTGAAATGAAATGCGGAATCCTACATTGCTATTTTGTTTGGTCCATAGGTTGTGTTCCCTTCTGAAAGCGTCGATTTCAACTTTGTATTCTTCGGAGATAAAGTTTTTGATCACTTCCTCTCCATCCTTCTTTTCTAGCTTGTCATCCTTGTCTCCTCCCACAACCAGTGTTGTAGCACCTTCTGCAAATTTTTAAATTCAAGTTTCGTTCGCTAGGTAAAGTCCGAAAATATGGCGAGCCGTAGGTGAGGCAAAAATAGGCGAGTCGCGGCTGAAGGCCGCTGAAGGGCCGATCAAATTCTTACGATACGCTTTTCAAATTTTAATCAGAAACCACTCTGTTATGCTGAACGGACGATTGGCGGCTGAACGGTGGCTGTGTAGAAAGGGGCGGGCTACTGCAGAGATGTTCGGAACGAAATTCTGACTTATGAAAATTCCTAAAATTCCAACAATGTTCAGAATAAAATTCCGACCGGAATGTCCGAAAAACAATTTGGAATTTTTCGGAAGTTTTTTTGCGGAATTAGAAATTTTTGGACTACTGTAAGTCGCAAAAAAAATTGCTTGCGGACTGAATCATTTCCAACGTTTTGAGTTTTCAAAAATTTTTTTGCCAATTGTCAACCTATTTTCGCAGTTTTTGTGATGAAAAAACGAAATTTCTAGTTCAAATTTGAATTTTTAACAAATTTCAAAATTGTCAAAATTGGAATATTCCGATATTGACTGAACACCTCATACGATGGCGACCTTCAATTTTTAACTTACTCTGAATGATAAACTTGTCTCCATTATCGTCTACCAACATTGTAGATGTGGGGTCATCGATAGATTCGGAAGTTACAACTGTAGAATTCGTGGACGACTCTTCTTCACAAATTGGCAAGTCCTCCGTTTCATTCACCACCTTTTCCACACTTTTTTCCACCTTTTTGTATTCAGAATCGTCGAAATTTTCTAAGAGCATTTCCAGTGATTTCTCGATCTGAAATTTTCAAGTAAGTGATTTTCTTAACCCCAACAATTTACCAATTTCGCCTTATTCTTTTGATCCTCACTCAATTCTTTTCCTTTCAACTTTTGTTCGAATTTCTCAACGAGACCTTTAACTTCCTTGAAGTCCTTTGAATTTGGATTCTCTCCTAACATCTTCAGAATATTCGAAAAACGAATCGTCGTGGAAATTCGGCACTTTTCAATTGTACTATTCTTCTGGGGAATCGCAATCTTTTCGACAAAAATAATTGGACTTGTAGTGACGGATTCGGAGGAAGATCCGAAAACGATAGAACTTGAGACTGAAGTTTTGTCCCCAGAATCTTCGACAACGATATTATCATCATTGGATTCTAGAAGTGTTACAGTACCCATCGGTGGCATATTGTTTACTGTTTCTGAAACCGTAGCTGCATCAATCAGCGAGTCAAATCCTTCTTTTGCAATTTTTGATCTATCGAGAGTTTCAATTCTTTGTTTTATCGAATCTGTTTTCCTCATCGCTGCATCAAACTTCTTCTCAAACTCCTTTTTTGAACTGTTTTCTGGATAAGAAAGTTTTGGAAGTGTCAATCCATCTCCTTCTTTATCTCCATATCGAATCAATAACTTTCTTGCTCTTTCCTCATTTTCCTGTTGTGTCGTGAATCGAACATTCACAAATCCACCGTTTCTCTCTTCTTGCTGATTTCTCTGTGTCTCTTTATCAGTGAATCGAACATTCACATGTCCAGTTGGAGCCCAACTCTTCTCATGAGACTCGTCTTCGGAAAACAAAACTCCGTCCAGAATAATCGGTAGCACTGGCATTCCCTTCTTACAGTCTTCTGCTCTTTTCTTCAAATTCGTCTTCGTGGTGTTGATCATTTTTTGAAGCGTGGATTCTGATGAGAGGAGTTTGCATCTGAAATATTGGGTGTTTTTCGAAAAAATTCCGAAAGCGGCTAGCGTAATACCTGTATTAGAAAGACCCCCAGTACTATAACATTTGAGAAAATTTTTCTCGGCACAGCACGTAAGAAGAAACCACCGGAACCGACAAAAACTTGTAAAAACATAAAAACAGGGGGCCATTCTATTACAGGTTTTAAATTAATTTTGAAAAATTTTGAACGATTTTTTCAAGCGAGCGTTTGAACATCTGAACTCTGTGCGTTCTAGGCCAGTTTATTATGGTGGCCTAACTTTTGCAAGTTGAGTTAAAATTATCTAAAAACCCCACGAGGTGAATTTCAAGTCATTTGTAGACTATAAAAGGTTGGTGACCTAGAAAGCTCAAAAAGCAAAAGTTAGGTCACAATGTTAAATGACCTAGAAAACATATCGAGTGAATTTATGGTAATTGCTTCGAAATTTATCTTGATGGCTAGAAAACCCAATTTGCAAAAGTTAGGCCATCGTGCTAAAATGGTCTAGAAACCGCACCAGGAAAATATCAGGTAATTTCTAGGCTATAAAAGGTTGGTGGCCTGAAAAAACAAATTGCAAAAGTTAGGCCATCATGTTAAATAAACTAGGAAACACATCATGTGTACGTTGGTCCATTTCTGTACTATCAACTACGGTAGCCTAGAAAAGTCATGTTGAAAAAGTCAGGTCACTATGTTGAACTCCCTTCTGAATATCTGAATTTCGGAACTACTGAATTTCGGAACTACTGAATTTCTGAATTTCTGAATTTCTGAATTTCTGAATTTCTGATTTTCCGAATTTCCGGATTTCTGAATTTCCGAATTTCTGAATTTCTGAATTCTTGAATTTCTGAATTTCCGAATTTCTGAATTTCTGAATTTCCGAATTTCTGAATTTCTGAATTTCTGAATCTCCAAACTTCTAATCAACCTCATCATCCCTCTTCGAAACCCCATCTTTCAAACCTATTCTCACCAACATTCTCCATCCCTATCATCTAATTGGATTCTCATGAAAAAACCTTGATACGTAATCTGTTATCAATATAAAAAAGACACGACCCACTTTTCAATACTCGGACAACATTTCGTCAACTGTCCACATTGTCTCGCGATTCTTCTCTTGACTCCAGTAAAGCAATGATTTGGAACATAGGTTATGGTTCGGCTGAATGAGAATCTGGGAGGACGAGCGAGAAGTTGGCATTGTTCATTCTGAAATGAGTCATGAAGAACCCTAGGCATCTTTGTCACTTTCTCTTTTCACCCATATCTCAGATCTTTTGTGTCAATTAGGGTCATCTCTCTTTTTTCCCTTTTTCTTTTTTTTCTTACCGTTTGTTTGTCCAACGGCTTTGAATTTTCATTGAGACATGCGACCAACTGCCCATCTAATTCCTCTTCTAGACGTTCCAACTGAAAATCAAACTTTTCTGGAATCATTAGATCAATGGTCTTACTGTAGTATAATCATTTTTCAACTTGTGATGACAGTCGTAGGTGTCTCTTCGTTCCGGTAACCAATAGGGTCTCCATAAAGAATTTCCAAGACAGAGACGCTCTTCTAATAGGGATACCGCAGCACATTCGACGAATGCTGCACAATAGTTAGAGGATGGAGCTGGTGATGATAGATCTGGTGACTGAAAACTTGCAGGTTTTGTTGGGAAAAATATTGTCTCTTGATGATATACAGAAGATACCGTAGGGCCACCAAACCCGCCAACTTTGAGCCTACATATTTCGCTTCCTGTAAAAGATATCAAAAAGTGTTCAACTGACAAAATGTTCATGATAACATCATCAATATTTTATCAGTTGACAAAATTTTGATATCTCTTACAGGAACTACGATATATGGACACGAAGTTGAAGGGTTTCTATTAGAGTGTTTACGATATACACAAACATATTTTTCAGTTGATTTCTGGTCATTTTTATAGTTTTCAGGTGCCTGGAGCTTGGATGTCGAGGATCCGATTCACAGAATTTTTAGAAAATTCCTAGTTTGGCAGATATTTGCCAATTTCTGAGACACACTTTTTACGTCTAAAAAGAAGCTACTTTAAGTCCAAAATATATTTTAGGTCAAAAATCATTTGAATGTCAGCTTGAAATTAGTAATTTAACACATTTTTTGCTTAAAATTAGTTATTTTTAGCCAAAAAATAATGAATACTAGGCCGAAAATAGAGTAAAATTAACTTGAAAATTTTTAATTTCAGTTTGACAGTCACACTTTTTAAGCTGAAGATAAGCGATTGTAATCCAAAAATCAACAAATTTTAATATTTTCAGTTCAAAAATTGGCCAGAAAGAGGTTATTTCAGGAAACAGCAAATAGCTGAAAACTAGGGATTTTCAAAAAATTCCTTGAATGCAAAGTTTTCAATCTGGGTCTATTTTGCATTCTTCTAAAATTTTCAAACTGATTGGAAACTTGAAAGTCGAGTACCAGATTCCAGAAAATGACCGAAAATCAACTTTTGTATATCTTATTGACCACTACCCAGGCCATTGAAATTCAGATCCCAATCAAAACCCAAGAAAGTGGGCCTTACCTCATACTGTGCCAACCCGAATCGATATAAAACAGGAAGAAGGAAAAGAAACATCCGCATTTGGGACAACCCGAATGAAGACTCTTGTCCGATTCTGTGGAGGGATTATAGGGCCACTGAAAGAAAAGAGAAAAATTGCGGATGGTAGGAAAAGTGAAAAGGTCGTATAACGAAAGTTGGTGGAAGAGATATTACGAAAGTGATGCTCTTCCGGATGATATCAATTGGATGAATCCGATCCGTCGGAATGTATCTATTGAAGCGTGTGAAAGTGAGATGAAAGTGCGCGAGAGGGAATCGGAAGAAAATGACTAATTGACGTCAATTAGCTCTTCTAAAATCCCATCCACTTTCAAATTGTCAAAAATATAAGGAAAGGGAAAACTGTAGATGGGAAAATGGATGGAAGTTGCCGATAAGGCGGTTTCCTTTTTCGGAGAAAGATGCACCATGCTGTTCATGTGGGTGAAGGTCGACTTGATCGGGACGAAAAAGAAGAATGAAAAATCCGCCTCCTTCTTTTTCTCCTGGGTTTTTGTCCCGAGATACCATTGTGTCGACCTCTTTAACATCGAATACGAAGAGACGACGGAATGAAGACGAGACAGGAGAGAACAGCTTATCCAAGATGAATGAGACATGACGGATTTTAGAGGAGAAGGAATGACAGAGGAATATTATTAACGCTTATTTACGAGCCGTCGTTATCGCCCCGATTTGATGCGAGTTGACACCGATTTCGAAATGAACGGATATTGGGAGAAAAAAACGGGAGAAGAAGTGTCGAAGTGAAAGGACAGATGTCCGGAATGATCATATACACTGAACAGAAGGAAAACAGTGGGGCTTTAAAATATATATTTCCTATTTTCAAGAAGACTTTCACAGGGTGGAACGATCTGCGGAAGTTTGGTATCTGATAACAGATTACAAAAAACTATTTAATTGAAACTGTGAAACTGGGCATTTGAATTATGAAAATCCAAGTGCCGTATAGACGATATACGGTATAGTGCCGTGCCATTTTAAGTCCCTTTTAAAAATCGATTTTGATGAATTTAGAACCTCAACCATGGCCTAAATTCCACTGGAATTAGACTGAAAGTGTTCTCGAAAGAGGGATTAAATAACCTATTTTTGACCTATTTTTTCCAGAAAATGGATCTAAAATTGACTGAAAACGGGTCTGAAATTGTCTTGGAATAATTTAAAATTGGCCAAAAAAGTCAAACATTGCTCAGAAATTGATGAAAGCTCAAGTCTAGTAGAGTCTAGTAGAAGCCTACCCAAGATGTCAACTTTGAGTTCAATTATCTCGATTCCTGTGAAAGATATCAAAAATTGATCAACTGACAAAATGTTTATCATAATATCACCCATATTTTACCAGTTGACAAAATTTTGAAATCTTTCAAAAGTGCCGAGATAATTGAGCTCAAGTTGACTGGGAAGAGTTCCATTAGAAGAAATACGGTAGTATTGAGTAAAATCTAATTTAAAAAACACAATCAAAAATTATCAGCAGGTTGAGTTCATAATTAGACTTTTTATCAGCGGAATTTTAAAGAGATACCCTGAATGACTTTTAGAGAACTAGTTTATCGTAAAACCTGTAATAGAAGGGCCCCTATACGGTCAAATTTGATCTCAATTATCTCAATTCCTGTGAAAGATATTAGAAATGTGTCAACTGATAAAATATTTGTAACATATTGATAAACATTTTATTAGTTGATAACTTTTTTATATATTTCATAGGAATCGAGATAATTGAGCTCAAAGTGGAGGTTGGGGTATTTTTCGAAAACAAGTATATTCGGAATCCGGACAAAATACTTTCGAGGAATCTGAACTCCAAACACTTCTGCATCTTTCATGCAATACTTTTTTGAGAGAAACTGTGAGAATTTATTAATATTATGCGTTCTTTCTGGCAGAATTTCTGATATTTTTCTCGACACAGATAATTCCCGTAGAACGCCTGAAACAGAAGAACACTCAATTTTTGTTGTTTTCTATTCTTCCAAAATTGTATCATCTCATTGCCTTAAAAATCCTTTTTAGAACTCATTAAACCTACTTTTCCCTTTATTAGTCAACTCGTGCCTCGAAAACTATATTCAAACTCCCGCTCTTTTTCGCTAGAATACCCAACACTTTACGCGCAATGCTCGTCAACTTTGCCGTATGCACCGACTGTAGTTTGTTGTTTTTGTTGTTTTCTTCAATTTTTATCTCTCATTTTTCTTCAGCGGAATTCTTTTCTGAAGCCGTCTAAGGTATTATTTCTGATTAAAACACATTTTGATGTTGTGGTTCGCTTGAACGATGAATTTGGCTTGTCTTTTACATAGGCTTTTTACCGAAAATAGCATGATTTTTCTTGTTAATAATTCGAAGAGTTGAACATCGGAGAAGCCGAAAATAACCATGAATTTTAGGTCATCATGTTTATGAATCTTCTCTCTCAAGTCTCCAATGCAATTTTTCCTCAGGTTAGTTCATGATTTCCACTGAAATTTCCTGTAAGGATATGATGTATGGTTTACTTTGTGTTTCTCTTATTGAATTGTCATCATCATCATCAGAAAACACAAAAACTAAAGTCGAGGCTACACAACTTCGCAGTCGAGAGGCGGAGAGAGCGCACACGCCGTGGTGTTGCCCATTTTGTCTCTCTCGCAATCTACTCCTCTTGTTTACCACTCCTTTCCGATTTCCTATGTGTGTTTCACTCCGTTTTTTGCGAATCTTGAATCTTTCTGCCGTGAAAATGACCTAACTAATTGTAAGAAAAGTCATTATTTCTTTTTTTCTATTTTCAGGTCGAAGCCGCTCAAAAAATGTCCAACCGCGCCGTCGCTGTTCTTCGAGGAGACGTTGTCTCTGGCACTATTTGGATTACTCAGGTAACCTACTTTCCCGAATCATGAAATTATCTTTATTCTGTATCTTCAGAATTCGGAGAGTGACCCAGCTGTGATCGAGGGAGAAATCAAGGGACTCACTCCCGGACTTCACGGCTTCCACGTCCATCAATACGGAGATTCCACCAACGGATGCCTCTCTGCTGGACCTCATTTCAACCCATTCGGCAAGACCCACGGCGGACCAAATGTAATTTTTGTTACTGTCACTAGTAAAATCCTATTTTCAGTCTGAAACCCGCCATGTCGGAGATCTCGGAAACGTCGAGGCTGGAGCTGATGGTGTCGCCAAAGTCCATATCACAGATAAATTGATCACTCTCTACGGAGCAAACACTGTGATTGGACGCTCGATGGTGGTCCACGCTGGAGAAGACGATCTCGGTCAGGGAGTTGGCGATAAGGCTGAAGAGTCGAAGAAGACTGGAAATGCTGGTGCCCGTGCCGCATGCGGTGTCATCGCTCTTGCCGCCCCACAGTGACTGACCGAACACTCTCACATCTAAACCCACAATCATTCTCCTACTATCTTTTCCTACTATATTTTCTACCCGTTGAATAGCTTAAATCCTGGTTGTATTATCTTTGATTCCCACGAAAGAAACTGTATATTTATACTATTGTAGACTTTTCGTGCCGCACACCTTTACAGTTTCGATAAATGTTTCTATATTTTCTCAAACACTTTCTTCTCTCACTGATGTTCTTTGCATTTTATAATACTTCTCTTATCACTGGGCAGCTGCATCAGCTTACCGAATCGTGTTAAAAAAGCCTGAAAGCCTAGAGTTTCTAACCTAAAAACGTCAAAAAATCGCGTGGTTTTCTATGTGAATTGCCATGGCTCCATTCATATCCAAAGTTTCTACTATGGCAACATCGTCAAGCTCCAGTGAAGAAGAGCAAGTTTTTCTCCGAAAATCACCTGACTTTTGAGGCAGAAAACACTCAACCCTTATCGGTGGAATGTATATAAACGAGCACGATATCTCTCATTTTTATCAGATTTCTAGCTTTCGATAGCTAGAAATTCGTTCATTTGGAGAAATAAAAATGCGCTTTTTCTCTGTTTTACCCCCCCCCAATTTTTAGAAACTTGGCCATTTTTCTCTCCTTTTCTGACTCTCCCATTATCAGTGTCTTTCAATTGACAGTGTCTCGTAAAAACTAGAGAAAAATCACACCATTTTTTGTAGACAAGAGCGCCAGTGATTAGGGTTTCTCCTTATAAAAATTCTTTTTTTTTCCTTTTATATTGTGTCATTACAGGATGAGTGGAATACTGGAAGTTTACGACGCGAAGCGGACGGATAATCTGATCATCACACTTGAGGGCATCTCTGGATCCGAAACAATCAAGGCTATCAAGAAGCGCATTGCTCAGAAAAGTATGTAGTCAGTGAATTTAGCATTACCTAAATTTCCGTTTTCAGAATTGAAGCTTACTGAGGAACGTCAAGCGCTTCGTGTCGAACCGAAAGGAAAGCCACTAGGTGATGATCAGAAACTCTCCGATCTGGGACTCTCCTCCCAGAAGTCTGTACTCTATGTGAGAGATCTCGGACCGCAAATCGCATGGAAGACTGTTTTCATGGCAGAGTACGCTGGACCACTTTTCGTGTACCCTCTCTTCTATCTCAGACCAACATTCATCTATGGAGAAGGTAGTAGTTGAGATCATAACTGTCAAACAGTGAATTTTTCAATTTTACAGCCGCCAACAACGCTCAGATGCACCCAGCAGTTCAATTCGCTTTCTTGGCCTGGAGTTTCCACTACGCCAAGCGATTGTTCGAGACTCAGTTCATCCACAGATTCGGAAACTCGACTATGCCACAATTCAATCTTGTCAAGAACTGCTCCTATTATTGGGGATTCGCTGCCTTCGTCGCCTATTTCGTGAACCATCCACTCTTCACTCCACCAGCTTTCGGAGACTTCCAGATGTATTTGGGACTCGTTGGATTCGTGATCTCCGAGTTTGGAAACCTCTCGATTCACATCCTCCTCCGCAACCTCCGTCCAGCTGGAACCCGCGAACGTCGCATCCCGAAGCCAGATGGAAACCCTCTCTCCCTTCTGTTCAACTACGTCTCGTGCCCCAACTACACCTATGAGGTCTCTTCCTGGATCTTCTTCACCATCATGGTCCAATCGCTTCCAGGTAATCCATACATCAATAGTCTATTTAAAACTAATTCTTGTTTCAGCCCTTCTTTTCACTCTTGCCGGATTCGTTCAGATGACCATCTGGGCTCAAGGAAAGCATCGTAACTACCTCAAGGAGTTCCCAGATTACCCAAAGAATCGCAAGGCCATTGTTCCATTCGTTCTCTAAATATATTGCATTTTCCTCCGCCTCTATTTATTGTATTTCCCCCATGTAACTTTGCAGTTGAATTGTTATCCAGAATTAAATATAGTAACTTATTTGAATCCTTATTTAAGTCCTTCTCTTTCCAATAAAGCTTTGCTTGCTTGAAACAAGGTCGTGGATTCAATTTGAAGAACAACGTGGAAGAAAATAGTTCGTCAACTCGTCATTTTGAAATTAAATATGTCGGTTTGGTGTGGGATATGCCGAGAATCGAAATCATGTGAAGAGTCCGTTCAAGTTTGTGCTCTTTTTCTATTCAGACACAATTTTCTGTGTTCCAGTTGATTCCTTGTCTACACACGTTCTGCAAAAAATGTCTGAAGGAAACATCGAAACAAGTTCGAGTGTGTCCCGTTGCTCATTGCTATTCCAGTCTCTCGGCTCCAGAATCCATGACGAGCACTTGTGAAGGAGAATATTGTCAGAGAAAGATAATGGTGAATGCGGATATTCTGAGAACAGCATGCCATCACGACGTCTGTCAACATTGTTATGATATGGCAAGCAGAAAGTATAATTTTCAATGAGTTATCTAGACCAGGGCTCTTCTATTAGAGGGTCCTTCTATTTTTCCATTGATTTTTTACGAAAATTAGTTAAACATAAGGTGAAATTGTCGTTTAAAATGCATGAAAATCAATCAATTTCATGAAAAATTTCACTGAAATTTAGCAAATTTATGAAAAACTTCGGAATTTCCGGAATAATTTTCACTGAAAATTTACGGAAATTCTTAATTACAAACGTTAATTAAAGGTGTCCTTCTAATACAGGTTTTACGGTATTTATATACAGTGAAGCCCGACAAGAATTTCAGAGAGAAAATGTCGTGTCCAGCACTTGGGTGTTCTGAGTTAATGGTGGATGAGGAAGATTTAGTTTGCGAAGGACCGTGCAAGCAACCACTGGTTTTCGATAAAACAATAACTATTCCGTGTTGTGGGGTATTCATGCTTTAAAGAAGACGAAATTCAGAATCACCGTTTTCTGTTACAGGCAAAAATGTGTGAGGATTGTGGCACGAAATGGACGAATGGGCGAGATTTCTGTGATGCGGGGAAGTGTGTCGTAAAAGAGTCGAGCAAGAAGAAAAAGGCTCCAGATATGGTTAGAAATTCTGACAACAAATTCGGAGGGTGCAAACATTTTTGGGGTCATTGGGGTACAAAATATTTGAAATCTTCGAATTTCGTATCCCCGAATTGTGGATTTTTACCCCTAAATCGCTTTGTACCCCATGTTCCCCCCGAATTGTTGTACCCTCCGAATTATGTGCCTGAAATTCTGACTTTTTCTTTGTTTATCTCTGGTTTAGTCTCGTCAACCGTGCATGGGATCGATGAGTTGTGAACAGGAGGTTCTTCGCAATTTCCCATCTGAATTCGAATGTGATCATGATGTATGTATTCAATGTATCGGAACAATGCTTGATGAGTGTGAAAAAAGTGGAAAATCGCCAATGTGTCCGGCAAAGACATGTGGAATCCCATATCGATGCGAGAGTGTCCTAGCACTGGCCGCACAGTTTCCGGAAAGAAAAAGCTTCTTCTCCAAGTTCACTCTTCAGGCAAAGTTTTCAATGCAAACTTTGAGAGATGATTCCATTTCGGTTCGTGTTGCTTTCTAGGGAGTTTTAACTAGATTATATGTTCATTGATTATATGAGATGATATTCAGAATGTGCTGCATGGAAACCTAAACGCAATGACAGGTCAGAAGTTTTCCTTAAAGGTAGGTTCTGATTTCAATTTTTGAAGGATTAAGAAAATTTAAAAAAAATTAGTTCAGATCGGTCAATGTGACGACGACGATGGTGGAATGCCTATGGAATACGTGCGCGGGGGATCGCTTGGCGACTTGATTAGAGAAATTAGAAGAGTCCTAAAAATCTTGGCAACGGACAAGATTTATGGGTACTATCGTGTGGATGATGGAAAGAAGAAAACTCTAGATGTATCAAAAGAGACTATCCGCTCGTCATGTGCCACCCTGAACATCAACGAAGTAGGTTTTTTTTCGAAATTAAAGCTAAATATCCATTTAAGTGTACATTTTTCAGAACACGACGATCCTCGTGGACACTACAGGCATTGTTGCGAGACCCAAAAAGCAATAGATGATGATCTTTTAATTTTTCTGTATTTATGAATGAAGTATTCAGAATTTAGTGCATTTTTTCCTATTATTCAGAATCTATCGTAAAACCTGTAAGTGTTGTTTGAAATTAGAAATTTCCGTATATTTTTCAGTGAAAAAAATTCCGGAAACACTGAACATTCTCCGAAATTTGTTGAAACACAATTTTTTGCTTGAAAACTTGCTTAATTTTGGTTAAATTTATGGATTTTCATGCATTTTGAACGAAAAATCACCTAATTTTTCGCTAAAGTTTTCGGAAAAATAGAAGGGCCCTCCGGAGATGCCTCGGAAAAATAGAAGGACCTGCCCTTTTAATAGAGGTTTTGAAGAAAATCTGATTCTACTTTTAAACCGTTTTTTGACGACTTCAATGTCGACGATTCCGCGGTTTCAATATCGCAACGACACTCCGTTCTGACGCGTGCGCTTTGTTTAGCGCCGTAAATCTACACCAGATGGTTTTGAAAAAACACTGTTTTGGATTTTTTCCGGCAATTTTTTGTGTTTTCTTCTTTTTTCGCAACATTTTTTTCTCAAATTCAGTCTAAACAGTGTGTATATTGATTTCAATAATCTTTTAAATAGCTTAAACATGACATATTTCTCCCTAAATATGTTTTTAAACTACCAAAAATCGTTTTTGTCTACCTAATTAATTGTATATTATTGTTTTCAGAATGCATGAAATGCAAGGAGTTCTTCTATGTTCCGGCGGCGGTACTCGCATGCCTGTTCTGACTCAAAGTGCACAGAAATGTCTTCTTCCTGTCGTTGGTGTTCCCATGTTCCTCTATCCACTTTCCTCGATTCTGAGAGCAGGAATCACCGGTAAGAGATAAATTTTGAATATTAAAATCTGATTTATATATCTTCAGATATCAAAATCTTCGTACGCGAAGTCTTCCAACCAGTCTTGGAAAAGGAAGTCAAGAAGTCGAAGCTTTTGGAAAAGTATCCAGCGAACATTGAGTACATCGAAATTAATCAAGAGGATAATGGAACCGCTGATTTATTAAAACACCATCATTCAAAAATTACAGTAAGTTCTTTCTTTAAACAATGGCGAAATACATTCAAATTTTCAGCGAGATGCATTAATTGTTTCTTGTGATTTTGTCAGCGATGCCAGTCTCATTCCACTTATTGATACCTTCCGAGCTAAGAACGCCGCGCTGGTAGCATTGATTTCGGATACTTGTGTCAACGCTCCCGCTCCGGGTTCGAAATCTAAGAAACCTAAAGGTAATTTTTATTTAAAGGGATCATCTTCCAAATAAAAAACTGTCATGGCTCTGAGCCATTGGCTCCTATCAAATGTTCAACAGTATAGAACCAAAAATTCATTTTTTTACAGCCACAGATTTGATGGCAATTGATGAGCCACACGGACAGCTTGCATATCTTTGTGGTGATGACGATTTTGATGTACCTCTTTTAATGGCGAAACTTCTTTCTACTTTCCCTTCGATTCGTCTGACTGCTCAGTACAACGATTGCCACGTCTATGCTGTTCGTCACAAAGTTCTTCAACATCTTAACAAGACGAAGTTAGTTTTCCTAGTTCTCTACCCATTAAAAATGTTGCCATTCCAGACTTTCCTCATTTAAAGCTGATTTCATCCCCATGTTGATCGATAAACAATTCGAAGCAGAATCCCTCGGAAAATGTCTTGTGTATCGTCTCCCACACGAGAACGGATTCGTAACGGCGCATGCGAACACCTATGGAGCATACTTTGAAGTTAACAAATCTGTGAGTTTGTCTTTGAAGACGTCATCTATAGTAAGCACCCTTTCAGATCTTAAAGTCGTTCACCCGACTGATGGAGTATCGAGGAAGCGGAAAAACGTTTCCAAATAGGGCAGAGAAAATTTCAGCTCATGACAGCAGAGTTGAAGAGAGTGCTCAGGTGAGTAATTGTTTTTTTTTCAACGATCTTCTATCTTCACTTTTAGATAGGGAGAGATACGATAATCAAACGATCGATTATTCTGGATAATTGTCGAGTTGGAGAGAAAACGAAAGTGAAAGAGAGTATCATTGCAAGAGGTGTTGTCATTGGAAACGGGTAAGCTAGTTCATTAGCTATGTGAGCAACAAGTAACTGATATCACTTGGGAGATTCGTATCCATAGAAACAACTACAATGATCTATTTCCCTTTTTTGGTTCCTCCAGAGGTCCCTTCTTTTTTCCCGGTCATTTTTTCCAAAAATTTGCATATGAAATTACGGTGAATTTTTCTATGAAATTGTGATACTTCCGGAACATGTTTTACTGAAATTCTGCCGATAATTTCAAAAAACATATTTCGAGGAAGACCCTTCTAATACAGGGAATCCTTCTAATACAGATTTCACAGTTATCTTTTCAGAGCATCTGTGAACAATTCCATCATCTGTGAAGGTGCTGAAATCGGGGAGAACGCCGACGTCACAAATTGTATCGTTGCTAAAGATCAGAAGGTCGTAGCCAAAGGTTTGGATTTTAGAAAAACAACTGTTTTTAGCTTATTACTTATTTTTTCAGCAAAAATCCAAAACGAAATGGTGGATGGTGCAGATGATGAGAATTGGACGACTGACTAGTCTTTTCAAGTTTAATTATGGGCATATAAAATTTACGGCACCTTTGCTTTTCTGTTCTTTACCAACTTTTGTTTTTTTTTTCTGTTTAATTTGTTTTCCATAAAATTTTTCGCTATAGAGCTTGTTGAATTTTCTCAATTGGGTTCTCGTTCCATTCGTTTTCTTATAATTGTTTCCTCATCGCTTTTTATCATACTTGCAAAATTAGGGCCGGCGGGTCCGGGTTTTCCAATTTCTAAAATTTTTTGAAATTTCAGAACTTTTTTTCAGAAAAAATTATCTTTTTGCAAAATTAGGGCCCGGCTCGGCGCTCTTGTAATGACACTCTGACAGAAAAATCGTATATTTTTTATTGACCCCAAAACTATTTTTTAAAAAGACAAGAAATATTTTTTTCTGAAAATCCGTGCCTTGAAAATTCTGAAAATAGCCCGGCCCGGACCGTTGCAAGTATGATTTCTATCATAAAACTTTAAGAAATGGAGCAATGAAGTTAGCATTCAATAAGCTACTGGTAGCCTCCGTGGTGTTTACTGTGCTGAGTTTCGGTCTACTTCTGGCTTCTTTATTTACTAACACTACAACTACACCGTCAGAATGGACCAGTCTCTTGCCAGAATTTCGTTTTCCAATCACCAGAAAACAATCCACGGAGGAATTTCTCGTTGAGGTATGGCGAAACTTCAGATTCCAGTTCATATTGTCGTTTTTTTTTAGAAAATCGTTCATGAGCACGAGGAAGGAGAAGATGTTCGTTCGGCTCTTTATCTAACTCATCATGGGTATTTTATGAATGCGATTGCTAACATGAAAGTGACATATCGGCAAAAGTAAGTATTATATAAGATAGTCTCTTGTTATTTTCTAAACTCAGGACATACACCGTCAATGATGTTTGTTTCAAACCACATTCTGCGATTTTCGAAAACGTCTTGTCTCCGGAAAATATCGATAAACTTCCTTCATATTTCCAAGTGAGTTCAACAAGACTTCAACTTTTATTCAAAATCGGACAGTTCAGCGTCTTCTTCTCGAAATGCAACGACTCTCTCCATGCCTCATCGTCTCTCCTCTCAACTGTTTCTATGATAGCTACCGTATCCATTCGGAGATGAGCAATTGGAATGCGAGCACGGATTATTTGAACAGAAGACTTCGAAATTCTTATCTAGAAACCATTGAAGAGAAGGACTCTCGTCCGTATGTGAAATCGACTTGTAAGAATTGAAAATTCGAAAAAAAGAGAAATCTGAATTTATAATTTCAGATGGTCCTGAATTAATCCAAGAGTGGGCTCGCCATATGTTCGCCATACCTTCGAAACCTTTATCAAATTTCTCGAAATCAGATTTATACAGAAGAGTCGAAACATGGCTATCGGTACGGTACATTCATCTGTATTAGAAGGGCACCCACAGTGTCAAGTTTGAGGTCAATTATCTTGGCTCCTATAACATATATCAAAAATGTGTCAATTGATAAAATGTTTGTGATATTATAATAAACAATTTATCAGTTGACAACTTCTTTATATCTTTGATAGGAACCGATACGGGGCTCTTCTATTACAGGTTGTCCAATTTCATTACGGTGGTCCAATTTTGACTATATACATCATTTTTCAGAGCATTGCCCCAAGAAAGAAAATCTGCGCGGATCCGATGCGTTCTTGTGATCAAATCATGGATGCAGAGAACTACTTCAACGTGTGTACAGTAATGCAGCAGATCAATGATTATGACGAGAGACGAAAACAGGTATGGATCATTGGCCAGATTCGAAAATCACAGAACAGTTAAGAGATTGAAGTTTCAACTCGAGTATGGAGATGAGGAGTTCACAACACGTCTAGACTGTGTAGAGGATCGTGAAAAGTTCATTGAGTGGATGCAAGAAAGAAACTTGAGAGATATGTTGAAGTTGTTTGCCTCGAACGTTGAAATTCCGGATCATAAGGAGATTCCGAATAAGGTCTGTGATGGAATCTATCACGATTTGGACATCACTACTGGATTGGAACTTTTTCGTGGCGCCAGAAGTTTCAGCAATAACACATCTGCCTACGATACAATCAATGTTGAACTTGGTTTCATGACACCGGAAAATCTTCTGGCTACTATGGTATTTTAAGAGAAGAATAGAAACAAAGTCATATCATATTGATTTACAGCGTCATTCGGACTATGTCAATGGTTTCGAATCGATTTGGACGATTGAAAGAGCGCGAGAGCTATTGAACGAGTTTCGATTAGCTTTAAGAGCAGAAGTAACAAAATTCAGCGAGAGTCGATCCAGTAGAAGAGTGAAAGTGACCACCAGAATTGTGAATCAGATAGAAGAAGAAGAAGAAGGATCGGATGAAGATACACAGCATTACATGATATATTTCATCCTTGGTGCTTGTGCTCTCATGTTTGCTCTCTTCGCAGCATTCGCCTTCTCAGAGGCCTTCTTGACCTCACTTTCCATGTTCTTGCTACGAGCTGGGATCACTGGAATTCTCTTTATTCTGCTTTGTAAATCTGGAGGATTGATCCTGGTAGACTCTAACTTCTTGGTGAGTTTGAATCCGTTGAACGGCTCCTGGACGTTTCAGAACTTTTCCGCATTTTTGCATAGTGGTTTTTGCACACTATTTGAGTATTGCTCATTTTTTTATCCGTTCTAATCTACCGTACCCCAAATAATGATAGTTCGGAAACTTTCAAAAAATTGATAATTTCAAAAACGAGGTCATTAGTAAGAGTATGCAAAAAGGACTCATATTAGCCGGCAAATTTTTTTTTTGCGTACTTTAAGACAGCGTTGTGCAAAAACCACTGTGAAAAAATGAAGAAAAGTTCTGAAACGTCGTGGTTCCTAATCGTCTCTGTTTCATCTGTTCGTGACCTAAAAAGAATAGTTCATGACCTAAAAAAAATAGGCCATGACCTAGAAAAGCCAGTCGTGACCTAGAAAAAACTGGGTCCTACCCTAGAAAAATTAGGTCATGACCTAGAAAAAATTAGGTCGTGACCTAGAAAAATTAGGTCATGACCTAGAAAAAATTAAATCGTGACCTAGAAAAATCAGGTCATGACCTAGAAAAAATTAAATCGTGACCTAGAAAAAACTAAATCGTGACCTAGAAAAAATTAAATCGTGACCTAGAAAAATTAAGTCATGACCTAGAAAAATTAGGTCATGACCTAGAAAAATCAGGTCGTGACCTAGAACAAAATTAGGTATTGATCTAGAAAAAATTAGGTTATGACCTAGAAAAAATTAGGTCATGACCTAGATTAGGTCATGACCTAGAAAAAACTGGAGCGTGGCCTAGAAAAATTAGGTCAAGACCTAGAAAAAATTAGGTCATGACCTAGAAAAAATTAAATCATGACCTAGAAAAAATTAGGTCATGATCTAGAAAAAATCAGGTCGTGACAATCATTTCTGTTTCAGTGCTACATTACAATGCACCTAGTTTTCAATCTTGTCATGACTGCTCGAGTCACCTTCATTTGTTATCGAATCGGAGGATGTGTTCAGTCGGAAAAAGACTTTGTGAAGTCCAACTTCTCCTCATTAGGATCTGGTAAGGTACCCTCGTAACGAGGACCCCGTTCTGACCTATTTCCTACCACTAACAGTTCCAGTTGACAGTCTCAAAGAGGACAGTTGCAAGCGACATGTTCAATACGTTCTTGCCAAGTACACAAAGTTTCAAGTTGCTCAAGATGCGTACTCAGAAGAGCCATTTGAGAAACTGCCCAAGTATTGGTTCCTCATTGCGCTCATCTTGGTTCCCGTCATTGGAGTTTATTGGTTTTTCATCGATTCTGATGTTCAGAAGATTTGCATTGTTCTGTTACCTGCATTCCTTATTGCTGCTTTTGAAGAGATGAGAGTGAAGAATCAGTTATTGCGAGGTGAGGTGGAGGGATAGAACATTAAATATTACCGTAAAATCTGTATTTAAAGGGCCCTCCTGCCCTTCTAATGCAGATTTTACGGTAACTTCTAATTTTCAGAACGAAGAATCAAAAAAGCGATACAAAGACTGCAAAAGGAAGAAAACGCTAGGATGATGTCCAGAGGAGAAATTGATAATCTTTTATCAGGAAAAGCAGAGCTTTCTGGAGAAAAGTAACTTCAGATTTTTGAACCAAAAATAATCGAATAATTTTAGAAGCCACTATGAATCGAAACAAGGTGTCCTCCATCATAGATCCACTGGTGGTCTATTCGAGCTGTCTCGTAGCACATATGATGTTTCTCTAATCATGGTTCGTTTTTCGGATAATACCTGTAAGAAATTCGGATTCTTAGATTCCGGGTATTCTAAAATTTCCGGAGTCCAATTGTAAGAATCTGAAGATCTGGAAATTCGGGAACCTGGGATTCGAGATTCCCAAATTCTTGGAATCCTGGAATTCTGGAATTTCAGATTCTCGAGTTTCCAACGCGTCAGATTTTTGAATTTTCCGGAATTCGAGAATTCCAGATCCCTGAATTCCAGATTCTCGAGTCTTTAGATTCCTTAAATTCTGGAATTCCATATCCACAAATTTCCAAAAATTTGGGGCTTTTTTATTCCTGAAATTCCAGAGTTCCAGATCCCTGAATTTCCAAATTTTGGGTTCTCAGATTTCCAGAATTCTAGAATTCCAGATTCCCGATTTTCCAGAGCTTCGGATTTTTATATTCCTGAAATTCTAGAATTCCAGATCAACAATGTTCCAGATCGTTGGATTTTTGGATTCCCGGAATCCTAGAACTCCAGATTCCTGGTTTCCAGATTATTAAATTTTTGGGTTTCTAAAATTCTGGATTTCCAAATCCCTGAATTTCTAGATTTTCGGTCTTTCAGATTCCTGAAATTCTAGAATTCCAGTTTTTGGAGTTTCCAGATCTTTGGGTTTTTGCATTTCTAAAATTCTAGAATTCCCGATTTTCCAGGACTTCGGATTCTTGAATTCCAGATTCTCGAGTTTCCAGGATTTTGAATTTTTGGGTTCCTGAAATTCTATAGTTCCAGATTCCCGAATTTCCAGATTAGAGTGTTTACGGTATTTCTATTATTTATCAATAAAAAAATCATTGCAGGCGTACCCAAATCAAATGATCAGGAATCTTCGGCTGTATGCTCTTGGAGCCTATTTTCGGTTGTTCAAAATGAAATACGTAAGTTTTTTTCTTCGATTTCACTAGAGAAATTCTCTCGGAGAATTCATAATTAGGATGATTTCAGTGTGCTCTGGTTGTGAGTTCAGTTGCTGCTCTACTCATTTTCCTTTCGATTGGCTTGCTATTCATTCCGGTTCAAAGATCATCAGTACCGAAAGAGTGAGAAGCCTAATTCAAAATTTTCAACACAAAAAGTCATTTTCAGACTGAAACAAGACGAATTATCAATTGATTTCGCTATTCCAAACGTTTCATCATCATCCTGGGAGAGCATCAACGAATATCTGGAAGAGTTCAATTCGGAAATCGGTATACTTTTTTCCCTAATTTATCTCATCAATCATCAAGCCCCTATTCAGATTCCATCACAAATCTTCAAACAATTTCAAATTGGAAGAAGAGTTTTGATCGTTACGAAAGACGGATTTACCAGGTAAACGACGGGGGGTTTAGACACCGAAAAAAGTGCGATAAGTAGGATTAGGAGGCGAGAGACAAATTACTAGACTTGTTCCTTCATTTTGAATTTGTCATTAGGCTTGGAAAAGGACCCCTGAATTAGTTTTTTTTTTTCAGAATTCAACGTCGAACCTCAATAATTTTTTGAAATGGATGGACGACGAGCCAATTAGCTGGTATTTGACAGCTCCTCTGACACGACCACATCGGAAAAGTCATCTTCCGAATCCATTCCGTTTCCGGTTCCGATATGGGTTAGATTCAATTCAAGAGTCCTCAGTAATAGATATTGTGCAGGTGATAAACGAAATCATTCAGTAACCAACTTTGAACTCAATTATCTCACTTCCTGTGAGAGATATCAGCAATTTGTTAACTGGTAAAATATTGGTGATATCATGATAACCATTTTATCAGTTGACTAAGGTTTCCTATCTCTTACAGTAACCGAGATAATTGAGCTCCAATTTGACGGTTTGGGTGAGCTTCTATTAGAGGGAACACGGTATGCGGTAAAACCTGTAATAGAAGGGCCCCCTTACTGTCAAGTTTGAGCTCAATTGTCTCAGCTCCTATAAGCGATATCAAAAATGTATCAACTGATAAAATATTGGTGATAATATGATTCACATTTTATCAGTTGACAAGTTTTTGATATCTTTCACAGAAACTGAGATAGATCGGCTCAAAATAGACTGTCCGGGTGGCGTCCTATTAGAGGAAATTCGGTATAATTTAATAATAAATTGTTATTTTCAGAAAATCGACACATTGCTCACCAAATACACTGAAACCCTCTCATTTCCAAAAGCGATTGGCTTCCTCTACGAACATTATCATCAGAATGCAGTCGTCTGGTAAGTCTAAAAAGACTGGGGGAAACACCAAAATTGAATTTCGGCTCGTTTTTTAACTCGATATGCAATACCAGGAGGCATTTTTTCTGCTCTTTTTCTCTCTTCTTCAAAACGTTCTGCTTCCAAGCTAATTGGTCGCTTGATTCCCAGTATAACATCATAGTCTCATTTCTCGACTCATACTTCCTTTATCATTAGTTTTCTACCTCTTATCACTTTCTTCGTTCTCCCTACATTAGGACTAGTTTTCAATCAACATTTATTGGGCTCCATTTTGCCCTAGAAGCCCACCCAACCGTCAACTTTGAGCTCAATTATCTCGGTTACTGTAAGAGATATGAAAATTTTGTCAACTGATAAAATATAGATGATATTATGATAAACAATTTATCAGTTAACAACTTGCTGATATCTCTTACAGGAATCGAGATAATTAAGCTCAAAGTTGACGGTTAGGGTCGGCTTCTTTTAGAGGGAGTGCAGTATCTAGATTTCACAGAAGTATTGAAGTTCATGATTTTGGGATTCTTACAATTAGATTCTGAGATTTTGGAACTTTCGGAAATTTCCGGAAATTGTAAATTCAGAATATCTGAAGTCTTGAGAGTTCGAGAGTTTTGAGATTCTTAAATTTAAAAGCACATAAGTTTGAGAATCCAGAAATTTTGAGGTTTTGAGAATTTGAGGTTTCGAAACTCTTCTGAACTTCTGAATTTCTTTTCCTTATAAGGAATTTTGCAAATTACGGATTTAATGAAACTGAATTCTTGAATTTTTCGAATTTCTGAAATTTCTGAATATCTGAAATTCCGAATTTCTGAATCTCTGAATTTTCGGGATTTCTGAAATTCTGAGTTTCTGAATTTTCGACGTTCTGAAATTTCGAATTTCTAAAATTCCGAATTTCCGAAATTTCTGAATTTTCGAATTTTTGATTTCCTGAATTTCCGAATTTTCGATTTTCTGAATTTCTGGTAATCGACGCATTTAGTTGTACTCTTCATTCAATGTTCCCCTGCTATATCTCTCAAATCCCGTTTCAGCATTACTAAACTTCAGTAATACTAAAGTGTTGGCCATTCGAACTCTCCTTCATCGCCACTTCCCCCCATACCACACGCTTATTAAGCGTAAATTCTAGTCACCGCCGGAAAAAGTTCGTGTGCACTTTTTTCGTGTCGCCGCGGAAGCTGTGCTCATCTAGAGATCCCGCGGCGGCGCCACGCCCTTTTTCGCTTCTTTCCGTCGCGCCTTGAAGACGTGTGTGGAGCTCTTCTTGGTTGTTGTTTGTCTGCCTACGAGTATAGTCGCAAAGAGAGAGGAAGCGTGTGTATATGCTCTCTGTGCCAGGGGGGTCGCCGCGTCCGAGTTCACGAGAACAGGGTGGACGAAGAAACCAGGAGACGCGACAAAGTGGGAGAGAAAGGACGGAAGATAACAGAAGTAGCAAATGATTGATTGACAGGACGGACCCCGACAGATGGAAGAGAAGAGCTTTTGTTCCGAAATCTTCGGGTTGGGTCAGCAGGAAAATGTTTTCTAGAAAATATTGGGTTTTTGTGAACCTGGTGGTTGGACTCCTGGACTTTTCAGAACCCTAGAAGATCGGAGTTTTTGGTGTATATTGAATGCAAAGAAATAGATTTGTGCCAAGTAAAAAAGTAAAGAAGGATTGACTTTCTTATCAGTAATCAACGAGAAGATTATAGAGAACAAATTCTATAGCCCTTAGTTCTAGATGACGTTCTCTGCAAGATTTGAATCCTGGACGTTTCAGAACCCAACATTTCAGAACCCGACATTTTAGAACTTTTCTGCATTTTTGCATAGTGGTTTTTGCACACCAAACGTCAGTATTGCTCATTTCAATTTGTTTAATTTCTGCAATTTTATACGTTCTCATCTACCGTACTCCAAATAATGATATGTTCATACTCGGAAACTCTCAAAAATCGAAAGAAAATTGGAAATTTCAAAAACGAAGTCATTGAAGTTTACCCATTTTTTTGCATACTTTTGGACAACGTTTTTTGAAATTTTCAATTTTTTTCGGTTTTAGGAGTTTCCGAGTGTGAACCCATTATGATTTGGAGTACGGTAGATGAGAACAAATAAAACACAGAAAAACAACAAATTGAAATGAGCTATACTCATTTGGTGTGCAAAAACCACTATGAAAAATGTAGAAAAGTTTTGAAATTTCGGGTTCCTGAAGCCAAATTTGCCAGAGAACGTCATCTAGAACCTATGGCTATAGAGTTTGATCTCTATAATCTTCTCGTTGATTACTGATAGGAATGTCAATCCTTCTGTACTTTTTCACTTTGCACAAATCTATTCCTCTACATTACAATCTACACCAAAAACTGGCTCCGCGTCACTTCGAAACCGCGACACGTCGAAACCAGTCATTTCGAAACTCTGGTAATAGTATTACCGTAGTACAGAAAAATGGTTGGATTTCAGACTACAAAAACGATTTTAGGCTTTTCAGACATGCTTTTTCTAACAGAGCGCATTCTAAAAATAGAAAAATCCAAAATTTGATGTTCTCAAAAGTAGAAAAATTTTTTCGATTTTCAGAATTTGGTCTATCAGAAAAATCATATTTGAAAACCCCAAAATAGTTTTGTAGTCTGAAATTCGACCATTTTCCTGTATTACCACGGTTTCGAAATGACTGGTTTCGAAGTGACGCGGAACCCAAAACCCCCGATCTTCCTAGATGCCTTCGCCTCCTCCACTTCAAGTGCTCCGCCCTCTTTCCCTTTTTCAGTGTCCTTTTTTCACACTGGGCGGCGGCGACGGCGCCTCCAGGATAGACACGCCGAAGAAAATAATTTCATCTTCGTCATCACCACCGTGGCTTCTTCTTCTACTTCTTCTTCTTCTTCTTTCTCCTTATTTTCATCCTCCCTATGGGCTTTCAGAAGGAGAGTAACGAACTTCTATCGTTGTCGGTTCTTGTTCATGATTCTTCTAAAAGATTAGAAGAAGAAGTGGGGGAAATTTTGGAATAGAAAAAAAATTGGAAAATGTTTCCATTTTCCATCGTTGTCGCCTTCGATAATGATCATGGAGGGAGGAATTGCTGAAAAAAACGGTTTGGAAGTGTTTTGCCTCAGGTTTCCGTCTCCTCGTGAAAATTGGAAAAAAAATGTTACAGTATTCTGGGGGCGGAGTCAGTTTGTTCAAACGGCAGTATCTTTTTCATAGAAAGAATCTAAACTGCAGGGGTGTTCGGAATGACATTTTTGGAATGTCGATAATTCCGATTTTGGAAATTTTCGGATCTTTGAAATTTCTGAAAATTCAAATTTTCGATAACTTTCGGATTTTTGAAAATTTTCTGGAATTCCAGAATTTTTGAACTTCTGTATTTCGGAATTTCTAGATTTTCGAATTTTCAAAGTTTTGAGTTTCTGAATTTTCGAATTTCCGAATTTCAGATTTTCTGATCTTTCTAATTTCTGAGTTTTTGAAATTCAGAATTTCTGATTTTTCGAAATTCTGAATTTCTGAGGTTCTGAAATTCTGATTTTCTAAATTTTTGAATTCCTGAATTTCTGATTTCCTGAATTTCCGAGTTTTTGAGTTACGGTAGTTTTGGCCACGCCCACAGTCTTCCCTCTTCCATAGCTCCGATTTTTTTCCATACAAACATAATAAATGAATTCAGAATTTTCATACCCTTATCTCCTATTCTCTCACATCTCCCTCTTCAACACTTTCAGATGATGATGGCTGCAAAAAATACCTCCTCCCTGTTTATTTTTTAGTGCTCTCCCTACTCAAATTTCATCGATAAATTTCCAATTTCCACCTGCTAAATAGAATAAACTATCCAATTTTTTCCAGGAATTCATTCGCATATCACGAACTTCTCGCTGCCGCCGTTCTCGCTGGTTTCTTCTCAATAATCGTGGTATTCTTCTCGATTGGACCTGGTGTTTTACCAACTCTGGCCGTATGTTTTTTTTCTGGAATTTTGCATTTTTTAGGCTCCCGAACGTTTCAGAACTCGACATTTCCGAACCCGATGTTTACGAATTCCTACGCATTTTTTAGCAATATGCCGAAAATTTCTGAAATGTCAAGTTCTGAAACATCGGGTTCTGAAACGTCCAGAAGCCATTTTTCACAAAATTTTTGAATTTCAGTTCGCCTTCTTCGTGGTAGGAAATCGACTGGAAATCGCCGCAATCGTCTCCATATTCTCTTTAGAATACCACCAGTGCTACACAAACGTTGCGGTTTTTGTGGGTACGTCTATATAACTCCGCCTTTTTTTCTCAAAGAATTCAGTGTTCAGGTTTTCTCGCTGCTTGGACGCCGTTCTGCGATCTTGCACGATTCCGGGGACGTCTTTTGTATAAGGATCAAACTAGGAGAACGCCCGAATTGGCAACTCAACGACGTATTCGAGTTCCCCACGTGGCAGCAGTTGACGCTGTTCAGATTTTCGCTATATTTTTGACAGGTCAGTAGGAATTTATCCTTTCGACTAGGTTTCGGGAAATTTTGACCTAGAGAAATGGCCTGATTTTCATCTTGTGTATTTTCTAGGCCATTTTGACATGGTGGCCTAGAAAATCCAACTTGCAAAAGTTAGGCCACCATGTCAAAATGGTCCAGAAATGGTCAGATATCCACCTGGTGTGGGTTCTAGGTCATTTTGACATGATGGCCTAACTTTTGCTGAATTAAGTTTTCTAGGTCATCATGTCAAAATGGTCTATAAATTATTTGATATTCACCTGGTATGTTTTCTAGGCCATTTGGGATAGTGGCCTAACTTTTTCAAATTGAGTTTTCTAGGCCACCAACTTTTTAGGCCTAGAAGTAGTCAGATATTCAACTGGTATGTTTTCAAGGCCATTTTGACATGATGGCCTAACTTTCGCAAGTTGAGTTTTCTAGGCCACCAGCATTTTTGGCCTAGAAATGGACAGATATTCGCCTGGTGCCATTTCTACATCGTGGCCTATCAGCCTAGCTTTAGCCAAGTTTAGTTTTCTAGGCCACCATGTCAAAATAGTCCAGAAATGGTCAGATATTCATCTGGTGTAATTTCTCGGTTGTTTTTACATGGTGGCATAAATTTTGCAAGCTGAGTTTTCCAGGCCACCATGTCAAAACGACCTGTAAATGGCCTATGATTGCCCTGGTGAATTCCTAGATCATTTTGACAGGGTGGCCTAAGTTTTGCCAAATTGGGTTTTCTAGGCCACCAAATTTTTTTGCCTGGAAATGGCCAGATATTCAACTGGTATGTTTTCTAGGCCATTTTGACATTGTGGCCTAAGTTTTGCCAAGTTGAGTTTTCTAGGCCACCAACTTGTTTGGCCTAGAAATGACCGGATATTCATCTGGTGTAATTTCTAGGTCATGTTTACATGGTGGCCTAAAAATTCCAACTTGCAAAAGTTAGTCCACCATGTCAAAATGGTCTATAAATTACTTGATATTCGCCTGGTATGATTTCTAGGCCATTTGGAATAGTGGCCTAACTTTTGCAAGTTGAGTTTTCTAGGCCACCATGTCAGAATGGTCCAGAAAACACACCAGGGTCATCTTAGGCCATTCTAACTTGGTGGCCTAGAAAACCAAGCCTCTGAAGATGATCTACTTTTCATAGTGTCGTTCTCCTCGAACAAATGTTCCCCCAAGCGTCAAAAATTCGTGCCAATTCCCCCTCTTCTTCTTCTTCCATCAATTTGTTCTCCATTTCACCTAGACAATTATTCTTCGCCACCTTAGTACACTTCTATTTTCTCCATTACTCATATTGAGAAATTCAACCAGCGCCTCTTTTTAGGCGAGCCTTTTCAAGATTTATAACTTTTCTCGAGGCTCACAATTTTTTGCATCGTGGGTGGCCTCAAGAGCATTGAGAAGACACAAGAAGGACGATGTGCATAGACAACAAACACCCCCCCCCCATTTATCAGTTTTGTCTCTCTTGAGAGTGTTTTATGAATAGCTGTTCTCACTTTCTATAGACATATCATATTTCAGTAGATGAAAATCTCTGGAATTTGAGATTTACAACCTCTTTGAAGTGGATGACGAAAAGCAGATGCTGTCTGCTGATAACCTTTTAATTAAGTTTTACGAGCATATCAGGTTACTGCCAGAATATAAACACATCAATATAGATTTGTGGGCGGGGCCAAGCGAAAACCACCGTAACCCAAAAATGTCTGTTCTTTTTTCTATTGCTTTTCGACCACTTTTGTGCTTCTGAGAATTTGCCAGAAGCCCATACGTGAAGGATTTTTGTAAGTTTGGGGGTTTTTCCAGCCTGTTTGCTGCGCCATCCGCGCTTCATTGAGCTGGCTGGTGCGCCTTCGGCGTTATTTAACCTCGTTTTTACTAAAATCCATTTTCCATGATGAAGCTGAAATCGCCGTTTTTTGTTCGATGATCAACTCACTCATTAACTAGAGCTCCTTCTGTTAAAGTACATCCAGTATATACGGCCCCAACAATTCTCGGAGAGGCTGTCACAACCACCCACCACGGCTCCCCAGCTTTTTATTCTCTCTATGTTTTTTGCGCCGCCTCGTTCCGTTAGTTTCCTTCTTCGTAGTTCTAGTGTCTGAACACGGTGGCCTTTCTCTCTTTCTTTTTGAAAAATAATGTTTCGTATTCATGAGACGACGAGCTAGGAGAAAAGAAAAAAGGGGAAGAAGGACTCGGAAAATGAATTGATGGTGATTAGGAGAGGGAGAGCTCTGGGAGACCGAACTGACTGGAAGAAAAAACTGGGTTTCGAAAGAAAGACCTTTCAAGCGAAAGTGTCAAGTACAGTACCTTTCAGAAACCAAATTTTGTTGGTTTTTGGAAAACTTTGAATTCACAGAATTTTTGGAAAATTCCTAGTTTTTTAGCTATTTTTCAATTTCTGAACGGCACTTTTTTCCCCAGTTTCCCGCTTAAAAGTGCTTAAAAATCGTTGAAATCCGATTTCGGATTTTGTACTCCTAGTGGACAATTCGACGTGCAAAATTCGAATTTTTGAGTTACAAAGCAGTTTAAGACTCGATTTAAAACCGCTAGAAATCATATACACGGCATGTACCCTGTTGCAACCCCGTGATATAAAAATCGACTCCAAAATTCAAACTTCGCACTTCGACTTGTCCACGAGGAGTACAAAACACGAAATCTTCTTTTTTGGAAAAACTTCGATTTTTATGGTTTCTAGCAATTATACACCAAACGGTTGAGTTTTGAGCTTCTTTGTGACCCAAAAATTCAAATTTCGCTCGTCGACTTGTCCACGAGGAGTACAAAATCCAAATAGATGAATTTCAACGATTTTTAGTCATGTTTGAGCGGGAAATGAAAAAGAAAATTTTCAAAAAATTCTGTGAATTCAAATTTTTCAATCTAGGTCTGTTTTACACCCTCCGAAAATGCACCAGACTCTTGAGAATGGTTTTAAAAAATTAACGAAAAAAATATGCTTCTGTAAATCTTGTTGAGCTGTACTTTATACTGTAATAAGACTCCTGAAAATGGTCAAAATGGCAGAAAATACTGTATACTGTAATAGACTTTTTTTCAGCCACCACCTTGCTCATCGTCGTCGCTGCCATCATCCCACAATTCCGTGCCTTCTTCATTCCTACCGTAATCCTGTTCATCATTCTCCTTCTCGCAGTCTTCAACTCCCTCGCCGTTTCATTAGCAGCATATCAAATGTTCGAACACGAAGTAAGTACTCCGGCTTCTTTCCTTCTAATATCATCTCACACACTTTTGTCGAATCCTGTAGACGTGTTCTAATCGGGGGATTATATTCCCCTTCAGCAGTTCGTTTTTCTTCTAATCCCATCTTCATCGTTCTCACATCTCTCGTTCAGGTTCGTCACTGCTACCATGACCAACTGCAGAGTCTCACCACGACGGGAAAAGTGTGCGATATGACTCGTAAGAAGCTGTTGCCTCGAGAAGATGATCTGTCGATTCCGATGGAGGAGTTCTCTATTCGACCAATTGAAAATGCGAAGCACTATGCTCCACGGCCAATGGACAACAATTCTCCCAACAATGATCCTCCTGAACAAGAAGCTGAAGTGGTCAACCAGGATCCATCGATGGAAGCTGCGCGGCGGCAATACGTGGAATTCACACATCGAACCACTGGAATGCCAATTGAGCTCATCAATCAGTTCGTAGACAATTTCCCAGTGTTCAACGTGCCTGCGAATTTTCTTCCAAATTATTTTGCACTCGGTGGAGCGCCTTTCGATGCTAACAATGGAGTTTTACAGCGTCAGGTAAGGGACACAATCAGTGTGTTTTCTAGGTCATTTTAACATAATGGCCTAACTTTTCCAAGTTTGATTTTCTAGGCCACCAACTTTTTCTGCCTAAAAATAGTCAAATATTCACATGGTGTTTTTCTAGGTCATTTAGACATGGTGTTTTTCTAGGTCATTTAGACATGGTGTTTTTCTAGGTCATTTAGACATGGTGTTTTTCTAGGTCATTTAGACATGGTGGCCTAACTTTTACAAGTTTTGTTTTCTAGGCCACCAAGTGCAAATAGCCTAGAAATGTCCCAAGATGGTCCTGGTGTGTTTTCTAGGTCTTCTGACATGGTGGCCTAACTTTTCCAAGTTTGGTTTACTGGGCCACCAAGTTAAAATCGCCTAGAAGTAGTCAGATATTCGCCTGGTGTGTGTTCTAGTTCATTTTGAAGTGGTGGCCTAACTTTTGCAAATTGAGATTTCTAGGCCACCGCGTTTAAATGGGTTAGAAATAATCCAAGATGACCCCAGTGTGTTTCTTAGGTCATTTTGAAATGGTGACCTAAATTTTACAAAGTTTGGTTTTCTAGGCCACCATGTAAAAATTATCTAGAAATCACACTAGGGACACCTTAGGCCATTTCTAGACCATTTTAACCTAGTGGCCTAGAAAACCAAATTTTCGAAAGTTAGGTCATCATGTCAAATGTATTCGTTTCGAAAAAATTTCGACATTTTTCGAAACGTTTTTCGAAATTTTTATAAGGAATGATACACTGGACACAGTTTCTTTTTTTCAGCCTGAAATAGCACCACCACCGAATCCTAATAGGGAAGAGGACGAAGAAGAAAGATTCGGGTTGGGCGGCGGCGACGACGACGATTCCTATCCTTCATCCGGAGATGATATTGGAGATCCAGCCAAAGAACAACAGGAGGTGACAGATGACGTGGCGACTCGTTATAAAGAGGAAGAAGCTCGGAAGAAAGTACAACGTGCAGTTCCTAACTACGATGATCCGAACGTTCCTGGTCCTAGTAATCCGGTTCCTCGTCAAATGGAGCAAGTTTCTAGAGAGGCTCCTGAGGATTCCCCTAGAATATTTGTGTACCAAAGACCACCACGACTACACGAGATTCCTCAAATATCACATGGAAGAAATCCACTACACGATCCTCCGTCGATGGAAGAATATGTGCAAAAATACGATGATCCTAACCAGCCGATAAGCAGACGGGCAGACCAGTATCCTCCAAGTTTCACCCCGGCAATGGTTGGTTACTGCGAGGATGTGTATTGGAAGTACAACGAGAGAAACTTGCCGGATAATGTTCCTATGCCTCCAAGGCCTCGCGATTGGAATCAAAGACGTTTGGTCGAGCTGCCACCTCCAGAAGATTTCGATGAAGTTCCTCCACCGGGTCGATCAGCGATTCCAATTCCACCAGAAGCGATTCTTTTGCGAGAGAGACGAAGAGAACAACATCTTCGGGAACAGGCAGCTCGACGGAACCACCGACCCGAAAGCCCTGATGACACTCCTGGTCTTTAGAATGCTCATTTCTTGTCTTTTCATGTTCTAAACATTTCAAACCTTTATTTGCACTCGCCTCTAGATTAACAGATCTCACTTTCCTGCCTAGTTTTTCAAACAGATCTTGTAATTATATATGAATTCGCCCCATTCTCTCACTATCACTTCTTAATAAATTTATTGTCTTGTAATATTAAAATGCATATACAACATCTTGGAGACAAGAAATACAATTTAAAAAAGCGCACGGACCTGCCGGTAAAAAAATGGGAGAAGGCATCCAATCTAAAAGATCGGCTACCGGATGAGGAGAAAGTGAAATAACCTGCACTAAATTTTTAATATTTGAGAGAAAAAGTGCCTTTCCGGTATTGTCGAAATTTTAAAAAACGGTGAGCTCGGTGTTTGCGGACTCACAAAGTCCGCAAACACGGTGACTGTTTTTTTCAAATTCCGACAATATAAAAGACGCGCATAATGGGAGGCAGTTACAGAAAAAAATACAATGTAATATCAACGGAATATCTTTTAGGTTAAGACACGGAAAATGGAGAGAGGGATTTTGGAGGAAAAGAAGGCACGTAGAACAAAAACAGTGATTATATAGTTCATTATTGGAGGCGTTGTAGCGCTTAAAATTTAATTAGAGGAGAAATACGAGAAGAAGTAGAGGAATATTCAAATGAAATCAAATTTTCAATATATGAGAAACTTTAAAAATTATCATAATAAATGCCGTATGAGGAATGTAATAAGAAAGAAATTTACAAATAATAAAAAATCAAGTCAATTTAGCAGCAGCACCGTACTCATCGTCGTCCGGTGCTTCTTCTTTAATCACCGCCTTCTCTGCCACGTGTTCTTCTTTTGGAGGTGGAAGAGTGTCTCCGTTGGCTCGGACGTCTTCTTCGTCTTCCTCTTCTCCAATTTCCACGTCTTCCTCGTAAGCCAGCTCATCGTCATTCAATTCGTCCAAATCGAGGTCTTCTTCGTTGTGAGAATGACCGTTCTGGAGCATTCTCGAATGATTTTGACTGTTAACTGAACTTCCGAATCCACGCTCCACTAATTGCTGATCGCCGGAGCTTGTACTTGCTTCGCCTTTGTACATGTGTGCCATCTTAAAACATTTTTTTTAGAATTATTCGAAAAAAATCATTTTTCTGGTTCAAAAATTTCAAGCGGTGGAAGAGAAACGCCGGTGGCCGTGGCCGAAAATTTTTTTAACAATTGAATTTTCCGGTTTCTATTGAATTTCGTCGATTTTTCTATTATTTTTCCCAAAAAAAAAGTCGGAAAACAAAAAAATTTTATAGTGAAAAACAGTAGAAAACCAGAAGTTTAACTGTTTTTGACTGTAACAAAAATTTTAATTTCCCGACTTTTTTGGGGGAAAATGACAGAAAAATCGATGAAAATCAATAAAAACCGAGAAAAACAATAAAAATATTTAGGTTACGGTGACCGGAGTTTCTCTTCCACAACCCCGTACTAGCAGACAACATGCTGTGACCTAATTAACATTTATAAAAAACTAACCACGCTGTTTAGCAATGGCAGATGATCGTCGCCATTCGTTAGCGGATTTCCATCAGCGCCAGGAGGAGGAGTTATGCTCCGCACCTAGAATAAGATGGAAATATATAAACAAAATGACTGGTGAAAAGTGGGGGTGAATTAGAGCAAGCAGTTAGTGTCCCAAAATGCAAGCACAGCAGAACCGAAAAAACCACAACAATACAAACATATTTATTAAGACGACAGAGGCTGATATTAGGAAATTATTAAGTTAAGTTTTAGAAGTATATATATATTACGAATCATGACACAAAATATATGTGGATGCGACAATAGGTGGAAGTGGGTGGAGAGAGCAAACATAATTATTGCACAGTGCGAGAAAACGTGCTCATTCAGTTCAGAAGGAATCTTCATCTGAAGTATACAACATATCGTCATTATTCACCTGTTGATACGGCGCCGGTTCATCGTTGCCGACACCGAGGCGACTGCGTCGACGAGCGTTCATGAAGAAGTTGGCGACAGTGGAGAGATCGAGACGAAGGTGCTCGGCAATCGTTTGTTGCATCTCACGAGATGGACGTTGAGTCTCCTTGAAAATCGCCTGAAGTGTTCTCTTCTGTATGTCCGTGAATACGAGACGAGGGCGTTTCGAAGCTTGTCCGTCGTGGTCGGATGTGGATCTTCTGGAACTTTGTTAATCATGTTTTTGGTAGAATAATTTCCAATTTGGCTCAGAAAATCAGAATAATATGTCTGGTGATTCAGAAAGAGGCATTTTGAGAATTTTGAGTTTTTTAGAGGAGCCAATATTGCTGGAGTTTTCTAGGCCATGTCTTGTCCTCGTGGAGCTAGACGACAAGAGCTATACAATGACTGAAAATCATGGAAAAAAATGCCTAAAATTGAATCGGTCCGGCCGAAAATAGCCAAATTTTTTTCTGGAAATAGGCTAAAAATCGAAGTTTTTGGCTGCTGAACGACGTGATAAATAAGCTCAGAAACCTCAAAAACGACATGAAATGAGCTAAAATTTGGCTTGGAAACAAGCGAAAAAAACGGCTCAAAATGACCTGAAAATCGGGATTTTTCAATTTGAAAAACCCCAAAATAAGCTAAAGTGGCCTAATTTGATCCAAGAATCAGCTAAAAATAGCTTGAAATACCGTAAAACCTGTATTAGAAGGGCCCTCAGGAGGTACCTCGTGGAGCTACACGACCAGCCAAAGCGAGACCCAAGCATGAATCTCTATGCGCCTTTAATGTTAAGCGATTTATGAACACAAAAATTAAAGGTGCATGGAATTTCCTGCTTGGGTTTAGCTAAGCCTGATCGTGTAGCTCCAAGAAAACTCCAGCAAATTTCTGTTTTTTCTTCCCCTCTGCGTCAGGAAAAAAGCAGCGATTTGCCCATAAAATTTGACTTAGAAAAGAGGATATTACCTGTGAGTGCGCACGTTTTGAGCTGGAGTTGGAGGAGACATTCCAGATGCTCGACCCACTTCTTCAGTCTTCATGTCGAGTATGGCGAGTCGAGTGTCAAGCGGCTGAGAAACCCAATTGTACATTCTCCGGAAAGTTTCACGTCCCGATTTCAGCTTATTCCATGGTTTCGGATTGCGCAGCAAGTCGGAAAGTGTTCCCTGACTGCGACACAATATTCTTTCAGCGAATATGGCCTGTGGAATCGAATGGTTCTTCAACTCGAACGCTATTCTTTTGCACAGATCCTTGGTGTCGATGTATATGTCGTCTCCGATCTCTGCGTTCAGTGGGTCGTTGGAGTCTTGCGTGGAGTATACACGACGTGGTGGTGGTTGAACAATTGCTGATGGCGGAGTTGGAATGCTTGACGACGCGGCAGTGGATGAAGCCATGGTGACGACAGATGGAGACGACTGATTGAGCAAACCTAGAGGTTTTTTCTGTTTCCGAGAATCTAAAAGAAAATGAGGGTAAGTATAATTAGTGAACGAAAGGAAAGAAGAAACGATAAATTTAGGACTGGGATGTGAGAACTTCAACAAAACAGGGGCAACAGAATGTACAGATAACCACTCACTTCTCTGATAAGGAGTCTTTTCAAAATCCAAACGAGCTCCGTTTCTCGGCTTCACATATGGTGGTGGTGTCGGTTTCGAGTATCCAGAAGGTCTAACGTCTTCACTTTTAATCAGTTGACGTTGAATCATAGATGTGGGATCCGAACCGAATGAGCTGTGTGGCGATGGAGTTCTCTCCATTTGTCGATGATCTTCATTCAATAGCATGCTCCCGAGTTCAGCTGATCGATCATTTTGTGGACTGTCCGCACGTATGCCGCCAATGAACGGATTTCCTACGTCTAGGTCTTCTTCTTCCTGAAAATGTATTTTTTTTTGTATATTCTGTTGTTCTGTATAACCTTACCTTAATAAAATCGCTGCTGAATTCATGCGATTCTCGTCGACGTGAGGAGCCTAGAGGCGACAAAAGTCCGGCTGTGCTACCAGAGAACCTGTAATAATCTCTGAATGAGATTCAATTAGTTGAAATGCGATTCGAATGGTCGTGCGACTTACTCTGGCTCATTTTTAATATGTTCATATGAAGGGGATAGAAGAGATCCGCCAGAGAAACTGCTGCCTGGTTGATCGGTGTTCAAACTCATCGGAGCCAAAGACGCTAGACTCGGCGCTGACGTCGTTGGCGCTTCTTCAATCGTTGGAGCGTCTTCGGAGGAGGAGCTTGCCGATGGAGTTACTGGATGTGGACTTATTGTATCCAGGAAGTTCTCCGGGAGCTCTTCGTTGAATCCACGACTGTTATTGATGAATGTGCTGGAGGGATCGATTTGTAGATAGTCCGTGTTCCTCCGACGCGATTTTCCTGTTCTGAAAATGTAAGAAAATGAGAATTCGGCTCTATGTTGGTTGGGGAGGAGAGGCACCCAAATTTTTCAAATTTCGCGCCTTTTTTTTTGGATGTCCCAGTAGAAGGGAAAGAAGGCGTTTTAGCCATAGTTTTGGCACAATTTTCGCGAATTTCAGTACTTTTTTGTTCAAAACCATAGGCTTAGGCTAAAACGCCTTGCTTCCCTTCCACTGGTAAATTTGAAAAAATAGGCGCGAAATTCAAAAAATTTGAGTTTCTCCCCGGATGTTGAAAGGTTCAAAGGGAACTTACCCATTTGTTATGCTCGACGCTGTACGAGAAGACTCCATGTTTGGGGTTTTTCGGATCTCTGAATTGTTCCAGAGTTATTACAATGCTGGTTGAGGTCTGGAAAAGTATCGATTAGGCGGAATTTGTGAAAAATAACATTTCATTCGGAAAAATGAGGTAAAAAAGAGCATAGAATGGATGAACAGCAAATCTAAGCAAATAATATTTTTGTAGACAAAAAATATGATTTTCGAATATGAGAGGAGACGATTACTTTATGCAATTAACCAGGTTTACCCCCAATAAGACTGTATCTGACATGAAAAACGGGAAAAAATGAGCAAAAAAGGTGAAAAATCGATAAATTCAAAAAACATATAATCGATTTTGAAACCCGCCGTCCAGAATCGTTTGAGAGTCGAAGGCAATCGATAGTTGTGGCCACACACAGAGAGAAAAGGGGGTGGAGAATGGCCGCGCGTTGTTTGTACGCTTCGCTTCGTTTGCTGGTAAACTCTGCGTCTCTCTCTGAAGAACACTCTCTATTCTACCCCCACTGCACCAGGCCTCATGATGCGAGGGTCTCGATGGGAAAAGACATAAATTGTGTGGTTTGGGCAGTAAAAGTGACACGGTAAAGAGAAAGAAGGGTTGTCGATTTACGGGGCAGGAACAGCGGAGGGGCCTCTGGGAAGAGAGAAAAAGATATAAATATATGGAGGATATGGATCGATGTAAGCCATTGAGGATTTAGCTAAATATTTAGATGACACTTTAAATTCTTCCTTTTTCTTAAATATAAGACTTGATCCCATTTGAAAAGTAGGCAATTTCAGTCCGAGATGAACACAAATTTGGCGGATTTGCCGGTTCGTATCTTTCGTGTTTTATCGCAAGAGCTCGAGAAGGATAATTTATGGACAAAAATTGTGGACTACGATCAGGACCCGATTTTTTCTATGAAGTGGGAAACAGATCGTTAACTGGAAAATTTAAAAATTTACAGACAACCAGAAATAGATAACTTTTTGAAAAGAGAAAACTGTTGTGATCAAGTGTTGCGAAGATGGGGGAACCGAGGACAAACGGTACGCAGTTGACGAAAAAAAAACGCAATTTTGAGAATAATTTAGGTTGGCGATTTGTTGGCACGACTACAATATTTATCAAGAACATATGAAGACGAGTTTGACACTATTCAGTTTCAATTGAGGCGAAAATTTAGTAAGTTTTGCATTAAATTTCGAAAAAAAAAAGAAAAAAACAGTAGTCCACGAGGACTCCACCGCAGACGCAGCCACCGGAGTTTTCTAGTCCCCCAAACTCGCGGTTATTTAAATGAGAATTTACAGAACCATTGAGATGGGTTCCATATCTAGATGAGCCAGTCACAATTAGTTTCGATGGGGATTTTATAAAATTAGAATGCAAAGCTCAAGGATTTCCCACACCTCAAATAAAGTGGTTCACAAATGATTCAAAGGACGCGATACATACTGGAAGGTCGTACACTCTTTTGAGGTTTTTACCGATTCAATTTTTTGAGATTAGATAAATGGATGTTTAGGTGTAAATGCTCAACAGAACACCAGTATAAATGCATTGCAATTAATCAAGTGCCAGAAGGATTGTCGTATTCGGAACACTACCGTAGGCATGGAAAACAGTGGCATTCAAAGATTGAATCTGAATTTATTGATGTTACTTCTTGTGTCAGAGATGATGAACGTAAGAATCAATTTAGATCGCACGGTGTTTTTTTCGGCATGTCGTGTAAACGCGCTCCAATGCGAATACAGTAAAATTAGCGTTGGTCTCGAAGCGAAAGCTTTTAATTGAGCGTTCCGGAATTCCTGAAAAACACCATGGAATCGATGACCTAAAAACTCAAAAAAAAAAACGATTTTCAGTTTGTGAATCTTGCAAAAACCTAGAAATGGGTCGCCTGTCTCAAATTCTGGCAGAAGAGGAGAAGATCGAAACGAATTCAGTTCCAATTCGCCCGAACCTAGATGTTAATCTTCGAGCAGCTGATAAAGTGGCTCTTGTGATGAGCAATTGCTCATACAAACATCTCCCGGAGCTTATGACTCCCCATTGTGATGCACAAACATTAGCAGATGCATTACAGGTACAGTAGTCCGGAAATTGAAAGAAAACTGTTTTTTGTTTCAGAAAATGAACTATAAAACTGTAACACTAGCTGATCTAACGCTCGATGAAATGAGATATTTCATCCGGGAATACAAAAAGCTGATTGGAGATGGAGTATACGGTAAGTTCAATTTTCTTATTATTCTTGACCGAAGGTCCCACAACGAAAACTACCGTAACCTAGAAATATTTTTATTTTCTTGTTTATTATCTTAATTTTTACGTGTATTCAGTCAATTTTTCACTGTAAATTTTTGCGACTTTTTGGAGGAAATTACTGTAAACACTCTAATAGAATGGCACCCGGACCGTCCACTTTGAGCATATATATCTCACTTCTTTTGGAAGATATCAAAAAGTTGTCAACTGATAAAATGTTTATCATGATATTAGCAACATTCTATCAGTTGACTACTTGTTGATATCTCTTACAGAAAATAAGATACATAGGCTTAAATTAGACGATTCGGGTGACTTTCTATTAGAGTGTTTATGGTTACTGGAAACTCGACGAAAAACCCACCAAAAAAACGAGAAAATGAATTCTGAAAATAACAAAATTGTAGGTCACTGTAGTTGTAACTGTGGGATCTTCGGCCACGGCCACCGGAATTTCTATTTCACAGATCCTTTGTGCGAGTATAATACAATTTAGCGTAAATGCTCTAATAGAAGCTCACCGTATACTTTGAGCTCAATCACCTCGGCTCCAGTAAAAGATATCAAAAATGATGCAACTGATAAAATATTGGTGATATTATGGTAAACAGTTTATCAATTGACAATATTTTGATATCTCTCCTAAGAACCGAGATAATTGAGCTTAAAGTGTAAGATAAGGGACCTTCTACTCTCCTTTGAGCAGCTCACTTCGACCCAAGATAACTCAGTTCTTGTGAAAGATATCAAAAAGTTGTCAACTAATAAAATACTGGTGATATTATGATGCACATTTTATCAGTTGACCACTTTTTCATATCTGTCACAGGAACCGAGATAAATTAGCTCAAAGTTAAAAGGTTAGGAGCCCTTCTATTACAGGTTCTACCGTAATCTCGACACCTTAAATTTCAGCTGTATTCTATTTCGTGGGACATGGTTTTGAAGTAAATGGTCAATGCTATTTGTTGGGTGTAGATGCTCCAGCAGATGCTCATCAACCACAACATGCTCTCAGTATGGATTGGGCAAGTCCTAAAATTCAATTTGAAGTTTAAAATTCTTTTTTAGCTTCTCTCAATTTTTCGCGATAAGCAACCGTCGTTGAATCTCCTGCTTCTCGATGTCTGCAGAAAATTTATACCGTAATCTAGATAATTTTTTTTGGATGACCACTTTATTTCCAGATATGAAGCAATTGGAGCATTTGTGGAGTACTCGGAGCAATTCAAAAAGTTTCATCGTGCTCATCGAAACATGGTTTACGGATACTCGACGAGTGGTGGAGTTGGAGCATATGAAGTACAGTAACCCAGAAATTGATTTATTGATTTTTTTTATTTTTTAGGTGAAAGGAGAAGTGAATGGAATATTCATGAAATATCTAAAAAATCATGTTCAATTGGAAATTTCTGTTATTGATATGCTGAATAAAGTTTTGCTCGGTAAGCGATTATATACCGTAAAACCTTTAATAGAAGGGCCCCTCTTTGAGCCAATTTATCTCGGTTCCTGTCATAGATATGAAAAAGTTGTCAACTAATAAATTGATTATCATAATATCACAAACATTTCATCAGTTGACATTTTTTTGATATCTTGTATAGGAATTGAGATAATTGAGCTCGAACATGACAGATTTTACGGTAATCGTGAAAAATAGTGAAAATCAGACTTTTTCAGATATTGGAGACGATCAAAAAGTGTGTGATTTACAAGTTCCTGAGATTCGAAGCACCCTCACGCATCCAAGAAGTTTAGCTGATCCATTGATTTTTGATGGGCATACTGCGTCTTTTGATAATCATACTCTTCACTGGAGACTCATGCATGGTATATATTTTTTATTATTATGCTGGTACATAAAAATCGGAGAAATGAAATTCGGAAGTTCAGAAATCTCCAAATTTCAGAAATGCGAATAATCGAAAACCTCAGAATATCAGAAACCTGAAAAGGCCTGTGATTCTGAAAATTTAAGAATTCATAAATTCAGAAATTAAGAAATACAGGAATTTCAAAAATTTATAAATTGAGAATGTCAGAAATTTGAACAACTGGAATCTCAAAAGTTCAGAAATTCAGAAACTCAAAAAACTTCAAAGAATCAATAACTCAAATTTTTGTTGACTGCTGGAAATTAAAAAGCTCAGGAAACTCCAGATTTCAGAAGATAAAAATTTAGAAAATTCAAAATTTGAAAATTTCAGAAATTTAATTTTCTGAGATTCCAAGATACTGAGATTCTGAAAGAATTCAGAATTTTCGAAATTCAGAGGTTCAGAAATCGGCAGTAATCTTAAAAGCCAGAAACATTGAAAAATCAGAAATGCGAAAACTCAATAATCTCACAAATTCATAAATCCAAAAACTCTGAAATTCTGAGACTCTGAAATTTTGAAATTATGAGATTTTGAAACTCTGAGGTTCAGAAATCTCAAAAATTCAGGAATTCAGAAGATTAGAAATTCAAAAAATCAGAAATTTCAATATTCGGAAAATCTGAATTTTAAATTCAGAAATTCTAAGCTTCTGCAATTCTAAGATTCTGGAATGTGGAGTTCTGAAATTCTAAATATCAGAATTTCGAAATTCAGGAATTCAGAAATCCAAAAATTGAGAATTTCGATATTCTGAAAACCAAAGTTCATTTTCAGAACTTCCAAATCCGGCGACAATTCGTTTTGACATCCAGCCCTTGGTAGCTACCGTTTGGTTCCAGTTTTGCGGTAATTTCACAAATAAGGTTGGTTGAAAATTACTGTTTTTTTTCCCAAAATGTCTTACTCGGGTGCTAACATTCAAATACCGTAATTACCGTATTTCATCTGTTACGAGCCCACCACAACCGTCAACTTTGAGCTCAGTTATCTCGATTCCTGTAGAAGATATCAAAAATCTGCCAACTGATAAAATGTTAGTCATATTATCATAAGTATTTCGTCAGTTGACCATTTTTCTGTATCTTTTACAGGAATCGAGATAATTGAGCACGAAGTTGACGGTTTAGGTGAGCTTCTACTAGAGTAAACAAAAAGTTCCGACCTTGAAAATCGATAAAATTTTAAACTGAAAATTTTAATATTTTTCAGGTCTATGTTCTTGCTTCTGTCGCCGATTATCGCCCGAATCAAGAAGACACCGAGTTAGAGGAAACCGAAGAAGTCAGCGAAAACGCATTAAATCATCGAGCATTCGTTGTATTCCCCAAAGAACTTCACTGTTCAGAAGCCAAAGAATATTCAGATGACGAAGAAGGCGTGTCGTTGTATTGGATACTTTCTGGATTGCAGAAAATCAAAAAGGAGAACGGATTGTCGTGTGAAGTGCATTTGAGACATGTCGACGATTTGAAGAAGACCATTGAGAAGAAGAGTGTTGATATTGGCCATATTTTGATCACTAGAATCAAATGTTTACAGTAGTTTTTTTTCGGGTTTTTAAATGTCATAATTTCCTCTTGATCTGAATCAATTTTTTGAAACGAAAATTCCATTTATTTTACAATGAATAAAATGCGTAAAGTAATGGGGGGTGTGAAGAAGTAATATAAAACGAATAAGACGATGGACTAACGATGAACGGCCATCGTGAATGAATGGAACAGACAGACAAAGCTAGGCAAAAAATAATGGATCTTTACGCATAGAGAGAGAGAGAAAACTATTGGAATTTTGAGATGCTCATTTCAGGAGAGATGGTAGTGTGTAAATATCTGAAAATCTCGTTTTGCGTGGGCGGGCGAATAGTACAAGAAGTGTATCCCCGATACCTAGAGATTTAGAGACCTACGAGGTAGGTTTGGTAGATCAAACGGATTTGGTATGAAAGTTATAAAACTACCGGAAAAAAGGCCATTGAAAAGGCAAAACGATGGGACAGATTGAACGGGAGGGGAGAAAATTCGACCCATTGAGAATGAACGGCGGCGGCGGGGCGGCAGAATGCGTTGAAATTTGGAAAGGAATAGAATCACTAGAAAAAGAACATGAAGAAAAGAAGAAGAGAATAGAATGGGAGAAGAAGAAGAAGAAGAAGAATGAAATGCATAAAATGAAAAAAAAGAAGAAAAAGAATATTATGAGTGTGAAGGAGATATTATGAATATGATTAAAAGAAACGGGAGGAGGAGATGCTAAAGCCAAATTAAGAGAACACGATGACAGAGGTGCGAGAGAGAGAGATAACCAACAGAAATGGGTAAAACGATGGGAGGATATTGGTTGATGGGTGTATGAAGTTGATGTAATCGCGACCACAGAGACATGAAGTCAAAAAATCTATCAACGAAAACTACGGTGTAATCGAAAGAAAATCGAAATCAGAACAACCAATACAATGTGGATGGAATTGAACGGCACAGCCGTCTTAAAAAGAAAAGATGATAGGGAAAGAAAGAGAAATTCAACGAGAAGAGGTGCTAGAGGTCTGTGGAATAGACATGTGGCGAGTGTGTTGAAGACTAGCGATGACGTGTTGCTTGTAGGCATCCGAGAGTCCGGCAGTCCAGTACATCACAACTTGACGATCCTGAAAACCGTTAAATGAGCTTGGGGGGACAACAAAAGACATTCATACATCATATCCCACTCCAGTGATGTGCTTGAAGATCTCGGATGCTGGAAGGTGATGCTTCATTTGGTAGCAAATCTTTGCCTTGTGCATCCAGCCTTCGCGAGTCGTGCGGAGCACACTTTCGAGAAGAGTATCCCTGACGTCGGCGTCGAGAAGAAGATCCCGGTAGCGCTTGACAATCTGTGGAAGTCCTCCACCGGAGCCATCGTTTTCTGGACGACGACGAACCTCGATGACACAGTTTTCGAGAGACATCTTGTCGGAGTCAACGATCGAGAGATCACGTGGCAATACACGGACAACGATGACATCCGAAACATCGAGAGGAATATCCATATTGTGTGGACCGCCGATCAAGTTGAACCGAGAGCTGCAAAACGGAAAATTGATCATTTGTGCGATGAACTGTCTTCCCACTCAGAAGCACACCTAGTTGTCTAGTCAAACAGAAAACACGTCATTGTTCTTTCCGAGATGAGTACTACTACGGCCCTTGTCTGGTCAAACATATATTGCTAATATAATCCAAGTGATGAAAGATCACAGCTTCTTCTCACCTGTACTCTGGTAAATATTGATCCTTGTAAGTGGCCAACTTGATGCATCCAATTGGAAGAAGATTCGAAATTGCAAGCAAGAATTGACGGCAGCACTCTTTCTCGCGCGATTCGACGGCAACCTGGAAGCAGTGTCTGACTAGTTTGGTGTATTCAGACATTCGTTAATTTAAGATTACATTTCATGTAGTCTGGTTTTTACTAGAATCTTAGAGGTGTATCTATTCTCTTCAAAGTCTTTTCTACTCAAAATTAGGGCTGAATTGACATTGAGCTCACATACCATAAAACCTGTAATAGAAGGGCCCCCATACTCTTAAGTAAATTTTTCTTGGCTCCTAAGCAAGATATCGCAAACTTGTAAACTGGTAGAATGGCAGTGATATTATGATAAACTGATAAGTTGGCAACTTTTTCATATCTTCGACAGTAACCAAAATAAATCGGTTCACAGTTAAAAGTTAGGGAGCCCTTCTAATACAGGTTTTAGGGTACATAATCCCGATCAGACCAGGAATAACAAATTTGGACCCCGTTCTCCAACGCTCAATTACTAATGCAGTTTCTCGAGTTGGCGTTGTCTCGACAGCTCTTTGACATGCAAGGAATATTTTCAATAGTCCCTAGAAGTCTTCATTAATATACACTTTTGTCTAGATTTCCTTTTGGTGGGCAAAATCGAATTAGTCTGTTGATCAGATATGCGTGTTAATGATACGGTCATAATTGTTGTTGCGCAGAAATTTGGCTGCACCCCATTTCACTATTCTGATAATTACGCTACGGTACTAACCTGTCCTCCAGTGACGAGCGTATGAATGAGAATATCCAAGTCTTCAGGCTCGTTGCTGGCGTTCAATTGACTCGCGATGATCTTCAAATTGGCCAATTGAGCCATCGAAACCTGCAAAAAATGCATTTCACTTTGATCTTTTAATTTCCATTCTCTGAATCATTCTTTGCGTTCACAATCCTACCAATATAAAATTTACAGTTTGGTCGTTTTCGGCTTATCCCTCTTTACAGCCAACCCCTCCCCCGACACCGTAAAGTACGTACCTCTCCCTTGATGACTTCATTCTCCAGCCCCTCAAAATTATCCGGTCTCGTCGCCAGCGCCGCCTCGTTTTTCAGATGAACACGTCGCATGAACGACGGACGGCAACGTTGATAGTTCTGGATCTCAATCATGAGAGGAAGTGCACGGCAGATCGACTGGATAGTCAACTCATTTGTTCCCGAGACCGATGATGCAACACACATGGTTTTTTTTTTGGATTTCTTGAATATTCGAACCAGAGATTGGTTTGAATTATTATCGTCAAGTGGTAGTTGCTACACGGCGGTCCTCGGCAAGTTTTCTGGAGAGAGAGAAGAATGTGTTGAAGGCGACGGCGAGGAGAAAAGAGAATTCACAGTGAATTTACGAAAAATGAACCAAAGAAGAAAGTAGACACTGAATGGGGGTTCGTCCAAGCTACTGCCGAGTGATGAGAGATGTAAGTGTAAGAAAAATGATAAGGAAAACGGCGCCATAATGTCTCTCATTGCTAGTCTGTCCTCATACAAAAGATCTCTAATTTTTTAGAAGACTGAATAAATAAACATTCTAAAGCAGCACAAAAAATATATAAAAGCAGACAAGGAGCAGGCCCGAGGACTCTTCTCTTGGCCACACAAGCAGGCATCAACGCACCACCACAGCCGCCCCGACTGAGAGAGAGACTCGCCCTGCGACCAACCGATAGAAGTGAGAGAGACGAGGAGGACGTACCCGCCCCCTAATCGAGGCAACGACGAGACACCAGACGGATTGACAGACGGAGGAGCGAAGAGAGAGCGAGAGAGGGAGGGGCGGAGTGAGATGAGAGATCATAGAGACGAAGAGACGCAGAGCGAGGACTTGCCCGAGCACGGCGATCGACAAAAAGGAAAAGGGAATACGAAGGCGTCGAGCTTCACTGAGCATATGTGAGAGAGATAATATGAAGGAAAAATCTATTCTACAAGCTACATCATACCGTAAAACCTGTAATAGAAGGACCCCAACACTGTCAAGTTTGAGCCCAATTATCTCGACTCCTGTCAAAGTTATGAAAAAGTTGTCAACTGATAAACTGTGTATTATAATGCCACAGACATTTTATCAGTTGACACATTTTTAATATCTCGAGTGGGAGCCGAGAAAAATTAGCTCAAACACTTGACAGGATGGGGGCCCTTCTATTACAGGTTTTACGGCAACTTCGCCATTCATTTCCTAGAACATTTTTCTGCAGCTTTTCGAGCAAAACATTGTACAAAAACGGGAGAAAAAAAGAAGTTGGAATTGCACAGAAATTCCCCATTTTTCCCTTTTCATCTAGGATTTTCATATATGAAGGATACAAGGACGCCAACGATGGCAGGTGCACACTGAAATTGTTGCAAAAAAACCGCAGCGATGGAAAAATGAAGGCCTATGCATTGAAGAAGAAGTAAAACTGACGACAAGAAGAGGATAGGATACTCTATATCTCTCTCTGTGTCCAACAACCGCCTTTTAAAACCCAACACCGGCTGGCTGGCTACTGCTTTTTGTGCGTGTGTGCCCCACGAACAGCAGTTATGACATGAGAAGAAGAAGATGACATAGAAAACATACGGCCACCATGTGCGCTCCAATATCGTGGAGATGGGTCGGGGGTTCGATTGGATGGATAAAAGTCAAAAAACGTATTACGAAATTCGGAGAACGTCTCTAGTGAATTGAACACATTACGTGCAGAAAACCATTTTTTCATGGAGAAACGACAGACTGCCCGTTTTTATAATAGGCAATAATCGAATGCCTTTTTGAAGATTGTGTAAATAGTGAGAACGCATTTTTGATCCCAGTTTTTAGCTCATTCTCATTGAATAGTTTGACTCACCGAGTGCTGATTCGGATGATGTAGCTCGAGTTCCACGATTTGAGATTGGTCCAGTTCCAAGAGAACCTGCAATTTGGTTTTTAAAATTATATATTTCGTATCCCTTTATTTAAGCAAATTTCTGGAAATATGTGCCCTTTAGTCTCCTCCATTTTTCCCCAAATTTCAGCCAGATATCTACGAGTTTTCGCGGATTTTTCCTGCGTTTTTTGCAGGTTAGCTGAATCACTCCCGAAAGAATGTTTTGTTGTACTAGACGTCAGAACAATAGTTATCCACTCCGGGGAATTAATTTGTTGACCGGATCTCTCTTCCCAGGCAACATTCCTCTCAGCTAATCTCAGCCAAATCCGACGGCATAGATTAGGTGGCGTGCCAAATGACACTCAATCACAGCGTCTGAAAATTCTCGATATCCCTGTGTGTTGCGTGTGCGCTCCCTGGAGAATTCTTCTGTCTCAAATCATGGCTTTTGTGTGTTGCGGTGCTCAAAATAAGCGAGAAGAAGTATGGGGGAATATGGGAAAACTGTAAATTCGCTGAACGAAGGAGGCTGTGTAAAAGTTCCTTGGTCTCAAAAACTTCTGATTCATATCCAAGCTACTGGCTGAGAGAGACTCCAGAGGCTGGAGTCCAGAAATTGTGAATGACCGAGTTTGAGTGTGTATAATCGAATGTGCAGCCTAGTATGACTAATTTAGAATAATCGAACAGACTCTGTTCAACAGAGGGCTGGCGATGGGTGTTGAATGCGCTTCAGAGTCAAATTAGGAGTCAGCAGCTTAGAGTTGACTACTTCAAAATGATCATCAGAACTTTCAGAGGGTGGTTCCGATGCGTTCGAACTTCAAAAGGCTCATCAGAACTTTCAGATAGCCGGTTCGAAAACTGCTCCGGGTCCTTCAAATTACAAAAAATCATTTTACGATTTTGTCTCGAATGTGTTTGCTTCGTCGTCGTCAAAGTTTTCTCACCTCTCGTCTCATCCACAAAACAGACAAATAATAAATACTTGCCCTTCTCGCTTTTCTCTCTCTCTCTCTCTCTCTCTCTCTCTCTCTCCACTCAGTTTTATTCTTATGTGCGATATCTATGTGTATATTGAGATGGAGAGACCAACGACCTATATGTGTGTGTATAAATTTAATGTCTTTCTAACACATTCAGACTCATTCACACTCGATCTTCAATACAACTACTAAAAGATGTGGCTTCATACCCGAAAAGTAACTGGAAATCAGCTTTAAATATTAAATACCCACCATCATGTCCTGTGTCGGCTTCCCTTCCATGACTCGATCACGAAAAGCAAGAGTTGGAGAGCGAAGGGTCCACATCATATGCCTGAAACAAAAGAAGCGATAAAAAACTGATTTGCTGAAAAAATTTTTAAGATTCTTAAGTTGAGAATATGATCATGCTAAAAACGGAAACAGTGGTGAAGACAGACCCTCAGAGAATTTCTTTCTTTTTTTGTCAAAAAACCAACTCTCTGGCACGTCTAGAAGCCGAGATACGGTCATTTGAAGTTTCAGAGGCTAGAGACGCAGACAACGAGACACACTGCGTCTCTAACCTTTCTTGAAGAGACGCAGACAGTATAAACTTAAAATGCCTGTAACTCGCTTTGTAGGTAAGCTAGAAAGTTGATTTTTGGACGAAATTGAAGCTTAGGAAATGGGAAATTAATTTCCACACAAAAATCACAAAATTAAATCTTGGAATTTCATAGTTTTTTCAGTTTCGCAAAATACAAAAAATTTACAGCATTTCAGTCTAAAAACCAACTTTCTAGCACGTCTAAAAGCCGAAATACATCCGATTCGAAAATTCAGAGGCGAGAGACGCAGACGTCGAGTACTGTGTTCAAATCCTTTGAGGATTTCGAGCGTCCGGTAGAGCTGTGTTGCATCATGCGACGAAATTCAAAAAGAAAAACAACGATTTTCAAACAAGCTTGGTGTTTGCAGAAGTTACAGTAGTCAAAGCATTAAAAATTACGACAACTAGAGATTTCTCCTTTGATACCTCCTTCACTACCGCGGTAGATAGCTACCGTACACCCAGTATTCCCATTCAATGACCCAGAAGAAAAAACATACACGTGTCAAATTATGCTAATTCGGTGTTAATTGGACTCTTTAGTTGTTGAGAGTGTCCCGTGCGATTGTTGTATGAGGAGGGCGGCATCGGGGTCAAAAATGTGGCAATTCGCCTCCCTTTTCTTCACAGCAGGGAGCCCTCTTTGCCCTTCAAAATCAACACACCCCACTTTTAGCATCGAACAATAGATCGACCTCTCTGAGAGGAAACAATGCCTTGAAAAGCTTGCATAGTATATATTTTCCCATCATTTCTGTTATTGTATGGGGGGATCAGTGATGTAGATCCGAAAAGGAACTGAAGTGAGCAGAAATCGTCATCAGCCAGTCCATTCCAACCTTCATAAGAATTCCGAGTAGTTGCATGTGTATAAGCTAGATGAGTGGCAGGCAAAAGGAAAACCGCGACAAAAGTACGAAATTAGGCACACTTGTCTTCTTTTCTTTTTTCGTATTCCATCTTCGTCTTCGTCCTGCCTGAGTAACTACTGACCGTGAACCGAGGCATGAAGATGTTCATTAACGATCTCTACGCACGTCGCCGGGGGGAAAGCAACAACACAACACATCCAGGGCCTAAAAGGGGAGAACGAAACATGTGTACGCATTGGTGTGAATAATATTACCAATTTGTTTGAATAGTTGTCTTTCTGTTCCAAGCCGTAGTGAATTTTAAAAAATATAACTTGAGATTTATCTGCAGAGTTATATCTTGCATTATCCATGGAAATATGGGCCATAAATCTGATAAAAACCCTTCAGATTCTTACAGTAAAGAAGAGCAGAGATTCATACCGTACAGCCTGTAATAGTAGGGCCCCCACACTGTGAAATTTGAGCTCAATTATCTCGGCTCCTATGCAAGATATCCAAAATCTGTGAACTGACAAAACACTTTTGATAATATGATAAACAATTTATCAGTTGACATCTTTTTCATATCTCTGACAGGAACCAAGATAAATCGGCTCAAAGTTAAAAGTTAGGAGGCCCTTCTATTACAGGTTTCACGGTACTCCCTATGTGTTTCATCTTATCAAGTTTCTATAAAAACAAAGCATCCACTTATTGCTGTTATCGTTCTCTTTTCATCTGTATTAGAGACCCTTCACAACAGCTCCGACAGTCTGATCAAACTAGAAACAAGACGAAATATATGACTAATCGCATCTTTATCAGAATTCGTTATCACCAAGAGAAACAAAGAAAACAGTCAGAACGAACACTGGAGGTATAACTCGAACGGAAAACTACTGGTAGTTGTTTTCTACTGATATCGAAAAAATAGGATCACGGCGAGAGCCTAGCGCTTCTAATATTTGTACGTTCCGCCGCACACATTGAGGAGTATAACACATTATAGAGGAGACCGAGGACACATATAAACAAATATTATTTTCTGCAGCTTGATTTGGTCACCTCTTGATCTCTGATCAGCTAAATTGCACATATATACAAGGTCAAGCATAGGGGGCTACTGAAAATTGGAGAATTACCGTATTCCCTGTAATAGAAGCCGACCTAAACCGTCAAGTTTGAGCTCAATTATCTCGGTTCCTGTAAGAGGTATGACAAAGTGGTCAACTAACAAAATATTCAGCATGATTCCAGAAGTCTTTTGTCAGTTAACCTACTTTTGATATCTTTCACAGGAATTGAGATAAATGAGCTCCAAGTTGACGGCTTGGGTGGGCTTCTATTCCAGGAAATACGGTAGTCAAAACGCCAGCCTAAAACTAGAGTTATAGAAGAAAAATGGGAAAGTTGATTCCTGTAAGAAGCATCAAAAACATTATTTTATTGAATACGGTAATTTTCGTTGTGGGACCTCCTGTCTAATGGCTCCAACTACAGTCTACTCTTCACAACTGACAACCATAAAACTCCAGGCGTGTCACTTTTCTCTGACTATTACAATGGACACCTATTCAACCGCTCTCAACGGGTGCTCTCGGGGTGGGGACACATGATGATAACCCCTTCTTGCGAGATGACATCATTCCGTGAGGGGGACCTCCGAGACAGACGGTCGTGGTGGTATTATGATCAGAGGAGAGATAGAGGGCTGAGAGAAAAGACGACACCTGAACAGATGCGGCTCGCAATTTGGGTCATTTCCCGAGTCATCGGCTGTTCTTTGTCTTCAGGGGACTAATGTAAATACAAATTTATCATTGACTTCTGAGATCATTCTACACTATACTGCCAGTCTATGAAAATTACCGTAACCCAAAAATTTCGATTTGTCATAATTTCCCGCCTTTCTGTTGCCTTTCAAATCAGTATCTCGCAACTATCTCGATAATGGTATTCTATCTCTGAGAGACTACGTCATTATTCCGTTTAGAACTCTAGAAATGGTATTTTCCCATAACGAATAATTTGGATGTACCTTTAAGGAAAAGTGTTTTTCTCCGACACCAAACTAGACACACCGCCTTTTCCGTCCTCTCCAATCCATTACGGTCATTGTGATCGCTCATAAATGACGGGGAGAAACAGGTGTACATAGGGATATACCGCCCATGTTACAAAACTATGCAGTCCCATATGAGCACAGCTGCACTATTCATTATGGATGCACGTGAGATGTGCCTAATCCAAATACTTGACTGATGTTAGTCAATCAATGGGAACTTTTGGGATCTTCCTACCGAGTTACACATCTGTCCGACTAGACCCAGGCCTCCTCATAAAAATACGACAGATGGATCCTCATCGAATCGATAAGTCTCCCCTCTCATGATGTTATGGATATGCCCTTCATCTCATTTCGTTGTCGCCGCCTAATTGGACCAATAGCAGAGTACTACTGTTTCTCATAAATGGAACATAGGGGCCTTCAGGAAGAGGAACTACAGTACACGAGTATGCGCGATTTCTGCTCTCGAAAAATCGCCTGAAATCTATCCAACCGTCCGTTATTATTGTTTTCCATCCCAATGTTCTCGGTATGTGTGGTCTAGCCAAATAGAAAATAAGTGATAAGCGCGAGAAGAGAACGAGCAAAACATCAGACAGGAAGCTGAAGTACTATATCACTGAGCATCGGAACACCACGGAAAGCTGACCCCCTGAGTCTGAGACCCCCCACTTCCGCCAACGAGCTTTTTCGATGAGATGCTAAATAGACGAGAAGGGAATACGCGACGATACCTCCCAAGAAGTAAAAATCCGCGACTCGCTCGCCACTTGCTCTCTCGATATTCGTCTTCCTAAAACCACTACCTCCCTGACTCCCTTTCGCCTCGTCATTCATGTTTGTTTGCTCAACTCGTGTCGAATTTCCATCCATCCTCACTCTGTGGTGGTTTTTCTCGGAGAGGAGGACCCAAGACTCGAAAATATCGAACGGGGAGCGAGAGGGACTTCACCTGCTCTACGAACTCGATCAATCGGGAATTAGAAGAACAGAAGGCATTCTGTTCATTCGGTGTGCTCAAAGACACAAAGCGATCGCCGAGATAAAAATTTATTGCCACAGGGCTGCGTAGTAGATACGGAAGAGTCAGCAAATCATAAAAACGCACTCCAGAGAGATGACATTAGACAGATTTTAATGATTTTAATAAGAACTTTGGGTTCTCCAAACCGAGGGGAGTGAATGGAGCTACTAGCAATGGTATACGGTAGCATTCTAATTGAGAAGGAGTGATAATTTTTCTCTGTGTCTCTCTGTCTCGCTCCCAATTAAATTGTTTGGCCTAAAACTGTCCCCTTCTCATTGGAGCGCAACATCATACCATAGCAATTCGGGGCGAGACCCCGCAAATTCCGGGGACAGTTTTAAGGGGGAAAGTGGGCGGAGTCAGGAAAAACCGAGCCGCAAAACCATGCCAGGGGTGTAATCTATGGTCCGTCAGGGTCTCTTCGGGGCTAGTCTGGTTTGATATTACTGTAATACCTATAATAGAAGAGCCCCCAAATTCATAACTTGGAGCTCAATTATCTCATTTCCTGTGAAAGATATCAAAAAGTGGTCAACTGATAAAATTTTTTGAAAATATCAAGAATATGTTATCAGTTGACACATTTTCGATATCTCTTACAGTAACCGAGATAATCGAATTCGAACTTGACTGTGCGGGCCTGGTTTCACGGTATTCATCTTCCAGCCAGTTATTGTTCGTTTCCACTCTAATAATTACTCCCCAGACAGTCCGGAAATGGTTTGATTGCCATGAAAACACGATACGGTCGACTGACGAACCTCTGTCTGTCAATCACAGGGACAGTACGAAAAATAATAGTAAAAGAGGCGAAAAATCAATGGGGAATACAAACATACATGAGAAATGAGAGAGGGGGATCAAAAGACACAGGAACATCAGGCATCGAATTTCTTTGGAAGGCCTACAAACGGCCAGCCGTTCTCTTAGCAGAAAGACACACGGCGCCGATACAGAGAGAACTCTTTATTTAGTTTTTCGCACCAAACAAGAAGTACGCTTACCTGTGTAATCGTACCCATATTTCTTCAGTCGCCGTCACAGCCGTCAAACTTCGATCCGTTTGGACATCCATCTGAAAAACAACTTTTTTTTAGAAAAAGGTCCTTCCGTGAATTTCGAAATTTTCCCTGTGCTTGTCTTATCGATCCAGCCAGGCCGTGGCCGAGAAATCCCACTTTTCTATGATACGGATTTTTCTAGTTATGCCACACACCAGAGGTTTTTTGCGCCTTTTCAAATTTCATATAGTTGTCGTTTGTCTACAGAGCGATGATGACTTATTTTATGGGGAAAAATGAGTCACTAACCGACGAAAACTGTTCTTCCCCCCTATTCTCTTTTCTTTTTTACTCTATCTCCCTCGCTATTTATTCACTCTCTTTCTTGGTTTTTAGGCCAATAATTTTATAATTTTAGCTCTTCTCTGTTTTTAATGAAGACTCTCTCGTGAAGACCATTCCCCTTTTAAGGCAAAATTTCGAGAAAAATTGATTTTTTGCAACATTTTTAGACATTTTTCAGCTATTTTTAAAGACTCTTCTAGAACATCTAGAACGATAAAACTTCTAGAAGATTCTCGAACCTTCGTTCGAATCGTCCTTGTCAAAACTGAAAACACCGAGAAAATTAGCGGGGTTTCTGCGAATTTTTAGACCTTTTTAGGTTTTTCAGCTATTTTTGATAATTCTTTTTCGATTTTTCCGAATTTTTCGTCTGAAAATTGACAGGATGATGTTCGTGAGGATTACTGTAGATTACTGTAGAAAGCCTTTTGTTTTTTAGATTTTTCGCAAGAGTTTTTTTCTGCATTACGTGATTGTGTTTGCCGAAAACAACTACGAAAGGAAATATGTTTTCTACAGTAATCTACAGTAATCTTCACGAATACCGTACCATCAAATTTCCGACAAAAACAACGATTTTTCGAATTTTTCAGTTTTGGCGGGAACATTCCGGAAGTTTCCAGAAATAGGCGAGAAGCGGTTTCTTCGAGATTTAGCCCATTTTTCTTTGAATTTTTTTTTGTTTCTGTATGGATCTAGATACCGTAAAACCTGTAATAGAAGGCCCCCCACACTGTTAAATTCAAGACAATTTATTTCGATTCCTGTAAGATATCAAAAAGTGGTAAACTGATAAATTGTTTAGCATAATATCACCAATATTTTACTAGTTGACACATTTTTGATATCTTTCACAGGAATAGAGATAAATTGCCTTGAATTTAACAGTGTGGGGGCCCTTCTGTTACAGGTTTTACGGTATTTTTCTACTCTCTTCTGAGCGCTCTTTTTTCTATCTTATCCGCACGGTGTGTCAGATCAACTGGTCGAAAATCGCGCCCCAGAAAACCTTTAGGCCAGGCGAAATTAAACAATTTAAAAGTTGACGTGGATATGACCTATATATTTTTAATCAACGCATTGCAACTCGCTATTTTTTCGCCCAACGTTTAAAAGTTTGATCCTCAGCCAGCCACGTTGCGCAGCGATTTTTCACGTTCGCTGGGGCGCGTTTTTCGACCAGGCTTCCTGACACAGCGTGTATCCGCATTTCTCCAAATTTTCATACTTCATTTTCTTCCGTCATTATCCACCCACCTTTGTATTCGGTGTCCCACTTTTTCCAACCATATTCTGATATTCTGGCTTGTGTATATCTTCGTCTGTTAGTTTTGGTATCAGTAGAATCTCTTTCGAATACACCTCCTGTGCCAATGTCTGAAAAAACGCGTTCGTTATAAATTGGACTATCACTGATACCCTCTGTTACCTACCTGTAAATCAGTCTTTATCCCTCCAAGTGTGGTTTTGAAATATTCAAAATTATTCGTCAAAAATGTTAGATCATTCGTCACAACGACAAGAGAGAACAGTCGATGAAATCCTCGCGCTTTTGCGTCTATTACTCTGCAAATATACGAATTTCGAAGATTTAATAAAAATTTGGGTGAATTACCGAAAAACGAATGCAAAACAATAACCATTATCTACATCGCCAAATATAACGCAACCATCAGCCTCCTCCTTTTCTCTGAAAATTTATGTTGTAGAACGTAAAACCTGTAATAGAAGGCCACACTGTGAAGATATCAAATTTCTGTAAACTAATAAAATGTTCAACATATTATCACCTAAATTTCATCAGTTGACTACTTTTTTATATCTTTAACAGGGACTGAGATAAATGGCTAAAAGTGAGGGGGCTCTTCTATTACAGGTTTTACGCAACTCACTTTATCAGCACTTTTTTCGCGCCATCTTCTTTGGGTTCTTGAAGTACTGTAGCTGATGGTGGGATTCGTGTTCCTGTAATAGCTTGCACGAAGTGAGCTATCTTCCAAGAAGTCTTATTTACCGTTTATCGGCTCCTCGTGTATCACTTCTGGACGCCGCTTTCGCGGTGTCGTTGGCTTTTTTGACGACGTTTTTGAGGGCGTTTTTGATGAGGGCGTTTTCGATGAATTCGTTCCGCCGTTTTCTTCCAAATCACCTGACCTCTCAGTACTCAGAGATCGTAAACATGCAATTTTGACCCGTTCATATACTCGTTCTTGTAGTGCTACCTGAAAAAAAGAACGGATTCGAAATTAGTACGAAACTTGTACCGTAAAACCTGTATTAGAAGGGCCCTTAAGTTTCAACTTCAAGCCAATTTGACTTTACATTTCTAGCCGATTTATCTCGGTTTCTGTGAAAGATATCGAAAATCTGTCAACTGGTAAAACATTGGTGATATTATGATAAATATTCTATCAGTTGATAAATTTTCGGTATCTTTTATAGAAGCTGAGATAATTGAGCTCAAACTTGACAATGTAGTGCCTTTCTATAACAGGTTTCACGGTATTCTTCGTAACACCGCACACCCCCGATCGTCATATTTAAGTCACACTTTCTCGGTTCTTGTGAAAGTTATAGAAAATTTGTTAACTGATAAAATGTTTTTGATATTATGATGCACATTTTATCAGTTGACAGATTTTCGATATCTTTCATAGGAACCGAGATTTTTCAGCTATTTTTTTTGAAGATTCTCCTAGAACTTCTCGAACTTCTAGAACGAGGAAAATTCTGGAATGTTCTCGAATCTTCTTTTGAATTCCCGCCAAAACTGAAAACTCCGAAAAAATAGCGGGTTTTCCGATTTTTTCATCGATGTTTCGCCAAATTTTTAGACCTTTTCAGGGTTTTCAGCTATTTTTGATACTTTTTTTGTGATTTTCCCAATTTTTTTGTCTGAAATTTGACAGGATGATGTTCGCGAAGATTACTGTAGGTTACTGTAGAAAACTTTCTATTTTGTAGGTTCTAGTGTTTTCTTCATTTTGACGTTATTGTGTTTGCAGGAAAAAAAAACTACAAGAGGAAGCTAACTTTTTACAGTAACCTACAATAACCATCACGAATACCATTCCATCAATTTTCATACAAAAAAGACGGGAAAATCGAGAAAGAACCTTTGAAAATAGCTAGAAAACCTGAAAAGGTCTAAAAATTTTGCAAAAATCTAATAGAAAAATCACAATTTTTTTCGGAGTTTTCAGTTTTGGCGGGAACATTCCAGAAGTTTTCAGAAGCGATTTTTCGATATTTTTTCCATTTTTTTTTGAATTTTTTCATTCTTTCTATATGAATCTAGGTCTTCCAGGACCTGCAAGCAGGGATTTGAAAATCACAAAAACTTTCAAAAATCATTTCTTCATCGTTTTTACCTCTGATGAGATATAACTCGTTCGTGTTTGATGATCATTTGATAAGAGACAAGGTCCGTTTCGAAATGAACTACATGCGGAACATCTGCAATATTTATTTAGCATGCTTCGAAGATATATCTCAATCTACCTGTCATCTAAATCTATTGTAAACTTTGTACAGTTCCCGTAATGGGGATAAGAGGTGCCGTCTTCTGATTTTGTCTGCTTCCTGTGATGAAACTCACATTCTCCGTCAAACTGGAAATTTATCAATTTCGTGTTTTTTAAAATCTTCTTTGAGTTTACCTTAATTAGAGGTACAATAGGACCGGGAGGCGAATCGCTCGTTGACGGGTCTAGTGATGTTGACGGAGTAGGAGACGATTCTGAAACTTGATCACAAAATTGACATTATATAAATGATTGTGCACTTTGAGCTCAATTATCTCGATTCCTGTAAAAGATATCAAAAATCTGTCAACTGGTAAAATATTGACGATGAAATGACCAACATTTTATTAGTTGACAAATGTTTGATATCTTTTGAAGGAACCGAGATAATTGAGCTCAAATTTGTAGCCAAGAATTTACAAGTTTGTTTGTTTTTCAATCAATTTATCATACCTTATTCCGTTGGTTCCACGAACTGTCTACTTTGAGCTCAATTATCTCGATTCCTGTAAAAGATATAAAAAATCTGTCAACTAATAAAACATAGCTGATATTATGATACATATTTTATCAGTTGACAAATTTTTAATATCTTCTGAAGGAACCGAGATAATTACGCTCAAAGTTGGGCTCCCTTCTATTAGATCAGTTACTGTACGAGGAACTGAATGTCTAGACATCATGTTAATCACTTATTATTTGATTAATTTTCCCAGAATTTTCAGTTTAGTTAATATAACTTATCAGGACGCTTTAGTAGCCTTAATTCCCGAGTTACTGATAGAAATCGTTCTGTCAAAGATGATGCCTAGTTAATTTTTCATATTACTGTAAACAGTCTAATAGAACGCCACCCGGAACGTCTACTTTAAGGCTATATATCTCACTTCTCTTAAAAGATATCAAAAAGTTTTCAACTAATAAGAAGTTTATCATGATATCAGCAACATTTCATTAGTTAAACACTTTTTGATATCTCTCACAGAAAATGAGATACATGGGCTCAAATTTGACGAATCGGGTGACGTTCTATTAGAGTGTTTACGGTATATCAACTTTCCCAGTGCAATCCCACATAATTTCACATTTTTCAACCTCATTCAAATGACAATTTCTCTCCCAATGACACATAAAACGAAACGTTTCCCAAGAATCGATTAAGTGATGCATGAGAATGGTTCTCCTTGTTTTTCGCGTCTTCGTGTCCCCAGAAGCATTCCTTCCTCTCGTTTGGTGGTCATGAAATAGAGAGTGAGTGAACCACGGAGAGTCGAAACAGTGAGAGAGAGGAGAAGGAAGAGGAGGATGGCAATAGCAATGTGTGGTGGTTATCTTTTTCGAAATTATACATTTTTTATGCTTTCCTTCTTTATCGAACTCAGCTGACCGTTTCTGTTTGTATTCAGTTGCTCTATTATTCAATTTCCGTTATCTTTTCTTTTCCCTATGTTTTCTGTGATCTCTGTTTTAAATGATTTTATCCCATTTCTTCATTATTCCCCCTCCAGCTCTGTATAACAGACAATCCCATCAGGCCTGGATTTTCCCTTTAAATCTAATTGTTGAGAAAAAACATTGAGTTCTTCTTCGATTTTTTTGCAAAATTTTTAGACCTTTTCAGGTTTTTCAGCTATTTTGGTTAATTCTTTTTTTGATTTTTCCGAATTTTTTTTTGTCTGAAATTTGACAGGATGGTGTTTGCGAAGACTACTGTAGATTACTGTAGGAAACATTCTATTTGACAACACAACAGTTTTCTTCAGCATTTTGACGCGATTCATTTTGCGACAAAAAGCTACGAAAGGAAATTAGCTTTCTACAGTAACCTAAAGTAATCTCCTCGAGTACCGTTCCAGCAAATTTCAAGCAAAAAAACCCGGAAAATCGAGAAAGAATCTTAGAAAATAGCTAGAAACCCTGAAAAGGTCTAAAAATTTCGCGAAAATCTGATGAAAAATAAATTTTTCTTTCGAAAAAATCTCTAATTTTTCGAAGTTTTCAGTTTTGGCGGGAACCTTCCAGAAGTTTCCAGAACAAAACGAGAAGCGATTTTTCGAGATATTGCCAGTTTTTGTAAATTTTTTCTTTGTTTCTATATGAGTCTACACATTTTTCTAACTGTGTATATCAGTAGGTCTTCCTTCTTGTTCCAGGGAATCTCCTTGTACCCCCGTATACCGTAACCGTACCATTTTTTCTATAATAATCTTTAAAATTATATGCTCACCTTTTTCTTCAACATCGCGAACTGGCTGACATGTCATAACGATTCGTGGGCCATGGTTCTCGCAAAAGTGACATAATGCCATGACTGCCTGCATCTGAATCTTTGGAAAAAAATTAATTGGTTGAATGCTAATATAGCTCAATGTGCCGTTTCTGGACCATTTTCTTTCAAAATAACCTCGGAATTCGCATTCCCTTGGTTTTTAAAACTCACTTTTGTTAACAGTAGATGAAAATTGACCGTGTACTTAGAAGAGCAGGAAGATGATGCACCGTAGCTTGAAAGGTGACACACCCGTCAGTGATTAGAAGAACACTGAAAAATTAGCAAATTTTTTTAGCATTTTACTTGAATTTGCGGGAAAAATGAGAATCAGAAGATATACCGTAAGACCTGTAATAGAAGGGCCCCCTATAATGTCAATTTTGAGCTCAATTATCTCAATTTCTATTAGAGATATCAAAAAGTTGTCCATTGATAAATTGATTATGATAATATCACAAACATATTACCTGTTGACACTTTTTTGATATCTTGTATAGGAATCGAGATAATTGAGCTCTAAAGGGGCCCTTCTATTACGGGTTTTATGGTAGATACAGATTGTTAGACGCAGTAAGTTGAAGGGACCCTATTACCAAGAGTGAAATCATATGAAATAGAGAGAGACTTAGAACATGAAACGACACAAAAAACAATTCAGGCGCCAGTGTCACATGAGAGACGTTGTTGCAGTAGAACACGAATCACTAACAGGTGGGTGGCTTCTCGAAGTCGTCAAGTGCAAAGTTGGTATTTATTTTCGAGGTTTAGGCACAGGAAAAAGAGGTTTTTTCGTCCCAAAAGTATACCTTTGATCCACTTTTTCAAACTTTTTTTTCGATTTTCTCATTCTTTATTTATTTTTCTTGCTTAGTCGTAACCTTCTTTCTCTTCCCTTTTTCAAACTTTCTAATCTTGGCTCTACTAGAAATGTAGTAAATCTTACACCAGGCATCCTATGACTTCAGCGCGATTACCGTAAAACCTGTAATAGAAGGGCACCCAAATTGTCAAGTTTAAGCTAATTTAACTCGGCTCCTATACAAGATATCGAAAATGTTTCAACTGATAAAATGATTGTGATATTATGATAAACCATTCATCAGTTGACAACTTTTTCATATCTTTCACAGGAACCAAGATTAATTGGCTCAAAGATGAAAGGTTAGGGGGCCCTTCTAATACAGGGTTTACGGTATGCTAATAAAATTTTTTCCCAATATTCACGATTTTGACTCAATCCTACTGATATACGGGTGTAGAAAAGTATGTAGATTCATATAGAAACAAAGAAAACAGTCAAAAAATTGGTAAAATCTTGAATCTAGTCCATTTCTGGGAACTTCTGGAATGTCCTAGGAACTTTTTTGAATTCCCGCCACAACGAAATACTTCGAAAAATTAGCGATTTTTTTGAGAGAAAAATGTCTTTTTTATCAGATTTTTTGCAAAATTTTTAGACCTTTTCAGGTTTTCTGGCTATTTTCGAGGATTTTTTTCGATTTTTCCGGTTTTATGTCTGAAAATTGATGAAACGGAATTCTTGAGGATTACTATCGGTTACTGTAGAAAACCTATTTTCTTTTTGTTTCTTTTTTTGCAAACATAATCACGTCAAAACTCAGAAACAACTTATCTACAGTAATCTTCGCGAACACCTTCTTGTCGAATTTCAGACGAAAAAATTCGAAAAAATCGAAAAGGAATCTTCAAAAATAGCTGAAAACCCTAGAAAGGTCTGGAAATGTTGCAAAAAATCGGAGAAAAAATTGCAAAAACAGCAATTTTTCGGAGTTCTTAGTTTTGGCGGGAATTCAAAAAACAAATTCTAAAACCTTTTGGAAATTTTTTTGTTTTAGAAGTTCTAGAAGAATCTTCGAAAATAGCCGAAAAACCTCGGGTCCTGTGTCTTTCCCACTCGTTTTAAGGCCTGTCTTAAGACAAACGGACACACAGACACACAGAAAAGTTTCCAGAGTAAATATTAGATATATTGAAACATTGAAAAATAGGAACCTAAAGCATGGAAACTGAGAAGAAACACCATATTTTCAAATGTGAATTATGACTCAGTTTCTGCGTGGGGGAGGAGGTGTCCTGAGAAGATCTTTACCTCAATACGCCAACTTTTTTTCAAACTGACTCATAGGTAAGCGCGTAGGAGAAGAACGCCAAGGTCGTAAAGGCATGTAGACGGAGACAAACACGGTAACCTGTGAAGCTGACAAATCCACCTAGCAATAAAATGTTGTGCTAGTAATTTGCTATAGGATCCCGGACGGACATGATGCTGTAATCTTCTCGTTCCATCACTTCCGGCACGAGAAAATATGTAGTGTAAAGTCTTGTTACAACTAAAAAGCCTAGCCACACTAGTAGGAGAGCCCCTCAAAAAAATAGTAGCCAGTACTTTTTTTGCAGCGAAATCAGCAAGGAATATCAACGAAAAAAGTCAGCGCGGAATGTGTGAAGAAATCGTAAAACGATGATGGCGACATAGAGACGCAACAACGGGAAAAAGGGGAGAAAAAGATTACGCGCGTATCGGAAGTCACAAGTATATTGTTGTTGATAATCACAACATAAATGCAACCTATGATTTTCTCGCGGAAATCGAATGTATTTTATACTGTTGCATGAGACAGAAAATGATGAGAAAAAAGGAGAGGCAAAAAAGGCAGAAAAGTTATGATTAATTAGCGTAAAACCTGTATTAGAAGGCCCCCCAATTTTCAACTTTGAGCCAATTTATCTCGGTTCCTGATAAAGATATAAAAATTTTGTCAACTGGTAAATTGTTTATCATAATATTCTATACATTTTATCAGTGGACACATTTTGGATATCTCTCATAAGAGTTGAGATAATTGAGCTCAAACTTGACAGTGTGTGGGCCCTTCTATTGCAGGTTTTACGGTATCTAAACAAAGTTCGAATCTAGACAACTTAAAATGTAAGACAACTGAAGTTCGGAATTAAAAAAGACTGGTTCCAGGTTTTTTTCGGAGAGTCAAATACCATAAAACCTGTAATAGAAGGGCCCCTCTAATAGAAAGGCCCCCTTAGAAACTCCTTGTTTAAAATTACAAATTTTCAAGCGTTTTCAGTGAAAAATAGTCCGGAAATCTCAAAATTTCACAGAATTTTAATTAACGTTGAGCCAATTTATCTTGCTTCCTGCTGAAAATATGAAAAAGTTGCCAACTGATAAATTGTCTATCATAATGTCACAAACATTTTATTAGTTGACAAATTTTTGATATCTTGCATATGAATCGAGATAATTGATCTCAAACTTGATAGTGTGGGGGCCCTTCTAATACAGGTTCTACAGTATCAAGACAGAGTTCAAATCTAAACAACTTGAAATTTGAGACAACTGAAGTTCAGAATTACGAAAGAATATTTCTCGAATTTTCTTGAGCTCGTGCGCCAATCAACGAGAAAAAATGGCAGAAACATTTTCTCGAAAAATCGAGAATTGGTCAGGAAAAATGGCACCGATGAGCGCGTAACGAGCTGGCGCCAAATGAAGAACAATGATGACGTCATTAAAATCGGAGAGAAGTGGGGGAAAAATGAAGCCAGAGATGGACACACTTAAGTCAATAAAATAGACATGAGACTCGGAGAGCTGATGGGGGTGGGCGGTAATAAAGTGACCAGCTGTGATCATACAGATTTGTTGCGGTTTTTATAATGTTATACGTTCCTGAAATTAGTTTCTGTTATTCTTCTTGTTATATTATAGGTTGTCCATTTCCAGCTTCAGAGGTTCAAGACTTGAACTTCAAGTACTTGCGCACACGTGACTTCATGCTATTCTTCAGATGATGGTCTCTCGTTGCTTCACGTGATTAGATCAATCATAAACTGTCCCTTTCACCCACAAACATGCTTTCTTACTGTTACTATATATTGTTGGCTGAAACTTCATGCGATAAGTAAGGACTTTCCAGAAATCAGTATGGCACAAGCCGTGCGTTTCTTCTTCTCTCATGCACTTTTGGCAATGCGCCAAAAGGTGAAGAAGGAGGGGGGAACACGAAAAAAGGAGAAGCAACACATTCCGAAAAAAGAGGAAGAGAAAGAAACAAAAGGGGAGCCGAAGAGAAGAGAGACGCGGCGACTAGCACCGGCTAGGCCAGAGAGAGAGAGCGTTCGAATGTTGAAGAGACATAGACAAACAAAGAAAAAAAAGAAGAAGAAGAGGGAATCGGTTAGGGCGAGAGAGTGGAGGTGGTGCCAGCCATGGTGCTTCCCTGCCCCGTCGAGATGCGACACACACACAAAAAACCAACGCGGCGGTATCTACACGAGAAAAGAGGAGGAATATGAAGGACAGCGGCCTGTCAGGTGGATTCAGTTATTGCTCTTTCATTCCGTTTGGCGCGGTTAAGCAACTATTAATCAATCAATTGGTCTTATGTTTGCAAGTTCCCGCGGATAGCGTTGTGTGCATACCAGGCTTGCTCCGAGGCGGAAACGGATAATCCGATTTTCCGATTTTTCCGAATTTTTTCGAAAAAATTTCCCGTCGGAAAGTGTTCCGAAAATCGGAAAATTTTCCGACTTTTGATTTCGGAATATTATGAAACTTTAAAGGCGCATTGACAATTTGTGGATTTTAGCTTTTTTTTCAACTTTTTAGTCTTTGATTTTAGCTTTTCTTCAAATTATTGGTCTAAAAATCATTCTTATAATAAATAAATGAAGTTGCGTCTCTTTCTCTCTCTATATCTCTCTCTGTCAGTTTGTCCGCAAATTTTGAAAAGCTTGAAAATAAAATATAAATTGACGTGTCCTTTAAAAAAAGTGAGTCGCGAAGCGACGAACAGTATAAGAAAAAAGTTAATTCCAGCTGTTTGTAGCGCCGGAGGCGCGGCAAACAGCCTGGTGCCTAAAAATAACGCTAACATGGATTTTCTAGCTTCTGGATTACTGTAGTGTGAAAGTTTGAGAAACCTGTGCAAACACATCATTTCACGATGAAACGCGGAAAATTTAATTGTCGTAAAATATGATACATCGGCACGGTGTGTTTGCACAAAATTTTCAAAATTTCAAACTACAGTAATCTGGAAGCTAGAAAATCAATGTTTGCGTTATTTTTAGGCATTTTTAAGCGGTTTTTGGCCGATTTTCAGTGATTTTAGACTAATTTCGATTTTTATCTGATTTTCAGGCAATTTTTGGCTTTTTCGGATCAGGGAAATTCGGGCTTTTCCAGTCATTCTTTGATAATTTTTCAGGCAGTTTCAGCCGTTTTTAATGAATTCCAGGACATTTTTAGCCCATTTTCATGCCAATTTCAAGCCATTCCCTTTAAAATTTGAACTTCGAAAACTCCGAAAATCATAATATACCGGGATTTCGAATTTTTCGAAATCGGAATATTCCGAAATTCCGAATTTTGAAACATAGCAAAATTCCGAAATTCCGAAATTTCCAAAATTTTGAAAATCGGAATACTTCGAAATTCCGAAGTTTTAAAATTCCGAAAATCGGAATTTTTGAGATTCCGAAAAGTCCAGAAATGGAAAAGAGGTCATGAGCGCTGGACAGATAGCCACGAATGTCATGAAAAAGCTGGAATTTTTCAGTTTTTGAGTCATTTTTCCCAACTTCAATTCAATCAAAAATGAATTACATTATTCTAACAAATGTCCTAATTTTTCTCATCAGCTCGACGGAAGAAGTTCACTACACAGAAAAAATTGAAGTAGGACTTTAGAATAGAGCTCGAGAGCAAAGAAAAAAAATCAAAATTTCCAGAAAAGTGTCTCTGAATCCACTACAGTTTTGAACTTGTTTCCAGATGAGAAAAGTTGGAAAAGTGCCACAATCACTTCAGACAAGCAAATTTACATTGAGTCTCATTTCTCAAAAGCGTCCTATGACAGGGAGTGTGAGCATGAGACAAAGCTCATTCCAGTTTACTATTACCCGGGAAAAACGATTCGAATCGAATGTTTAGTTTGTAATATTGCTCTTATTTTCAATGGGTATCTCATAGCCTCAAAACATGGACCTATTAGGTTCTTACAGCTCGCCGAAGGGATGGGCGAGAGTCAGAAACATTGACGATTTTATGGAAAAGGGGGAAAAGTTCGGGTCAAATGATGGACCTGATATTGAAGTCGTACAAAATGAGGAGTTTCTAGAAGATGAAAAGTGACTATTTTCAAGCCCACCCAAACAATCGACTTTGAGCTCAATTATCTCGGTTCCTATGAGAGATATCAAAAAGTTATCAACTGATAAACAATTCATCAGTTGATAACCTATTGATATCTCACAGGAATCGAGATAATTGAGCTCAAAGTTGACGGACTTGGTAGTCATCTGAGCCAAAATTTTCAGAATGTTCGCACCTAATGGGACACTAGGACAGCCGTATTACTATCAAGAAGATGGATTTTTAGTTATTGAAAATGTAAAATAAAATGGATGTAAACTAGAAACAAAACCAAATTTTGTAGGCCAATGCACTTTCTCAAGGCGCCTACTTTTGCTACGATGAAGACTCGATTGCTTCCCAACGACATTTTCACATACTCCTTCCTCTTGTCCCAGTAGTCCACGTGGCTAGAGAATATGTTAAACATATCGAGGAAATCTGTAAGAGATTCATCGGCCCTAGATCTCAGATACCATGAAACCCGTAATAGAAGGGCCCGCCTACTATCAAGTTTTAGCTCAATTATGTCGGTTCCTATGAAAGATATTAAAAACTTGCCTACTGATAAAATGTTTATCATAATATCACCAATGTTTTACCAGTATACAGATTTTTTATATCTTTCACAGGAACTGAGGTAGATCGGCTGAAAAGTCAGGAAGTTCTTTATTTCAGCTGGTGGATGTTCTGACTCTGCTCGTAGCTATCCTGATCACTTTTGGTTACTGAATAACACAGCGGAACCTTTCGATGATCAGGACACATGTTTCAACAGATATGGCTTTGATGATTGGTCGTGCTATGATGTATGACTTTTGACTTTTGTCAAACGGTTTGACTCAAACCGAAATTTTCAGAGCAGAAAGTCAATCGGAACTCCTGGATGTGAGAATCCAGCGTCACAATGTAAATCTCAACTTTCTTTTCCCACACTCCCTTCTGACATTCCCATCTCAATTTCTCTTCGTTGGGAACCTTGGAAAGAGTGTGAGCAGAGAGTTCAAAAAAGAGAAGGGCACTGTTTTGTATCCTTGGACAGAGAACTTCTCGGATCTGATGCTCTGACTGATCGATGGGAGTGGCTCCAAAAGTTGAATCGAATGAATAATCATATAGCATTCCGAGAAGGGATTCCGATTTTCAGCGCATTATTAGCTAGCTGGCTTTATAAGACGGACCAATTGGAGTCGTGTAGAGACACAGAACTAGGTGGAAATATAGATGGAGTAAGAGAGAGATACTGTAATCGACACAATTATGCAATTTTCAGTATGACGACTTTTTCAAAAACGTTTTCTCTTCCATTTTTTCAAATATGACGGAGGAATTGGAAACACCACAGAATGCATTCAAATACTGCTTCAAGTAATGATGGAAAATGCTAAAAAATAACTAGAAATTTTTTTAGATTCGAGAAGACATTCGGAAAGTATAATTCTCTGCTTGGAACTCATACTATAGACCATCAGGCGTGTTGAGTCAAAAAGTGAAAAGAAGAGCCAAAAATTCAGTAGAACTCTGCTAAAATTTGAAAAATTCTACTTGTTTCAAATAAATTATTGGTTATGACCTTAAAATTACCAATTGAAATAGAAAAAAAATCGAAAAAAGAAGAAAAAACATGCAAGAAAACAAAAAAAACATCGAATTTATGGCTAGATTACGGTCAGCAAGAGTGTCTTGCGGTGAATTGCGTCCAATACGTTATACTTGACGAGCATTTTGGGGAAAAATTATTTGAACCTTCAACCGAATATTCAACTGAAAAAAGTGCATCAAACAGAAAAATTTATGTACAAAAACATTGGAAAAAATGCAGAAATAATATTTTTATTATTTATTCCGGCACGAAAAATCGGAGCTTTGGAAGGAAAATCGTGCATAACGACAACTACAGTAACCTAAAAGTATTTTTAGTTTCCGAGTTTATTTTCTCCGTTTCCGTGCGTTTTCAGACAATTTTTCACTGTCAAAAGTTGTTTCCGAATTTTTCAAAGGAAAAATGACAGAAAACTCGACAAAAAGCAGTGAAGAACAGAAATTTTTTTAGATTACGGTAGATGTCGTTGTGGGACCTTCGGGAAAATTTGTTTTAGCACAAGTAAAGCTTTTCAAAAATACACAATATTCATGTGTACCCGTATTACATTAAACGAAAAGAGTATCTAATAATCTGGCTCAAAAGCTGGATTGTTATAATAGTTAGTAGATTGAACGTGGAATGCATTCTTCAGTTGAGTGAAATTCGGTCTTCGAGACACAAACGATTGATAGCAACTTTGCATTATTTTGTACCTGAAATTATCCTACTCAGAAACTGCTAGCTAGGCTTAAAGCTTACGTTTGCTTGGAACAATATTTCGGATGAGCTGGAATTCTTCCTTTTCGAATGCTCTCTATTATTTCTTCCGGACGATTCAAATCCTCGTAAGGTTGTTCGCCTAATGAGAAGATCTCATATAAGAGTACTCCAAAGGACCAACTGAAACAAAAAATTGAAGTTACTAATCCCAATTTTTATGTCTCACCTGTCACTTTTGATCCCAAACTTGCCGATGAAACATTCTGGAGCCAGCCATCTGACCGGGAGGAATCGAAGGGCTACTGTATTTGCAGCAAATTTCGGGTCATCCGGTTCAGAACAAAATCCAAAACCAGAGATTTTTGCTCGTAGTCCTGTGGTCAGAAGAACGTTCCTCGCAGTTAAATCTCGATGGATAAGATTTCTCGAATGGATATATTCAATTCCATCACAAATTTCAAATATGATTTTGTACAAAACTTGGAACGGAATCCGACTCATTGGTGTGAAACCGGATGGGTTGTTTTGCTCTGCTCTGAAAAAATTCTTTTTTTTTCAAACTTCAAAGTTTGAGCCCATTTATCTCGTTTGCAGTAGAAGATATCAAAAAGTTGTCAGCAGACAAAATGTTTATCAGTTAACTAATTTTCGATACCTTTTACCAGAACTGAGATAAATGGGCTCAAAGATGACGATCCAATTGTTCCAAAAAACCTACGTTTCTTTGATTTGAGACAGATATTTGATCAGATTCATATGTGTCAATTCGAGCAATGAGCAAACCAAATCGTTTTTGTTGGTCCATCCCAGAAGAAGTGCAATGTGATCATGATGTCTTAATTGACGCATTGAGGCGATTTCCCGTTGGAGTTGGTCCTCTTCGGGCTCGTCGAAATGTCGTGGGACCTGAAGTCCAACTACTCAAATTTGAACTAGCATAACATATGATTCAATCGTTTTTCTGGGCTCAAATTTGGATTGCACAAATTCAAATCACTCATCAGTAAACTGGCCTAGTTTCAAATCAATTGATCAATTTTGAGCTGAGTTATCGCATGTCAAATTTGCTTCATCTCATGAAAATCACAAGAAACATTACGAGGTTTATCTTTGGACAATCATAAAATTACCGAGATTTGAGGAATTGCTTTGAAAATTTCAGTAACTTTGAATCAGACATACAATTATATTTTCACCGATTTTCGTGCTTCCAAAATACCTATGTCGAAAGATATAACCATCCTATCAGTCTGGGTAATTGTGCCACACCTTTTAGTATCAAAAACCAAATACTTACTCTAACAGCTACTGCACAATCTTGATATTGTTTCATTTCGACTCTATCGATCCATTGCATTATTGGAGATTTTCCTTTTAGTTTTCCCAGGTAGACGTTGGATATTGTACCTTCTCCAAGAAGGAATTCCGTATCAATGTGGACGTTTTCCGATTTTATTTCCCATGGTAATCGAGCAACTTTTGGGCACTCTTTGGGAGCTCTGAAATTTTTTTTTCAAATTACGTATTCGCTCAAATTGAGGCAACCTAAAGTCAAGATAAAATATCTCGGTTCCTATGAGAGATATCAAAATTTTGTCAACTGATAAATTGTTTATGATAACATCTCCAATATTTTATTGATAGACTGTTTTTTATATCTTTGATAGGAACCGAGATAAATGAGATTAAAGTTGACCGTTTGGGTGGGCATCATAGGAAATATGGTATCACTTTAAGCTTATATATCTCGGTTCCTGTGAAAGATATCAAAAAGTAGTCAACTGATAAAAGGTTGCTGATATTATGGTAAGTATTTTATCAGTTCACAAATTTTTTATAACTTTCACAGGAATCCAGATAATTGAGTTCCAAGGAAAAACGGTATAATATTAGGTTGGCAACTAATTCTTTGTGCATTTTTGTTTTCCTCGTTTCTCTTAACTGAGCTAGAACCATAACCTGTGCGTAACAGGATATGGTATATGAGATGATAAGGTTGTTGAAAATAACCATCATTCGACCTGCTCCCATTCCGCTTGCGAACGGGATGTCCCTTTTGATACCCACTGTTTTTCGGTGAAATTTCTGCTTGATGATGTCTACTGGCTGCTTATCGATGTCAAGCCATTGGGTTTTTCTGTGATGGTTAGTACATATGAGCCTCTTCTTATCTGAGATAATAATATTATTCAGCCGCTTAAAGTTCCCGAGTAAAATAAGAAGTTGCATGCTCATACCCACTCGCCGCTGAACATTAAAACAGGTCAAAACAGTGCGGTATCCGCCGTCCAAGTTTTACTGTCTTTCCCAACTTTAACAATCCATTTTCAATAGTGGTATGGGTTGTCCCTAAAGTGATTGACATTTCACGGGTAGATTGGTGAGGGTCCCGTTCCACTAGATCTCTAAGCTTGTCTGGATCTTGAAGAACTGATCACACGGGACAAGTTTCATTTTTCATTGAAAAGTCCTGGTTCTTGAATTTGCCAATCCAATTTGCAATGGTGATTCTGTGGGGGCATCGCATCGTCAACTTCCACCAGTCGTTGATGAATATCGGATACTTTCAGGTTTGAAATAACTAGAAACAATATACAGAAATTTCACTCAAAAACAGTGGGTGTCAAAAGGGGCATCCCGTTCGCAAGCGGACTGGGAGCAGGGCGAATGATGGTTATTTTCAACAACCTTATCATCTCATATACCATATCCTGTTACGCACAGGTTATGGTTCTAGCTCAGTTAAGAGAAACGAGGAAAACAAAAATGCACAAAGAATTAGTTGCCAACCTAATAAAATGGTAAAAAATTACAAACTTGTAAATTCTTGGCTGCAACATGAGTTCAGTCAGCAACTCGACTTGTTGACGATGTTTTCGACTGACGTATCGATAAATAAGAATCCCAAATGTGCTAACTGATATCGTTGCACAAATGAATATGGTAAGCATATCATCCAATGCAATTGAGAGGTATTTTGGGCGGTGCCATGGACGGGCGGATTCGAGAGGGACTAAATTTTAAATTTCTAATATTGATTCTCATATTCCAAATAGTTTTTTACCCATAGGAATCTCATCTGCACAGGATGTAGAGTAATTTTGAAGATAGAACATATTATTCTTGATTACTTGATTATCAATTGTCTTATCCAGAAATCCAAGATTGACCAATGGAAGTGTAAAGTCCTCATAAACATCATTCAATTCTTCGTTCATTACGATACGAACATGAGTCTGAAATCTGAAGTGGTGAGATGAAAGTTCCAGAATCAACCGGACAATCTACCGAGTCTTCCATAATCGTCGTTAGATTCTTCGTCATTGCACATTCAGAATTGTCTATGAACAAATATGCAAAAGTCTGGTTTTTTGCAATTGAAATGGTAGTAACATAGCTGTTCAAAATCTGATCTTTAACAGCGGTACAATTCGTATTTGATTCTGGAAAAAAATGATTGAAAAGGGAAAAAAATCCTTCTAATAGAAGCCCAACCGTCAACTTTGAAATCAATTATCTGGATTTTTGTGAAAGATATCAAAAAATTGTCCACTGATAAAATACTGATAATATTGCGATAAATATTTTATCAATTGATACATTTTTGATATCTCACAAAGAAATTGAGATAATTAAGCTTAAAGGGAGAGTATACGCTGGCATTCTATTAGAAGAAATACGGTAGGTGAAAAACTGACTAAAATGGTTCAAGGACTTCATACAGTTTGAAGCGAACATATGTGTTTTCTGACCCAGCCACGGTATCACCAGATTCCAAGCTGTGTCATTCTGAAAAATAATTTCGAGTTAACTGTAAGCAGAAATGCGAAATTTAGTTAAACCTGTAATAGGAGTGCCTCCACACTGTCAACTTTGAATCCATATATCTCGGTTCCAGTGCAAGATATAAAAAAGCTGCCAACTGATAAATTTTTTATCATAATATCATAATTATTTTATCAGTTGACACATTTTTGATATCTTTCACAGGAACCAAGATAAGTTAGCTCTAAATAGACAGTGTGGGGGCTGCTCTTACAGGTTTTACGGTATTTCCTCTGATAGACGGGCAACCAAACCGTCAACTTTGAGCCCATATATCTAACTTCCTGTAAAGGATATCAAAAATGTGCCAACTGACCAAACACTTCTGATTCTGTGATAAGCATTCTATCAGTTGACAACTTTTTGATATCTTTCACAGGAACCGAGGAAAATCAACTCAAATTTAGGGAGCCAGTTTCCCGGTATGTTTCGTACCTTGACAAGTTGAGTGTGTATGAAAGAAGAGTACATTTTAGTTGGAGCCATTTGGCAGGTCGGACCATTAATTGCAGTTTCAATTACATTCATTAATTGGGACATGTTGGCTGATGTCATGAATACATAGATATCGGATTGAGGTTTGTCTTCATGAACGATGGCGGGGAATTCTGAAAAATTAATATTGGGAACGCTTCAAAAATAATTGTATAGCCTACCGAAATCTCTAGTTTCCTGAAATATAGCTCTGATGCTTGCCACATCTCGGTCATCATCTATTCTAAAGACCGGAAATTCTGCTGCTTTATCCAGAGGACTCAGGTCGAGATCTAGGGAAAGACCCAGACGTTGAGTGTTCTCCTGAAACATTTGTTAATTTCTGATTTCTTCCAATTAAAAAAGTTTTTACATTGGTATTATTGTTAAATACATCCGTAACATTGTATGGAACATAATTGGTTAATAGAACAACTTGCTTTTTGAGGTATACTGTAGAATCGAGTTGATTATCTTTGGCAACCTAAATTATTTTTGTTTATTATAAAAAAATAAATTAGAATGACTCACATTGTCTAATATTGACTTTGCTATTCCAACCAATTCAGGGGTTTCATAGTCTGTTTTTGAGCTAGCATAGAGCAAATTCATGTAATTGGTGTCGTTCACCCAGTCCTGAAAAGTTTGAATCAATAAATATCGTAAAAACTCTAATAGAAGGCCAGACACTTTGAGCTCAATTATTTCATTACCTGTAAAAGATATCAAAACGTTGTCAACTGATAAAATGCTTATCATAATATCAAATATATTCTGTCAGTTGACTACTTTTTGATATCTTTTACGGGCAATGAGATAAATTAACGTAAAGTATTACGGCTGGCTTTTTCAATGGAAGATAGACAACTTTGAAGTCCTGAAAAAGTAGTTGAGAATGTTACAATTTTTCTGACTATGAAATTTACAGATTGAATTTAAAAAAAAAACATACTTGCAAAATCTCGGGCCGGCCCGCGGGTCGGCCCGTCAAGAATTTTGGCGGGCCGGGGTACCTACTGATTTTTTTTTTCGAATTTTTTTCGAATTTTTCGAAAATTTTCCAAAAATTTAGACAAAAATGACCTATTTTTCGACTGTTTCATACTTCGTTAATTTTGTTGAAAAATGCAACCTTTTTTCTTTTCTAATTCAAAAAATTTCCCAAATTTTCATTGGAAAATTTTCAACAGTGGTAGGCGGGCCGGCCCGGGGTCGGGCCGGGCGGGCCGGGCCGGGCCGCGGGGCCGGGCCGAGAAGATTCGTCTACCGGCCCGGCCTTTTGCAACTATGAAAAAATATATATAACTTCAGTTTTGTGATTGACAACTTTTTCGTACGATTACAACCAATCAGGAATGACTTTTTTTGAGAAACGGGATCCTGAATGCGGAATCCGGAATTTTGAGGTCTACAATGTGCATAAAACAAGTTCAAAAACTCAATTTCTGCTTTATTTTGCATTCAAAATCCCTGAAGTTCGAAAACGGCAGAGAATTCATACAGGTTAACACATTTTCTGAAAAATCCGGAATAAATATTTTCTCGGAATCCGAAATCCAGAAATCCGGAATCCGGAACCTCTGCAACAACCGAGCAAAATGAGCCGATTTTTTGAAAATGAACACCTTTTTTGAATATAAATGGTGTATCTCATCAGAATGGAATTCGACAAAAAAGTTGTCAATTACAAAAACGAAGCTCTATTTTTGTTTAGTATACTATGAAAATTTCAGACAAATTGAATAACTCTGGATCAGTTTTGTAGGACTGCAAATTTATTTATTTTTTTTTGAAAAAGTCCAAACACCATGTCAAGTTTGAACTCAATTATCTGGCTTACTGTAACAGATATACAAATTGGTCAACTGACAAAAGACTTCTGATGTTATGATAAACATTTTGTCAGTTGACCACTTTCTGATATCTGTTATAGAAATCGATATAATTACGCTCGAAGTGCAAGTACTAGAGTGTTAACGATATAATACAAATGTCTTACATCAACTTCCTGAGTTAAATCTGTAGTTGTGATAATTGTGGAATAATTGGATCCAAAATAAAAATCGTATTTAATCTGTTGACTCGAATTCATAGGCATAAACTTTGCATAGGCTTGCAATAACTGCACGAATTCCACCTTCGTCGTATTTGAACATACAGTAACCAGTGCATAGGCATTTGTTCCTACAGTAGGACAGAATAGCTGAGCTGGCGAGATAACAGGATTTTCGAGGATTTGAAAGGTTAGTGGTGGTAATAAAAGAAGAAGAAGAACTGTGAGCACTCGCATGCTCCGGGGAGTATGAGTGCGCCTAAACGTTTCAGTCTCTATTTCATTATAGGAAGCAGTTTTGATGATAAGCCAATTTGATTGTGTGTCTCGGTCGATAATTTATAACATTGATGATTGTGATGCAGTTTTTGAATACCGGAGGAGGAGTGTTAGAGAAAAAATGAATGATTTCTTTGACAAGAAGCGGGGTTACAGGGAATTAAAGTTTTTTATTGGTTATGACCTTCAGACGTCATTATTACTGTGCAAATTGGTTTGTGTCCCTAGGAGTCAGAAAAAGTATTGTAAGAACAGTAATGGGATTATAATTTGACTTCATTTTGTGACATCGATCTTTGCATGTGGGTTGACCAGAAGAGTTTCGAAATGACGAAATGGCAAAATGGCTAATTCCTGTAAATCAGATTATATAATTAGTAAAATTTTCTAGATAATTTTCTAGATGAAGGAATCTAAATTTTTTGTGACCTCTTCAATTTTCCAATGAAATAAACAAAAGGGAAAATGAGTGGATCGAAATATGAGCCAAAAATCCACCGTAAGCACTCTAAGTTCGCATACTTTAAGCTCATGTAACCCAGCTCCTGTAAAAGATATCAAAATGTATTCAACTAATAAAATGTTGGTAATATTATGATAAACATTTTGTAAGTTAACCACTTTTTGATATCTCTTACAAGAATCGAGATAATTGAGCTCAAAGTGCAAGTATAGTGTGAACATCTATTAGAGTGTTTACGGTAATTTGGGTCTAATTCTTGAATTTAAAAAAATCGCTACAGTAATCCTTTTTTCAAGAAACTCAAAAGTTATTGTTAGATAAAAGTATAATCCTTGAGAGAGAGAGGGAAAACTGATAACAAGGGCATATCAGTCAAATTTTGAAAAAAGTAAGGAAAAATTGGTACAGAACTTGAATTTTTTCAGACTATTGACGTCAATAAACCGTACCATATTCCATGATTTTGATGCGCTTTTTCAGGTGATAATGATAAGAAAAGTAAGAAAAATTGGACTTTTAGATTTTTTTTTGAGTGGATGGAGAACAGTGATCTCTGTTTCAGAAATCGGCAAATAGCTGAAAAACTTGGAATTTTCCAAAAATTCTGTGAATGCAAGGTTTTGAATCTAGGTCTGTTTTATACCCTCCAAACTTTTAGGTCCATTTTTAAACCATACGTTCTTAAAATGACCTAAAAACAGTATCATGACAACATTACAAAAAAAGAAAGATAATTTTTACGTGGTCCATGTAAGAAATCAAGCTGATCTACATCCCCTTATTCTTCAAATCTCTCGTCAGTTCCAAACTGAAATTCAGTTTATTTTGCGACTAAATAAGCGAACAATCAAGTTTATTGGCTGCAACAATGATGAGAAGATCCGCAGGAAAGGATTCAAAACGTATCGTTCGCCTCTCCAGAAATTTTCCATTCACTAATTTTTCAGCCTATACAACGGAAGACACGGACTTGCCAAAGAAGTGTGTCGTGATTCGTAAGAAGAAAATTGGGGATAGCATTGAGAAGATCGAGTTGCGCTACGTGGCATACAACAAGTTGGAGAAAGGGGCTCATAGCACTGTAAGCTCATTGAAGAGGTTCAGATGACGTGAGAAAGGGTTTCAGACAATGGAGGTTATCAACGATGCATCGTCCTACATGAGAGATCGTGCTGGGGATCTTGACTATCAAGATACATCATCCACGTCTCTTCAAAAGACCGTTACAGTTGTGAAGAGTGAAGAGAAGGAGAAGAAGAAATTGGAGCAGTGTCTTCCATTTCTTCAGGTAGATTAGCGATTGTGGAGTTTAAAGAACTTCTTAAAATCTACATTCTCCAGTATAAGCAAATTCACAATATTGAATTTAAAGAAGTTACAACCCAAAATACAACTTGTCTCAGAATTCAGCTTTTAACTTTTTCCAAAATCAACATTTTTGAGTAATTTAAACAGGAAAATGTAGATGTTAAAATTTTCTATTAAAAGGTACTAAATTCAAACCAAAAGAGCTTTCTAACAAATTTGAAAAATCGTCCTAAAAGTTTGCATTTCTATGGTTGGTGTTTCACTGAATTTTCGCTTGTAACTTTTATCAAAGTCAATATTTTCAAATGATTCAAATTGGAAAATGTAGATATTAAAATTTTCTACAAAATGATTGTAAACTCAAACTAAACTATTTTTGTATCAGAGTTGAAAAATGATCTCAAAAGTGGTCATTTTGGTTGGTTTTTGCTGTACATTGCATTTTGGCTTGTAACTTCTTTCAAAATCAACATTTTCAAATAATTTAAATTGGAAAATGTTCACATTAAAACACTCTACAATATGAGTTTAAATTCAAATTAAACTAATTTTTTATCAAAACTAAAAAATCGAGTTAAAAGTTTATATTAGTCAATTTTGCAGTACATTGCATTCCGACTTGTAACTTTATTCAAAATCAACATTTTTAAATAATTCAAATCGGAAATTGTAGATATTAAAATTTTCTATTGAATAGTGTTAATTTCAAACTAAGCTAGTTTTGTATGAAAGTTGAAAAACGTCTCAAAAGTTCCTGGTTTGTCGATGCCTTGGTTAGTTTTGTAGATTTGCTGTACATTGCATTTGGGCCTGCAACTTTCTTGAAAATTAATATTTCTGAAAAATTCAAAATGGAATATGTAGATCTTAAAATTTTCTACAACATGGTTGTAAATTCAAGCTAAACTATTTTTGTATCAAATTTGAAAAAATCGTCTCAAAAGTTCCTGGTTTGTCCATTGGTTTTGCAAATTTGCTGTACAGACGATTTTTTCAAATTTGATACAACATTAGTTTAGATGAATTTAAACTCATTCTGTAGAAAATTTCAATATCTAAATTTTTCAATTTAAATTTTAAAAAATATTAAGTTTGAAAAAAGTTACAAGCTAAATTCTGAGACAAGTGGTGTTTTGGCTTGTAACTTCTTTCAAACTCAATATTTTTTAATAGTCTTAACTGAAACATGTAGATCTTGAGATGTTATATTCAAAAAAAAACTTTATTTTCATTCTCTTTGAAACTTATAGTCTTCAGCAGTATCATTTTCAGAGTATGCGTGCTCGTTTCGCTGAGAATGAGAAGAGCAACTTGTACAGTACCCATAAGAGAACTCAAAATGGAGCACTCAAAATTCTCTGTGATGAAATTCTGGAAGAGGCAGAGTACATTCTGAACAATGGACATCCAGTCACTTCGGATATCATCAAAAAGATTGCCAAAATGAACACTCTTTCAAGACAAGTCATTGCAAATGAGAGTAAGATGGAGAGTCTTATTCCGGATGAGGTTGGCTGGATATTGCTATCTAAAAATATAATACGGAATTTTTCAGAACGAATTGGCTGCTTCCAAATCGAAGACCAGTGACAAGTACACTAAATAGTGCCCAATTCCAGCTGTTTTGCCGCCAGAGAGAATGCTATACTACTTTTTGATACGAATTTTAATTTTATGTTCCGAATAAATTTTTCGTGAACTTTTTTTTGACCTATATGTGTATACGCCACAAATTTGTACCTAATTTTATTCATGAATAATAATGAGTTTGTATAAAAAATATGATGTGGAAGTTCTCAGTTTCAATGGATTCCTATATTATTTTTTCCTGATTCTTGTTGGAGTAAGCGTTGTTTTTGAGCCAGACATGTAAATGAGATGTCATTAATTTTTTGACCTATTTTTTCCTGGGGGCACTTTTTTTTGGAATTAGGTTAATTTCTGAATGAAAAAATATATCAAAATCTAAATTTTACAACAAAAATCAACTCAAAATATTGAGTTTGATGGAAGTTACAAGCTAAAATACAACTTGTCTCAGAATTTAGATTATAACTTATTTCAAAACCAAAATTTTTAAATAATTTAAATTGGAAAATGTAGATATTGAAATTTCCTACAGAACAGTTACAAATTCAAACTGAACTAATTAAACTAATTCAAGTTTGAAAAAATAGTCTTAAAAGTTCCTGGTTACAATTTTGCTGCACAATGCATTTTGGCTTGTAACTTTTTTCAAAACCAACATCTTTGAATGATTTTAACTGGAAAATGTAGATCTTGAAATATCCTATCAGAAAATTTATGCATAGAAAAGCTCGCTTCTGAGATTGACATACTTTTGGAGTTTCTGTGCTATTTTTCATGTCGAAAATAAGTTTTAAGAGTGTTTATAAATGAAATAATGTTGCAAACATGCATTTCCTGAATTTCCGTAAAAATTTGAGGTTTTTTTTTTTTGAAAACTTGGTAAATAGTTTTAAGGCAATTTAGAGGAATTCTGTCTTTAAAATCAATTTTTACTTGAAAAATAGCACAGACAATCAAAAAAATATGAGAATTTCAGAGTTTTTTGAAAAAAAAGCCCACCCAAACCGCCAACTTTGAGCTCAATTATCTCGATTTCTGTGAATCATATCAAAAAGTTGTCAATTGATAAAATGTTGGGGATATTATGCTAAACAGTTTATCAGTTGACAACATTTTCATATCTTTCACAAGAATCGAGATAATTGAGCTCAAAGGTTTCATTCCTTTATTATTTTCAGTCCATTTCATGCAGTTTCGTTCTCCGTTGGACAACATCTGACTCTTACAATCTTCCCGCCTTTGTAAGCGTTTTCAAGGATTCATTGTTTTTTCTTTAAATTTTATTTTCAGAAAAACAAAAAACGCCTGCATTTCGGTTCGAACTTGAGCGATGCGGACTCTCTGAGCTTTTATCGTGTACGAGAGACGCAGATTCCGAAGAGGAAATGAGGGGATTCAGAAGCACATTCCTATTGTATTTGAAGTGATAATAAAGAAGAAAACGAAAGATTTTTCATTGTTTTTTATTATAATTCAACAGAGAGAAAAAGAGAGGGTCGTTTTTAGAAATCTTCTTAGCGTTGTAGACGTTGTCTGTAGGCCATCGGATGGAAGGGACGACGGACTTCGCGAGTGAACTGAAAAAGAAAATAGTCATGAGGAATGGGGGATTTGGTGTTTTCTGGGGGCTACTACTCCTGACTAAGATTCTTATGTTTTTTGGAAATTCAAAGATTAGGCAACACTGGGTTAAGACATCTTGGTCAATGATGTTGCATAGATGATGGGGCTGACGTGACAGAAGATTCTGGAGAAAGACACAATAGGACAGGAAATCTACTTTTGTCGAGAAGGCTCAAGAAGGCTCAAGAAAGGGCTTTGCAGAGAGAGAGAAAAGAGTCCAAAAAGGATGAAAAGTTCAGTATAGAGTTTGCAGAAAAATGCCTAATTCTATTTTTGCAAGACAATGTTAACTTTAAATTAATGGATTAACGGTGGTAGGACATTAAAAAAAAACTACCGTATTTCCTCTAATTGAAGCAAATGGGCCTCTATTTTTCAACATTCTTTTTAGGAAACCAGCCTGTTTGCCGCGCCTTTGGCGCTTCAAACAGCTGGAATTAACCTTTTTCTTTTACTGTTCGTCGCTTCGCGACTCACTTTTTTATAGGTCACGTGAAGCTATATTTTTATTTTTAAGCTTTTTAAAATTCGCGGACAAACTGACAGAAAGAGAAACAAAGGGACGCAACATCATTTATTTATTATAAGAACCAGCCTGTTTGCCGCGCCTCCGGCGCTACAAACAGCTGGAAATAACCTTTTTCTTTTACTGTTCGTCGCTTCGCGACTCACTCTTTTTTAAAGGTCACGTGGATCTATATTTTATTTTCCAGCTTTTCAAAATTTGCGGACAGAGCCACAGAGAGAGAAACAAAGAGACGCAACTTCATTTATTTATTATAAGAATGATGATTACCAAAAACTGAAATTACCAGAAATTTATTAAAAGAGAACATGTCTACAATAACCGAATAGGCGAACTGAACTGTTCAAACTGCACTAACTGAACTGCCCGTACTTCAGTTAGAAGATGCGCTTCTATGTTTTTAAGCACGTCAGAGGGTGGGCTTCTATTAGATGTGGGCTTCAAATAGAGGTGTGCTTCTATTAGAGGCGCTCGATGGCATACAGCACCGGTCAATGTTGTCACCTTTGAGTCAATATATCTCGGTTCCTGTAAAAGATATCAAAAAGTGGTCAACTGACAAAATGTTTATTAAATTATTACAAACATTATATTCGTTGAACACCTTTTGATAACTTTCATGGGAAGTAAGATACAGAACCGGCTAAAAAGATATACAAAACCGTAATTTTCAGTTTATTTCAGCGATATTTTCCAATTTCAGAAGGTTGGAGTTCGGTTGTCAAGTGTCCAATTACTTTGAAAATTTTGGATAGTGTAAAATAGACCTAGATTGAAAACTTTGCATTTTCAGGATTTTTTGAAAATTCTTGGTTTTTCAGCTATTTGCCGATTTCCGAAAGATCCATGTTTTCAGCACAAAAACGGGCAGAAATGGTGTCTTTCAGAAATCGGAAAATATCTGAAAAACTAGGAATTTTCCGAAAATTGTGTGAATGCAAAGTTTTCAATCTAGGTCTGTTTCACACCGTCCAAACTTTTCAAAATGATCGGAAACTTAACAGCCGACCTCCAGACTTCGGAAAATGGGGGAAACTTCTCAGCCGCCGTTCAGCCGCCAATCGTCCGTTCAGTATGACAGAGAGATTTCTGATAAAAATTTGAAAAGCTTTTCGGTGGAATCTGATTTCTTATTATTATTTATTTTAACAGAAATCTCAAAGTCACAACTTAATTTTTTGGCAAATAATTCGGAAGGTACACAATTTTGTGGTCATTGGGGTACAAGGCCATTTAGCGGTACAAATATCTGAAAAAGGTTAGTTATGCACCCCTGAATCACTTTGTACCCCCTTGTAGCCACGAATCGTTATACCCTCCAAATTAGGTGCCTAATTTTTGAGTGTCTCACAAACGGATCATCGTTGCCCTGAAAAGATCAGAATGCCTACCCTGTATCCTGAAAAAAAACCTCTAAAAATCTCCTGTCTCTTGAAAATCTGAGTCCAGTTCTAGCTTGACTCACCTCATAATCATCGTAGAAATCGTGAGTTGGATCCCAACGACGATAACGGAAGTACTTTGGCTGGAACGGCCGCGTTCCGAATCTCATTCCAGCCGCCTCGGTGGCTTGAGCAAAAAGAGCGAAGAGCAAAAGGATGGCAAGAAGAGAACGCATTCTGTAGACTTTTTCGGAATGAAAGTGTGTGTGTCTCGGTTGAGCAATGCGAAGAAAAGGGGAGGGGGGAAGAAGTGGGCGGAGCTTGTATGGCATTGAAAAGATTGATGATGGAAGAGGAGGAGGAGAGGGAGGGGGAGAGAGATTAGAATGAAGGATGATGGGTAGAGGAATCTGAAGTCTTGCTCTTTTTTGGAAACTTTCTACACGTTTTTGGTGTTTCTGGAAGAAGGAGAATGGACAAAGGAAACAGAAGACATGCAATGAGAAAATTGATATAATTGGATACAGAATTTGGAAGAAGGGAGAGGAGAGCACGAATTCAGATGAAGATGGTGACGAATGAGAAAATGTATTCTGATACAATGGAAGAAGAAGAAAAAGAAAAAAAAAGCAAAAAGGACAATGAAATGTATGGGTTCGTCATATAAAATTCATAAATAACGAATGGGTTGTACGAGAAAATCTTATTAAAAATGATGGCCTACAGTAGGATTAGTAGTCGGAAAAGATTGTGAATATTAAAAAATGGGAAACTGAAAAAAAAAAGATGGAGAATCGATCGGGAATGTGGGTGAATTTGAAATGATTTGAGTATACTTTTCTAGAAAAGATGTGTGAATCATGATTAGCATCAGGGCTGAGAACAATTTTCGAGTCTGAAAATCAGGAAAAAATCTTGACGAAACATTTCTCGAAGCTTGGAAAACTAATAATTTTTGGACCTGGGAACATCATTCATGAAAAATTCAAGGAGCTGAAATGTTTGATTTTTCATGGAGTTATAGAATAACCGTCTAACTTATAACTTTGAGCCAAATGATCTCGGTCCCTGTAAAAGATATGACAAAGGTGTCAACTACTAAACTGATTATCATAAAATCACAAATGATATATCAGTGAACACATTTTTAATAACTTGAAAAAAAGTGAGATAATTGAACTCAAACTTGACAGTGTCAGGGCACTTCTATTACAGGTTTTACGGTAATATGAAAGAGGAAGAATGGTACTTGCGAGATTCGAAAATAACTTCCTAAAACCGTTCAAAAGATCTCAGAAAACGAAAAACTTTGAAATTACGTTTCACTTTGAAGTAATGCTCATTTCAACCTGAAAATTTTAGCCAAAATCCTAAAAACATTTTTCTGTTCATTTTCAGAGGTCGCCTTTCGTTCAGCTATGATTTGCATGGCTATCGATAAATAATTTATGGGACCGCATGAGTCTGCAGATAGGATTTTAAAAGTTTTTGATTTTACAAATTCGGATTTCTTAACATAGCATAGTCGGAAGCATGGGGAAAATCCAACCAGCTCCGTCTTCTTCGGATGCCTTTGCTGATTTTCCGAATCACTTTCAAATTGTTTGAAACCATATATTCAAATTATTTTTCCCTTTACTTCCCGCTTCACCAGTCAATATCCAGCCATATTCTGCTCAGCCGCCGTTCAGCCGCCAATTGTCCGTTTAGAATTAGAGAGAGGTCTCTGAGGAAAATTCGGAAAATTTATTGTTAGCATTCGATTTCTTACTATTGGTTATTTTGATAAAAATTCCAAGAATTCATATTTCCCGATTTTTTCGTATTTTTATCAGAAACCTCACTCTAATCCTGAACGGACGATTGGCGGCTGAATGGCGGCTGAGCAAAAAAGCTGCATCAAAAAAGCAACTAGCCAACACAAAAATATACAAATTTACGGCGACTTTTCATCTTTTGTCAAACCAACAAGAAATTCGGAAATCTGACATCTTTGATTTATGATTTGCGGAACTAATTTATTCAGACATCCAAGCAACCAAAAATTTAATATCCAAGTCAACATGTTTTTTTTCTCTCTTTTTGGTGCTGGTAGTGACGAAACAGTTATAGTCTGACTGATAACACAGATTTTTGAAGCCAGAAGTTCACTTTTAAGAAAATCAAGGAAGAAGACTATAAATTATAAGAATATGTAATCTTTGGCTTCGGGAAAAGTGCCAAAAATGAATTCCACTAGCGTCATAACTCGGGTATAATCCCAACTGGGATCAAGACAGAAACATGGATTAGTCATTCCAGTTTACAAGGAAAAAGTCGTTCTGAGAAACCAGAAAATTAGAATTCGAATGGCAGTTTTCGTGTTCAAAAGAGAAAAAAAAGACACACTAATTAAGTTAAAACCGAACGGACCAAGAGAAACGCCAATACTGCCCTAAGGTCCCACAACTACAACTACCGTACCCTTCCCGGAAATTTCTGGAAGGTTCTGGAACTCATTTTGAATTCCCGCCAAAACGGAGATCATGGAAAAATGAACAAAAAATTGAATTTTTTTATTCGATTTTCGGCAAATTTTTAGACCTTTTCAGGTTTTTCTGCTATTTTTGACGATTCTTTTTGGATTGTTTCGTTTTTTTTTTTGTCTGAAAATCGACGGAACGTTCGTGAAGACTACTGCAGGTTACTGTAGACAGCCAATTTCCGTTTGTAGTTCATTTTTGTCGCAAACACAATCACGTAAAAATGCAGATAAATAACTATTGTTGTGTTTAAAAATAAACTACAAACTGAAATTCGTTTCCTACAGTAACCTACACTAATCTTCAGGAACACCGTTCCGACGAATTTCAGGCTTAAAAACTGGAAAAATCGGAGAAGAATCGTCAAAAACAGCTGAAAAACCTAAAAAAGGTCTAAAATTTTTACAAAAAATCAAATAAAAATAATTTTTTCTTTCAAAAATCGCAAAATATTCATAGGTTTAATCCAATAACTTCTATGAAATATGTTTCAAAGAATATAGATCGTTTTCATAGGAAGGAAACGAAAATACACTATTTTTAAGTAGCCGAATATGTGCTTTACTAGTCCAGGAAGCTACTTTTTCTTCTAATTAGTCTCGTTTTTTTGTCGTTATTTTTAACTTGAAAAAAGAAGAAGAGGTTGGATTGTGACACGCCATAACAGACAATTGAATGTGTACAAGTGACGGAAATGATGTAGTCTTCTCGAAAGAATTTTTCGAGCTGACAAAAAGCATTTTTGTGGCTAAATTCAATTCGCAGCTTTTTTCTTTTAAAAATACTAGAGTTTTTGGCAACAAAAAACGCTCAAAAAGGTTAGAGGAACTGATATGTTTTCTGGGAATTTGGGTATTCAGAAGATGTCTCGGGGGAGAAATTCGTATGATTGTGTGAAGTGTGACTTGTTGAAAACTGAACATAATATTTTTTTACAAAATATTTTGAAAATTTCGAATCCCGGAACTCTAGTTTTCTCACTCCAGAAGTTATAAATCCAAAAAATACAAAAAATTATAAGGAATCGAAAATTCCGATTTGAACTCCCTCGTCTTTAAACAGGCGCTGGCCTAGAATAATCGCCGGCCACCCGGCCGTGGAGTCCTCGAGGAAAACGCATTTTCGAATTAATTTCCTCAATTTTTCAAATGTTTCTCTTGTTTCAAAGCTTGTTTTTCAGTAAATCATAAGTTTTCATGTTTCCAGAATGTCAGTCACACTTCACACAACTTCTGGAGACATCAAAATCGAGCTTTATGTGGATGACGCCCCCAAAGCTTGCGAAGTAAGTTGTGCTTTCTCTATTTTCGAAAAACCTGGAATTTTTCTTAGAATTTTCTCGCACTATGTGCCAGCGACTACTACAACGGATGCATTTTTCACAGGAATATCAAAGATTTCATGGTGCAAACGGGCGATCCGACTCATTCTGGAAAAGGAGGAGAGAGTATTTGGGGTCAGCCATTTGAAGATGAATTCGTCAGTGCGTTAAAAGTAAGATTTTTGTTGAAAATGGTTCCAATTAATTGGAATTCTTTCAGCATGACACTCGTGGCTGCGTTTCAATGGCCAACAACGGACCGGATACCAATAAATCGCAATTTTTCATCACCTACGCGAAACAACCACATCTCGACATGAAATACACGTTATTCGGAAAGTGAGTGCTGACATGAATTTTCGGTAGGAGAAAATTTTAAAATTTTCAGAGTCATCGACGGTTTCGACACTCTCGAAGAGCTGGAAACGATAAAAGTCGACAATAAGTATCGTCCCTTGGTGCAGCAGAAGATTCAAAGTGTGACAATTCATGCGAATCCATTGGCATCAGACTGAACACCACTCACAATCGGGATCTCAGAATCACTTGTTTTAATTATTTCACTATTTATTATTTTCAAAATTTTTCAACAAAAAATACATCCTTGAAGATCAATAGGAGAATCATAAATTAGGACAGTAAAGCGTTGAATTGTGGTGACCCATTCGGAGATTGCACATGAGTTGCTGTCGACAAGTGGTGTCGCATTGTGGAGACGAATTTCGGAAGGCGTACCTAGAATTTTTCAGAAGTTTTATTAAAAAATGTATCCGAAATCTCACTTGTAAAACTGTTCTCTTTTCTTTTCACTTTTAAATAGTTTCTGGATGACCTTATTCCATGAAACCGGGGATAAATCATCCATGGAATACGCTTCTCGGGCTGAATATAGCTTTTCCCAAACCGGTGCCTTATCCTCTGTAGCTTTCTCTAAATCGGCCGAATAGGAAGTGTAGTCTACTATTTTCTGCAAAAATAATAGCCTTCGTTAGCAGATTTTGAGGTATTTTGAGGCCTCAAACACCCCTAAACTTACAAATTTATTATAAGGATCCACCTCGTACACACGATACGCTGGATTCTGATACTCGAAAGTTGTCACCGATGGAGCTGCGTATCCGACCTAAAAATATTAAAACTGCAAGAAAAAAAAATAATAAATGATTAGTTACCCCAATCGGTTTGCTGGTCACATTGTTCATATCTTCGTAGAATACAGTGAAATAATCCAAATGATCGTGTCCGAAGAATTGGGCGGTGATAGTGGATTCGAACCTGGAATTTTAGGATTTTTTTGAAGATTTTTTGTGCATAAAAATGTGTAGAAAAATATGGAAATCCATATTGCAACAAAAAAAATTCAAAAAAATCTGAAAAACCTCGAAAAATTGCTTTAAAAAGCGAAAATTTCTCAATTCTCGTCCATTTCTGGAAACTTCTGGAAGTTTTGAATTTTCGAATTCCCGCGAAAACTAAAAACTCTGAAAAATTACAGGGGCTTTTTGTGCAAAAGTTTTAGACCTTTTTAGTTTTTTCAGCTATTTTTGACAATTCTTATTCGATTTTTCCGGTTTTTTGTTGTAATCTTCTCGAACGTCAAGTTTCAGACTGAAAAACCGGAAAAATCGAAAAAAGAATAGTCGAAAATAGCTGAAAAACCTAAAAAGGTCTGAAAATCCGCAAAAAATTGAATACCAAAGTACATTTGCTTTTCGGAAAATCGCAAAAAAAACCGCTGATTTTTCAGTGTTTTCAGTTTTGGCGGAAATTCGAAAAAGAATCGAGAACCACCCAAACCATTAACTTCGAGCAGAGATATCTCATTTCCTGTGAAAGATATCAAAATTTTGTCAATTGATAAGTTTTTTATCACAATATCGCAAGTATTTTGTCAGCTGACCACTTTTTGATATCTCTCACAGGAACCGAGATACATAGACTCAAAGTTGACGGTTTGGGTGGCACTCTATTAGAGTGGTTACGATATTTTTCTACAAATTTTTTGGTCAGTTTTTAAAATCTCAGCCTAAAACATACCTCTGAATAACACGATAATAATTGAATGCCCAGCCTTCAAGACATTCAGAATCTCCAGGTGGAATATGAGCTAGCACATAGACTTGCTCTCCTTTGAGCTCCGAGTCGTACAATTCTTTCACGAACCAAGACATTGAGGAGTCTGGATCACTTTGATTCAGATACAAGAAGCTGGAATTTCAGAGTTTTTCTAGTGATAAGAGATGAATGATCTTACAAATTTGTGACTTCACAGAATCCGGTATTCAGCGAGATCAGCTTGAGTCCATCCATTATTTGTGTTGCATAGGAACCGCGTCTTGAAAAATTGAAATTCAGATTCAGAAGAAAAAGAAGAACTCACTTCAAAAGACTTTCATCAGCTCCTTCAGTCAACCAAGGATGACTCATTGTCAGGAATTCTTTGTACAACCAAGTTGGCCAGAATCTTTCATCGACGTTGTGAGGTGCAAAACTGTTTACTGGGACACCTGAGATATTGAAAAAAAAATATTATAGAACTAAATTTCAAACAAACCTTCATGATTTCCAAGAGCCCAGTAAATCGGAGTTGTAGGAAAAGAGTTTTGTACCAGCCGATGAAGTTTACGAAGCACCGAAAGATGTTCTTCAATTGAATACTCCCAATCCACGTGGTTAATATAATCCCCAGTCATCAGAACCATATCAATCATATGGGTTTTATTGATATGTGATAACATATTCTCAACTGTCCAAAATGGAATATCACACTTTCCAACTGATCCCCAATAACCGGATGCTTTCTTCGGTTCAGCTACTGACTGTCGACAGCATACCGGATCATCACAATTGGCTTCCGATGGATATTGGTATTCAAAATCCACGTGGAGATCAGTCAATTGGAGTACATTTAGGTTTTGGGAAGCTGACATTTTTGGCTTCTTCTCTTTCTTTTTAAAAACTCTCTTTCGTTTTGGTTTTGGAGGAAGGGCAATTTTCCAACCGGATTCTGATGGATCTGTTGGATCAGCACAGTCTGGTAGAATTATTCCACAGATTTGAGCTGGACTCTCATTTGCAAGCCTTCGGAACACATAGAAGAACTCGTCCTGAAACGATTTGAGATATGTCAAAAGTTTGAGCTCAATTATCTCAGCTCCTATGAAAGATATCAAAAATGCGTCACCAAATGAAATGATTGTGAGATTGTGATAAATAATTTTTCAGTTGACAACTTTTTTGTATCTTTTACAGGAACTTGGCTTATTCACACTTACCCGAAACTGAGATGAGATCCCGTCACAAACTGCCCATGGTTGTTTCGCAAAAAGTTTGCAGATGATCGTTGCGAATTCCAGAACGACCGGTTCCGAAACATCAAATTTCAAAATAAAGCTGAAATTTGTTTTGTTTTTTAAGTTTTATATCTTGAATATGGGTACCTAACAACTGTTATAAGACCGGTGCATGTTGAACATAACGGCTGAAATCCATATTTGTCGTATGAGACTTTGTGTGAGAGGTTCTCTGTAAGGTTTCCTGGATTATTGAATATAAAAATCCAGCCAGCTCCGTATTTTTCTGATGTTTCTTCTCATTTTTGTTCAGCTTTTTTCTTTACGTTCGAATATTTTTTATGCCTAATATTTGCATTATTTTTCCATATACTTCACACTTTCACCAGTCAGTAGCCCTCCCGCTTCTGCTCAACCGCCGTTTAGCCGTCAATCGTCCATTCAGAATTACCTAGAGGATTCTGATGAAAATTTGAAAACTGTATGGTTAGAACTTTATTTTTTAAGATAGTTTTTTGACAATAACCTTAAAAATTTATATTCACCCTCAATTTGAAGCAATAGGTGTGCCAAAAATGGGCGAGTCGCGGCTGAAGACCGCTGAAGGGCCAACGATGATCCGTCGGAGAGCCAATGAGTGAAAATATGGTTTCTTGAGATTTTCGTAAAAATAACTAACAATAAGGAATCGAATTCTAACGATAAGTATCTCGAATTTTCATCAGAAACCTATTCGTTATTCTGAACGGATGATTGGCGGCTGAACGGCGCCTGAGCAGAAGCCGGCGGGCTACTAACGGGTGAGAGCGACCAGTAAATGGAGAAACAATGCTAATTTCATGTTTTTATAACATTTGAAAGTTTCGAAAATGGTTTTTCAAAATTAGAAGAAATTTCAAAAGATATCGGAGCTGACTGGACTTTCAAATTCAAAAAAATCTCATATACAACTTTGGGGTCAATTTTCTAGATTCCTATAAAAGATATCAAAATTTTGCCTACTGATAAATTGTTTATCATAATTTAAATAACATTTTATCAGTTGACAACTTTCCTATATCTTTGACAGGAACCCTGGAAAATCGGCTCCAAGTTAAAAAATCAGGGGCCCTTTTATTACAGGTATTACGATAATTTAAGGAAAACTATTCTCACCTTTAGTTCTCAAAACTGTTCCTTCTGATAATATTAAAATGGAAAATATCAAATAGATCACTTTCATATCCTGAAAAAAGGTACAAAATATAAAGATCGAAGGAACAAAAAAGTAATAGAAAACAGAAACAAAAAGACAGAAAAATGAAGAATTTTGAGGGACACGAACTCGTCAGCTGTTCTCTTTCGGTCATAAGAGAGAAATTCGAGATCATCTTAACACACGAAAAGTGACCCAAATGGTTTCTGGACATGGAAAGTTCTAGAATTTCTGAAAGTTACTGAAATTGTGAAATTGAGAAAGACTGAAATTCCTCGTGCCATGTAAATCATGTGATTTAAAACTGTCTTAAAACAATAGACCTCGAAGTATGACTAATAGAGAATAACACAAAAATCAGACGATCTAATATGGTCAGATCAAAGAACTATGAACAGAGTGTCCTATCTTATCAAAACAGTTCATTGCATAGTTTGAGAATCAATATCTTATCAGAAAGTCACGTGACGAATTCAATAGAAGAAGATCCAAATCCAGTTTTGGTTCTGTTATCAATCAAAAGATACAAAGTTTGAAAAAAAAGAAACTATCTTCTTTTTGAAACAAAAATGTTCTTCAACTTGTAGTTTCATTTGGACTGCCCTCTCCCATGGCCTTGTATTGTTTATAAAATTTTCGTTTAGTTTTTCTTTTTTGCAAGCTGATGTAGTCAGAAATGTTTCAATAGTTTCATAAAGTTTGTTCAGAATTTTTGGAATTTTCGGAATATCTTGAATCTTCTGAATTTTCTTAGGGTTTTTCGGTCTTTCGGAATTTTCGTAATATTTGGAATCTGATAAAAGATGATTGGAGAAAAACAAATCGTCAACTTAGTGCTCAATTATCTCGATTCCTGTAAAAGATATCAAAAACATGCCAACTGATAAAATATTTATCAAAATATCAAAAACATTTTATCAGTTGGCAACATTTTGATATTTTTCATAGGAATCGAGATAAATGAGCTCAAAGTTGGTCATATGGGTGGGCTTCTATTAGAGGAAATACGGTATTCTAACAATTCCGAAAAAAATCGAAATTTCCAAACAAATTCTTGAAACTCTGAAAATTAAGAAGTTCTTTAAAACTCTATAAAATCCGAAAATTCTAAAAACAAAATTCTGAATATTCTCAAAATTTAAGAAATTCTAAAAAAGTTAGAAAATCAGAAAATTCTTTAAATCCTAAAAGAAATCTTGAAATTCTAAAAAACCCCGAAATTTGGAACATTTCGAAAATCCTGAAAACATTCTCAAATACCCAAAAATTAAAAAGTTATGAAAAAGATTTCCGAAAATTCCAAAAAAAAACTTCCAATTCTGAATATTTCAAAAAATCTCGAAGCGCTGCACATTTCAAAGAAATCATGAAACTCCTAACATCTTATCTCCATAATTTTATTTGAATTTTCATTAAAAATGACTGGATTCAAGTGAAAACTGACAAAATCGTAGCTAATCCAGTGAAGTGTTGGCTTTTAAAACTTCTTCTACATACAAAAGAAAAAAAAAGCGATTGTCATGCAAATCGGAATCTTTAGAAAAATCAAACCATCGCCTCTGCCATTTTTTTCCCCCAATCATCAGAGCCATAGCCCATCTCAATATGTCTAATGTCTCTACTATCATTATAATCTCTCTGTTTTTCTCTGATTTATCATCACATCCCTCTTCTTCTTCTTCTTACACCACCTTCCTCGTTCATCATCGAAAAACTTTGCCCTCTCCCGATTTATTTCATTTCTCTGCCACCCCATTTTTCACAGTTTTATATTTTCAACTACCGTAAACCTGTATTAGACGGGCCCCTAGCTTTTTCAGGTATTTCCTTAACGTCTTAATTTTCTTCGAATATCAAGTATTTTCCAGAACTTTTCGGAATTTTCGGTATTATTTGAATTTTTGGAATTTTTTGGAGTTTTTATATTTCTTGTGGAACTTTTGAAATATTTAAAATTAAAAGCATTGCTTTGGAAATTTTAAAATTTTCGGAATTTCGATTTTCTTTTGGAATTTCGAACTTTTTGGAATTTCTTGATATTTTTTGGAATTTTCGGAATTTTTAGAGTTTTAAGGAATTTACTAATTCCCATACTTTCAAGCTTTTTTTTTGGAATACTTTCGAACATTTTCGAAATTTTGGGTTTTCGAAATTTTTAGAATACCCCGTTTCCTCTTATCTAAGCTAGCCCATATACTTTGAGGTCAATTATCTCAATTCCTGTTAAAGATATAAAAAAGTTGTCAGTTGATAAAATATTTATCATAATCCCACCAATATTTTATCAGTTGACAACTTTCTCATATCTCTGACAGGAACCGAGATAAATTGGCTCTAAGTTAGAACCCTTCTATCACAAGTTTTGGCCAACAAAACGCAATTAAGAATTCACTTCCTGTATATTAAAATCTGGTTTTTGAAATATTAAATTTCCATAAACTCGGTACGTTCGCTCTCAAAAAAAAATCACCCGATTATGGTGATATGTTTTCCGAAACACCAGTCTGTCTTTTTTGAATTGATAAATATTTTTATCATTTTATCATTTTATTGTCTCTCTTTATCAGATTTTGGTTATGATTTCAAGCGTTCAGCTTGTGTGTTTGCAGTTTTTTATCACTTCCCGTCTTTTTATCATTCCTTTTTTCTTTTTTTGCTGGTTGTATATTTTCTTTTTTCGTTTCAAAGATTCTTTAGCTATTTTTTTCAATTTTTTGTATTTCCGCAAAATTTTTCTACACTATCATCCATATCATTATCATCTTCATATCATCTGAGAATTTCCCATTTTCCCAAAATACGTCACCAAAAAAACATTCACCATAATCATGTGAATTTGAACAGATAATCCTCCCGGAGGTTCAAAATAATTGTTTTCACTCAAAAAACCGAAACCATCCTTCCCACCCCCTCAATGTTCATTTTTTCTAGGGTAAATACGCCGGACGTCGTCAACTGGACATGTCCTCTTCTTCTGACAAACTGTCTGCCGATGACGTTCTCAACACGCTGGGTGGGTCTGATTCTACTTTTATCTTCTTTTTTGGAAAATGGATTACTGTAGTTACTGTAATAGAAGTTCATCCAAACCTTCAAATTTGAGCAGTTATATCTCATTTCCTGTGATAGATTCTGAAAAGTGGTCAACTGATAAACTATTGGTATTATTATGGAAAATATTTTATCAGTTACCAGATTTTTTATATCTTTCACAGAAATCGAGATAATTGAGCTCAAACTTTACGGTTTGGGTGGCGTTCTATTACAGTAAATACGGTACTTAGGTTTACTGTAAGATTTCTAGACTAGCTTGGACGGTTGAATTTAGCTCATGGGTGTAATTTAAAATGCCAGAAGAGTGTTGACAAACCCATGTTACCATGAAAAGGTTTGCCAACCTAAAGGTCTTCTGAGGACCTCTGTGGCTCGTCCCACTTCGCTTGATCCTCAGAAACCTCCTTTATTACAACGTTATTCCCATTATTATCCTTGTTTTCTATGCGTTCCCTTAAAAACCCTTATTCAAACTCCCTCGCTTTACACTCTGCGTCTCGCACACACACACACTCTCTCGCCGAGGGGCACACACGCACCCTGCGAGGGCACACACGCTCCTCATCCCGCTTTGCACTCAACGCACCGCACAAGTGAGTTGTTGTGTTGTTCGTCCTATTATGACCGCTATTACTACTATTCCGCTGAACTATTCGACCGCTTCTCGAGGATTCTGTCTCCGACGCCATCGCGTCTTGTCCGCTTCGCGGCAATACAGGTATTTCCCTCTCCAAGCCTAGTTCCGTAGTAATTAGTGTGAAGACGTGTGTTGTTGTGTAGAGTTAATGGAGTTGAATAAGGCCGACAAGCTTTAGGGTTTTCGTCCGGTTTTTCTCCCTATTTATATGCTATTCCACGTCATCACGTCTTCCGGACCGCTCAATTTATCGCCCATAATTATCATTGCTTTATCAATCATCACCTTAATAAATGGGTCATTGAGTTACAACTGTTTACTTGTCACACAGCTTATCTGCCCGCTTTCGTCCCACTTCAAGCGCTACAGACACATTAGGATTCTCTTGCATTTACACAGGTCGCTTTACTCTTTCGAGAGGTGTCTCGGGGGATCCAACACCCCACAAGGTGACATTCTCTTCAAAGAGAATAGATGCAGCTTATTTGCTGGAATACTGTACAAAGACTCCGAAAGTACCAAAGAATCAAAAATTTCCGAAAATTCCGAAACTTCTAAAAAATCCAAAAATTCTGAATTTTTTCAAAAGTTCTGAATTTTCTGAATATTTCAAAAAATCAAGAAAAAAAAACTGAAAAATTTCCGAAAATTCGAAAAGTTTCGAAAACTTCAAAAATTCCAAAAACAAAAAACCGGAACTTTCGAAAAAATCAAACAAATTCCGAAATTTTGGAAATATTTGAAAAATGTGTAGTATTTGAAAATGTCAAAAATTCCGAAAAATCCAGGAATCCCGAAATTTTCGAAAGATCCAAAAGATCAAAAAAATTTCTGAAAATTCCTATGAAATCTAAAAAATTTAAAAATTCCGAAAAAAATTTCAAAATAAAAAGTTTTCAAAAAATTCTGAAAATTCCAAAAAAGTCAATCAAGAAAATCTCAAAAATCCAGAAACCCGCGAAATTATGAAAGTTCGAAAACTATCCGAAAGATCCAGAAGCTCCAAAAACTCTTGATATTCTGAAAATTCCAAATCAATCAAGAAATTCCGAATATTTCCAAGAATTTGAGAATTCCAAAAATTACAAATAATCGAAAAGTTCCGAAACTTCCGGAAATTCCAAAAACTTCGCCACCCTAAATACTGAACCATGAAATTCCAGACAAGCGAAACCGTTACATCCTAACATGCATTCTCGTATGCGGATTCGCATGGGCTCCACTGGCATTCACTGGTCTCTGCCCATCATTTGTCGTCAAGTCTCCAGAAAATTCCAGTTTCATCGGTGTAGCGGACGAATTCAATTTAACAGGAGAAGCCACGTGGCTTGCTGACAGTACGACTACTTTCTATATGGTTGGAAATATGATTGGTGGAATGTTTATCCCTCCTTTGGCCGATAAATATGGACGGTTGCCTGTCTTTGTGGTTACTGTACTTTTGATGGCTAGCAGTGGAATTCTTTCCGCGTTTTCGAATTCAATTCTGATGTTCTGTATTATGAGATTGATTCATGGAATATTCTATACTGTAAGTTTGAATGATTCATACTGTAATAGAAGGTCTCCCTAACTTTGAACTTGCAGCCAACTTATCTCGGTTCCTTCAAAAGATATCAAAATTTTGTTAACTGATAAAATATTGGTAATTATATGATAAACATTTTATCTGTTGACCACTTTTTGATATCTTTTACAGGAATTGAGATATATGAGCTTGAAGTTTTTGGCTTGCGGCGTCCTATTGGAGTGTTGCTCTAATGCCTTCCACTTTGAACCCATGTATCTCATTTTCTGTAAGAGCTTTCAAAAAGTAGTCAACTGATAAAATGTTTATCATAATATAACCTATATTTTATCAGTGGACAACGTTTTGATATCTTTTAAAGGAATCGAGATATATGGGCTCGAAGTTGTTACCAGTAATTTTCAGGCCTCCGGACTCGCTGGCTGGGTTCTTGGCTATGAGAATACCCCTCTCCGTCTCCGATTCTTCACTTCTGTCTATTTCGGATTGATGTGGGTCGTTGGAGCATGTTTGCTGGCTCTTCTAGCCTATATTCTACCCGATTGGAGATATCTCATGTTCTGCATTTCGTTTCCAAATGTTTTTGTGGCGGTTCTAATTTATATGTGAGTATACTGTAGTTTTGAGTCTGAATTCACTAATCTTATTTTAGGACAGTTCCTGAAAGTCTTCATTATCTGGTTTCAAGTCAGCAAACTGAGAAAATCGAAGCATGGCTCGAGAAGATTCGTGGACCCAAAGGAGACATCTCAGCTATGGATATTGTCGAGATTCAAGATCCAAAGAGCTCCAGTTTCAAGAGTTTATGCCGAGAAATGTGGAAACACAAAATGTTTATTGTCTACATTTTCGTAATGACCTATTTGTGGTAATTGATAACACAAATTTTATCATCAATCGATCGAAAATCACTTTTTCAGGATCGTCGATACTTTTATTTATTTCGGACTGGCTTTTTACTCGAAAAATCTGGCTGGAAACATCTATTTGAACTTTGTCCTTATGAGTCTTGTCGAAGCTCCTGCCTACGTTTTCTCTCCAATTTTCATGAACAAATACGGAAGAAAAGTGCTCATTTCGGGGACTCATATTATTGCTGGACTATCGTTTTTGGGTATCGTTTTGTCTTCTGAAGAATGGCACATTCATTTTTGGCTTCTTGGAAAATTCGCGATTTCCTGTTCGTTTATGAGCATTTATATGTTTGCTAGTGAGATTTTCCCAACGGATGGTAGAAACAAATGCATTGGATTCTGCGAGACGTTGTCGAGATTCGGAGGAATGCTTTCGCCTTATTTGTCTCATTTGGTAAGGAAACTTTTCAGTTTTCCGAAATAATTCTTGGCACATAATTCGAGGTACAATTCGGGGGAACAAGGGAGTATAAAGAGATTTAGGGGTACAAAATCCACATCTCGGGAGGTGCAAAGTTCAAAGTTCAAAATTTTCAGGTATTTTGTACCCTCGAATTAAGCATTTTGTATCCCTAAATTGCTTTGTACCCCAATGACCCCAAAAGTTTTTAAATGTTGTACCCTCCGAATTAATTGCCAGCTTGTGGGCGTGTCTAACGATCCCCAGAAGGAAAACTACAGTAATCTAAAATCACGGTGTTTTTTCGGAACCATTTGAAAATGCGCTCGAACGCTAACCAAGTTTTCATAACAAATTTTCGAAAATTTCCGAAAAATCGAGAAATTATGAAAAGTTACAAAAATTCCAAAAGTTTCAGAATTTTCAAAACTCCAGATTTTCGAAAATTACGGAAATTCCAGAAATTCAAAAATTCCGAAGGTTCCAAAATTACGGAAATTACAGAATTTCAAAAAATCTGAAATTTTTCAAATTTCTGAAATTTCGAAAATTCCAGAAAACAAAAACTACCGTAACCTAAAATCAGAGTGTCTTTTTGGAACGTCTTGAAAATGCGCTCAAACGCTAACATTTGTATACCAAGTTTTCAAAATTTTCCGAACGTTTTTGAAATTCCAAATTTTTTTATATTCTAAAAAAGTTCCGAAAAATTCTGAAAATGTCAAAAAATCAAGCAACTCCGAAAATTCCGAAAAACCTTGAAAATCAAAAAACAAAATAAGAACTTTCGGAAAATTCGAAGAATTCTGAAAATTCAGAAAAATGTTAAAACATTTAAAATTCAAAAAAAATCAAGAAATTAGAAAATCGAGAAATTTGTAAAATTTCCGAGAATTCCGAGAAATTTCAAAAACTTTAAAAATTCCAAAGAATCAAGAAGCTCCAAAAATTTTCTGAAAATCCCAAGAAATTCCGAAAAGTTCTGAAAAAACATTCCGGAAACTTCAAAAATTCTGGAAATTACAAAATTTTCAAAAAATCAAGAAATTCTTTTTTTTTCTCGATTCCTAATGATTTTCGACAATTTAAGTGTTGAAAAACTCCAAACAAGTCGGAAAATAAAATTTTTCTTAATTGCAAAAAATTGTCGGAAAACGAAAGAAAATCGAAAATAAAACGAAATATTAGCTAATTACGGTAGTTCCACATCTCCGATTTTTTGCATACATAAACTCGACCTAATTCTCCAAATCTTTCAGACCGCAGTTCACGCTCTCGCACCTGCCATCACTCTATCACTGATAGCAGTTTCTGGTGGTTTACTGACTCTTGTCCTTCCCGAAACCCTCAACACAAAACTTCCATCGACAATCGCCGAAACCGCCAGTCGCCGACAATTGATCGATCGAAGCGATTCGAACTCAAACTAGTCATTTTTTTCCATATTTTTTTAAAAACGGGTTTTCACTCAAAATGTGATTTTTGTTGCTGTTGCTTACAATTGTTTAAAGTCTCAAATAAAACCGGCATAATTTATCATGGAAATCAAATAAATAAATAAATTTCTGGTACAGAAAATCAATTATCAGACATTCGCTCCCGCCATCGGAACGATATTGCACCCGAGAAGACCTGGTCCAGACCATTTGGCTGGACGAATTTCGAGACGAACTGGACGGTTGTCACGGATCACAGTCACACGAATGATCTTCTGAAAAATTTGTAGCTTTATTTTTAATTTCCAAGAAGAATGAAACCTACGCCTTCATATTCCTTAGTAATCTGTGAGACTTGTTGCATATCGTTAAAGTTTCCGTGATGAAGAGTTCCGTACTGAATGATCAAATCCTCTTTTCTGAATCCTCCGACGTCAGCTGGCGACGCCTCAACGACCGATGAGATTTTGACGAATGGCGTGTTGGATGTTCTGTGGACTGGCTTCTCTTCTGAAGCCACAGATTCGGTGCTCTCTTTCTTTTCACCTTCCATTTCAGCGACAATTTTTTCAGTCAATTCAGTGCGATCGTTTCTGAAAAGTCAGAAAAAAAAATTCAATTCTAAGTCATCTGAATAAATTGAGAACCTAAGACAGATCAAGTCGTGTCTGGCGTGTCTGACAGAGTAGACGTCAATAGTGTTCAGTGGATATCCTTCGCTATCGATCAACGGAGAATCCATAGTACTGTTGTTCTGGAATTTTTCAGTTATTGGAATTTTCAAGTTAACTAGCGTTACAGTTTCAAGGACCAACATCAATTCTTTGATTTTATCGTCAATTTCATCACGTTGCTGAAGAAGTTGCTTAGCTTTCGAGTGATGATCCATCTGTGGAAAGCTGAGTTTTAATCACGGTTCATTTACCATATATGGCCATAAACCGTAAAACCTGTATTAGAAGGGCCGGTCCTCCTATTGTTCCAAGGTACTTCCAGAGGACCCTTCTATTACAGGGGCCCTTTAATTAGAGGGGGAGCTTCTATTTTTCCGGCCAGCTTTTCTCGAATTTTTGCATCAAAAACCTCGACAAAATTTTGTTCAAAATTTGTGAAAATCTGCCAATTTCACCAACATTTAGCAATATTTTCATCGAAATTAGAGTTTCAACAAATTTCTATCAGATTGTGGAGTTCCCGGAATATTTTCCACTGAAAAAGTACGGAAATTTTCCCATTTCAAAACACATTTTGAAGGGGGGGGGTCCTTTTTCACGGAGGGCCCTTTTATTACAGGGGCCCTTCTAATACAGGTTTTACGGTATTTAGATCACAGAGAAAGGTTGCTGTTAAATATACGACAATAGGAAAATATAAATGTCCGAGACACACAGACACACAGACAGACAGAAAAGTTTCAAAGTTCAGATTCATAAAGAGAAATAAAATGAAAAGTTTAAAAATTGATATTATTGGGACTTTAATAATAAGGGAAAGTGAGAACAGACAACAATTTGTATTGATACGGTATAGGAGAACATACTATGGGTGGGGAAAGGAAAGGGAATTGAGTTTTGAAGAGGTAGATAGAGACTCATAGATGTCTGGACCATTCAAAATGGATCAATAATCGTTGTATCGACCTCTTCCACGACCACCCCGGAATCCTCCGCCTCCTCCGCGAGACGCATAAGGGGCATATCGATCATTGGGCGGTCCAGAACCTTGAAGACCACCTCTGTAGGACTCTCGACGGTATCCACCGAAATCTCCACCACCACCACGTCCACCACGTCGGAATGCTGAAAACTTTCTGGGGTTTGCAGAGAGCAAAGAAGCCATTTATGATCATCAGGGCTAGAATTCCGAGATAAGGAAATGGTGACTATGGTTTTAAAGAGCACAAGTTGTCAATTCCAACTCAATTCTGAGATTTGCAAAATCTCGATTTTGAAGCGACTTATGACCATTTTAAGATGATGACCTAGAAACCCAAATTCAGAGAAAATCTAGGCCATACTGAATATGGTATTGAAAAGTACAATTTGACAGTTTTAAATCAGTTTTCAGATTCCGAAAATCTCGATTTTTAAGCGAGTTATGATCATTTCAAATTTGGAAAAACCTAGATTTGGATTTCTCGGCCACCAAATTTCAAATGAATATAACTCGCTTCGAAATTGAGATTTTTGAAATCTGAAAACTGATTTAGAACTGTCGAATTGCATTATTTTAAACCATATTCAGCATGGCCTAGATTTTCTCTGAATTCGGATCTCTAGGCCATCATCTTAAAATGGTCATAAATGGCTTCAAAATCTACACTCACGTCTGGCTGCTGGCTGAATAATCCCTTCTTTTCTGTCTCCATCACCACCGTCTTCATATCTCGGTGGCTCTCCTCCACTTCCATCCCAACGACGTGGAGTGGCATACGCCCACTTGACGATGAATGGAGCCTAGAAACTCGTGAAATCGAAATTTTAGTACTGAATAGTCACTTACACTTCCATATGGACTTTCGACTGGCGAATGGTTGACAAGAGCCAACACTTCGTTTGCCGCTTCTACAGTCTCAAACTCTACAGTACCCGCAGCTGATCTCTCGTTTCTCGATGGGAAAACCTCTACTTTTATCGGTTTATGATGACTTTTCTCGGCAATCATATCCAGTAGTTTTGGTTCATCCATAGTTCCCGGGGCGTTGAACCAATGGAGAACCTTCGTAGGAAATACGATTCGATTCTTCATGGAGAGCTCTTCAGTTGTGAATCTTTGATTTCTAGATGACGTGTAATCTTTGAAAGATGGAGTGCCATCTGGAAGCAAGAACGGCTCTCGAAGATAGTGGACACACTCCTGGTGGCTGGGCTTGAATTCCAATTTTAGACCGCAAAGCTCGGTTCCTTGGAGATGATCAAGAACATCCTGACGCTGATTGGGTTGTCCCATTTCGATAATCCCGGTCTCTGTTTTGGTTCTCATGAAGCTGATCTACAAATTATGTTAACTAGTGAGAGAAATTCCAACACAAAAAGCTTACTCTCAGAACATTTCCGTACTGGCAGAGAATATTGAAAAGCATGTCACAGTTGATTTTCTCGTGGTCCAGTCCGTAGACCATCATGACACAACCCTATAACAGAAGATATGGTATATTTTGAAGTTCTCAATGAAATTACCGGTCCTCCCAATCCACCATATTGCTGTTGTGGTCGTCTTCTGTCATTGTATTCTTCATAGTAACCTCCTCCTCCCTGTTGCTGTGGTGGCCCACTATTACCGTAGAAATCTTGAGTTGGCAGTAAAGAAGCACGTCCTGAATACCCGTACTGGGCTTGCGATTGCGGTGAACCGTATCGATCGTATTGATCTCGTGGCTCTGGATAGGGACGACGATCTGAATTTAGAGTTTTTTGTCTGGAAAACAGAAATGAGGTCTTCCAACTAACGGTCATCTGGTTTGTTTGGAATCAATGTTCTACGTCCCGAATCTTGTGGTAGTTCATCTGAAATTGGGGGTTTTGGGGTTCTTGTCGGTTGCGCACTTTCAAATTCTTTGTGCAAGATTGAGTAATTTTGTGTGAAAATGCTGATATGTTTTGCTTTGAAATGTTGTTCTTTTTCTTGCGGTGATATACCGTGAAACCTGAAATAGAAGGGCCCCCACACTGCGAAGTTTGAGCTTGTTTACCTCGGCTCCTTTTAAAGATATCAAAAACGTGTCAACTGATAAACTGTTGCGATATTTGATAAACAACTCACCAGTTGACAACTTCGTGATATCTCTGACAAGAACCGAGATAAATATGCTCAAAGTCAAAAGTTAGAGAGACCTTCTATTACAGGTTTTACGGTATCCTTATCAGGTTGCTTAAGAATCTGATAATGATGATATCACATTTTTTGATTGTCTCTGATTCTCTGTTGTGTATCTGTATGGCGTGTTGTTTTCCAAAACGACAGACACAACAAGACAGGCAATCATAGGGAACCAGTTCATTAGATATGGGATTTAGAGAAAACAGCAGCAGCGCATTAAACAACGGCGGCTCGAGAGAAGAAAACGAACGGTCTGCAAGTGTGAAGTCCCTTTGGTCCTTGTCCTGACGGGTCACTCGAACTCTATCTGGCTGAAAATTCAACTTTTATTAACAGGAAACCCTATTGGTCCAACAGTGTTGCAACTCAACAAACCTTGGCGAACTCTACTTTAAGAGTGCAGCAACCGGCATAGATGTCTGCTCCGTTCATAGCATGCTTGGCTGCTTTTGCAACTTCCACTGATTCAAACTCAACCAGTGCTTGAACAATCGTTGGCTTATGCATGACAGCCACACGGAGAACCTTTCCCTGTGAGCTCGAAATTGTATGAATGACATCTGCATCGATAGGATAGGTGGCGTTCAGAACAGTAACAACGAGAACTTTGTTAGGAGTCGATCCCTCAAATCCCATTCGTTCAATACACTGAGAAGTGGAGTAGTTGAACAGAGCTGCCTGAAACTTCTTCAAGGTTCATTAGGAGAAAACAGTTTATGCGAACTTTACCTGTCCTCCAACAGTGACATTATTCGAAGTCGCATAATTCACACAAGCTTTTGCGCCATCAAGATTTTCGAATTCTACCAGAGCCATTCGTGAATGAGGAATACATGTTGCATACGCGATAGGTCCGAATGTGCTAAGAGCTTCGAGGAGATCAGCTTCGGTTACCTGCAAAAAACTGTTAACAAAAATTATATAGATAATTAATCAACCTTTTGATGCAGATTTCGCACATGGACCACAATCGATGGATTTGGATTTGTCGGGTCAGCATTGTCGTCGCGGCGGTAACGCTTTGACGGTGGATCAGACCTAAAAAATATATTTTTCGGACTGAACAAATTTTTATTAACTTACCCATGATGAAAACCTCCTCTTCCATGCATCATTGTGAGTGGTCACACCTGTAATACTACATGTAAATTCAATGAATACAGAAACTGCAAAAACCTAGAAAAGATGCGACTCGAACAAAATTTTCAGAAGAAAAATGATAAAAAATCAGCGCTACTTAGTTATTTATCACAAAATTTTACTTAGTTTTAGCTGAAAATTCCAGAAAAGGTTCAAAAAAGGTTAAAATTCATCGCAAAAAACACAAATAATTTTATGCTAAACAGTGCGCGGTAGCGTTATAACGGAGTGTCGTTGCAACTTGCAAGTTCTAGTGACAAAAGGAAAAGAGGTACAATGCACAGAATTTCGGAAATTTCTATGCTTATAACAAGAAAATAAGTTGTGATAAGTCCCACAGCAGAGAAAACTTTCATCAAAAACAAAGAAAAAAGAAACTTCCCATGCCGGGAATCGAACCCGGGCCGCGTGGGTGAAAACCACGAATCCTAACCACTAGACCACATGGGATCTGAAGAGCAGGGGGCAAGAGAACATAGACAAGGGAGGGAACGTCGGGCGGAGGAAAAGAGGGCAGCGGGGAGGGAGAGAGAAAACGCTTGCCATCCGCCCGTCTCGAATTGGTTTCTGATAACCAGAGGAAACTATAAACGGTTTCTAAATAGCAACATTTTATTTCTGTTCAAATCAATTACATGTTTTGTGTTATATGGCTTGAGTTGTTCTTCGTATTATTAACGGATTCCGAGAAAAGCCAAATGAGAACTTTTCTTTTTATATTTATTTTTTAGTTGTATTCTGCCGTAAGTGAGAATTATATGTTCAATTGAAACCATAAATCAAGTGTATAAATAGCATTTGCATGCTCTTCCCAATTCTCATCATGTTTCTTCTATTTCTCTGCGTCTCCTTGCACGGTCTCTCAATTTCGTATACTCTCTCGCTCACCTCGTCCTATCTATTCTAGACTATCACATACCCAAAAATGGCATTTTGTACTTGAATTTATGTAAAAAGCTTTCTAGTTTCAGAGCATGAATTTTTAACCTAACTTTTAATTTCTTTAACTGAACAATTTTTCCGAATTTTTAATGTTTTCAGGCGGGTAATTATGTCCACTACTGGAATACGTCGTCGACACGAGCAGAAGCAGAATCTTTTGGAAAAGAAAGAAAACAGAGAACACGAAGAAGCAGATGGAGATTTAGAGAAAGATGCTAGCTTGCTAAGGTGCGTAGAAACTTCATGACCGAGAATTCCCATAATTTTTTAGGCCACTTCACTGGAAATTCATTGCTATCTACTACCTATTGCTCATATTTGGAGCATCTTTTTTGCACAAATGTTTGCCAGAGCCCAAGGATCCGAATCAAGGTATTTATTTCGCAATTTTTTTTAATTAAAAAAATGTTTTCAGAAGAAACTCAATTTTCCGAAAAACGAGCAGTTGGAATTCTTCAAGAACTATCAGATTATGGATGGAAACCAGCAGGAAGTTACAATTGCGAAGAGCTGACTAGGAATCGGATTCTTAAAGAATTGAATGACATAAGGAAGAAAAATGTAGATGCTAATGGATTGAGATTCGATGTGGATACACAATATGTGTCTGGATGTTTTGATATACCCGCACATGACACAGAAGGAATGAATATATGCTATAGAAATGTGAGTTTGGAAGTTCGGGGCCCTGGCGGCTCTTTGGCGGCCCTTCTATAGAACCTTCTAGAATCAATATTTTTGGACCTACTACATTAGATATGATAGAACTCGACAAGGACTACAAAATGATACTGTTTGAAACACTGTGTCTTGTTCATGAGAAGTGTTACAGGCGAGACAGCCCAAAAGCGGGCGAAGCGCGGCTCGGCGGGGATCGCCGCCTTTATAGCTTGTAGCTTTTTTCATAAATTAGATACAGTTTTGCAAACTATATCGTTTTGTAGTTCTCGTCGAGTTCTATCATATCCAATTTAGAAAATCTGGAAATATCGATTCTAAAAGAAACTAATGCAGGTAAGCATTTTGAACAGGATTGTTTAAACCGGTCAAAAACGGATCAACGACGGTCCTTAAACATAACTTCTTTGAGAATCAATATTTTCGAATCAACTAAATTGAATATGATAGAACTCAACGAGTACTACAAAATGATAATAATTGGAAAACTGTATCTTGTCTATGAGCAAAATTACGGACAAAACGGCCTAAAAACGGACAGAGCGCGGCTCGGCCGGGCTCTGGCACCTTTTGGCTTGTAACTTTGTTCATAGACAAGGTACACTTTTCTAATAATTACATTTTGTAGTTCTTGTCAAGATTCTTATCATATCCAATTCAGTTGGTTCAAAAATATGGATTTTGAGAGAATCTATGGCAGAGCCCAGGAAAATACTTCAATTATAATATTCTAGGTGTCAAATGTAATGGCCAGACTTGGAAAAGGAGACAAAAAAGATCAGATTTCAGTACTACTTAATTGTCATTATGACAGCTGGCCAACGAGTAATGGTAAGCCAATCCCTGAAAATTTCTGATTTTTCAAAAATTTAATTTCCAGCTGGAAGTGACGATTTGTCTTCATGTGCCCTCATGCTCGAGCTCATCCGTTTGTATTCCAAAAACCCACATCTTCTGAATCATGACGTCATCTTTCTCTTCAACGGAGCCGAAGAATCATCGCTTCTGGCTGCTCATGGATTCATTACTCAACATTCTTGGAGGCATGAAATTCGGGCGTTTATCAACCTAGAAGCTAGTGGATCTGGAGGGCGGGAACTTCTTTTCCAGGCGGGACCTGCGAATCAATGGCTTCTGAATTCCTACTTAGAAGCTGCAATTCATCCACATTGCAGTGTTATCGGACAGGAAGTGTTCCAATCCGGAGTCTACCCAGGAGACACCGATTTTCGAATCTTCAGAGATCACGGAAGAGTTCCGGGTCTAGACTTGGCGTTTGTGCAAAATGGATATTGGTGGCACACTGAGTTTGATACAGCTGAAAGGATCACAAAAGGATCTTTGCAAAGAGCAGGAGAAAACGTTTATTCCACACTCAATCATCTTTTGAATAGTCCATATCTGGAGAAACCAGCAGAGTATGCGGATAGGAAAACGATATTCTTTGATTTTTTGGGTGAGTTTTTATGAGTTTTTATTTGTTATTCTGGTACGAAAAATCGGAGCTGGAAGCCGTGTCCGAGGGTCCCACAACGACAACTATCGTAACCCAAGAATGTGTTTTTGGGTCAGAAATTCAGATTCTAAAATTTGCAATTTTTTTCCCGATGTTCAGCATCTGCTTTTGTTAAAATTATAAAAAATCCAACAAATTCAAAATTTCAGAATCATTTCAAGCCTAAATCCAGTTGAAACTGACAAAAACTAGCTGAGCTACAATCATTTGAAAATTGTGGAAGCAGAAGAATTTTCAGATATGGAAGTTTTGATTTTGGCGGATTTTTTGAACCGTATAGTTGGAAATTATAAAATTTTGAATTTTCAGAATCCTGTTGAGCCTAAAACCAGCGAAAAATAGACAAAAACTACCAAAGATACAGTAGTCATTTGAAATTCGTCGAGTTTTACAGTTTTGTACATGAATAATACTGTTGGAAACACACAAATTATTTTTTTTCAGGACTCTTCGTTGTGATCTACCCACTCTCCTTCGCTCACTTCATCAACCTGACTGCAATTTTTGTCATCTTCGGATTAGTTTCTCACCGATTCTACACCAAATCCTTCCTGACACTTTTGGCTCTTCGAGACTACATTCTCACTGTCCTGACTATTGCTCTCGTTCTGAAAGCCATGACTTTCATGTCTCTTTTCACGTATGGAGCATTGAGATGGTACACAAGACACTGGCTAGCTCTGGTTGCATATGGATTGCCTAGTGTATGGGCGGGTCTTTCAGTGCAAGGACTGTTGTGTGCAAGATTGGATCCAAAGATTCGAGGAGACTATGGATCAGCGTTGGATTTGATTCATCTTACTGTAGTGTCTGGAATCCTTTTGGTTTTCACCTATTACGATATTGCCAGTGGATTCTTGTTTGCACTACTTCTAATCCCAGTTGTCAAATCTTTGGCATCTTATTTTGGAGCTTTTCCAAGTGAGTTTTTAGAGGATTTTTTATGATGCAGAATCAGAACTTCCAGTCTGAAAATTCCAGTTTTTTTCAATTATTTAGGAACCCTTTGATGATCCGAAGTCTTTCAGATTGCCCCCATCTCAACACCCTGCTAACTCTATTGGTATCTCTCCCAGGATGTGCCATGGCGATTTATACCACTGAAATGCTCCTTTCAATTTTCATTCCAATTATGGGAAGAAGCTCCTATAATCCGGAACCAGTGGTTTCTTTCTTTGTCGCCTTTTCAGCTTCTTGCATTGTTTTGTCACTGGTAAGAACACTTTTATTTAAAGGGGGGATGGGGACGGGGCTCGGACCAAACATACGTTTTTTAATACATCAAAATGTGTTAAAAATATATAGATTCATATAGACCAAAAGAAAAAGTACTGAAAAATCCGCAAAAACTCGAAAAATCGCTTTAAAAGACAATTTCTAGACACTTCTGGAAGGTTCTCGAATCATTTTTCGAATTCCCGCTAAAAGTGAAAAAAGCGACTTTTCGCGATTTTCCAAGAGAAAAATGGGCAATTTTTAGACCTTTTTAGATTTTTCAGGCAATTTTTTTCTATTCTTTTTCGATTTTTCCGATGTTTTTGTCCGAAATTTGACGGTATTTACGGTGTTCGTGAAGATTACTGTAGATTACTGTAGTTTTCCTTTTGTAGTTCTTTGCGTTGCAAACACAAAAAAAACTACAAAAGGGAATCCGTTTTCTACAGTAATCAACAGTGAGCTTCCTAAAAACCGTTCCATCGAATTTCAGACAAAAAACCGGAAAAATCGAAAAAGAATAGACAAAGATAGCTGAAAAACCTAAAAAGGTCTGAAATTTTTGCAAAACATCGGAGACAAAATCAATTTTTCTCTCGAAAAATCGAAAAAAAACTGGAAAATTAGCGGTTTTTTCCCGATTTTTTTTGAGAAATTTTTAATTTTTCACAACCGAGCGTAATTTTTCAGGGAGGATTAGTTGCCAAAAGTCAGAATTCACGGCCGAGAAACGAGGCAGGTCTCTTGGAAATCATCTACAACCTTCTTGGAGTTATACTAGTCACTTTGACCATTCTCTACGTGTTTGCCAGTTTCTGGCCATCTCCGTATCGATTCGACGAAAAGTATCCCACTGCCAAGAGAACACAATTCTTCGTGAGTTGTCTTAAGACCTCTAATAGAAGGGCACCCGAACTTTAAGCCAATTTTTCTCGGTTCTTGTCAAAGATACAAAGAAGGTGTGAACTGATAAATTGTTTATCACAAACATTCTATCAGTTGACACATTTTTTATATATTGTATTGGAGCCAAGATAAATTAGCCTAAAATCGACAATGTGGGGCTCTTCTAGTGCAGGTTTCATGGTGGTTTTTCAAAATTCATGAAAATTAAAAAATTTCAGCATGTAAACCAAATGTTCTACGATCGAAACAACCAGGTTACTGTAAACGAAACGCGATTCTATGCAATTTCTCATGATTATCGAGGAGCCGAGGATATTCCATTCGTGAAGAGTGATCCAGAATACACTGGATTACAGTGTCACCATGAGAACAATCCATGGTGTGAAGTACCGTTTTTGTTCCCTACGAAGGGACGTTTAAACGATAGAAATATACGAGTTAGAACTGTAGATGAGCGTTTGAATTTCAAACATCCTGTGAAGATTTTGGGAATCTCCAAGAGGCACGGTGTTGAACAAGATGGAAAAGGGAATATCGAATACAGTTTTTCAGTCATTGGTATGCAAGATTCTCAAATATTTTGAATTGTATAACTCTATTTTTAGGAACCGGTCAAATTTCGGTCTATATCATTCCTGATCCCACATGGGTAATCACCAATACTTCCGTAACGGTTCCAAAGGAACCACAAGAGAATATGTTCCTGTATTTCACATGCTCAACACCCAACAATATTTGTGAATGGATGTTCAAAATAACCATCAAGGTAGATGAAGTCATATTCTGCTTATATACTTTTCTATTTTCAGAAAACCACTCAAACGCCATCCGATGAGAAACCCCTACTAGTTGGAATCTCTAGTCACCATCTGCACGGACCCGAAATGCAATCAGAGTCCATCAAAAATATGATCTCGAAAATCAAAGAAAACCGAATTCACAGTCCAGAATGGACGGTTACTGCTAGTGCATGGAATGTGGATCAAGTCTACAAATACTTTTAGATAATTGCTCAATTTCTGAATATTTACTGTGATAAATTTACCATTCCTGTTGCAATATGTGTGCCATTTACGGATTTGAACTGCTTATGTTTCACTTTTTAGTTTGTTTAATATTTAATGAAAATAGTGATTTTTCAGATAATTTGAGAGAAAAATTTGGTTAAAATGCCATTAAATGTTTCATACAAAAGTTGTATTTTCGCGATGTTTCTTCTTTAATTGACACAAAAAAGAAAAAAAAAACGATGAATTTTTTCGGAATTGGAGATTTTCGGACTACGCATAGCTACGGTATGTCAAAGGCGCATGCAAAAAATTATCTTATGGGTCTCGAACGGAATCCCTTTTCGCGCTGTCGAAATCTTTCGGTCAATTTTCAGTTAAATTGTCACCAGTTTTTGGTGTTTTTTTGATGGCAAAATGAAGTTTCCACCTCAAAAATTTGCAACAAAAATTTCGAAATCGGAATTTTTCGAAAATCCGCGACAACTTCAAAATATTTTTGCAAAATTTTGCAAAATCGAAATATCTCGAAATTCCGATTTCTTTCAAAATCGGCCTATTCCGAGATTCCGAAATACCGAAATTTTCGACATTTCTAACATCCTTGTACCTCACGGCAACGAACCAAAATCGGAAGGAAAACGAAAAGCGACACCGCGCCGCGCTTTTGCAAAAATCGCGCGCGGTGATTACAAACGAAATGCTGGAAATATTTTCAGATATCTTATCAGCTTTAGAGTCACGACTTCAATAAAAATACTGAATATTCTCGATTATCTCACAATTCTTCACCTAGAGTTTTCGTTTTTTTTTCGCAACGAGTAGAATCGTTTGGCAAATTCTCTTATACTACCATCTCTTATACTACCATTCTCTTATACTACCGAGTCTCTTTTACTACCACTGTCTCTTATACTACTTTTTCATCATGTGTCTCTCATACTACCAAGTCTCTTTTACTACCAAGGTCTCTTATACTACTTTTTACCACTGAGTCTCTCATACTACGAAAAAACAAGAGGGTTTCAGCCTAAGCCTATATTTTTATACAACAAACTCAATATTCTGGGAAAAAACTCGAGTCGAAAAAATACTGATATTAGCGAAAATCAGTAAAATTCTCAATTTTTTGTCTGGAATTCTCAAAATGTTCTGTTTTTCATGTTCAAATTATAGGCTTAGGCTGAAACACCTTATCTGAAAACAGGCATTCTAGCCCCTCTAATATGTAACAAAAAAGGATCATTCCAAAAAAATCCACTTGTTTTGTATTTTAGGCTTAGGCTGAAATGCCTTATCATTTTCTGTAAGGACGTCTGAAAAATTGCTCAAAATTCCAAAATTTGGGTGCCCTTTTTTGGTAGTATGAGAGACTCAGTGGTAAAAAGTAGTATAAGAGACCTTGGTAGTAAAAGAGACTTGGTAGTAAAAGAGACTCGGTAGTATAAGAGAATGGTAGTATAAGAGATGGTAGTATAAGAGAATTTGCCGAATCGTTTCCATGGCTACATCCCGCTCACTCTCTAAATCGTCTTTTTTTCTAAATTTTCGATTGTTCTTCTATTTATTTTGAAACCAATCTTGTTTTTACAGAGATGGGAAACAACAAGAAGGGAAAGAAAAAACAGCCACCAAAGGAATCTCAAGCCGAAAGAACTCGCCGAGAGCAAGCAGCGGCGAAAAAGGATGCCGAGGAAAATGCGCTACTCGATAAAGAAGTTGAGGTGAGTCCTTTTGCTCACTATCATCTGACAAATTCCAAAAGTTTCAGAAAAATATCAACGATGGAAGTGCGGCCAAAAACCTGCATGCCCACGAGTTGCAAATGTTCAGAGCGATGCCGAAAATCGAGTTGCACGCGCATCTGTCTGGAAGTCTCTCGCCAGGGACGATTTCAAAGCTTGTAGGAAATAAAGATAAATGCATTCAAACCATCGCCAAGTACAGACTTCAAAAACCTGAAGAAATGAAAAAGGTGTTTGAGTCGTTCGGCGCGGTTAATGAAGCGCTTGAAAAACCGGAAAATCTTAGAATCGTAAGTTATTGATTGAAAAATTCTTCTTGAATTTGAATTTTCAGGCGATGATTGAAACTTGCCGCGAGTTCTGTGAAGATGGTTGCATCTATTTGGAACTTCGTAGCACGCCAAAACACACTCGATACATGGATTATGAAACTTATCTCCGCACAATTGTTGGAGCTATTCTGGAAGCGAGAGTGCTATTCCCTCAAATGAAAATCTTTTTCATTGTTGGAATCAACAGAACTATGAATTACGACACTGCATCTCACATTCTTCACATAGTAGGAGTTCTGCAGCTAGGTTCGTTGTTTGTTTTACCCCTGAAATTCAGAAAATGAGGTTTCAATCTAAAACTTTCAGAGTCTAATGTGATCGTTGGTCTTGAGCTGAGTGGAGATCCCAAAGTCTATGCAAAACACCTCGTTTCCATCTTCCAAGTTGCTCGTCGATTCCACGGCCTTGGAGTCACTTATCACTTGGCAGAAACCAAAGATTACACAGATGACACCTTGGATTATATGCTGACAATACCGGATCGTATCGGACATGGAACATTTCTTCACACTAACAAAAAACTTGTAGAAATTGTGCAGTTCTATAAGATACCAATAGGTATACCTGATTGGAATCTTCCGTTTTATATACATAGTTTTTCAGAACTTTGTCTCTCGTCTAATGTGTACACGAAAACAGTGCCGAGCCCTGCCGACAGTCACTTCAAGTATTGGAGAGATCGAGGAATCCCAGTGTCCATAAATGTGAGTAACTAGAATAACCGTGAAACCTGAAATAGAATGGCCCCTGACTTTCAACTTTGAACCCAAGTATCTCGGTCCCTGACGAAGATTTTTAAAAATTGTCAACACTTTTGATATCTTTCATAGGAACCGAGATAATTGAGCTCAAACTTGACAGTATGGGCTTCTATTACAGGTTTTACGGTATATGCAAGAAATTGAATGTTCTTCAGACGGATGACAAGGGAATATTCCCCGCTTCCTCATTGTCAGAGGAGTACTTCAAAGTTGCCAAAGTGTTCAATCTGTCGATGGACGAAATGATCACTCTCAACTTCAACGCACTGAGATCGTCGTTTGGTTACAAGTACAGCTGCACAACGTTCCTCGACACCTTCCGAAAGATCGGGGATAACACTCTCATCTAATTCATTGCTAATCTATACATTTGTGTCACTTGCTTATTTCGTACTCTGCTCGATCAAAAAACCCTCCATTGCGACAGTTGACGCACTGAAGCCCCCCACCTCGTGACTGCCACACTACAGTTTCTTGAGGGTTCTTTGATCCGAGATCACCCATCTCTCTCTTTTCCTCCGATGCTTTTTCTTTTCTCCCGAGTACTTTGGTCTTGATACCGCTGAACTGTCACATTTGGGTGCACAATTGCGCCAAAAAAACCAAAAAATCTCCCTTTCCCTGTTGTAATTCTCGGTCTCCAAAGATTTTCATTTTGTCGCCAGTTTGTATGATCTTTTATATGTAAAATTCATTGTACTTTAGCTTATTTATTTTCTAGTATGTATTTACTGAATAAGACATTTTCGAAGGTTTCAATTTTCTTATTTTCTTCTTTTCTTATGTACAACTGCGACTCCATATCTTTTCTCTTTGAAGATTTTTCCTCTTTTTTTCTTTTCTTCATCTCTCTTCTCAGCATTGTATATGTAGACGTTATCCCATTTTTTCCTTTTTCTACATATTGAAGGCGCCATTGCGGACGAGGCCGCCCGTTTCGTCTGTTTCTCTTCGTTCAACCGTTCTCTGCTCATCACCACCACGTGCATTTTGTGTCAATTGAGCGTTTTCTGATCGCGGCGCTGCTTCGAGTTTTTGCTTTGCCCCTCTTCGCTCTACCCCTTCTCACAACTTTCGTCTCCCAGCACTCGCAACCACGTTGTTTTGCAGTAGTCAGTCGTGTCCCTCTGGATGTCCTTGATTTCTCCTATTCGCTTGCTCTTCGCTGATGGCACGTAGGCCACTTTCGACACTTCGCTGTTAAATAGCTGATTTTCTAATTTGTAATATTTTTTTTTTCATCAAATTAATGGAGCTAAAATAACAAAAAATTGTTTTGTAATTCGACTTTAATTCGAATTAAGTAATGCCTCTTGCGATCGGATGTTTGGTTTTTCTATCGAAAACTTTCTAACAACAGCGGGCAGAACAATTCTTCGAACAATGCATTATATTTTCGCGAATTTTTGCTGGAAACACTTCTTATTGTAAAAATTCTCATATCGGTACATTTTCCCGGCACCAAAGAACGAAACCGCCAAAATAACACTTGAAATCGCCCCGACAACTGTTTATTCTTTCTTCATTTTCTCTGTAGTTGAGAATTGTTCAATGATACCTGCAAGCTTTTTTCACGGCCTCCCAAAGCAATCTATGGTCGAAAATTATATATTGTCATCGCGACGAACTCGTTGATATGCTAATAATTGAATTATCACATGAATAGAACTCTCTGTCGTCGTTTCTGTTGGAGAGGATAGCGAGCAAAATCTAATTTTGTTGAGTGGAAGCTTCTCCACTTGCATTAAATCCCTTTTCCCACTGAATTGAATGCTCAAAGAGCGGGAATCTTTCGGAATTATTCTCGTCCGGCCCCGATGAACCGTGTGGCCGTAAATTCATTTAAAGGCGCATATCTAATACTGAAGCTAAAAGAGCTACGGTTTTTACAAATCAAATTATACACCTTTGATACAGTACTTCGGATTGCTTGTTTTTGTTAAAATTCTTCAGATTCTCATGAATAATCAGCCGAATTTCCATATAATGTAGAAAAACAGCTTAAAATGGGTCAAAATAAAACTATTCCGACGTACTGTATGGACAGTTTACTTGTAAAAACCGTAGGTTTTTTTCGCTTCAGTACTGGCCATGAGCCTTTAAATGAAATTTCGGTCATAAGTTTCATCGGCGCCGGACAAGAACTATAGCAGAGTTCAGTTCAATCTCATCAATCAACTGTTTTGTGACAGATGCTTTCTTCTACACACCAGTTCTATGTTACTCCTATTTCGCTTTTATTTTCATTTTCTTGTTCAACCTTTCTCTGCTGAGAATGCAAAACAGATAAGGAATTGCCTTGATCATACCACTTTTCTTGATGTTCTCCTCTTGATTCGTTGATCACTTCACATCACTCCATTCAATTCTTCTCATTCCAGGATGCTTTCAAGACTCACTTCTCGCTCCTTCGGAACTTCTGCTTCTTGCTCGAGAACGGCTGGCGTCTTCAGAGACAAGCGAGAGGTCGCGTTTCCAATCGCTGGAAAATCTCCAAAGGTCGTCTCATTGGCCGATGCCTGTCGTGAGATCAAGAGTGGCGACAACGTCTTCGTTCACGGAATCGCTGCCACCCCAACACCACTGCTTCAAAGTCTCTCGGAGCACGCAGTGGCTAACAACTTGAAGGGAGTCAAACTGCATCATTTGCACTTGGAAGGAGCCACCCCATGGACAGCAGATGGAGTTAAAGGTATGAAACAATCCCATTGTAGGGTAATTCTGATTTTAAAATTTTTTAGACCGAGTCCGTTCCAACTCCCTGTTCACCGGTCATAACTTGAGAGCCGCTGTCAACAACGGAATCGCCGATTTCAACTCTTGCTTCTTATACGAAGTTCCATTGTTGTTCCGCAAGGGAGCCATCAAGTTGAACGCCTCTCTGATCCATGTCTCTCCACCAGACGCCTTCGGATATTGCTCCCTTGGTACTTCTGTTGATACTGCTCGTGCTGCCGTCACCAACTCTCCATTGATTATTGGTAAGTGATTCATTTTTGTCTATTCACATTCACCCTTCTGAATTCTAGCTATGGTCAACAAGAATATGCCACGCACATTCGGAGACGGAGTCATCCACGTTTCGCAGATTGATTACCTTGTCAACGAAGCCGATGGATTCGAACTTCACCAACGCAACATCGGAGCACAAAACGACCAAGAGAAGAAGATCGGTCAGATCATTGCCGAGAATCTTGTTGACAACGGAGCCACACTTCAGATGGGTAAGAAAGACATTAAGAACTGAACGTGTTATCATTCTATTTTTCCAGGTATCGGAGCTGTCCCAGATGCTGCTCTCTCTGCTCTCAGCAACCACAAGGATCTCGGAATTCACACCGAAATGTTCTCTGATGGAGTTTTGGACCTTATCGAAAAGAACGCTATTACAAACTCCAAGAAGGCCATTCATCCAGGAAAGCTTGTCGTATCCTTCGTCTATGGATCTACGAAGCTCTACAACTACCTCAACAATAATCCACTCATCGAGTTCGGAGATGTCAACTGGGTCAACGATCCAGCTGTCGTTCGCAAGAATCCTAAGGTTACTGCCATCAACTCGGCTGTCGAGATTGACTTGACTGGACAAGTCGTCGCAGACTCTGTTGGAAAGCGATTCTTGTCTGGATTCGGAGGACAAGTCGACTTCATTCGTGGAGCTGCAATTGGAAACGACGGTCTCGGAAAGCCAATCATTGCTCTTCCTTCTATCTCAAAGAAGGGACAGAGTAAAATCGTGCCAACCATCAATGAAGGAGCTGGAGTCGTCACCAGTCGCGCCCATGTCCACTACGTCGTCACTGAATTCGGAATTGCTCAACTCTGGGGCAAGAACATGCGTCAACGTGCTTACGAATTGATCAAGATTTCTCATCCAAGTCAACGCGAATCTCTCGAAAAGGCCGCTTTCGATCGTCTGAAGGTTATGCCATCCGCCGACTAAATTTTTTTATATATTTTCTCTATATTGCTTTCGGGTATCTGTGTATCCTTTTTCCCACTTCTGATTGTAGGATGTAATTTCATTTCGTTCGTTTTCCCTGTTTTTCATCTTCGGTTATGACAAATTTATCTTGCATGTACAGCTGTAAGAGCAATAAGTGTATGAATTGGTTTCTTGACAGAACAGACAACAAAGTGACATTGATAATCTGATAAGGGGATATCGTATTTCAAAAAATATTTAATTTTTTCTGGGTTTTCTTATTCCTTCCCTCATTTTGTCAATTCTCGAATTGCATTATAAACCGAAAAACAACCAAAAATAGACTTGAATATATTAATTGTGCGGTACGGTATTAAAGGCGCATGAGCTTATTCAAAAAAAAAGTTTCGTATTTTCGCTGCTGGACCACGATGTGCCCTTAAACTGTACTTTCGCAACGCTCATCGCTATTATTCTTGTCCCTGCGCCGATGAACATTGCGGCCGAAATTTTATTTAAAGGCGCATGGCCTGCCCTGAAGCGAAAACAGCTACGGTTTTTTACAAATAATTTCATGCACCTTTAATACAGGCGGATGAAGTTATTTATAAAAACCGTAGCCGTTTCCTCTTCAGGACCGGCTATGTGCCTTTAAACTGTAACTACGTATTACTATCAGACTAGAGTAATAGCTACGCGTAGAGAAACTCTTCGTACTTCGGCTAAATTGATGCCAGAAGACATGAAAAAAAAACGTCTCCTGATTTTTTCATGGCTACAAACGACTACAGTATAGCCATACTGATTCTGTTTCTCTGCGATCTCCGTATTCTGTATTCTCTCTCGTTTTGACCTTTTTGGAGAAGTGATAAGGCGATGAGAGATGATGAACTGAACACTTAGATTGTCGCCTATTCTTGCGCGCACGACGTCTTCTTCTTCAAAATGGCAGTTCTTTCGAAACTTCAATTGCTAGGACAAGCGGTTCCGGCGAAGCAATATGCTCCGGGAATGGTTGGAATGTTGGCTGTCTTGGCATTGGTTAAATTGTATAAACAGGATATCAGGTAGGTAGAAGTTATCAGCGTTATCAACGGAGAAATCAATATCTCTTATGTTTCAAACTACAATTTGATCAATTCGCAAAGACTTTTGTATTTGAATGTTGGTGAATGAATTTATCAGAATAGTATCTTTAAAAAATATAGAATGCAAGGAAATTTTCAGCACTTTTTTGACTTTCTGAATTTCGGAGTTTCTGAATTTCTGAATTTCCGAATTTCTGAATTTCTGAATTTCTGAATTTCTGAACTTCTGAATTTCCGAATTTCCGAATTCCTGAATTTCTGAATTTCTGAATTTCCGAATTCCTGAATTTCTGAATTTCTGAATTCCTGAATTTCTGAATTTCTGAATTTCTGAATTTCTGAATTTCTAAATTTTAGAATTTTGGAATTTCTAAATTTCTAAATTTCTGAATTTCTGAATTTCTGAATTTCTGAACTTCTGAATTTCCGAATTTCCGAATTCCTGAATTTCTGAATTTCCGAATTCCTGAATTTCTGAATTTCTGAATTCCTGAATTTCTGAATTTCTGAATTTCTGAATTTCTAAATTTTAGAATTTTGGAATTTCTAAATTTCTAAATTTCTGAATTTCTGAATTTCTGAATTTCTGAATTTCTGAATTTCTGAATTTCTGAATTTCTGAATTTTTGAATTTCTGAATTTCCGAATTTTTGAATTTCTGAATTTCTGAATTTCTGACTTTCTGAATTTCTGAATTTCTGAATTTCTGAATTTCTGAATTTCTGATTTTCTGAATTTTCGAATTTTTGAATTTTCGAATTTTTGAATTTTCGAATTTTTGAATTTTTGAATTTTCGAATTTTTGAATTTTCGAATTTTTGAATTTCTGAATTTCGGAATTTTTAGATTTTTTATGTTTTATCATTTCAGAGGAACCAAACACCTGGTAGCAAAAACCAAGAAAGATGGCTCAAAGGGACAGAAAGCCCATGTGGATGGAGTATTCCTCAGCAAATTGGCTCGAATTCTGAAAATCCTGATTCCAAGTTTATTCTCAAAAGAGACGTTTTATCTGGCACTCATTGCAATTTCTCTTCTCTGTAGAACCTATGCTGATGTCTACATGATCATAACTTCTACGAAAATTGAAGCGTAAGTTTAGAGACTATCAACTTTGAGCTCAATTATCTCGATTCCTATAAGAGATATCAAAAATGTGTTAACTAATAAAATATTATTGATATTATAAGGAACAGTTTTTTAGTTGACAACTTTTTTGTATCTTTGACAGGAATTGGCATATATGAGCTCAAAGATAAAACTTAGAGGGCTCTTCTATTACAGGTTATTCGATATCTTATAGTGATGACTTATTCAATGCTTTTTCTATTTTCCAGCTCCATCATTGACCGTAATCCTCTTCTTTTTGCTTTGGAAGCATTCAAATACGTTCTCAATCTGCCAGCAATCTCCGTGACGAATGCACTTCTGAAGTTTGGAATCGCAGAACTGAAGCTTCGATTCCGTGAGAGACTATCCACTCATCTTTACTCTCAATATCTCAAGTAATTGGAAAAAAGAATATCAATGAGTAAAAAAAGATTTTCAGAGGATTCACTTTCTATAAAATGTCCAATTTGGATACCAGAATTCAGAATGCAGATCAACTTTTGACTCAGGATGTGGATAGATTCTGTGATGGAATTGTTGAATTGTACTCGAATCTTTCAAAGGTTTGTTACCGTAAAACCTCTAATAGAAGGGACTCTACATTACCAAGTTTGACCTAATTTATATCGGTTTCTGTAAAACCAATTCATTTATATTTCAGCCTATCCTTGACGTCTTCTTGTATCTGTTCCGCTTGGGAACATCTCTCGGTTTCTCTTCTCCATCCATCCTCTTCTCTTACCTTTTGTTCACTGGAGTCGGATTGACTTATTTGAGAAGACCGGTTAGTTTTTTTTCAAAGTTTCGGTTTTCCAGAAAAAATTGCGAACTTTCAGATTGGTAGATTAACAGTGGAAGAACAAGCTCTGGAAGGAGAATATCGATATGTGAACTCTCGCTTAATCATGAACAGTGAAGAGATTGCATTCTATCAAGGCAATCAGAGTGAAAAGGAAACAATTATGAGCACATTTGCTAGTCTGGTGCAACATCTCAGAAAGATTATTCTCTTCCGGTGAGTTTTTGATTTTTGAACATTGGAGAAGCTAGATTCCAGCACACTTATACATAAAACGGGCCCTTGGCGGGTCTCCGGCGGCTCTGTCATAGTTCTTATTAGAATCAAAATGTTTGGACCAACTAAGCTAGATATGATAGAACTTGCCGAGTACTAAAAAACGGTATTATTTGGAATACTGTATCTTGTCTATGAACAAAGTTACAGACAATAAAAACAGACAGGCAACTAGACAACGAGACTCAACTAGACTTGGCTAGAAATAGTCGAGACCTAACGAGACTCGGCTAGAAGTCGGTGAGACTTGACGAGACTAGGCTAGCAAACAACGAGACTTAACAAGACTCAGCTAGAAATCGCCGAGAACTAACGATACCAAGCTAGAAGTCTATGAGATTTGACGAGACTCAACGAGGCTTGGCCAGAAATCGTCGAGAGCTAACGAGATCATACAAGACTCGGCTAGAAGTCGGTGAGACTTGATGAGACTAGGCTTTGTATAACTCATTAATTTCTATTATATCCGATTCAGTTGCTCCGAAAATATTGATTCTAAAAGAAACTATGGTAGGCCGCCGAAGGCCCACCATGGTTTGGTTTGGAAAGCTGTAATATTCTTTTAAACTCACTTTCAACAATACCAAAAATCCAGATTCTCTATTGGATTCGTTGACAACATTGTCGCCAAATACCTAGCCACTGTCGTTGGATGGTATGCCGTTGGATCTTCGTTCTTCGACAAAAACCACAAACCATTTGTTGGAATGTCTCGCAATGAATTGATGCAGGAGTATTACAATTCTGGAAGAATGATGTACAAAATGGCTGAGGCACTTGGAAGATTGGCATTGGCTGGAAGAGATATGACAAGGCTAAGTGGATTCACAAGTCGAGTGGATACACTGCTGAATGTTTTGGATGATGTGAACAATGGAAACTATAAGAGGACGATGGTTGGAGAGAAGGATGAATCAATGAATTCTCTTTTGAAGAGTGATTTGGTGGCTGGATCTGGAAATTTACTCGTTCGTGATAACGTCATTCGATTTGAACGGGTTCCTTTGGTTACCCCGAATGGAGATGTGCTTATCGAAAGTTTGGATTTCGAAGTTCCATCTGGAAGAAATGTATTGGTTTGTGGACCAAACGGTTGTGGAAAGAGTTCTCTGTTCCGTGTTCTTGGAGAACTTTGGCCACTTTTCGGTGGTACTCTTACAAAACCAGCTAAAGGAAAACTGTTCTACGTACCACAAAGACCATACATGACACTTGGAACTCTTCGGGATCAAATTATCTATCCAGATAGACCGATTGATATGATCAGAAAGGGAATCAGCGATCGGGATCTCGAACAAATGCTAGAAAATGTTCAATTGACTCACATTTTGGAAAGAGAGAATGGATGGGGTGCAGTTCAAGATTGGATGGATGTGCTATCAGGAGGAGAGAAACAGAGAATTGCGGTAAGTTGAAAAAGTTTAACTCTGAGCCAATTTTTCTCGATTCCTGTCAAAAATACAAAATAGTTGTCAACTGATAAAATGTTTTGCATATTATTAGAAATGTTTTGTCAGTTGACCACTTTCTGATATCTTGCATAGGAATCGAGATAATTGAGCTCAAAATGGATAGTGTGTGGATAAAACGTAGTCGATGCACCATGTCGTATTTTCTCCGACCTATAACTAGCGTCAAATTTGATATTTTTGTTTTATTCAAAAATGTTCTCAAAAGTTACAGTTCTTGAAAAGTCTATAAAATGATATAAAAAGGTAAGATTGATCTACAAAATATTACAGAAACCGAAAATTTTTGAATATGAGATAATTTTGAAAAACACCCAAAACGGAGTCGATGCACCATGTTAGACAGTAATTGGGTTATAACTGGTTTCAAAATGGATATTTTTGTTCGTATAAAGAGGAAAATGTAGGGCTTAAAAATCTCTACAAAGTGATATAGAGTCCAGTGGTTTGGATTCTTGAATGTTTGAGAGAAACTCCCAAAATTGCGTCGATGCACCATATCGTATCTTCGGCGACCTATAACTAGCATCAAAATCTATATTTTCGTTTCATTTTAAAAAGAAAATGTAGGACTTGAAAACCTCTACAAAATGATACAAAAATCCAGTAGTTTCAAATTTTGGATTTTTGGAGAAATCGCCCGAAATAGAGTCGATGCACCATGTCAGACAGTATATGGCTTCAAAGTGGATATTTTTGTTTCTATTAAAAAAGTAAATGTAGGGCATAAAAAGCTCTTCAAAATGATATAAAAGTCCAATTGTTTTGAATTTGAGATTTTTGAGAAAAACGCAAAAAACTAGAAAAATCAACGTTATTTTTTTCAGATGGCTCGTCTATTCTATCATAAACCACAGTTTGCGATTCTGGACGAATGTACATCGGCAGTTAGTGTTGATGTGGAAGGTATGTTCGGGAAAAAAAATTAGGAAACTTTGCCCCTTGAATCGCTGATATGGCTGATTGATAAGGAGAAAAAAGTTTTAAGATTCCAAAAAAATCTTTTTTTGCCACTTTTTTCTCCGTTTTTTTGCCTTTATAGAGGCTACATTATAACTATTGGTCCCAAAAGAAAAAAAAAACGACACTAAAAACTATACGATTTGAACTCAAGCTGAAAAAAAAAAGTTAATGATTTTATATGACATCTTTCTGATAGTGGCAAAAAAGTCCACAAAAAACCCACTCCTGATAAAAAATCTCATGAAATGAGAATGCCAAAAAAAAGTCCACAAAAAACTACCCCTGATAAAAACTCCCATAAAATTTAAAATTATTCAGGAGCAATGTACCGTCTGTGTCGTGAGATGAACATCACTCTATTCACAGTTTCTCATCGAAAATCTCTCTGGAAATATCATGAATATTCTCTCTATATGGATGGACGTGGATCCTATCGTTTCGAACAAATTGATGATCAATCTGATCAATTTGGTTCATGATAAATTCTTCTGATCATTATTTTTTAATTCTGAATTTCTAAAATTATATTACTACTATTCAAACAGGTCAAAATATTATAAATAAATTTGCCAAACTTTCTACAAATGAAAACATAATTTCTTGATGATGCTTGAGTATCCGGTCCAAGCAGCAGACAATCTTTTTTTCCTCTTTTCGGGATCCTTATCAAAACGGAATTCTCCTCCCCTCTCTCCATCACGGAATAAGCCTCTTTACATAAGGCGGTAGTGGTTATCAGTTATCAACTCTCCGCTGCATTTCTGATGCTTCAACAACCATCACTCAATTCCCCTTTTTTGATTTATCGCTTCAAACAATGGACACATTTTCCTTTTGTCTCATGAAAATTTTCTTCCCGGTTCCTTTTATTTCTTTTGATTTCAGAATAACTTGAGTACAGAAATGGCTGTTCTATCTAAATTACAACTGTTGAATTCAACACTGACCTACAAGAACTGGTCTCCAGCTTTTGCGGGAATTTTCGGATGCATTACAATTGCAAAGATTTATTCGTCTAGTTTCAGGTAATTATCTAGGTGGTGATTAGAACTTTTCTAATGATAGTAAACTTTTTTAGAGATTCAAACTAACGTAACTCCTCTAATTTTAGAAGTTTATCCATATCGTCAACTTTGAGCCAATTTATCTCGATTCCTGTGAAAGATATCAAAAAACGGTTCACTAACAAAATGTTTATAATAATTTCAAAAATATTGTGTTTGTTGATCACTTAATGATATCTTTTACAAGAACTGAGATGAATTGTCTCAAAGTTGACAGTTGGCGGTTTGGGTAGAACTCAAGCGCATACGGTAGTTTTTGAATGTTTTGAAAGCTGGACCATGTTCCATTGATAACTGGGATTCAAAGTTTTAGATTTTTCTTAACTTCTGGAGGATGCTTAATTGAATTTGTAGCACTTAAAAGGAAATTCATCAGCCTGCACCCACCCGGTCGGTTCACGGCCGGACGGCAGGTGGATGACGAATAGCCCGTTTTTACCCGCCCATGTGGAAAACCTATGCAGAAGATTGGAATTTTACTTCATTCTACAGAAATTATTGTTTTCGGGTTAAATCATGAAACCAACAAAAATAATTAATAATCAAAGATCTTTAGAACAACACTAATCCTATTGTTTGAAACACACTAAAAATATTTTCAGCCAAAGATCATGTGACTTTTAGCACCTTATGATTAATTGGGCACTCTGAAATCATAAGTACCGTAAACCTTGTAAAGCCCTTCTATTGTTTCAAGGAACCTCCGGAGAGCCTTTTTATTACAGGGTGCCTTCTTTTTTCTGTCATGTTTTACAAAATTTTCCATCGTAAAAATTCGTTGAATTATCGTTTAAAATACATGAAAATCGATGAAGTTCAGCAAAAAAGTGTTTCACAAAAATTTCTGTGAAATTGTGGAATTTCCGGAATATTTTTCACTGATAACGTACGGAAATTTTTAACTTCAAAGTACAAATTTTGAAAAGTGCGGGAGGCCCGTCTATTACAGAGCCCTTGTATTTTTCCAAGCTTCCCTAGGAGGGCCATTCTATTAAAGGGGCCCTTCCATTGAAGGGACCGTCCTAATACAGATTTCAAGGTAATTAATAGTCGGGTCAGTTCATTCAAACCCAATTTTATAAACTTAAAAACTATCTTTTTTTAGAAATGAAGGAAAAGGACTCTCGTTGTCTGAAACGGTTGGTGCTGGAACTACAAAGAAAGCTAAAGCATCCCTGAACGCGGAATTCTTTGCAAAGTTGAAAAAACTGTTGAAAATTCTTATACCCGGGCCATTTTCAACTGAAGTGTTCTATATGATTGTCATCGGATTTGTTCTCCTGGCTCGTACAATTGCTGACGTCTACATGATTACAAATGCCACTAGTGTTGAAGCGTAAGAGATTATTTTTGAATTGTAAGAACCTCGTTTTTCAGCTCAATTATCGATCGGAGTCCGATAATGTTCGCCATGTCAGTGTTCAAATATTTCCTCAATTTACCAGCTATCTCACTTATCAATGCCCTTCTCAAGGTGGGTTGTTAAGAGAATTAAAAGTATAAACCCTTTCAATTTTCAGTTTTCATTGTCTGAACTGAAACTTCGCTTCAGAGAGAACCTCACCAAACATTTGTACGGGAAGTATCTGGGGTAAGTAACAGATTCAATGACTTCGTCGAAATTCGAATTTCAGAGGATTCACCTTCTATCAGATCTCAAATCTGGACAACAGAATTCAGAATCCAGATCAACTTTTGACACAAGACGTTGAGAAATTCTGTGACGGAATTGTCGAGCTCTACTCAAATCTTTCAAAACCAATTCTCGATGTTTTCCTGTACGTTTTCAAACTCGGAAGAGCACTCGGATGGGGTGGACCTGGACTTCTTTTCGGATATTTGATGGCATCAATGGTGGTGCTGACAAAACTCAGAAGACCGGTAAGCAATTGGGGGGGGGGGGGGCACATTTTTTAAATTCGGTGCCAAAATGTGGGTGTCCCACTGGATTGGAAACGAGCCATTTTAGCCTTAATACTATAATTTGTATAAAAAAGGTATTTTTAATGTTAGGTTTTTTATTCAAAGTATAGGATCAGGCTGAATTTCCTTGCGCCCAATTCAAAAAATTCATGCCCCCTACCGTAGTGCCAGTATTTTTCAAGAGAGACAGTTCGTATGTTTGAAACTTTCAGATTGCAAAACTGACAGTACAAGAACAAGTATTGGAGGGAGAATACAGATATGTGAACTCTCGCTTAATCATGAACAGTGAAGAAATCGCGTTCTATCAAGGAAACAAACCCGAGAAGCAGGCACTGATGGGATCATTCAATAATTTGGTTTATCATTTGAGGAAGACTATCATGTTCAGGTATTTAGTTTGAATTTTGGCGAAGTGGGACTGGCAGATAACTGCTTAAAGGCACATAATTCGGAGGGTACATCAATTTTGGGGCCATTGGGGGTACGAAGCGATTTAGGGGTACAACATTTTAAATTCAGGGGTACAAAATACTTTGAAAATGCTAAGTTTGTACTCCGAATTGCAGATTCTGTACCTCTGAATCACTTTGCATTCCCTTGTACCCTCGAATTGTTGTACCCTCTAAATTATGTTCTCTAGATGCCGGCTGAAAATGCGCGGGCGGGCCGTTGACGGCTTGTCGACAGAACATTTGGTCTCTGCTAATAGAGTCACAGTTTTTTGAACGAAAATCTGCTAGACATGGATCTAGAAAATCTACATAATATAGCAATATGAAAAACTTTTACTTTTACTTTTCATCTTGCTAAAAACAGCGACAAAGAGCTACAGTTTTTTTGACCATTTTCAATACATGGTCTGAAGCTTGGTTTCAGGTTTCCGATCACTTAAAAATTTTTGGAAAATGTAAAAGTACCTAGATGAACAACGTTGCATTCACAGAATTTTTCAAGAATTCCTTATTTTCCGATTTCTGAAAGACACCTGTTTTTCCACGTTTTCTGTACAAATAGGGACCGAAAAGGGGTGTCTTTCAGGAATCGGCAAATAGCTGAAAAACTAGGAATTCAAAAAATATTCTGTCAATGCAATCTTTTCAACCAATGTTTGTATTACACCCTCCAAAACTTTCAAAGTGATCGGAACTTTGACAGTTGAGCTCCAGAATCCTTTAAATGATCAAAATGTCCGCCCCAGTGCTTGTTTATAGTTAGTCGCGCCTTGCCTGTGAATTTGCCTCAAAAATTTTATTACAGATTCACTCTCGGATTTGTCGACAACATTGTTGGAAAGTACATCACCAACATTGTTGGATGGATGGCTTGTGCCAAGACATTCTTCGACGTCAACAACGAGAAGTTCAACGAAATGGACAGAAATGAGCTGATGCAAGAGCTTTACAACAATGGAAGAATGATGCTGAAACTGTCCGAAGCTCTTGGAAGATTGGCATTGGCTGGAAGAGATATGACCAGATTAAGTGGATTCACGACTAGAGTTGATACTCTGATGAAAGTTTTGGATGATATGAAGGCTGGAAAGTTTGAGAAAGCTCAAGTGGCAGATGAGAATGGAGAAGAGCATCAGAGATTGACATTGAAGGCTGGAAACGGAAAATTGGTTGCTCAGGATAATATGATTAAGTTTGAAGATGTCCCATTGGTCACACCAAATGGAGATGTGCTCATTGAAAGCCTTTCGTTTGAAGTACCTTCTGGAAGAAATGTGCTGGTTTGTGGACCAAATGGATGCGGAAAGAGTTCTCTATTCCGAACACTTGGAGAATTGTGGCCTGTATTTGGAGGAACATTGACAAAGCCAGCTAAAGGAAAGCTGTTCTACGTACCACAAAGACCATACATGACACTTGGAACTCTTCGGGATCAAGTCATTTATCCAGATACTGCATTTGATATGAAACTGAAGGGATTAAAAGATAAGGATTTGGAACAAATGCTGGAATATGTTCAATTGACCCATATTTTGGAAAGAGAAGGTGGATGGAGTGCAGTTCAAGATTGGATGGATGTGCTATCAGGAGGAGAGAAACAGAGAATTGCGGTAAGTTAACAAAGTTAAACTTTGAGCGAATTTATCTCGATTCCTATAAAAGACACGGAAAAGTTGTCAACTGATAAAATGTTCATCATAATATCAGAGGGACTTTGTCAGTTGACCACTTTTTGATATCTTGCATAGAAATCGAGATAATTGAGCTCAGAGTTGACAGTGTGGGGGTTCCCAAAATCAAGTCGATGCACCATGTCGAATCTTCGCCGACCCATAACTAGCGTCAAAATTTATATTTCTGTTATTTTCAAAAAAGGAAATGTAGGGCTTAAAAAACTCTGCTAGATGATATAAAAATCAAAAGTTTTGAAATTGGGATGTTTCTGAAAAACGCTCAAAATAGAGTCGATGCACCATGTCTGTTAGTAATTGGCTTATAACTGGCTCCAAAATTGATATTTTTGTATTATTCAAAAACAAAAATATACGGCTTAAAAATCTCTACAGAATGATGTAAAAATCTAGTGATCTTGCATTTTGGATTTTGGAGAAAAGTTGGAAAATCGGAATTTTTCAGATGGCTCGTCTATTCTATCACAGACCACAATTTGCCATTTTGGACGAATGTACATCAGCAGTTAGTGTTGATGTGGAAGGTAAGTTCGAAAAAATAATTAAGATACTTTGCCCCTGGGAATGCTGATAATGATAAGAAGAAAAACAACTTTTTTTGGCTTTTTTTTCGCTATTTTTGCCTTTCCAGAAGCTACATTATAACTATTGGTCCCAAAAGAAAAAAAACGGCACTAAAAATTATACGATTTGAACTGATAATGCCAAAAAAAAGTCTACAAAAAACCATCCCTGATAAAAAATCCCATAAAATTTCCAATTTTCAGGAGCAATGTACCGCCTGTGTCGTGAGATGAACATCACACTATTCACAGTTTCTCATCGAAAATCTCTCTGGAAATATCATGAATATTCTCTCTACATGGATGGACGTGGATCCTATCGTTTCGAACAAATTGATGATCAATCTGATCAATTTGGATCTTAAATATGACTTTTTTTGGTGTTTAGTTTTTTTTTCTTCAAAATGATTTCATGTAAATAAAGTTCTTTTCTATTCGTCTTTTGATCCGCAAAACAAACATTTCTTTTGATTTATGAAGAAAAAACCACTGATTTTCAAAGACCAAATAGCCAAAAGGAAATAGTGTGCGTAGAGAAGAGAGCGTTGTCTGCCCTCCCCTCTTCTTCTTCTTTTTCCGCTCAAACATCATTATTGATTCTTCTAAATGGATATGTCTTTCTTTTAGTCTTTGTCACTAAATTGAAGTTTTTTTTTCCAGAAACTTTTTTCTCATTTTTTTTCTTTTCTTTTGATTAAAAATCACTGCGTTATCTGCGGAGTGTCGTTGTTTCCACGTATCAGTATGTTTCAGTCGGCTGTGCTCTCTCGCGGCAATTCTATGAACCAAGTCATGACTTTCTTCTATTATTTTGCTTATGGAAGTAATCTTCTCGGTGATAGAATTAGATATAAGGTTGGTTTTTGGATCTTTTTTAGCTTAAATTTCTGAAAATTTCCAGCAAAAAGGAGCACAGTATGACTGCAATGGGAGACTCGACAACTTCCGTTTGGAATTCGCCAACTATTCGGAAAGATGGCAGGGAGCACTGGCGACGGTGATGGAGGAGAACGGGAAAGAGGTGTGGGGATGTGTGTGGAAGATGCCGAACGAGTATTCAGAGTCGTTGGATGAGCAAGAGAAGGGATATCATCGGTTGATGGGTTAGTTTCCTTTATTTTTTCGTTGGGGATAATTCAGTCTAGTTTTTTGGAATTTTCTGGTTCAATATTTAAAAAAATCCCCCTAAAGTAATCTATTAAAGAAAATTCCAGTCTATTCTCATTTTAATTTTTTGCATGAAAATGTTCCTAAGCATATGAATTTTCCGAAAAAAAATTCAAAAAGGATCCGAAACCCTCGAAAAACGCCGTGAAAAAAGAAAATTCTACAGAAAAAAATTACAAAAAATTGTTTCTAGGTCATGACCTATTTTTTCTAGGTCATGACTTAATTTTTTCTAGGTCATGACCTAATTTTTTCTAGGTCATGACCTAATATTTTCTAGGTCACGACCTAATTTTTTCTAGGTCACGACCTAATTTTTTTTTAGGTCATGACCTAATTTTTCTGGGTCATGACCCATTTTTTCTAGGTCATGACCTAGATTATTTTCTAGGTCATGACCAAATTTTTCTGGGTCATGACCCATTTTTTCTAGGCCATGATCTAATTTTTTCTAGGTCATGACCTAATATTTTCTAGGTCATGACCTAATTTTTTCTAGGTCATGACCTAATATTTTCTAGGTCACGACCTAATTTTTTCTAGGTCACGACCTAATTTTTTTTTAGGTCATGACCTTTTTCTAATTTTACGTGAAAATTATAATTTCCTAAAATTCGCGGGAAATCTTTTTTCTCAAAATCACGAGAATTTTTTAAATTTCTCAAGCTTTGTTTGTCTGTTTTGGCCAGGAATATTGTCGGATTAAACAAACTGGGACCTGAAAATTTTCGCGGGTAACGTTCGTGTCGATTCACGAGGCATCGCTCCCAAAACTGTAAGTAAACTGTAGATAAAAAATTAATTTATGTGAATTTAGTGGGATTTTCTGAACAAAATTTAGAGTTCTTGGTATGAAAATGATCGCTAGCATCTCTAGAATCTGTTCTTCATCGAAAAAATGAACTTAATTGCGAAAGCAGCTGGAACGAGGCAAAAATCTGAAATATTACGTTTTTGCCGCGCTTTTTCTTCCAATTAGCTCAAAAATGCGACGATTTTCAAATTCTCAGGTGTCACTTTTTTTATTCGACAATAATAGGAAACTGAATTGAGTATTTAGAAATATAAAAACGTTTTTGCATATCTTATTGAACGGCACTGTATTTTTGCTAATCTTTCCATTATTTCAGTTCCCGTCCACACCTCACACGGTGTCATCATCTGCAGAACCTATCAATATTCTGACCTACAAGCCGATCCAATGCCTCCATCTCCTCATTACAAACTCGTGATTGTCGAAGGAGCCAAAGAGCACAAACTGCCTTCTGCATACATCAAAGGACTGGAATCCATCAAGGATAACGGATTCAAGGGTTCAGTCGATGTGGACATTCCACTTCTAGCCAAATTGAATGTGAAAACGGAATTGTGAAATGATCTCAATCATTTTTAATACATGTTTTTAGGTCGAATCGATTCATATTGAAATCTGTGATAAACTATGATTTTTTGTTTTCTGTGAAAATTAGTTTAATTTATTTCTCCTCTTCAATAAATAAGTCATTAAAAATTTAAAGTTTGTTTAATTTGTACAATTTATCGCCTCGATAGACAACTTTTCGCCCAATTTAAGACCCCATTCGTAATGTTTTTCACACATTTTTTGTCAATTTTCTACATGTCTCGTTTCCCAATGTTTTTCTTTTGATTTGTTGCCCAATAATGGACCGAAGAACGATGAAAAAGTAGGGGGAAACAAGTTTTTGAAATAACTAACAACTTTTTCAGCCATGCTTGTTAATTCAATTTTGAAATCAGTGATGCACTTTTTTTCATTACTTTTCTATTTATTTAGGAACTCTTTTTTTCTTTTCTTTTTACAAATTTTTTGTTTAAAATCTCAGAATCTCAGAATCTAAGAATCTCAGAATCTCGGAAATTCAGAATCTCGATAATTCAGAATCTTAGAATCTTGGAACTTGAGAATCTCTATAATTTCTGAATTTCTGAATTTCTGAATTTCTGAATTTCTGAATTTCTGAATTTCTGAATTTCTGAATTTCTGAATTTCTGAATTTCTGAATTTCTGAATTTCTGAATTTCTGAATTTCTGAATTTCTGAATTTCTGAAGTTCTGAATTTCTGAATTTCTGAATTTCTGAATTTCTGAATTTATGAATTTCTGAATTTCTGAATTTCTGAATTTCTGAATTTCTGAATTTCTGAATTTCTGAATTTCTGAATTTCTGAATTTCTGAATTTCTGAATTTCTGAATTTCTGAATTTCCGAATTTCTGATTTTCTGATTTTCTGATTTTCTGAATTTCCTATTATTTCTGAATTTCCTGGAATTTCTGAAATTCAGAATTTTATGTTATAAAACCAAAAAAAAACCAGTCTCACAAGATCGTAAAATCTGTCTGGAGCATTCAAAGTTTTATTATGTTGCCATGTGGATTGAATTTGAATCTTTCCCTTCTTTCTCCGAATTCTCAGTCTCGGAATTTTTTTCGAAATTCTAAAACTAAAAGAATTCTTTGGTGCCACGTCATCTGCTGTCAGAAGACTAAGACACAAAAACAATTAATCAGTAAAACTCATTAAAACTGATTTATGTTGTTGTGATCTTATTAGGAGAAACTGTTTAGGAGGGGCGGAGTAGAAGGAGAAACTGAAAGATGGCCATGATAACGACCTTTTTTATCAGTTTGTTTTTGTATTTTTTTTTCTTCAAATCTTTTGTTTTTTAAAGATAGTAAGAAAGACTGATGGAAATATATGATTCTTAACAGAATAGACTGCATTCGTAATATTCCATTTTGCTGTTTTTAAATGTAACTATTGATATAAAAAGTTTTTGTGAAAAAACTTATGGATTACCTATCTGAAATTTTAAGTTAGCGCATACCGTATTTCTTCTACATATAGTACCTTATAAAAACCGTCAACATTGAGATCAATTATCTCGCTTCCTGTGAAAGATATCAAAATTTTGTCAACTAATAAAATATTTGTGATATTATGAGACACATTTTATCAGTTGACAAAATTTTGATATCTCGCATAGGAATCGAAATAATTGAGCTCGAAGTTGACAGTGTGGGGGCGCCCACAACACCTAAAATGGAGTCGATGCACCATGTCGTATCTTCGCCGACCCATCACTAACTTCAAAATTAACGCTTTTGATTCATTGAAAAAATAATATGTAGGGCGCAAAATGATATAAAATTCGAGTGGATTGGATTTTTGAATGTTGGAGGAAAACGTCCAAGAGGGAGTCGGTGCACCATGCTAGACAGTAATTGTTCTCTCACAAGGGAAGTGTTTTCAGACCGCCTTACTAGAGTTTTGTTAGAGGGGTTTACGGTACGTTAATTTTTTCGGACTGTGATGTTTGTGTTAATCCAATTTGAAGGTTACATTTTTTGTTTTATCAAAGAACAGTTCGTGTTTACTGGCAAAACAGAAATGCTTTTGAAGATCGATTCCCAGACCTTTGGATATGAAAAAAAAATCGTTTTTTGTGAGGGTTCCCTCTATAAAAAAACTTTGACCGGTGGTGTTTCATAGCTAATCAAAACAACAACAACTCTATCACTGATTTGATACAATCCTTATAATCACTGTCACGTTGACAAGTTTATTTCAGGCGTCCCTCTCCAATAAACACAACACCCAAAAGGCCACCCATTCCATTTCATTAGACTAAACCTTTGATTTTTCAATGATCAATTAGTCCCCTCCTTCCCTTCTGAGAAATGTTTTTAAATTGGAATTCCTTTTTCATTTCCTACTAATCAAATTATCAAAGAGTTCCTTAAAAACTCCACCTCTTTTTATTATACAATCATTGAACATTTTGAACCTTCTTCTTCTGTATTTTTCCTTGCCAAATGCTTTTTTTCAGAAAAATGGAACATCGCCGAAAGTCAATTTCGGAAGGTCTTCAGCATGGAGTTCGACGGATTTCCGAGGGATTTCTACACATGACAAATGCAGATGTAAGGAGTTAAAAACCTGCGGATTCGGATAAACCTGTAATAGAAGGGCGCCGTAACTTTTATCTTTTAGCCAATTTATCTCGGTTCCTGTTAAAGATACAAAAAAGTTGTCAACTGATAAAATGTTTATCATAACATCAGAAGTGTTTTGTCAGTTGGGTTAGTTTTGATATCTCGCATAGGAATTGAGATAATTGAGATCAAAGTGCCCGGATAGGGTGGAATTCAATTAAAGCATTTACGTTAAATTACGATTGGTCTGAAAATCTTACTGTATTCTCAAGACGAGTGACTAATACAAAGGAAGAAAAATGGGATTGCTTATAAAAAAATGCTGAAATGTTGTCTGAATTACTTAGTTGGTATAGTTATAAAAACATGAGGAATTAGAACAACTGGGTTATTGATAAGCAAGATTCAGAGGCAGTAATCTGAAAATCCAGCAAAACTTTTTTTTTGATAGTATTGGGTTGAAATAATTTGACATTATCTTTTTTGACCTACTCTTGAATCCTATAATCGTTAAATTTTTTCGGAAAAAACCAAAGTTTAATTACTCCAAACTGGCAAATTATTCTACCGTATTCTCTCTATTTCAAGCCCATCCAAACCCTCAACTTTGAGCTCAATGATCTCGATTCCTGTGAAAGATAACAACATTGTGTCAACTGATAAATTGTTTATCATAATATCAGAAGTGTTTTGTCAGTTGACATTTTCTTGATATCTTGCATAGAAATCGAGGTAATTGAGCTCAAAGTTGACAGTGTGGGGGGTGGGGCAATATGGAGTCGATGCACCATGTCATATCTTCACCGACCCACAACTAGCGTCAAAATCGATACATTCGATTAAATCAAAAAGATAATGTAGGGCTTGGAAAACTCTACAAAATAAAATAAAAACCTGGTGGTTTCGAACTTTTAATGTTTGAGAAAAATGTCCAAAAGAGAGTCAATGCACCTCGTCGAATCTACCTATGTCTAGCATCAAGATGGATATTTTTGTTTCATTTAAAAATGAAAATGTAGGACTTGAAAAAATCTACAAAATGATATAAAAATCTAGTGTTTTTGAATGTGGGACAGTTTTGAAAAACGCCCGAAATGTAGTCGATGCATCATGTCGCACAGTAACTGGCTTCAAAATTTGTAATTTTGTTTCTAACAAAAAGGAAAATGTAGGTCTTTAAAATCCATATAACACAATCACTATTTTCAGCGAATGCTTGACCTGCACGACATTGGTATGCACAATGTGCAATCGGAATATCAATTGGTTTCAAAATGGGACGAAGCTGAGGAAGCGTTAGGAAGAGGGGGACGAAAAAAATCATTTGTGGAGAGAAAAGAGAAGATCTCGTGAGTATCGCTGATTTATCCCGAAAAGCCAAAAACGGGTTTTCCAAAGAATAATAGTCGACAAATATGATAGATGATAGACAAGAGAGGATTTTTGAAATACATCACTCTGAATATTATTATTAGCAAAGCAACTGTTTTTGAATGAATCTGATTCGTATTGTGACATCATCAGGTCAAGATCATGCAACTGAAATCGTCTGTATTTTCTCAAAAAATCAAACAGGATGAAATGTCCTTTGGAGAAGATCATATTGGGTAAGAGAGACGCAGAGATGTGATTTTGGATGTTTTTTAAAGTCCAAAAAGTACAGATGTTTTTACATTGTACTTTTTTCCTGTTTCTGATTTTGATCAAATGATAATATCACGCCTTCTTGGGAATATAAAATTAGAAGACCTTCAAAAAAGACAAGCAGTCTGCCTCCCACCTAATAAACCTCTAATAACGAAGACTGGTCAATTGAGATCATACGCTTCATTACCTTCTCCCATTTTTAGCTTCAATTGAATTTGATCTGAATAGATTTCATAGGTTTATCCTATTTCTAAAAGAAAAATGACTGTTCTATTCCCTCCATCCGAAAGTTCGGTTGATCTCGAAAACTACAAAAAAGCTATTAGGTAAATTTTTTTGAAAAATTTTAAGATTTACATTATCTATCACTTAGATTTATTAATAAAAAAATATTTTTCAGTGGATTTTTGGCCATTTTGACAGTATTCAAGAGACTGGGGTTAAAATTGTTGTATTCCTGAAATTTTGAAATTCCTTGAATTATTCACGATTCTTGATTTCAAAATATTAAATAAGTTTTCGGATTCTTAAACTTCATTTGAGTTGAAAAACCAACGTTCTAGAACCGCTAGAAGCCGAGATACAGTGATTTGAAGTTTTGGAGAGACGCAGACAGCTAGAGTGTCTTGTCGTCTGCGTCTCTAGATTTCGAAACTTTGAATGACTGTATCTCTGCTTTCAGTGGTCCTAGAAAAGTGATTTTTGAACCGAAGTCTCTAATTTTTGTTGTTTTTTCTTGTAGACATAACATTTGAAATTCTCCTTCAAATTTCAAATTTTTCGATCGGGACAGCGCAGCTCCCGACTTCTGAAAATGGTCAAAATGACCGAAAACAAACTGAAAAATTGGTTTTTATATACATAAATCTAATAAACAGTTACTGTATATTTTCAATTTTCAACTTTTAATGTTTTCAGTTCCAAATTTGCACTCATCAACCTCATGAAAGGTATGCTTGGCGCTGGATGTTTCTCAGTCCCACTTGCGTTTAAACAATCTGGCTATGCGGTATGTTTCAAGGGTTACTGTACTTCTTAACCCTCTTTTTTTAGGCTGGACTAGTTATCATCCTGGTTTTGGGTTTTCTGTGTGCTTTATGTATGATAAAACTAGTCAAGTGCGCTGGATATTTGTCGAAGATGTGAGTTTTTGATCTTTACATGAAATGAACTGAATCGACGCGAGATTTTCAGAAACCAATCTGCTCCATTGGATTACGGTAACATGGCCTATAAAGCAACTCAAGCCAGTTATACCCCGATACGAAAACTGGCGCCAATATCTCGGTAAGCGAATTTCTGGAAATTTCTAGAAATTTCGAAAGACGAAAAGTTATATTTCAGAGCATTGGTGAACACATCCTTATGCGTATTACAGCTGGGAATTTGCTGTTGTTTCTACATTTTTGTTGTCTACCATTTGCATGAGGTACGTTGGAAACAGCCTGTAATAGAAAGGCCCTCTAGTTGGAGCTCGATTATCTCTATTCCAGTGATGGGGATCCAGTGATAGGAAACAAAATCGAGCTCTACAATTCTTTTCGCTAGTTATGTATGCGATATGGTGCATCGACACTATTTTGGGCGTTTTCCTCAAACAGTCAAAAATCCAAACTTTTCGATTTTTATACCATTTTGTAGAGTTTTTTTTTGAATAGATCAAAAAAGTTAATTTTGACGTTAGCTATGGGTCGGCAAAGATAAGACAGGGTGCATCGACTCCGTTGTGGGTGTCGTCACACTGTCAACTTTGAGCTCGATTATCTTGCTTACTGTAAGAGATATCAAAAATGTATCAACTAATAAAATGTTTGTGCTATTATGATAAACAGTTTATCAGTTAACAGATTTTTGTTTTCTCTTATAGAAATTGAGATAAATTGGCTCAAACTTGGGGTCCCTTTATTAAAGATTTTGCGGAATGAAATCCTTAAAAATCAAAAACTTCAGCTTCTTGAATTCTTCATGAATGATGTTCCCAGCCGTGCAGCTCTGTTTCCAATAATTCTACCTGCTTTCATCCTTCTCGTTTCCCTTTCTTCAATGCGTGCGTTATCTCTTGTATCCCTCGGTGGAAACTTCCTCATGCTCATCGCTCTGGCTGTTATCATGTTTGTTAGTTTTTGCAGCAGAAAAGCGATAAAGATGAATCCAATATGAAACATTCCAGCAACTTCTGACGACAGAGCACAAAAAACTTTCCGATCTGCCGCCGGTGACAGATCTGGGCGGAGTTGTTAGTGCGGCTGGAGCTATTCTGTATGCTTTGGAGGGACAGGCAATGGTACTTCCATTGGAGAATAGAATGAAAAAACCTGAAGATATGAAAGGTTAGTTTGATTGAAAAGAGGAGAAAGGGAGAAAACTATTATTTTTCAAAAAGGAAACAAAAAGTGCGTAACAGGGGAACCGCATGATTGATGACTGATGAAAGAAATGTACCTAAATAATCTTTGACCAAAAATTTTCACTATACAAGGTAGCATAAAATCTGAGTAAATTGATGTGCTGAGCTCAATAAATTTTGAAAATTCGTCAGCGAACTGTCCAAGTTTCGAACAATTTGATCAACTTTGAGATGAGTTATGGCTTGTCAAAGTTGCTTCATCCCAAGAAACATCAAGCCCTCCATCTTTGGACAATCATAACAATACCTAGACTTGAGGAGACGCTTTGAAAATTTCAGAAGCTTTGAATCTAACATAAAATTATATTTCTACCAAGTTTCGTGCTTCCAATAAACCAAAGTCTAAAGATATACCCGTTTTTATCAGTCCGGCATAATTGCAAAATTCGGAATTTCCGAATCTCAGAATCTCAGAATCTCAAAACCTAAGAATCTTAGAACCTCAGAATCTCAGAATCTCGGAATATCAGAATTTCAGAATCTCAGAATCTCAGAATCTCAGAAACTCAGAATCTCAGAATCTCAGAATCTCAGAATCTCAGAATCTCAGAATCTCAGAATCTCAGAATCTCAGAATCTCAGAATCTCAGAATCTCAGAATCTCAGAATCTCAGAATCTCAGAATCTCAGAAACTCAGAAACTCAAAATCGCAGATTTTCCTATTTTCATAGGTTCACACTTTCAAGACTTCAGAATTTCGGAATTTCAGATTTTCCAATTTTCAGAGGCTCGCATTTTTTAAATTGCGAAAATTCGGAATTTCAGAGTTTCAGTCAATCGTAAAATTTTATTTTAAGCATTGAGCATTTTGTCTTGTAACCCCTCATTACTGAAGACGTACCAATTTCAATTTCTCATTTCTCTTCAAAAAAAAAAGAATTCAAATTTTGGCCCTAAAATGACTGGGGTCCATACAAGTCATTCATTTTATTGAAGTCAATGAAATCCTTTTTTCTGAACACACCATGGTGCATCTACGACCATGGTGCATTCAAGAAGGATGGCTCCTCATTTGTCTCAGAGACCATTTCGAAACGAATGACTTTTCGCTCCTTTTTTCGTATATTCCATTAGCCAGGACCACTTTTTGGGGCCTTTTTTCGAGAGCTGAGCGATGGAAGACGTGAAAAGATGCAGTTTTATTTAAATAGAAAATCATAATAAGATTTTTAGACAAAAAAACAAAAAGAATGAGTTCTAGAAACACGAGATCAGAGATTCTGGAAGGAGGAAAAAAACTTGGATTAGGATTAAATTTAGATTGAATTCAGCAGAATAAAAGCAGGGGAACTGGAAGTACCTGTAATAGAAAACTTTTAACTTTGAGCTGATTGTCACAAAAATGTTATTAGTTGACAACTTCTTGATATCTTGCACAGGAGCCCAGAAAAATTAACTCAAACTTTAAAGTGAGGGTGCCATTCTATTACAGGGGTTTACGGTGTTTTAGAAGGTTGGTGGCTCTTTTCCAGAGGTAGATGACTCGTCCTCAGATGACTCTGAATCTGTAAAACACAGATTTTACTTCCAGTTAGTTTAGGAAAGTCAAATCTATGATTTACCTTAATTGTTGCTCGAATTAATTCCAGCGAATTCTTGAAGATAAGCTTCTAGAATAGCAGTTTGCTGTCCAACGATCGCTTGATAATCGCGAACTTGTTGGAGAAGTATTTGATTGGCTCTGGCAGCTTGCTCAATCGATAGAAGAAGATCGTCGTTTTGGATTTGCTGCTGAGCGAATCCCTCTGGAACTGCCTGGTCCACAATCTGTTCCAGGGCATGTTCTGGAATTCCTTGATCCGCCAGTGGTCCGTCGGTGGCTTTAGCAACCACTGGATAGGAGTTCGACTTTGGAAGACACATCAGTAGAGTTATAGACTAAGAAAAGGAAGACAAAAGAATTGTAGGGGTTAGTAGAGCTCTTGGGGCCGAGAAATGACTGGGGTGTCGTTCGACTCCGCCCACTTTAGAGGTCGTTTGGCTCCGAATGTAGGAAGCGTTGTAATAACTGGCAGAAAAACAGAAATTGGAAAATATAATGAACTAATCAAATTTCAGGACCCTTCGGAGTGCTGAGTGTTGGAGTCGGAATGGTTGTCGTCATTTATTCATTTGCGGGATTTTTTGGATTTTTGGCTTATGGAAATGACGTTCAGGATTCAATTACATTGAATCTTCCAAATGATTAGTGAGAGGAAACATGACATTTAGATATAATGAGAAAATGGATTTCAGCCTGGGAGTTTTCGTGAAAGCCGTTTTACTATTCGTCGTGTATTCTGGATTTCTGATTCAAGTGTTTCCAATCGTTGCAATGATTTGGCCAGCTATCAAGAAGAAGCTCAGAAACTCGTGTGGAGTCTCTACGACTACAAAAAGGATTGTGCATTTTGCATTCAGATATTCAATTGTCGTTGTTGTCTGTAAGTTTTGATTCGACTTTTATTTTTAAGGGGGGGGGGGATTAAGTTCTGAAAGTCAGTGTTCTGGAAACATCGAAATTTTCATTCTGCAGTTTTAAATTCCAAGAATCCGAATTTATGAAATTCTGAGATTCCAGGATCTCAAAATTCAAAATTTAAGGATTCTGAAATTGCGGAAAAAATTATAAAAATCTGAAATTCCGAAATTTAGGAAATTCAGAAGTACAGAAAATTTCGACTTTTAAAATCACAGTTCCAGAACTTCTACAATTCAGAATTACCGTATTTCCTCTAATATGTAGAAGATCATGGACTTATATTAGAGGAAATACGGGTTTTCTTCAAATAATTTTCACTAATTTTATAGAATTCCGAAAAAATAGTTCAGAAAATAATTTCGAAAATACGTATTCCTTCAAATACGTCTTTAAGGATTTCGGTACTGGTCCTAAGCTCCGCCCACTCGTGAATTTTCGCATTGAAATTAGATAACTAATATTTATCTCAAAAATGTTCCAATTTTCAGTCCTCCTCTCCTATGCAATTCCCCGTCTATCCGACATGATCCCATTGGTTGGAGTAACTGCTGGAATGCTCCTCGCCCTTGTCTTCCCATCATTCTTCCATCTGCTCATTTTCCTTCCCCAATTTGAATGTCGTATTGGTTTCTTTTTTGACATTCTCTTAGACATTCTCTGTATCGTCATTGGAATGTTCTTCGTCATCTATGGTTTCATCACAAACGTTCAGCATCTGATGCATTGAGATGGAGCTCCTATCGGGTCTCTTTTTTTCTTCTGTCTCCTCTTGCTTTTTTAATAAAGTACGGAAAATTCTTTCTTTGCTTTTTCTTTCCTTGGTCAAAGTTTCTTCAATTGTGTTTATTAAATGTAGGCGTTTTTGTTCAAACGATGAAATTGAAAGAATCAGTATAAAAAGACAACGGAATACTGGAATCCAGCATTCCGAGATGCTTTTCAGACTCGCAATTCTCTCTAGTCTCCTGGCGCTCGTCGCTTCTAGAACTCACTTGACGGACTGTCTGGATGAGAACAAATACTGTGTTGGACTTCCGAGAGGATGTGTTGGAACCGCCTGTATTGTCGCTTTCAGTTCTGTGGTGAGTAATTTTTTGGGGTTTCTTGAGTTCTGTAAATTCAAACTTTTCCTTTTGAGCCAAGATTTTTTAGAAACATCCGACTTTTAGTAATTTCTAAATTCTAGAAATTACAGATTTTCTCTGTTTTTCTATGTATCAGTTTTTGTGGGACTTGGTGAATTCTAGAATTTTTAAAAACAATTTAAATTTTGAATTAAATTTGGTCAGTGTCTATCATTATTTTCTGATATTCAAAAATACAAAAAAGAAACAGAGAATTTGCGACTTCGTTGAAAAATAACAGATTCAAATGTTTTTAGGTTACGGTAGTTTTCGTTTTGGGACCTTTGGCCACGGTCACCGGCCTTTTCTCTTCCACAACTGTTACAAAGAAAGAGAATCCTCTGATTATCAGCTAATCAAAAAAAAATTAACAGTTGTGAAAGAGAAACCGCTGGTCGCCGTGTCCATAAGTATTCAAACGACAACTACCGTAACCTGGAATATTTCGATTTGTCGACAAAATCGAAAATTCTCCGATTTTCAGGATAAAAAAGGGGAAACTAGAAAAAATGACTAAATTTTGAAATTTTCACCCAAAGTTACAGGAAATTCTAGTAATCACCAAATCGCAAAAAAAAACTGAAATTCTGAAAATTCGGACATCCGGATATACAGATCACTCGTACTTCAAAAACTTTTGAACAGACTATCTGAAATTTGAATTTTTAAAAATATGGAAATCCGACAAATCTGTTTTTTTTTTCAGTCCAACGGAACCCATACCGACATTGAAATCTTCGGAAACGACATCCTGGACAAAACCTGGCTTGCCATCGCCTACTCAGCCGACAAACAAATGAAGGACGACTTCGTTGTCTTCTGTATCCGTGACGACAAAGGAACCGATATCAACGATATTGAAGAAATGGGTGGACTTGCTTACAACGGTTATCACTCGAACGAAATGATTGGAACCGTCAAGAATATGAAGAGGGACGGAAGTGACAAGTATGGATTCCGAATGGAGATGGTTGAGTATGAGAAGGAGGAGAAGACGTTGTACTGCAAGATGACGTGAGTTTCGCTTCTAAAAAGTCGCCCATTTTTGAAAATAAACTTTCAGTCACCGCGTCAATCCAGTCATTGAGCACTTCAACATGACCAAGGTCGAGATTCTGATGTCGAAGGGAGTCTTCATCAAGGGAAGTTTGACCTACCACGGAAAGACACGCAACAATGTTGGAATCGTTGATTTGTCTGGAGAAAAGAGTGAGTTTGATTACCGCAAAACCTCTAATAGAAGGGCCCCCTAACTTCAAGCTTTGAGCCAATTTATCTCGGGAACCGAGAAAAATCGCCTCGAAGTTCGAAAAGTTATTTTTCTGACAATTCACAAAAATCAAAATTCCCGAAAACGGCGTTGAAAGTAAAAAGTTCTCGCTTTTTTAAAATTTATAGTTTCCAAAATAAAAAAAAGGTTCCAAATAAGTTCAAGAATCCCGAAAAAGCTTAGAAGTCCCAAGAAAAGATAGAGGTCCGAAATTTGAAATAAACGCACAGATTTTGAAATAGTGTACCAAGTTTTAACTGTGTAAGACATTTTCTTTGGGACCTCTAACAGTTTTTGAAAATATCTGAAAATAAGAGGTCATGGGCTATAAAAAAATAGGTCGTGACGTGGAAAAAAATCTAGGTCACGCCTATGAGAATTAGGTACTAGGTCATGACCTAGAAAAGTTAAGTTGTGACCTAAAAAAATAGGTTGTGACCTAGAAAAAATTAGGCTGTGACCTAGAAAAACTGGGTAATGACCTAGAAAAATTAGGTCGTGACCTAAAAAAATAGGCCATGACCTAGAAAAATAGGTCATGACCTAGAAAAGTAGGTCATGACCTAGATTTAAATTTCTACTGTCAAAGCCGTTTTTCGGGGATTTCGGATTTTTTTTTGAATTTTTTTGGAACAATATTAGGAAAGTGTAATTTTCTAATATTTTTATGCACCATCAACAATTTTAGACATTTAGAATTGTATCATGTTCATCCTCTAACTAACTAAAAAATGCATAATTTATCTCATAATTATCAGTCTTTTCTTATCTGAAAATTTTCGCAGAGCACAAGAAGAAGAACTCCGCATCGGACTCCTTGGTTCTTCTCTCCTCGGCCATCACCTTCATCGCCGCCAAAATGTTCATCTAATTATGATTCCTGCTCTTTTTTGCTTTTCTAAAATAAATGTATTCCTAGAGTTCCCACGTCTCCAATAGCAACAGAAATACGAGCGAGTTTTCGTTGTCTTCTTCTCTCGCTTCTCTTATTTTTCTCTTTCTACAACCTATAAAACGATTCATCTTCTCCCCCCTGAGCTTCTCGTCCTTTCTCTTTTCTCCGAGAAGCAAAAAGAAGCAGAAAAATAGTTTAACACATATTTCACAACGATTCCTATCCTTCTCTCTGGGTCTCTTTTGCCACGTCATTCCATTCAAATCGTCGTCGTCGTTCCCCCTCTTCTCGAAAAGATCATTGATATTCAATTGAATGATTCATAATATATCGGTTGTATTGGGAATGGAAGGTGGTCAATAATAAACAGAAATGACCACAAGTATCAATTCGGTGGTTACCGTCTTCCAAAACGTTTTTACCAATCATGGAAGCACTCTTCTTAATGGAATTCTTATTGCAACCACGGTTGGAGGACAATCTGTGAGTTTTTTTGTTTATTCCAAAAACTGGGGAAATCTTAAATTTTGAAATTAAAACTTGAAAAAAATTTTAAGAATGGCTATCTCTTAGAATTCGAAAATTTTCGAACCTTTTCAAAAAATTAAATTTTGAAAAATCTTTTTTAAAGCCTTTATCGTAAGCATTTAATGAACTTACGGGCGGAGAAAATATGAATTCCGGAAAAAAAAATACTACAGAGAAATCGAATTTCTTTTCCAAAATTTTCCAAATTTCGGTCCAATTTCGGAGAATTTGCAATTTTTATCAAATTCCTGAAGTTCTAAAGCTCAAAATTCTAAAGCTCAAAATTCTGAAAATTCAAAAAAATCAAATTTCAAAATTTCTGAAAATTTTGAAAAACTCGCAAAAAATTACTTTCAAAAAACTAAAAAATCCTATATCCGAAATGAAAAAAAAACTCGAAAATTCTAAAAATTCTGAAAATTCTAAAAAACTCGAAAAGAGTAGCATCCTAAATACTCTGAATATTCAAAAATTCCTGAGAATCCGAAATTAGGAAATCATTTGAAAACTCGCAAAATAAAAATAAAAATAAAAATTAGCATCCAAAATTAAAAAAAAACCATATTTGAATTAAGAAAATCTGAAATTTCGAAATAAAAAAAATCAAATTTCAAAAATTCTGAAAATTGAAAAATTAGATCAAAATTCAGAATAATTAAAAAATTCCCAAATTCTAAATGAAAAATTTAAAAAATTGGAAATTCGAAAAATTGAATCTTCAAAGGTTCTACAAACTCGGTGAATTTAAGAATTCCAAAGCCATATATTCCAAATTCCAGTCTAATTTAGGAAATTTCTCAATTTTCATCATAAATGTTAAACTGTTTTTTTGCATAAAAAACCTTCTAAAACTTCAAAACCCCCAATATTTCAGCTGGTCCGGAAGCTCACCTTCTCTTGTCCATGTGCCTATCCGTTGAGTATGTATCATTCTCTAGTTTTCATGTTTGGACCAACTGCCGCTCTACTTTTAATTGGAATCACTGTCAACTCAACTACATGGAAACTAGCTCATGGTTTCTGTTTCAGGTGATTCTCAGAAGTTTTTCTCGATAAATGCCCTGTCATCCCGATAATAGAAGCCCCCCAAACCGTCAACTTTGAGCTCATATATCTCGGTTCCTATGAGAGATATCAGAAATCTGTTAACTGATAAAGGTTTGCCATAATATCATCAATGTTTCCTTCGTTGACCAATTTTTGATATCTCTTATAGAAAATGAGATAATTGAGCTCAAAGTGCAAGCATAGGGTGCTCTAGTGTTTACAATAAGATAAACACATTTTTTCAGAGTCCGAGACACTAGACACAGTTGGAAGACGACGTGCGTATCGTGGATAGAAGTCCTGCTCCAATCCAGTATTGCACCGATTGCCTGGCTCTTCGTTGTATTTCTCGATGGTGGCTATTACAGATGTTATCGATCCCACGAGTTTTGTCTGACGGCAGATGCGATTCTTTGTAAAAATGAGACTATTTTTAATAGTTATGCATTGTCATCATCTTTCAATAGAATCAGTGATAATGGAAAAGTAGATCAAAACCAGTTGAATCAAAATGATAGGTTCTATTTTCAGTATTGTCCTCCTTGTATATGTGCTCCTAATCCAACGGATGCATCGTATCTGGAAGCTGAATCTCAAATTTATGCATGGGCGTTATTGGTGATAACTGGAATCGGCGCATTTTTGGGTAATAAGAAGACACCACCACTCTAATAGAAGGGCAACCTATATTTTAACTTTGAGCTCAATTATCTCGATTTCTATAAGAGATATCGAAAATCTGTCAACTGATAAAATACTCGCCATAATATCACTAGCATTTTATCAGTTGACAGATTTTTGATATCTTTTATAGAAGTTGAGATAATTGAGCTTAAAGTGCAAGTGCAGGCTAGCCTACTAGTTGTGTGTTTCAGGTGATTCTTTAAAAAACCCATTATTCTTTTTCAGTTATCACCTGTCATCGAATGTGTGATAAGTACACACTGGTTCAACGGCAATACGTGGAAACATACAAAAATGTAGAGACCCAGAAATTCGACGCAGTCGCCAAAGTAAATCACTTTCCCTATTGCTTTTGTGTTCTTTTTTGGGTTGTTTGTTTGTTTATCACTGCATGGTGCTTCTTCACTTTCCTATTGCATGTTCTGGTCTGAAATGAGGAAAAATAAGGATTGGTATATGAGGAAATCACAGGAACATGCATCGATACTCGCCGAGCACAACGCCAGGGCATTCTTTGGACAAAAGGATTGGACGAAGAGAGATTGGGATTGGGTGTCTGGTGAGTTTAGATTTTTAAGATTTTCGAAATTTCAATAATTCAATAATTCTGAAACTTTGAAGGGGTACGGTGAAATTTTTCATAGAATCAAAATGTTCAGAAACTTGTAATTCACAAAAAAAAATAAAGAAAAAATTCAGACAAAATTCCCTAATTGAGAAAAATAGTTTTTCGGAAGTTGGCTCTGACCTATTTCAAATTTTTATCTATTTTTCGAATCCTTTTCGGCTAGTTTTGGACCATTTTTAATCAATTTCGGACCACTTTTCTTCGAATTGGGACTATTTTTAACCTACATTGCAATATTTTTAGCCATTTTAAGACTTTTAAGACATTTCGACCACTTTTTGTTGGCTTTGGACCACTTTCAATTAAAGATTCAGAAATTCAGAAATTCAGAAAACTTTTAAAATACAAATAAGGAATTTCGAAAATTCCAGGAAATTCAGAAATTCCAGGAAATTCAGAATTTTAGAAATTCAAAAATTCAGAAATTCCAGGAAATTCAGAAATTCAGAAATTCAGAAATTCAGAAATTCAGAAATTCAGAAATTCAGAAATTCAGAATTTTAGAAATTCAAAAATTCAGAAATTCAGAACTTCAGAAATTCAAAAATTCAGAAATTCAGAAATTCAGAAATTCAGAAATTCAGAAATTCAGAAATTCAGAAATTCAGAAATTCAGAAATTCAGAAATTCAGAAATTCAGAAATTCAGAAATTCAGAAATTCAGAAATTCAGAAATTCAGAAATTCAGAAATTCAGAAATTCAGAAATTCAGAAATTCAGAAATTCAAAAATTCAGAAATTCAGAAATTCAGAAATTCAGAAATTCAGAAATTCAGAAATTCAGAAATTCAGAAATTCAGAAATTCAGAAATTCAGAAATTCAGAAATTCAGAAATTCAGAAATTCGGAAATTCAGAAATTCAGAAATTCGGAAATTCAGAAATTCAGAAATTCGGAAAGCCTTTAAAACACGAATTAAGGAATCCCGGAAGTCAATAATCCCCTATTCGCTCGTCTCCGTCTAATCGCTGCTGAAAAAACGCAACAAACCATGTATACTCCCCTTCAACTTTGGAACGACAACAAGGGATACCGTATCCCTCAACCGGACCTTCAACTCGCACAAATCATTGTTGATGAAACGAAAGAAGATTAATAATTCGGGTTTCCCAATCTCTTTTCCCTCTTTTTTTTTTTGTGGTTTTCAACTTCATCACGGATTTCCAATTTTCAAGGTTGCACTTCATTTCTCTTGCCTTACTTTTCATAATATATCGAAAGTCATAAATCAGAAAAAGTTCATAAAAAGTGAAATGTATTCTCGAGACATTTATAATTCAGAATTCAGGGAACTTCACTCAATTACCCACAATTATAAATTTCCATTTGTTGTGTTGATTTTCCCTTTTCCTTGTCTATTATAAAGCGGGAATCCAAAAACTAATTGAGCGATTCAATGCCGACAAACAGACTGGTAGCCATTTTTGGAGAATGCAATGAGATTATTTGATGGTATTGGAGAGAGCGGTTTATGACTAGTCCTATTGGTTTTGTATAGTTATTTGATGATCTGGTTTTCGATTGGACCTGCTATGTGATGTTCTCTGTAATCAAATTTTTATTCGGTTATCCCTGTATGGGAACTTTCAGCTCATAAATCTCATTTTCTGAAAAAGATATCAAAAAGTTGTCAACTGATAAATTGTTTATCATAATATCACCTATATTTTGTCAGTTAAAAGGTTTTTGATATCTATTGAAGGAATTGAGATAATTGAGCTCAAAGTGCTGTGACCCAGAAATCATGACAATTGGTGCCATTGGGAAGCCCTTTTTTTGTAAAATTCAAATCTTTTTCAAATTCCAAAAATATCCATTTTCAGCAGAGTTATACGCATTTGAACGTTAGTGGTCTAGAAATCCAGAATTAGGCCACACTAATCTAAATTTGAAATGATCATAACATAAAAATGATTCAGGTTTGCCACCATATGCTATTTTTGTTTGGTCGCCTAGAAAACCAAGTTTTGGGATAACTAGGCCATGATGAACATGGTTGCAGGGAGCATGTTTAGAGAGTTAAAATCAGTTTTTAGATTTTTACAATGTCGATTTTGAGCCGAGTAACTTGGCTCAAGTATTATGCGCATTTTAATATTGATGACCTAGAAATTCAAAACTAGGCCACATTGAACTTTCTATATTTAGAATACTGAAAAATTAGACGAAATAATTGAAGCAAAATGGAATTTCTAGAAAATCAAACTACCGTATTTCTCAATAGAAGCTAACCCGAACCGTCAACTTCGAACTCAATTATCTTGATTTCTGCGAATGATATCAAACATTTTGTCAACTGATAAGTTGTTCATCACAATATCACCAATATTTATCAGTTGACAAAATTTTGATAACTTTCACAGGAATCGAGATAAGTGAACTCGAAGTTGACGGTTTGGGTGGGCTTCTATGAGATGAAATGATGTAAATTGCATTTTCACTAAAACTAGAATCTGTGGATCAACTTTGAAAAAACTGCTTGATATCTACTCAACAAACGTTAAACTCAAATACTTCAAGTTTTACCATGTTCTCCGGAAATCCATTCGTTAGCTGTCATGGACCAACATCAGTACTTCATAATACTTAATTACTAACAACGGTTTCCGCCAACAGGATGATCCGTTAGCTGACAGTGCGTGACTATACCTCCGAACAATAGAAGAAGATACGCAGAGAAAGAGAGGGATTCATGCTCTGATTACTGTCATTAAAGGACGAAGTTGACATGTTGCGTGTGGTTTCCGAACGGAAACGATGATGATTTCGGGATTATAATTCAATGAATTAGCGGATTCGCGAATGAAGTGCGGAACGGATTGGTCAGAATAATCGGAAGGGGATGATGGAGAAAATAGATTTATGGGATTTATGAATATGTTGAAGTTTTGAGTTTAGAAAACTTTTGAGTGACAGGAAAACTACCGTTATTGAAGATTTGTATTCTAAAAGTATCCCTGATACAAAACTACAGCACTGGTTTCAAAATTTCGATTTTTTTTCAGATTCTCCAAAACATTTTCCAAAATCTGGCTTCCAAACTTTATTTTAGTTCAAAAACAAGCGTTCTAGCACCTCTAGAAGCCGAGATACAATGATTTGAAGTTTTGGAGAGACGCAGACAGTTAGAGTGTCTCGTCGTCTGCGTATCTTGCCTTCAAAACTTTGAATGACTGTATCTCGGCTCTCAGTGGTCCTAGAAAAGTGATTTTGGAACCAAAGTCTCTAATTTGTGTTGTTCTTTTTGTAAACTTTGAAAAAAATTCAAAAATTTGAGTTTAAAAATTGATTTTATTAAAGATTTTCAATTATATAATGGTCCCCGGGACCTAACTTTTTTAATGCTTGATACCTTTTTTCAGGTTCTTCTGCACCTTTAATGACTCACAGTATATTTCCTTTGGTAGTTTTTTTGTTCATGTCGGCTTACCAAAAAACGCGGCTCCCGTATTCTTACTCATTTCCGTCTTTAAGCATTGCGCTCACTTAATGAATGTCTGCGTCTCCTCCTAATCCATACTATTTCTCCTCCTTCTATACAAAAGGTCATCAGTTGAATGAACGGAAGAGGTTAGAAAGAGAAGAAAAATCACAAAAGACCCAAATGTCATGCTTATGCTTCTTCCCGCATCTTCCGGTACTACCCTCATTTTTGTATTTTACAATTTTTTTAACAACTTTTTGCAGGTGTTTTATGGTCCCCCATCCATCCCCACTTGAAATCATAAAACATATGCAAGCAGTAAAGTTTAGACAGAAATCGGGGAAGAGAAGGGGGACTCAATTAGAGTGACGGACCTTCGGAAATCGGAGACAACACCCATCTCAATTTATATGCAAAACACTAAATTTTGAAGGGATTTGTTTATTGTTCTCTCTCTTAATTTCCGGGAAATGTACTTCCGAGTCGTCTTCTATATTTTCAAGTCAAAATCTCGAATTTTAAAACTTTTTTCTACTTTTTCTTGTGAGTATAAAATGTAACTGTAATAGTGAATTCGGTTCAAAAATCACTTTCCCAGGACCACTGAGAGCCGAGATACAGCCTTTCAAGCTAGAGACGCAGACGACGAGACACTCTAACTGTCTGCGTCTCTCCAAAACTTCAAATCACTGTATCTCGGCTTCTAGAAGTGCTAGAACGTTGGTTTTTGAACTAGAATGAAGTTTAGAAGATTTATTTTGGAAAATGTTGTTGAGAATCCAAAAAATAATTCAAACCTGTAATAGATGGGCCTCCTGAACTTTGAGCCAATTTTTCTCGGTTCCTGTTAATGATATAAAAAAGGTGTCAACTGATAAATTGTTTATCATAATATCACAAATATTTTATCAGTTAACAACTTTGTGATATCTATCATAGGAGCCTAGATAATTAAGCGCAAGTTTTATAGTACTTCGTTTTCTGAATCACCACCCAATTTTTTGCCATTTGTCCAAAAAGTTAGTACCACCTGGTACCATTTTCTGAGAAAATAGAAAAAATAGTTTTTGAAAGAGCAACAAGCACCTGTAAGCATCTCCTCTATTCATATTCCCGATTAGTCACGGAGGGTGACCATAAGTTGGTTCGTGAGGTAAAATGAGGAGAGAGGGGGATGAATAGAATAGAGACCGCCCACTTTTCAGGGCTTCCACTCCCCCCGATTACCGTTCATTCTAACTGGTCAGTCTACTACTTTTCCATCTAAAGGTATCAATATTATATTCCACTGGTTTTTGATCCGGTCTAGTTTTTGGAACTGTGGGTATAAAACTAACTTACTTTCATAATTTATCAAATTGAGAGGGGGACTTCGACCAAAGTTTTTTAATTGTGCTGAAATATTTGAAAAATCATGTATTTTTCAAAAATTACTGAAATTTTTCTAAATCCGAAATCCCCGAAAAAACCGTTGAAAAAAATGGGGGTGCCTCTCTCCCCCTCATCGGAGGCCGCTCCTCAAGCGCATAATTTTTAAAGGCGCATATCTCGGAAACCACTGTAGCTAGAAAAAAGTAGCCAATTGCAAAACGGTTCAGCATAAAAATCTACACATTTCGTTAGTTAAACACTTTTTTCTAGCTACTGTAGTTTTTGAGATATGCGCCTTTAGAGATGTGGGGTACCTCTCTCCCCCCTTCTCGGAGGCCGCTCCTCAAAGCGCATTTCTTTAAAGGCGCATATCTCGAAAATTACTGTAGCTAGAAAAAAGTGGCTAATTACAAACATGCTCAACATAACATTTTACACATTTTGCTAGTTAGCAACTTTTTTCTAGCTACTATAGTTTTTGAGATATGCGCTTTTAAAGATGTGGTACTTCTCTCCCTTGCCCGGAGGCAGCTAAATCTTCAAAAACGCATATCTCAAAAACTACTGTAGCTAAAAAAAGTGGTTAATTACAAACCTGCTCAGCATAAAATTTTACACAATTCGTTAGTTAAAAACTTTTTTTTAGCTACTGCAGTTTTTGAGATATGCGTCTTTAAAGATGTGGTACCACTCTCCCCCTCCTTGGAGGCAGCTACTCAAGCGCATAGTCTTTAAATGCGCTTATCTCAAAAACTACTTTAGCAAGAAAGTAGCAGTTAATTGCAAACTGCTCAGCATAAAATTTTTCACATTTTGTTACTTGGCAACTTTTTCTAGCTACTGTATTTTTTGAGATATGCGCCTTTAAAGATGTAGTACCTAGTTGAACTACCGTATTTGCACTCAAGGCACAAACCGTAATCTTTATGCTCAATTATCTCGGTTGTCATGAAAGACTTCAGAAATCGGTCAACTGATAAAATATTGGTGATTTTATGATAAATATTTTATCAGTTGACAAACTTGTGATATCCTTCCCAGGAATCGAGATAATTGAGCTCAAAGTAGCCGGTTTGGTTGGGTTTCTATCAGAGAAAAAATTACGTATTCTCCTATTTTACAATCACGAATGGTCTCAGATAAAGCACCCAAAATCACAATCGTTCCCAGAATCTGAACCAGAACTTCAAAACTTATTCGAACTTGCTTCGATTCTCTCTTATTTGCGGGGTTATTAGTCATATATAGATTGTGATCAGTCTTCTCCCTCTCTCCCTCCCTAATTTCCAAAAAAAACGAATACAGGACTGTCAGGTACGGTTTCTTTCCCCTTCTCCCATTTCATTTTCTTTCATAATAATCGGAACGCCCCCCTCTTTTCCATATATAGTGGACTCATTGTCACTGAGTCAATGAAGTGTTTTCAATACAAAAAAGGAGAGAATGTTTGCGGTTCCATTAGGTTGATTTGTGCGAAAAAAAAATGTTCTAGAATGATTGTGGGGGTGGGACGGAAAATGAATGAGAATGAACTACAAAAAATGAAACGGCATAAACTATACGACTCTCGGCCCGGTCCGCCCTCTTTTGTTTTCGAAAAGAATGCATATAGTAATGAGACATGAATTGATACGAACAAAAATTCGATTCTTTCCTCGGAAGTTGGAGTTCTTGTCTCGTTTTCAAAATTTTCTTTTACCTGTAGTAGAACCCCCACACTGTCAACTTGGAGCTCCATTATCTCAGCTCCTATGAGAGATATCAAGAAGTGGTCAACTGAGAAAACATTTATGATATTATAATAAACAATTTATCAGTCGGCAACGTTTTTATATCTTTGACAAAAATTGAGATAAATTGGCTCAAAGTCCGGGGGCCCTTCTATTAAAGGTTTTTAGGAAATACAGTATTTTCCAATAGATTTTTGACCACATTTGATCATTTTCTGAACTCTGGAGCTTGGCTAGATCAAAAACGTTGAATTCACAGAACTAAGTAATTGTCTCAAAAAATAGAAATTTTACAATTTAGAAAATTTTCGATTCCGGAATTTTTGAATTTTAGGAATTTTCAATATTTCTGAAGTTTTCGATATTTTTTGGAATTTTTTCAATTATAAGATTTTGAGAAATTCCAAAAGTCCCGGAAATTCATTTTTTTGGAATTCCGAAAATCCTCGAGTTTCTGAATTTGGGGAATTTTAAAATTTCCTGAAATTTTCAATTTTTTTGAAATTTTCTTAACTTCTAAGATTCTTGAAGTTTTTTGAACTTTCGGGAATTTTCAAGTTTTCCCGAAATTTCAACTTTATGGAAATTCCGACATTTTTGAATTTTTTGAATTTTTGGGATTTTCAAATTTTCAGCATATCCCGAAATTTCTGAAAATTTGAACTTTTTTTGGAAATTCCAAAAACCCTTAATTTCCGGAAGCTTCAAATTTTCAACTTTCTATTTTTTTTATGTTTTTTGAAGATTTTGGCAGATTTCAGAATCGAAAATCTTGGAACTTTCGGATATTTCCATTTCTTCGAAAAATAAGATTCCCTATTATTTTAATGTTCCAAAAAAACAATTGCCGAGCTCCACACTCCTGAAAATGGGTAAAATGAACAAAAATCAACTGGAAACTATGTTTTCGTACATCCTGTTGACCGGTACCGTACCTCAACCATATCTCAAAATCTTGTCTCTGAATTCCTTTCAAAATATTTTTAGAACCCAGATTCCATCTTCTTCCACACCGTGACTTAATTTTTTTTTTGAAGACTTAATTCCCGCATACATAGTGCGGGGTACTCGTCGGCACCTTCTCCTTTTTGATCAATGTCACAGATAACTCAGCCATTTTTTTTAGTTTTGAGGAAAGAGGACACTTCTTTTTCTTCTTTTTGTTCACTCTCTTTGATTCAACCGATAGATCATAAGTGTTTCTGAGCGTTGAGTGACCGCAAATTTCCGGAGAAAAGAGATTTCGGTATGCCTAATGTTAACAGAGAAAAATGTTAACAAACAAACAATAATGATGAGTCGGGATCTCGGAAATTTTTTTCCTTTTTTTTGAAATCTTTTAAAATTTGTAAATCATTTTTTACCCTGATTTTCTTCCTGACGAGTACGAGTAACAAGTTATGTAATAGTTATGTAATCATACATTTCTGACTTTCTAAGCAAACATATCCATAAGGAAACTGGTTCGTAATGGTAGATTGTAGAATGGTCAGAGGTTAGCCACCCATCCCCATTATTATAGGTTTCATGTTCCAGTTCAGTGTACAGTATGATAACTTTTCTTTCTTCTACCAACTACTTGATGGGAGAAAATTTTGAATTCCTGGAATTTTGGATTCTCAAAAACATTTTCAAAAATCTAGCTTCCAAACTCCATTTTAGTCCAAAAACCAACATTCTAGCACTTCTAGAAGCCGAGATACAGGGATTTGAAGTATTGGAGAGACGCAGGCAGTTAGAGTGTCTCGTTGTCTGCGTCTCTTGCCTCCAAAACTTCGAATGACTGTATCTCGGCTCTCAGTTGTGCTAGAAAAGTGATTTTTGGAACCGAAGTGTCTAGTTTTTGATGCTCTTTTTTAGACATAATACTGAAAAATTGCTATCACTTTGAAACTTTTGGAGGGTGTAAAACAGGCTTAGATCTAAAACTTTGAATTCACAGAACTAAACACTTGTCCCAAAAATAGAACTTTCGAATTTTCTAAAGTTTTCACTTCTTCGAAATCGAAAAATTCAGGAATTTTTGTCCTAGTTTTCAAATTTTGGGAATTTCGAAAATTTCTGAAATTTTCGTTTTTTTTTAATTTTCCGAACTTTTGAAGTCCAGAACTCAATTTTCTAAAAATACAACAATTTTCCATTATTCTGTCTAATTTTCATCCTTCTGGCTAGTCTGCAAGCCGATATAGAGTGATTTGACGTTTTGGAGAGACGCAGACAGTTAAAGTGTCTCGTTGTCTGCGTCTCTTACCTTTGAAAGGCTGTATCTCGGTTCTCAGTGGTCCTAAAACACTATAGATTCCAGGTTCCAGTTCAGTGTACAGTATGATAACTTTTCCACATATGTTTATATTCCCATAACCATCCCCCGACTACTTGACGGGCGGTTTTCTCATGGCGAACCACTCATAATCCACTCTTCATGCATAACCGAAAAACTACCAATCGTTTTGCTTCGATTCTATGTAACTCGATACTGTATTTCATGTATTTTCTTCACACTTAATATTTGAATACGGTAATTATGACACCTGGAGAAATAGTGTGAAATTTGAAGAGGGCGCAGACAATAGTGCGTGATGGTGGCTCGTTTGCCGTGTCAAGATCCTACTTTTTTGATCTTCTTTTTTCTGCCGGTGGATGTCGGAACCTTTAATGGTGACGAGGCGTGAAACAGGATCAACTACTGTACGACGGGTTTTTGATAAGATGATAGTCACAGGTATTGTTGTTTGGATAGACAACAGTTTTTAGGGAAAATTCTTATTTGGTAGATTTTTTTTAATTTTGAAAAATCCAATATCCCCGAAAATCCTAACTTTGCTTTACCACTTTTCGGCCAAATTGTACGAATTTTCGAAAAATCTGATTTTTAGGCAATTTCAATATGTTTACCGTGGTCTTCGAAACAAGAAAAAGAAAACAAAAAAATTGGGATTCAAACTCGGGACCCGAGATTGGTAGTCAAACCTGTAAGCCAGTAGGCCACCTGGTGCACCACCATTGTCGCCGACGGCACTGGTGACACCCACCACCCTCTTTTTTTTCACACGTTCTTAATTCGCTTACACCCTGTTTGTAGCAGTGTGCACTTTGGTGTCGTGGTTTACAGATTTGCATGCCAATCTGAGTTCCCGAGTTCGATTCCCCGTGATGCTATTTTCTTTTTTCTTCTTTTTGTATTCATCTAACAGCAACCTTACCCTTTTCCAAAATCTCCCAAGTCACGAACCAAATGACTTTTATAGTATTTAAACAAAACCGATTGAATTCTGGTTGTACTTGAGTTAAAAGAGCGCTGAAGACGTAGTCTCCTTTGGAACACAAGTGTTTACATCGAGCACTTCTTCGGAAGACGAAACTCAGGCGACCTTGCATAAGGTCTCTTTTGTTTTCATCCTTCCCCTTCTTCGGCACCTGAACCGTTCCCCCCGTATTCTGCCACATCCTCTCTCTGTCTCTCTTCGCTTCATTTCCTCATTTAATGATTCCCGCATTTGAAATGTTTCAACTTTTGCTTGATAATGGTTCTCGCGCAATCAATTAGCAGCTCAAGGTCGTCGAAATCCCTAAAATCTGCTTTCATATATGAATGAATTCAGGTGTGAATTCGTGAATTCGTTCGACAATTGAATCTAGGAATTCTATTTTCTGTTTATCTTTTTACTCAATTTTATTGTTTTTATCTCTTTTTGATGGTTCAACAACGACAACTACCGTAACCTGAAAATATTTTTTTGCGATTTATTTTCTCGATTTTCGTGCATTTTCAGTCAATCGCGAAAATTCCCAAAATCCTATAAATTTTGAAATTCTGGAACAAGATTAATTTTTAAAATTCTGAGAATTTAATAACTCAGAAAGTTCTGAAACTTTGCAAAGTCTGAAAATTTACTGCATTTCACTTCGAAAGTTTTTATTTTGCCACTTTTCTGGAGGAAAACACCGCAAAACCTTGAAATTTCGAAAAATCTGAATTTTTTAAATTTAAAATTTTCGAAAATTCCAAAAGTTCCAAAATTTTCTGCCATTCAAAATTCGCAAAAATTCCAGAAATTCTATAAATTCTGAAAGTTTGGAACAATTTAAATTTTGAAAAATCCGAAAACTCCGAAATTCTGAAATTCTGAAATTCTGAAAAGTCCGAAAATTCAAAAAATCCGAAAATTTGGAAAGTCAAAATTCTAAAAATTCAAAGAGTTCAAAAAAGTTCCGAAAATTTCATGTTTTCAGGTTACTGTAGTTGTCGCTGTGGGACCTTCGGCTACGGCCACCGACGTTTCTCTTCCACAGCTCCGATTTTTTAACCACCTTATCAAATACTAAATTTTCCAGATGAGGCTTTGGCAATGGCTTGCCATATTCCTCCTGCTAATCACCACGGAGGCCCGCCTCAGAAGACACAGAAAACGAAGATTTGTATCGAGTCATTTTGATGAACTGTATTGTGGAGAAAGTGCACATGCTCAATCACAGGTAATCCATAGACTATTTGAAACATAAATAATTATCTTGAATTTGCAGTTCGAAGAAGAACGCGAATCCAATTCCTCCAAAGTCTCCTCTGTACATAGTACCCAATTCAATTGGGGTCTCGATAATACAATATGCATCAAACTTCAAAATGTGGTTCATGTGCTGAAATACGAACGGCTGGAGCAACGATACCCGATCGAGAGTCAGTATTTTTTTTCTGTTTTCAGCATAGTTTCTTTTAGAGTCAATATTTCTGAACCAACTAATTCAAATCTGATAGAACTCAAAAAATACTACAAAATGATGGTATTTGGAAAACTGTACCTTGTCTATGAACAAAGTTACAGACAGAACTGCTCGGTTGGGATCGATCGGCTGCTTTGTGCCTTGTAACTTTGTTCATAGACAAGATAAAATTTTCAAACTTATATTATTTTGTAGTACTCGTCAAGATCTATCATATATATTTATTTGGTTCTGAAATAATAATTCTAAAGGAAACTATGGCAGTTCCCGCTAGACCCCCATGATCTTCAAAAATATATTTTTCCAGGTTCCTACACCTTCTCCGTTCCTTTGATAGACACGAACTGTAAATGTCATTGTTATGGATTCGGATCCAACGATGTCTGCAATGTGGAAAAATATGCGGACGATAGAAATTGCACAACGAATTCAGAATTTCCAACTTGCTACACAAAATATCATCCAGCCGTTGAGCCACTGGATTGTCCAGTGACAAGCATCCCGGCGAAGGTGAGCTATATCTAAAAATAGAAAATTTTGCAAATTTTTTGCATTAAAATGTTCCCAGAGACAAAGACAAAAATCAGAAAAAAATTCGAAGTTCCAGTAACGCCCTCCAAGAGAATCGCGAGAATTCTAGTTCAATAGATTAAATTGCGCCGAAGGCGCGACAAACACGCTGGTACTATGAAAATACATAATTTTGGAAACATTTTAATACCAAAAAAAACCCCAAAAATTTTGGTCAAAATCCCTTATAATTAAAGTTTCAACTTCAGGCATGCTGTGACATAAAACTAAAACCAAGAGATGGAAGAATGTTCCGAGCTGTGAAGCTTCAACAACCGATCAACGACATGATCATCACTCACTCCATTTTTGCAAATAACAGTGGAAAGATCATGAAAGTTTTGGGCCCAGAAGAATATCGAGTGAGTTTATTATAGTCCCCTCTTTTTCGAACAAACCGTAAAAGTCGTTAACTTTGAGCTTTAATATCTCGGTTGCTGTCAAAGATATCGAAAAGTGATCAACTAATAAAATATTTATCTTAATATTCAAACTATTTTGTCAGTTGACGACTTTCTAACAACTCTTACAGAAACCGAGAAATATGAACTCAAGGTTAACTGTTAGTGGCCCTCTATGAGAGTGTTTACGGTACTTGCCACAGTTTCTTTTATAATCAATATTTTTGAACCAACTAAATTGAATATAATAGAACTCAATAAGTACTACAAAATGACATTATTTAGACAACTATGGCTGGTTTATGAACAAAGTTACAGACGAAACGGGCTAAAGTCAGGCAACGAGCAGCCCGGCCCCCGGTCGGCCACTTTATGGCTTGTAACTTTGTTCATAAACAATATACAGTTTTTTTTAAATAATATCATTTTGTAGTGCTTATTATGTTCTATAGTATCCAATTTAGTTGGTTCAAAAATATTGATTCTAAAGGAAGCTATTGTAGGGCCCACCAAACGCCCGCCAGGGACCCGTTTTTCAAGTTTTCAAGCTCATTTCCAAGAATATATTTTTCAGATCAATTTAATAAAAGGAAAAGAGCAATTCGAGCTCACTGAATACCACAGAATATCCGTACAACTAGTCGCTTCCTCTCCTCAACAACAACTTCGAGAAGGGATGTATTATTTTCCAGAAGGTATATAAATATTTTTAAACTAGACCAAAGCGCGCCGAAGGCGCACCAGCCAGCTGTTGCGCAGCAAACAGATGGTTGGTATTTATAAATTGCGGCTGTTATTTTATATAAAAATGATATTTTCAGAAAATCACAACGATCTTCGAGAGGGAAAAATCAATGAGATCACTGAAAATGATTTGGACAAGCTTGGCTGGTACAGAAGAATCGGGAACGATTGGCAAGTGGCTACCAGTGGACTGCTCCTCAGAAATGCACATGTTGGTTTTTAAAAAATCTAGCAATTTTGAAGCAAATTTTATTTCCAGAAAGTGGTGATTAAAAACTGCAAAGGCCAACTACACATGGATCAATTCTCTGGAACGAAGAACTTTGTGCTTCGAGGAACTCAATACAATGATACTTACAGTAGGAAATGTTACAGTAATCCTATTAAAAAAGGTTTAATTTCAGATGAGCGAAAAGTGTCTGAAAACAATTTTGTGAGAAGTGTGAAAGTTGACGAGTCCTCACGAGAGATAACGATTATTCATGAGCATGGAACTGCTGCTCAGGTATCTTTGAAAACAGATACTCGTCCAAATTTGACGAAAAGTCAATCTCTTCTTGCCAATTTTACGGGAAGCATTACTTTGGATCATGATGGGAACAGGATGCTCAATGTTACTTTCTTTGTGAGTTCATCTCAAAAAACGTATTTTGCCGGTGGCCGAAATTCCACAACTACCGTAACCTATAAAAATTGTTTGTTATCTCAATTTTTCTAGCTTTTCCAGTCAATTTTTCCAGTGTCGAAATTGGGGGAAAATACTGTAAAACCTGTAAACCTGGAATAGCAGCCCCCCCCCACTTCTAACTTTGAGCTCATATATCTCATTCCCCGTGAAAGATACAAAAAAGTTGTCAACTGATAAAATGTTTATCATGATATTACAAACATTTTATCAGTTGGCACATTTTTGATATCTCTCACAGGAACCGAGATAAAATAGCTCAAAATGTCGAGGCACCCAAACCGCCGAAACTGGAATCGATGCACCATGTTGCAACTTCGCCGACCCATAACCAGCTTCAAAATCAACATTTTTGAATCATTTAAAAAAGAACATATAGTGCTTGAAAAACTCTACAAAATGGTTTAAAAATCTAAAGATTTCTGTTTTTGGATGTTTGAGAAAAACGCCGAAAAGGGATTCGGTGCACTATGTCGTATCTTCGCCGACTCATACCTAGCGTCAAAATTAATATTTCTGTTTCATGAAAAAAAATAGTGAAAAGAGGTATGATAAAACTTAACGTATAACTTCAAATCGCAGGAAAATTGAAAAATCGAAGTAGGAAAAACACAATTTAGGTTACGGTAGTTGTCGTTGTGGGACTTTTGGCTACCAGAATGATACAATTATTCATTTCAGGGTGTCAAAGGAACGGTTCATATTAGAATGTATGTGAATGATAAGAAACTGGTGGCCACTTTTGCATGTACTGCGCAATGTAAGATTTTTCTTAATTTTCTCACCCCAAAATAATTTTTCAGTTGGAACCTCGGTGAAAGACGATGGGAGCCGAATAAGCCTTCCATCGTCCATCAATCAAGCACAATGGGTTTGTATTCTACCGGATGAGCAGCCTGTCAAGTCGGAAATTTGTAAATGGATTCCGTATGAAGAGAAGGCAATTAGGTCGCCGAGACAGGAACAGAGCTGGTCCAAAGGACACTCGCCATGCTCGCAAGCAGAGTGAGTTTTGGGAAACTGATATTCATGAATTTGAAATAAAACTATTCCAGATGCAATGGTCTGAAAAGTGGAGTCAGCGATTTGTTCCCATGGATTATCAATTTCGATTATTTTATGGCTCACGGAGGAGACTTGACAGAGGTTTGTGAACCCGTTTTTTCACAGAAAATGTGCTGAAATTCAGAAATTCAGAAATTCAGAAATTCAGAAATTCGGAAATTCATAAGTTCAGAAACTCAAAATTTTTGAATTTCTAGAATTTCTGGAATTCTGAATTTTTGAATTTCTGAAATTCTGAATTTTCGAACTTCTGGAACACTGAAATTTCGAACTCCTGATATTCTGAATCATTGAATTTCTAGAAATTTTGAATTTCTGACTTTCGGAGTTTCTGAATTTTTCGAATTTTTGAATTTCTGGAATTCTGGAGTTCTGACTTTCTGGATTTTTGAATTTCCGAATTTTCAAATTTCTGGAATTCTGAATTTTTAAATTACTGAATTTCCGAATTTCGGAATTTCTGGAATTTGGGTATTTTGAATTTTTGAATTTCTGGAGCTCTGAATTTTTTTATTACTGAATATCGGGATTTTTGAATTTTCAAATTTCTGAATTTCCGAATTTCTGGAATTCTGAATTTTCGAATTTCTCTAAATGATTTTCTGGATATTTTGATGCTAAATAAGTTATCGAATTCTGAAATTTCAGTGGCTAAAAATGGGAATCCACATTGTCATAGCTGTTGGACTACTGTTCCTTCTCATCATTCTCTTCACAAAATGCCTTGTTCCATTGGCATGTTGCTCACTATCAATCCCTTTCAAGAATAGGAATAAGAAAAAGAAGAAGAAGAACTCCTCGGATTATTAATTGTATTTTAAATTGTATTTTTCTCATATTTTGCTCATCCACACGGTGTTGTTCCCTCGCATTTCTCACCCTAAAAACTCAGCTTTTGTCTCAATTTTTCCCAAGTGATCTTTCCCGTTTCTCACGAGAAAACGCCTTGTTTTCTTGCCTCCCGAAAAATGTCGTACTGGTATCTAAATACACTTTTTTGTTCATTTATCCTTGTTTAGCCCTTTTCCAATGTTTTTCAAAAAATGACAAATTAGATATGGTGCTCTTTTTGACTCCCTCTTCACACTTTGATCAAATAAATGTCATGAAATGAGAAAAAAGAATGAGATCCGACACATACAAAGAGCCATTACAAAGTATACGACCTCCCCCCACAGGAGGAGCCACTAAAATTTATGCGTTTTCCGATTCGGCAAGTCTTTCCCTTGTTCTTTTCTCTTTTTCGATTTTTATTGCCTTTGTTGAGAAAAGAGTACGTTTGTCTCCTTTCAATCATAAATCAATCCGTTTTTGTGAAAATTTCATGAAAGAGCTGTCAATGAGAAACATTTTTTGATGGAATATTTTGTGTCAAAAATAGAAAAAGAGTCTGAATTTTCGTTTTGAATTGATGTTGTGACATTTTCCGTCACCGTACTTGAAAGGGACAGTCTTGCGAGGGAAAGAGTCCCGACACGATATACCAATTTTTCGACGATTTTCACTGCTTTTTCGATGTGAATTAAGGAAAAATCGAAGAAAATCGTTGAAAAAACAACGAAAATCGTCGAAAAATTGGTGAAAAATGAAAATAATGCTTTACTTTTTCTACCGTACTTCAAAGGAACATTCTTGAGAGAGTGGACAAGGGTCTCGCCACGATATTAGTAAGATATGATTATTTCGTTTCTGGTTTCGTTTTCCTGTCTCAAGGCAACTTTTTTCGTCAAAAACAATTTTTTTTTTCGTTTTCATGCTTTATTTATCGTAAATCGACATCAATTAGAGACTAATTTTTGAGTTTTTCTGACTGTTTTCCTTCACCGTACTTCAAAGGAACATTCTTGGGAGGCGAAGTGTCTCGACACGATATACAGTACTAGTAAAAATATGATAATTCTGAAACTGTTTCCGCTTCAATTTTTTTCGTTTTTTCTTTCATATTTTGCTTTCCGGAAATTTTTTTTGGTTCATTTAACTCTTTTCAAGTAGAAAATCGATTATTTTCGAATTCGGTGTAATGATAATCAAGTAATTAAGTCTCTTCCAACCCCTCAATCGTCAACGATGACTAAATAGTTCGTTTCATATGAACAGAAACGCCTATGCCTTTCGGCTGCATTGCTCATTCCTAACGCGGCAAATGACCGGCGCCTGTTAGAACAGCCAAATGAATCACTTCTTTGTTCGTCATCGCGTTGTTGGTTGTACTTTTGAATATTTTCGAAATTTTTCGAATTTTCAAGTCTAATGCTTCTTTTTTGGCTCTTGTGACTCGTTTTGTAGCCGCAGAATGCGAGAAAATCCATTGGCGTCTTTACGATCGCTCACGAGATTCACGACTCCAATTTTCGGAGCATCTTCCATGCTCAATCCTTATGGCTCCATTGCCTCTTTGCACATAAGAAAACGGGGGAAATGAGGCTCTTTGAAATTTCCAATTCCCACTCAAGATTTCGTTTTGTTTCTCTCTCTTGGTTGAGGCAGAAACATGCCGGATGGCCACCAGTTGTTTTCTTCCTTCTCGCTCTGGTGTAATATCGAGTTCTCAGATGAGATGGGATCTCATTACAGTAATCTATCCGTCAAGACTGACTCGATCAGCAGGTCAGATGTGTGCACTACTGATCATTGATTATGTAGCTTCTATCGTCTTTTTCTTTGCTACGTATCTGTCGGTTTATCGCGAAAACATGATTGTCAGTCTCGTAAAAGACATTTCAGTATGATCTTTAAAAGAGACTGGGAACCATACAGTATCTCCAGGGATGTTCGCAACGGAATTTCGAAGATTCCGATCATTTTCGGAATGAAACTCCGGTCGGAATATTTCCGAAGACTTCGTTCGCGAAAAAAGTTACTGGCGGGCAGAAACCTCCAATTTTTGCGTTTTAAAAATCGAAGTTTGTCAATTTTCGCCTATTTTAGGAATTTTTAAAAATTGGAAAATTCCGAATTTTTGAACATCCGAAATTCCGAGTTTTTAAAAATCGGAAAATTTCTAAATTTTCATAAGCGGAATATTTCAAAATTCCGTGTTTTAAAATTCGGAAAACCCCGAAATTTTCAAAATTGTAGTTTTCGACATTCCTAAAAATTCCGAAATGGTCATTCCGAACATCCCTGGTACTGTATCCTTTTGTCCAGAAGAATACTCTAGTATGAAATATTTCTTTGAGTGACCTTCTTCGGCTGAAATAACCGTGCGATGTATATAATGTCGTGAGTATGAGAAACAAATGATGTCAAGATACAGCATATATTCTTTCGAAATGTTCCCTGCAGTCACATGAGACCGTGACTCGTGGTCTCGTCACGCTCTATCCTAACTGTATGTTTTGTTCCCCTCCCGCTGTGCAAAGCAGCCGCCTCGAGAGTTGCATAGACATATACTTGATTAGTATCGGTTATTTTAGTACAAACACATTTTTCTCAATTATCTCTTCTCCCTGCGCCATCTCAGAGTATGACGGCAGGTGCGTTTGTTGTTTTCTTCGTGCCTATCGGGAACATTCTGCGGAGGCGGCTGAGCGCCATCTGGCGTTACGGCGGGGAGGTCATTCGATTTAAAGTTCTTTCTTCACTTGGGTTTCTGGGTTTTGTTGGTTCATACAAACGGAAAAAAAAACATCTATGCGCTTTACGATAAGAAAAAAACAAAGTGCATTGAAATAATGTCGTTTTGAAATTCTATACTCTAAGAAACGGCTGCAGTCGTTTAGAGTCCCTCAGGGAGAACAAAAAACTTACGGTGAAATGCACCCAGTATGATTTTCTGTTCCAGCGCCCTGGTTTCAGTGATTCATCATTCGTGTCCCTCACTCCCTTGCCTGTTACAATTTGTTTCTTTATTTGCAACGTTCCCTTAGATTCTTTGTCTCTTCTTTTTAGTTTGTTTTCCCATTTTTCGCCGAAACTCCTGCCACAAACTGTGTTGGCTGCTATCATCAATAATGAGCAGCGCCGCCTATCTTTGCTCAATTCTCCTATCCCCCACCTGTTTCAAATCACGTTCAACGCACCCGACTGAAACTGTTGACTCCTCAAAAAGTTTTGAGTGTGTTTGTAGAAAAAAAAGCATGTTTACCATGGGGTCTTTACCCAAAAATCGGCGAAAATGAGCTTGAACTTTCAGCGAAGCGCCGGTTCACCATATTTTGTTAATTTTTGGCTCAAAATGTTATCCGGAATTTATGAAAAATGAACCTAAAAATCCCAAAATTCATCTTAAATGAGGGATTCCGACCGAAATTTTCATTATGCCGCGTTCAAAGTTGATTTCCAGGAGTAATTTCCTGTAAAAACGCTGTCCAAAGCTGCCATTGTTTTACAGATTTCAGAAAACAGAAGACTACTGTATCACTCGTTTTGACTGTGTTCTTTCTGTTGATTCATGTCGATTTACGGCGGGTCTCACAGCGGAGGCTTCTGTAAAACAACGGCAGCTTTGAACAGCGTTTTTACAGGAAATTACTCCTGGAACTCAATATTGAACGCGGCATTACATCAAAATATTTCAAATTTTATATTTTTTCTAAAATTCGAAATTCCCGAAAAATTCTGTCAGAGGGACGAGGATTTGCAGTGAGAAACCTAGGCCAAGCCAGCAGCGCGGCTTTCCCACGTGGCAATTTTCCGGGTTTTTTTTCGTTTTATCCACTGCCGGCCAATTGAAAAAAGTCCGTCCGCGGCCTAGGTTTATCACTGCAAATCCTCGTCCTTCCGCGGAATTTTTTTTGAAATTGAAAATTTGCCTTTCAACGGCGTTTTCGGACTTTTTTTTCGAATTTTTTCGTAATAATATTAGGAAAAATATCTTTTTCAAAAATTTAAAATTCTAAAAATGATCCAAAATTGAAAGCTTGGCTGAAATTTGTCATAATTATACGATACTTGGTGTTTGTAGTATGCACTTGAAACCCGTTCGTAATTTTTTTCCCACAGAATTTTTCTATGAAACCAAATTCAGTGAGAGAAAAAGAGGACCAATGGGGACTTCTTCCATAGTTCTTCGTTTCCATTTCTCTAGGCTTCGAGAAAAAGAACAGAAGAATGGCCTGCTGGTTGGTGGCCCCACAGCAGTACATACAAAAGACAATGAAGAAACGAGACGCAGAGTGTTTTGTGAGGAGTAGTGTCGGTGTGAGTGTTGTGTCAGTGCGTGTGTGTGTGTGTGGTGTCTCTCAATGTGTGTGCTGTCAGTGACAGAATAGTGTGGTACCTGTGGAGACGCAGCGATGTTCGGCCCGGGTCGCTCGTACGTCTGTGTCGACGATCTTTCGGCTCCTTTCTCTCTATTCTCCCAGTTTATTTCCTTCTTGTTACCCGGGGGCTCTTCTTTTCTTTTCTCCGTCATTATAGAGCTAAGATTTATGAAAGAGAGATCAAGCCTTTTTGTTCATATTTTGATCAAAATTTTGGACTCTAAAATATCCAAAACACCTGCTTCCTGAACTAAAATTAGTCTATTAATTTTAGTTCAGACAGCTGCAAATTGCATATGTTTTTTTTCTTCCAACTCATAATTCACCAAATACGCTCTAGAACATTCCATTCAAAAAATTCGAGTCGTTTGAATTCGTTTGTCCTTCAAATCGCATTATATCCAAACGAATCCTAATCGAATGGGAGCGATTAGGACAATGATTCCTGGCATCATTCCATTAGTCTTCTTTTTTAACAGCCTTTTTAGTTTAAAAAATGTCCGGTAGGGGTATATGAGCTCTCCGATCCCTTAAAAACCTATTTTTTCAATTTAAATCGAGCGATTTCTTTCGCAATTAGATATGACCACTTTTTTTCACCACTTTGAAGAGTTTTTTTTTGCTAAAATTCTCTCAACATGTGACATATTTTGACTGTCCTTCTCCGTTTTCGATACCATCTCCTAGTTGTTCCTTTTCGTTTCTTACATTTGCCGCTTTCCTCGTTCCAATTCGAATCAATAATAATCCTCACCTCTTCCGTTTACAGATGCATCGATAAGGAGATATGACAAGTGTCGACGATCCAGAGAAACACTTTCTGGGTAATCTTCTCGAAGATGATCCGGGCTCAACATCAGCCGCGGGATCTCGTGGGATGAATGCAGCCATACCACCGGCTAGTCCAGCAGTAGCACCACCAGTGACTAATGTTGGAGCTATCATGCCTCCGATTGGATCAATGTCGGGCTCATGGCCCGAACCTCCACCGCCATATTCGCCGCCATTAGAACCATGGGCTTCGAACGTGAATACGACGCTCCTGGGCTCGACTGCGGTTCCGACTCAAAATTGGTTCCCGTTCACGGTAAGCGTCTTTTGAAACGACTCGTTATATTTCCATCATATGACAATGTTTCAGGACCGGAAAGAAGCATCTACAACGGACTTTTTGAGTTCTTACAACATCAGTGGAAGTTCAACGCCAATAACTCCTTCTACTCCAACACGAGTTCCCCACTTTCCATCTTCGCAAGTCCACCATTATCATCATAATCTTCACCATCATACTCATACGCACAATGTGGTTCAAAATCACTACTTCGGTGCGCCACCACCAGGTTTGGAAAATCTGGCTCCGAGAGCGGCTCCAGCAGCTCCAACAACTGCCAACTCAGTGTCGCCGGTGTATGAGCCCTTACAATCAGCATCCAGCTGGGATTACACAGGCCTCGAGAACATCAATATGGTTTGAGATTTAAAGTTTCGCATTGTTATCCAATAATATAGGTTCAGAGTACGAGTAGCGTGTCGTTTTCTGATTGGAAGAAGGAAAATATGAGTCAAGCGTCTCCGGAATCCACAGCCGTTTCAGAATCCTCGGTTTCGTCTCATTCTGTGAATCAGGAGATTGTTGGGAACACTCATCCACCGTTGTCGCCTTCAGAAGTGGTAGAAGTTGCCAAGGAGAAGAAACAAATCTCGAGAAGTTATGCGGATCATTTGTCCAAGTCGAATTCAGGTTAGTTTATGGCTCCTGAACGTTTCAGAACCCGACGTTTCAGTTGTGCAAAACCCACTATGAAAAAATTTAGAAAAGTTCTGAAATGTCGGGTTCTGAAACTCCAGGACCCTAGAATATCACAGAAAAAATACCTGAATTCCTTCTTTCAGCGACTCCGAAACGAGGTGGTTCAGCAATAGGGGCCGAGAAGAAGCAGAAGCAAGAACTAGCCAAGAAGACGAGCAATCAATTGCCTCTCGAGAATGTGGCGACACGAATAGTAGTGAAAGGCCAACCTCATTCTGCTCCCGTAGTTTCCAGGATGCCATTCAGCTATCGTGATGTGGCGGCTCGTTTGGAGAATCCTCCATCGTCAACTCCGCAGCACCTGGATGAAGCTCAAAGAGAGGTATGCTTATTCACTCCGTCCCTTCCGCTCGCTTCTAGTGGCCGGATATGCGCTTTATCCGCTTATTAAGAGCTTTTCCAATGATATACGAAAATCAATGTTGCAGAAAAAAGAAGAGACATCGACGTCAGACTCGAGAGGAGCAGTTGATTCAAGAGCTGTCGCTTCCAAAAACAACGGGACTCTCCGCGGAGCTGGAACTACAGCTAATTCGTCTGAGAAGAACGAAAACAACAAGAAGAATCGTGTCGACAACGAGTTTCAAAAGATCAACAGTCGGAAGAATAAGAAGGAGAAAAGTTCGAGTACGGTTCCGGCACCCTTGATTTACGAAGGTGTTCATCCTGTGGACGCCTCGTCTCGGTACGACGTCCTCAAGAATCTTGAATCTCCAACTCAGCACCGTAACGATAAGAAGACTGCGAATGGCAGACCACCGCTGATTCAAAAGATTTTCTCAAGATCTAGCTCGCCAGCAGAAGGTGAGCTGCGCCTATTCAGTTAAAAAAATAATCTGTGAATGTTCAGATATGGTTGACACTGAAGAAGATGATGGGCAGAGAACTCGCTCGGCTTCAACGCATGCTAACCAAAATAATGGTCAGATCAAGAAGGATCAGAGGAAACGGACGGTTCAGGCCACACAGCGTCGGAGAAAAGGGCGGAAGGAAGAGCCAACATGGTTGGAGAAAGCATGGAGAACTTTTGGTGAGTTATAGATATTTTTACACCAACTATAATTATCGAAACTGCTCGTTCTTGCAGTTGAACTGTGCTGCTTCATCTGGGAACACATTTCGTTTTCCCTCCAATGGACGTTCATCCTCATCGTTGAAGTGTGTCAAAGAATCGCCGACATCTTCATCAGTTCCGGAAGAAGCATGTGGATTACAGCTTGTCGAACGATTCAAAGCGTTTTTCTGATCCTCCTCTGCACGATATATCACATTTTCGTAGCCATCAAAGGATTATTCGTTAGCACACTTGCCTTTCTGAATATGATTGCGAGTGACGATGATGAGGTCGCAGAAAAACTCAGTTGGGGTCTCAAAAAAGAGATACCGATTCCCACGGTTGCGACCGAGTTTGCGGATCGTCTGTCTCGGGAAACTATTCGAGATGCCTACTCTGCTCTCGGACTTCGTAGCGATTGTTCAGATGACGACATCAAGAGAAACTACAAGAGATTGGCGGCTCTTGTCTCGCCGGATAAGGTACTTTCTTGTGGCATCAATCCCTTTAATCTGGATTTTCAGTGTAATTGCGATGGCGCTGACGAGATTTTCGAGCTTGTCACTATGGCATTGGCTGCGATTGGAAACAAGGAATCGAGATCCGAATACACTGTCGAGAATTCGAAAAACAACGAATATGTATGTTAATCAGTGTATCCTTTCGAAACGAATACATATTGACATGGTGGCCTAACTTTTACAAGTTGGGCACGTTGAGCTTTCTAGGTCACCACCTTGTTTTGGCCTAGGAAACACACCAGATGAATATCGAACCCTTTCCATGTCATTTTTATATGGTGGCCTAACTTTTGCAATTCAATTTTTCTAGGCCACCACCTTGCTTTTGGCTTAAAAATGACCCTGGTGTGTTTGCTAGTCCATTTTTACATGATGGCCTAACTTTTGCAAGTTAGGTTTTCTAGACCACCACTTCAAAATGACCTAAAACACACCAGGGTCAAGTCAGGCCATTCGAGGAATTTCGAGAAATTCTCATCGAAAAGACACATTAATGAATACGCGCTCTTCTATTATAATAAGCTTTCAGCACTCAAAAATCATTGCTATCTGGAACAAGTTGGCAAAAATTATCGAGGACGCTCGCAACACAATTTTCTGCGATTGTGACGAGACGCACTTCCGCATCGCCACCAGAATTCGTCCATCTGAAGCGAGATTCTGCAAACGGTGTGGTATCTATCATCCAGCTAAGCATGTTAGTTTTATAAGTCAATATTTTCTGAAAAAATCTGAATCCTAACTTTTCAGAGTGACATTTGGGTTGATAAGGGAATATTAGGAATCAAACCGACGTATTACACTTGTACGGACAATGTCGTGTACAATATCACTTCCTGGGCGACTTGCAAGGTGAGAGCAATATTTTATGAAAACTATCCTTTCTTCCGGAATGCCGCATGTTTGGCTGCAAAGAATTTCCTGAATTTCTGAATTCCGGGTTAACCTTTTCTCTTAGCTTGTTGCTTCGCACAGAAATAACGGAATACCATAACCCTAATTAACGTCATAGCACTAACACAAGTCGCAATTAACCCTGAATAAACATTCTCCTTGCTATGTCATTCCCTAATTAACATTTTATGATTCCCCAATTTTCCCCCCATCCCCCATATATTATATCCTAACTTGCAATCTCAAATTTTCCTCAATTTGGAGAAGAGCACGAAGACTTTGCACCTGTCAGCCGTGAACTGCCGATGGACCAAGGAGGAGCAAAAAGAGAACAAAAGGTTTGCATTGGTTTTCTACTTTTTTGTATAGTAGTCTAGAACTGAATTCTCTCTTTTGGTGGTGATGGTGGTAGTGGTGTTTAATTTTGTTAGGTTTGATCACATAACTTCTAACAGGAGAAACAAGCGCAAATAGTGTTCCACGTCTCCAAGTGCATCTCCGATCAACGTCTTCAGCGTCTTCAGAATCCTCAGAATCCTCACTTTCACACCAATTTCTAATTTTTCCTTGGTTACCTTGTGATGTACCTACTCCCTCTTATGTTCCTCCTCTCCGTTCACCTGTTATTTTAATCTGTATATGCACCCAGTGAGTTTCCTTGTTTTTTAATCCCCGTTTTCACCTAAAAATCTTCCCCACTGGTTAATTCTCTATGTTCTGATCTACAGTATTCTCACACCCATTATTATTTTTTTTTACCTGTCGTTTTGTCTATGCCCTTATTCTTATCCTAAGTTTCTCTATATATGCGACTTTATCACTATATATTCTCACACACAATATATCCTTATCTCTTAATCCATGCGTTCTTTTGCACTGAGTGATTGTGGTTTGGGTTCTTTCTAATCGCGAGATAGTTGTGTTGGTGTTGTAATTAAATCGAAGCACGAAAATGCCAATCGATTTAGTGGGAATTTCAAAATTCAATGGTTTCCAGAGCCAGAAAGGAATGCTCAAGAACATGCGAGCATACACTCACCATGTGCAGTATCGACTGCTGTCACCAGTGGTAAGAGATAGAACGCGAAATTTGAGTTACAGTAATTTTGAATCTTTACAGAGCAACGACTACGACAATCAATCATCATCCCAATACTTCAACTCGCCACTCAACTATCCAACGTCTTCTACTGATGCTCGCTTTCTATCTGATCTACAGGAAGAGTATTCTTCTTGTAAGTGTAGAAAAATATGTAGAAGCATGAAGAAACGAAAAAAAATGCGAAAAATCGCTTCTCATCCGTTTCTGGAACTTCTGGAATCTTTCTTTTTGAATTCCCGCAAAACTGAAAATTCCGAAAAATTGATTTCTTTTTCCTCGATTTTTTTGCAAAAATTTTAGACCTTTTTAGGTTTTCTAGCCATTTTCAATGATTCTTTCTCGATTTTTCGGTTTTTTGTCTGAAATTTGATGGAACGGTATTCGTGAAGGTTACTGTAGGTTACTGTAGAATATCGCTTCTCATCATACGGTAGTTTTTTTGGCAAACACACTGACGTCAAAATGCAGAAAACACTTCACAAAAAACCTACAACAGCTCCTACAGTAACCTACAGTAATCTTTGCGAACGCTTGCCTGTCAAGTTTCGAACAAAAAACTCGGAAAATTAAAGCTGAGCAATCCTTTTTTGGTGGATTCTGGTCCGTTTTTTCTCGTTTTCAGCGTATTTTCAGCCAAAAACTGGCTTTTAGGCCACTTTCAGTCAATTTTTGACCATTCTGGGCTATGTTTCAGCCAAAATTTTCTGATACTCGGAATAGGCTCAAAACGACTGAAAATATACATTAAATATGCTCTTAATGGCTCAAAATAGGCTACAACAGTAGAAACAGCTCAAAAATGCTTTAAATCGCTCCACAATAGCTCAGAAATGGCCTAGCAAATACTGTAAATTAAGGCGGAGCAATAAACTTTCTGGTCACCCTTATATGATTTGATTTTTTTGAAAAAACGAGGAAAATCGCATAAGGGAGGACCCTTATGTGAAATTTCGTCGCCCAGATTTTCAGCTTCAGGGTCGGACATTCTCCAATCATATAGCAATTTTTTCAGTGCTCCGTCAACGCAGTCTGGCTCAAATCTCGTTCAAAACTTGTGAACCACGCGAAGAGGATCGTAGTAGACGTGCAGCCAATCGACGACAGAAGCGGTGGCGATGATTCATTTTCTAGTATCTAGAATTCCAATTATATCTCTTTATTACAATTGCATTTTCAACATTCATTTAGGCCATTTTTAGATACATGCGTGTCTTTATTCTATTTGATCTGTCTGCGTGCATACTGCTCGTAGATATATACTTTCTTCAACCGTTCATCTGGCATTTAAAAATGTATTATCTTTTCAATCTATTGTCTTTTCAATATGCTTCTTTCTTTTTGTACTTCAATCTAACTCGTTCTTTTTCTAATCTTTTCTGTTTTTCTGATTCGTATAATTTTTCGCTGCTTCTCCTGCTTCTTTCCTTGTCGTTTAACGTGTTTCTTTTTCTACAATTTTGCGAGACAATTGTTTTTTCTTATGAATGATTCATTGATTTTAAATAGAAACTTTAGATCAACCTTCTTCACTTGAATCCTGCATGTCGTATCCCTGCTTATTGCAGTGATTATCAGCACACATACAAACGGTTTTCGATCCTTTCTGACGGCATCCAGGGGACGAACTTTCTTCAGCACATCCGCCTGACTCCTTTTGGTTTAATCCATCTGCAAAAAAAAGTTAAAAAAAAACAAAAAACAATTGATGAGAGTGGGATTCGAACCCACGCCCCCGGAGGGACTGGTGCCTAAAACCAGCGCCTTAGACCACTCGGCCATCTCACCGACATATGCGGTCTAGTCACTTGGCCATGATGAAAGGAAGAGACTAGGGGGAAGAGACAGAGGGTGGCGAAGGGGAAGAGAGGAATGACTGGTTGTGTGTACGCACAGTGAATGCTATTCCCATCTAATTTGGAGCGAACACGAAAGTGCATAAGAGACGCAGGGAATGGTTTGGGAAATATGAAAATCTGGTGGCCAAAGGTTCCTAGAACGAAAGCTACAGTAACCGGATGATAAAATTTAAGAATCTTTTTCTCATTTTGTTCTGATTTTCGGCCATTTTAGGTCTCGAAACAGGTTGGAAAAAATTAGAAAGTGAGAAAATTTCGAAAAAAAAATATAGGAAGTAAAAATATTTTCAGGTTACGGTAGTTTTCCTTTCTCGTCGCCAAAGGTCCCACAACGACAACTACCGTAACCTAAATAAATTTTTTTCGAATTTTTTAAAATTCTCCCTAATTTTCGACAATTTTTCTGTCCCCAAAGAGGTCGGAAAACATAGCTTGTAAGAGAATTTCGAGAAAACAAAACGAAAATCGAGAAGAAAAAATAATCTGGGAAATAAAAAATATTTTTAGGTTACTGTAGTTTTCGTTGTGGGACCTTCGACCACGCCCAGCGACATCTACCTCCCATAGTTCCGATGTTTTTGTGCAAAGCCAAATTTAGTGGGGTCATATGTGCGAATAGAACGAAACTACCGTATCCCCTCTAATAGAAGCCCACCCCACCCATACCGTCATTTTGAGCTCAATTATCTCGGTTCCTGTGAGAGATATCAAAAGTGTGTCAACTGATAAAATATTGGTGATATTATGACAAAAATTTTATCAGTTGACAGTTTTTAGATATTTCTTATAGGAACCGAGATAATTGAGCTCAAACTTAGGTTGATGTGCTAGTATAATAAAACTCAATTTAAAAAAAACTGCTCACCTTTAATTTTATATTCATATTCACACCCAAATACGCATGATCTTATAGTCGCAAATTCGTTTTTCGAGAATTTATAGCAATCATAACAGATAATACAATCAATAAGAACAGTTATAATACAGACAAGAATAAGAAACCGCATTTTCTAGTTGATCAGAAAAAATGAAATCAGAATTCAACTACGGTTTCTGACTTTAAAACGGTCTAAAAAGGCCAGAAAAAGGCCAGCCGACGACCGTGTCTTTCGTGTAACCGACACGTCAATGGTAAAAGTAAATATAGGTCAAGATGAGAGGTAAAATGGATTATTGACTGAAGAGCTCTCTTTTGAGTTGGGAGGTTTGAAGAGTATGATCAAGCCATTCCAACATCTGATAACTGAGAAGTGGCTGTGAAAAAAGAGGATAAGAGGATGACAGACAATAGAAACAACTTTCAAGGATGACGTGCCTAAACTCATGTATCTTGTTTGATTATTTGACCTCATTTGTTTATACAGTACTCCCTAGAGTGGTACGGAAGGAAGTGAACATAAATCAAACAAAGTAAATAGAGTTTGGTTTATTTCTGAAAGTCACACCATTTACCAGTTTGTGAACATTTACAAGATCTTTGAGAGTAAGAGAGGAAATATATAGATTGCAAACTAGAAAAAAGAAAAATGTGGCTGATCTGGTAAATAGGGAAGTTCAGCTCTATACTAGAAATTTGAATTGGGATTTCTGACAAAGCAGATTCTGTTATACATACTTCTTAAAATCCAACATTTTCTGTTCATATTTTGGTTGAAATCTTTTTTGAAGTTTCCTATTTCAAACTTAAATTTAAACTGTTATTCAAATGTGTAAAATTTTGAAACTCTAAAGAGAAAAAAAATATAATTTTACTGTATATGAGGAGCCGTAATAAACGATTTGAATTGAAATTCTGAATGCAAATTTCAGAAAGTTTGTGAGTCTAAAACTGTTAAACAATATTGGGCACATAGTTCGGAAAATTTTCAGGAGTCTAGAGCTCGGTTGTCAAGTTTCCGATCAGTTCGAACATTTTGAAGAATGTAAAACAGGCCTAGATTGAAATCTTTGCATTCACAGAATTTTTTGAAAATTCCTATTTTTTCAGCTATTTGCTGATTTCTGAAAGACACCCTTTTTCACATTTCCAGTGAAATGCTGGCTTTTTTTTGTAAATTTCGGGCTTGTTCAGTAAAATACTGACCTTTTTTCATATATTCAGTAATATTAGGTTGGCGGGAAAGTCTTTGTCACTCTGTTTGTTTAATCACTGTTCTCGTATATGGAGGCTGTGTATGATATCGACTCTAGTGAATAACAAGGTGATAAGAACCTTCCATATAAACAAGTCCCCATTTCCTTCCCTGCTCCTCATCTGTAATTGAAACAATATGTTTGTTCCCACTGCTATTCACATCAGACATGTTTTGATTTACCTCTTCCTATCTCACACCACGATGAAGGATTCGGAAACTTTCTTGAAGAATGTGTACAACACACATGCCCCTCACTACAATACTATTCGCAATTGGTTCCATCGTTTCGAAAAAGATGACTTCTCGCTCGATGAAAAGGATCGCTCTGGGAGACCCCGTGAGTTGGATTTGGACAAGCTGAAGCACGCATTGCAATCGGATCCATTTCAATCTAGCCGTGAACTAGCTGTCACATTCGGAGTTCACCATAGCACAGTCCTTGAAGGTTTGAAGTCTCTTGGAATGAGAAAACTTTTTGGTCGATTCATACCTCATCACCTGACTCAAGCCAACCTTGACCGCCGAGTCGACGATTCGATTACTCTTCTCACTCTCCACGCGGGCGATCGATGGCTGGACCGGCTAATAACCGGAGATGAGAAGTGGGTCTTCTACGATAATCACCACAGGAAATCCCAGTGGGTTGGAGAAGGAGAGAGCCCACAGGATGTCCCCAAACCCGACCTTCATCCGAAAAAAGTTATGCTCTCTGTGTGGTGGGGAGTGGACGGTCCCATCTACTGGGAACTTCTGCCCGAGGGCAAAACAATAACTGGAGACCTCTACACTACTCAACTACGAAACCTCAAGAAAGCAGTCGACCGTTCGGCCCTGAAAGACAAGAAAGTGTACTATCAACATGATAACGCTCGCCCACATGTTTCGAAACAAGTGAAGCAGGAGCTGATGGGATATGGATGGAATGTTCTCCCTCACCCCCCGTATTCTCCTGATCTTGCTCCTTCCGACTATTGGTTATTTGGCGATATGACACGTGCCTTCGAAGGAAGAAGCTTCAATTCCCGTGGAGCGGTCGAAGCGGCACTCAAACAATACTTTGCCTCACGCCCGGCTGGATTCTACCGCAATGGAATCCATAAATTGAGGGAACGTTGGAGACATGTTGTTGATAATGATGGACAATATAATTAATTATTCGGTTATTTTTTCTTTGAGAAATAAACTATTGAAAAAGTGACAAAGACTTTCCCGCCAACCTAATATTCTGGCCAAAAAGGGATGCCTTTCAGAAATCGGTGAATAGCTGAAAATCTAGGAATTTCCAGAAAATTCTGTGAATGCAAACACCCTCAAAAATTTTCAAAGCGTTCGGAAACTTTACAGCCAAGCTCCAGACTTCTGAAAATGGTCAAAAAGGCTGAAAATCAACTCAGCCGCCGTTCAGCCGCCAATCGTCCGTTCAGAATAGCAGAGAGGTTTCTGATAAAAATTTGAAAAGCGTCTCGGTAGAATCTGACTTTTTATTGTTAGTTATTTTGACTAAAATCTTAGAAAGTCATATTTCTCTAATTTTTGAGCAAACACGGAAGGTGTAATAAGATTTTGGGGTCATTAGGGTTCAAAGCAATTTAGGCATACGAAATCTTCGATTCGGAAGTGCAAAATACTTCAAAAAACTGACATTAGTACCTCTGAATTGTGGATTTTGTACCCCTCAATCACTTTGTACTCTCTTGTACCCCCGAATTGTTGCATCTTTCGAATTATGTGCCACAATAGTGCTAGGTAATATTCAAAAGTAATATTGAACTTGTTATTCTAGGCTCAATGTTTTGATGTTCGTTATATCGTAGTACCACACGACCAACTACATAAAACATCTCATTTCAAATCCTCAAACTTTTTTATTCCTTTTTTTCTTAGCCGACGGGAAACGAGGCGATGCGCCTCGGGTCTGCCCATCAAATAAATGCAATTTGTGGGCGGAGAGTTCGAAAGAAAAAAGAGAGAGAGAAGACAATAAAAGCGACAACGAGAAAAACAAAGAAAGTTAGTACATCTTCTCATTTTATCCCCCACACGTCACATTGCTAATCATCTTTCTTATACATAAAACGCTAGAGGCGTCTGTCCGTCCCGTGTCCGTCTGTGGACTTTTGAAAAACGTGGAGAATAAATATAGGTTTACGTGATCTTTTTCAAAAAATTAGGAGCAGAGCGACCAATCAGTAAAAAAATTGATTAAAACGCGCCGAAGGCGCACCAGCCTGCTGGTTAGGAAATAAATAGAAAAGCAGCTAAATTGGGTTAAAGGAACTAAAAGTGCGTTCCAGGAGGAGTTAATGTTTCTTGATCAAATTTGAAATTCATCAAAAAACAGACATGAAGTTTTGGTTGATATAAATTGCAGAAGACAAGTTTCAGGTCTGTTGTTAATATTTCAGCGGGAAATTCAAAGATCTCAGTGACCAGAGAACAAATCTCAGGGTGACTAGAGAGTAAATATTTGAGTCTGAAAATATGTATTTAGAATTCTAGAAGGTTTTATGACAATTTTGGAAATTGCTCATTTTCACAAAAAGGGCGTCTAAATTACCGGAAACGCTGCAATAGAAAGGCACCCTAACTTTTAACTTTGAGCCAATTTTTCTCGTTTCCTGCAAAAGATATAAAAAAGTTATCAATTGACAAATTGTTAAACATAATGTCAGAAATAATTTGTCTGTTGACTACTTTTTGATATCTTTTACAGAAAATTAGATAAACTGGCTCAAAGTTGAAAGGCCGGTTCTTGCCGGCTGAGGTACGCGGTCCGCTGCCGACCTTTTAACTTTGAGCCAATTTTTCTCGTTTCCTGTAAAAGATATAAAAAGTTATCAATTGACAAATTGTTTATCATAATATAATACACATTTTATTTGTTGACCACTTTTTGATATCTTGAATAGTAATTGAGATAATTGAATTCAAACTTGACAGTGTAGAAACTTTAATTTCTTCTAAATTAGACTTCCGAGTTCCTAGCAAACCCGAAAGTAATGAATTCCAGGTTAAGGGAAACATTCTCAGGGTTTTTCTCTGAACTGAAATTCCTGGAAAATTATTTGCAAAAATCCCTGAATCCCGGAAAATCTGGTGCTACTACTGTCTGCTCAAGTTTCACCACACAAGTTTCAACATGTGGCCTATCGTAGTTGCCCTCTTCATTTTTCAAACCAAAAAAAAACCGCTCCCTCATTCTTATTCTTTCTTCGTGCCCCGAGTGTTGTCTCCTCCGTCCATCCGCTGCTTGGCGCGGATGCCTCGATTTATGAGTCGTCCATCGGCGTCGTCGCCCGCCCCCTACGCTCCTATTTTCTATTTCTTTTTTTGGCCGCTGGGTACTCATAGGGAGATGACGATTACGACAATGATGATGTGAAAGTTTTCGAAATGGGTTACGGTAGCCCTTGGAACCTTGGAAAAATTGAAGGGAATAGAGCTTCAAAGATCATAAGGAGGTCTTCTGATAATCATTTTTCGTGAGCTGTTCTAATCTAATCTAATCCATCTTCCCCTTGTGTTCCTCATCTCGAACAAGAAACTAAAAAAGAAGAAAAAAAGCAACAACAAAAAACAACAACAACTACTAGTAGAAGAAAAGTTTGGATGGTTGATTTTCAGAACTTTCTCCTCTTGGAGTCTTAAAAATCCCTCGTCATCCTCCGGAAGAATGTCCGCCAGCTGATACGCTTCAAGAAGAAGAAGAAGATGGGAGGGGGGAAGAGAGAGAAAAAAACGACAAGCGTTTTTATGTCTCATCCTCTCCTTTCCTTTCAATTTAGCCGCCCTTCACCGCCATCGGCTGATCCCTATGAGATTGACGACTTTTCGGAATGATCTGTTCGGAAGTAAAACATTTAATTAGGTTAATTCCCAATGCAATGGCATTGAACTTCTTTTGTATATTTTCTTTTTCTCCTTCTTCTTATATTTCATTCAGAAGCATCCGTTCAGGACAGGGGGTTCAAAAAGAGGGGTCAGCTGTTCTTCTCCTTCTTCATCAATGTCTAGAGTTACAAGCGGTTGATTTATGACCTTGGAGATACATATGACGTTGTTTCACCCTTTCGTGTACTACGGTAGATGAATTAGATAAAAATGAATTCCAGCTACACAGAAATCTCGAATTTTTCCCAGAACCAAAGTATCAAACAAAGCGACACAGGTGATAAGGGGAATTGATAAATGGCTTTGTTGATAAGATTATATGACTAGATTATATCGGGGGGCGACCCGACAATAAACGAACTGAAATAGAATTCAGTTATTGCAAGTCGTTAATTGGTTTTGTCGGGAATTTTATAAAGATCTTGTTAAAGGCAAAACACGAAAGTGTAGAGAATGTAAAAATCTATTTTATTTATTGAGTTTTTTTTTTGAGTAGAAATTAATTCAAAGACATTGGGGGCTTAAAATTTCACACATATATTGAAATTGTTAATCAAGACTGAAGCTAGATCTTTTGATCTTTTAAAAATTAGATTTCAGGAGGACCAGGGTCTTCACTAGCTTTCAAGGTACAGTAGTTTCATTTACCGTAAAGCCTGTAATAGAAGGACCCCTAACTTTGAACTTTGAGCTAATTTATCTCGGTTCCTGTAAAAGATCTGAAAATGTTGTCAACTAAAACAATTTTTGTCATAATATCACAAACATTTTATCAGTTGACACATTTTTAATATCTAGCATGGGAGCCCTTGTATTACAGGTTTTCACTAGTTTATTCCCCAGATGAACATGAACATTCAAAAACAAATGGAACCCTGATTCGAAAAATGTCCTTCTGACTTAATTACTGGAGCGTGAGAAAATTCTTTTAGGAATCCTTGGACTTCCGATTCTAGCTACTCTCCCTTTTTTCCCTTTTCCAGAACCTTCTAGATCCCGTGTTCATCTCATCTGCAAACCATGACATCCTCTTTTAGGATGGGGGTGTTTCTTTTTGCAGCTTCTTCTTCTCCTCGTCTCTCATTCTCTTCGTGTCCATTGCAATTCATTTCATCTTTCTTCTCTCCCTCTCTGTGTCACTTTCTCTATCCCGCCCCAGTTGCCACACTTCCCCATTTCCATTCCCAATTCAACAATAATACGGGGCGCCTATCTGATAGATGACTGGTGATAACAATGTGTGACGTGAAATGCTGCAGCGGTGGCGGAGAAGAATGAATGTAGATGAAAAAAAGAAGATAGAAAAAGGAAAATAATGATGTAGAAGAAAAAGAAGAGGAAGGAGAACAAAAAGTTGAAGAGGACATGAACTGGAAGATGTGTAGATCAGAAATCGGAGATTCTATTTGTAAGGTGGTGTTCCAGCCAAACTGAAAACATAGATCCTCAGTTACAGTGCCGGTAGATAAGATACACAAAAACGAATTTTTCCTTTAATTTTCGGTCATTTGGGCTATTTTCAGAAAACTGGAGCTCGGCTGTCAAGTTCCCGATATCTTTGGAAACTTGGAAGGTTATAAAATAGACTTAGATTAAAAACTTTGCATTTACAGAATTTTTTGAAAATTCCTTTGATTACCGATTTCTGCAGTACAACTTTTTTTGGCCAGTTTTCAGTATAAAAAGGTGTCCTCCAGAAATCGGCAAATAACAGAAAAACTAGGAATTTTCAAAAATTTTGCAAGTGCAAAGTTTTCAAACTAGGTCTGTTTTATAACCTCCAAAAATTTCGAAGTGATTGGACACTTGACAGCCGAGCTCCATGCTCTTGAAAATGGTCAAAATGACCGAAGATCAACTGAAAAGAGGAATGGATACTGTAGATTCAGCTTTGTTCTTGTTGTTACAAGGATTAACGGATTTCAGCTTATCCTCTGAAATACTTGAAGTCATAATTCTAGAGTGTAGTTAATTCGTAGTTAAACCTCATAAGTTCATTGAAAACATCTGCCCCAAACACTTCTGAAATAATTCATTCTAATCTGGGAATTTGAAAACGCTTTCTCCGAATCAGCTCACTTTAATCTCTTCATGTTTTTCAAATTTCCTCAAATTTTCTCGAAATTTCCGGTTCACACGGTCTTTCTTCCAGAGAGCAAACACTGAAAACCGTATCATCCGATGTCCCACCTCCACCTCCATCATCACATGTCAGCTCTGGAATCTTTTCAGAGCTTTTTCTTCTTCTTCTTCTGATTCTCCCTCCCATATTTCCCTCATCTTCTGTAAATCCCCATCGGACCAATAACCCATCTGTTTTGACACATCAAACAGCCAGCAAATGACTCTCCCTCTCTCTGGCGATCGGCCAAGAAGCCGCCAGATGCCAATCGTCATTTGTCAAGTGTCAACCCGAACCGACACTTTGTCTAGAACCACTACTAGTTTTTTTTGTTCTTGTGTTGTCTCATTGCTAATATACTTGACACGTGGCGAAAAACTCTTTGGAACTTCATCTTTTTTCTAAAATCGTCCTTCCCCTCCCTCCCAGTTTCGCCTTCTTCTTCTCAATTTTCTCTCGGTTGGATATCTAATGCGCTCATCGGTTTTCTATTCCTATCCCTCGTGTGTCCTTCTTCCGTTCTCTTTTCGTTCACCCCCACCAACAAACTATTTATAATATTTATGGGTCGTGTTCGGGGTGAGAAAAAAGAAGAAGAGGGGAGGATCGGGAATGGGAGCAAGGGGGCGGAGCTTGGAGCAGTGCAAACCAAGAATCTTGTTTTTTTCTTTCAGAATTGTTTTTTTCAGAACTCTCACTTTTTTAGAAATTCCATTCAAAAGAATGCCTCCCCTCTAGGGGTTTTCCGTGTCAGGTCAATGCCAACTGGTACCTAGTCATCCACTTCTGCCCCTCCATTGACACATTCTGTGACTGCTAAGATGAAGAGGCAAGGAAGGGGTTCATGAATAATTAATATCAGCCGGTCCTTCTTCTTCTTCTCATTTTCCGTCTCTCTCTTCAAATCTTTCTCTTATTGCCCATCTTTTTGAACAAATGTTCTCGGGGCGAGAGAAGGCGGTAAACCCCCTAATTTCTGAATGAATTGGGACCGCAACTAATAACCACTGATAATATCGTTTTTGTTTGCTTTTGTGTGTTATCATTGGGTTCAAGTACATCACAACACAGCTGCGGACAGGCGGACAGACATATGTTTTCAAGATTACACAGAAAAAAGAAGAAGGAGGAGGAAAATAATCTACAGGAAGAGGAACTTATGAATTTGAGACGTAGTTTTTTTTCTCTCTCTTATGATCCAATATATAGGAAGAAAAGCAGCTGGAAAATTCCATGACTGCACACACACTTGTTGAGCTCAAAGACCTAGAGTATTGCAAAGCTTTTTTTTCTGAAATAGGTTTCTGGTATGTCCCAAAAATTTTCAAAATTAAAAAAAATATTACCATAGAATCTGTAATAAAGGCTGCCACACTCTCAGGTTCAAGCTCAATTATCTGGATTCCTATGCAAGGTATCAAAAATGTGTCAACTGACAAAATCTTTCTGATATTGAGATAAAAATTTTATCAATTGACAACTTTCTTATATCTTTAACAGGAACCGAGATAAATTGGCTCAAAGTTAGAAGGTTGGCAGCCGATAGCGTAGCTCAGCCGGCAAGCACCGACCTGTAAACTTTGAGCCTATTTATCTCGATTCCTGAGCAAGGTATCAAAAATGTATCTACTAGCAAAATATTTCTGATATTATGATAAGCAATTGATTAGTGAACAACGTCTTCATATCTTTAACAGGAACCGAGATAAGGGGCCCTTCTATTACAGGGGCTCAACTTATACCCTTGAAAATCTAGTATACATCATTTACAATTTCCTCCTGTCCTTTCCCTCCTTTTAAATTTCAAATTCTCCCCTCGACTTTTTTCTCCTCTTCTCTAACATATAATTAGATGGAAAAGATTTGGACCCATCGATAAGATTCCTATCTTACGGTAGAGTTATTCCTGTTAAATCTATCTAAACGTCTTCAGCCTTTTCCCTCGGATTCCCTTTCTTCTACTTCTCGCAACCACCGCTTCATCTTCTCGTGAATATAACTTGTTAGGTGTTTACAGGTTTCCACGAAGAACACACTCTGCGTCTCCGACGTCTTCACCTCTTCTGTTCTTTTTTCTACCCCGGTGGTTCTTCTTCTTCTTCTTCATTCCTCTTTTTTTTTCCTCGTTGCCCGTTCAATCTCATTATTTATACTTTTATGAGTTTTGAACGCGGAGGAGAACACCCGAGTGGTTGTTCTATTCTTGCGGTCCGTTATACCGGAGAAGAACGCTTTATTACACAAACACACGTGGAGAGGGGTGGGAGGTTAACCTCTCCTAGTCTTTTATGTATGTTGCAATGTGCTCTACATTTCTGGGCTGTCGGAAAAGAGACGGAAGTTGAATGAGAAGATGTAGATGGATCCGATCGGGATGTGAACTTTTAGGTACTTTTAGGACAACTTTTGAAAATAGGAAGCAAAAAACACAGAACGAACTGAAGAGCTGAAAAAAACAACAACAGCATGATGTGGAAGGAAGCTTAGGAATCCAAAGATCAGACTCGATTCTAGATTTTAAAGATTACTAGGTTCTAGAATTATCTCAAAAAAGTGCACAGGTGGGAAAGTAGTGTTTTAGTCTCTCCGGAAGTCAATCACACTAACATGATTTATTAGCACGTCAAAATGTGGTCTTTCGGCGCGCTGCTGGCTGCTGCCTCCCCCCAATTGACCACCCTTTTCTTCTTCTTCTTCTTCACTTTAATCCGCCTGATCGCGCAACGAACACCTCCCTCCCTCCTTTTCTAAGACTGACCTATCCATCTTTTGTTTCTGATCTACTTCAGGAAAAGAAGAAAAAAGGTGTCAAAAATCGAGGAGCAGGTGCGGCACTCGTAAAAGTTTGTCTCTTCTTTCAAACACCCCGCCAACTTTGAGCCCATATAGCTCGGTTCCTGTAAAAGATATCAAAAAGTTGTAAATTGACAAAATACTCTCCATATTATGATAAACAAATTATTCGTTGACAACTATTTAATATATTCTACAGTAACCGAGATATTTAGAGTCAAAGTTGCTAATGAACTCTCTAATTCTGGCAACTTTGAGCCAATATAACTCAATTCCTGTAAAAGATATCAAAAAGGGGTTAACTAAGAAAATATTTTTGATTTTATTAAAAGAATTTTGTCAGTTGATCCCTTTTTTATAACTTTCACAGGAATCGAGTTATATGGGCTCCAAGTTGGCGGTATCTCAGTAGAAGGCGTGTCCCTCTCATCTTTTTTCTCACCTGAAAAAAAAACTAAAAATCCCCTTCTATCCTCTTCCGTAATCTTCTAGATCTTTAGATATTTCTCTTGAAAAAAGAAGAAGACTGCACTTTTGCGTTCCAAATTCCTTCCAAATCATAACTCAACCCCCAAAAAAAGTGAGTGGTCCCCCAGATTGACTACCCCCTTGTTACACCATGGTTTGCCTTCATTTTCTTCTTCTTCTTTTCTTCCGAGAGGTCATATGTTTGCCCAACTTTCTCTCGCCCCATCTCCTCCTTCCTCTTCTGCTTCTCGCCTATCAAATTGCAACATTTTATTCGTTTTAGTTCTTCTCCTATCCGATGTTCCCCTCCTTCTTCTTCTTAAGAATTCATCTGACAAAGTTCATAATTCAAACCCCTTCTTCTTCTTCTTTTTTCTATCTCCTCCTATCAGTTACTTCAGCGCCATCCTGTCTGATACTATCCTTTTTGGTCTCCTTCATCCAAACTTTGTCCAACTCGATGGATGTTTTTGTTTTTTGGCGTTCCTCTTAAGGTCTCCTGTTCCCCCTCTCGCAATTATCGTTGAAACCAAAATCTCATCTTCGGCATTTTTTTGGCCAGGAAACAAGAAAAAAGAGGTCTGCGCGCTGCTGCTGCTGCCTCTCCCCTTTCAAATGTCTGTTATAGAAGAAAACGTATTTGCGAATTGACACAAACGCCGAGAGAGAGAGAGCTTTCGTTTTTTTTTCTCCTTATTCTTCTTTAGCAAAAAGAACGAGAAAAAACAAGCAACTAGTAGGTGCGAAACAGATATCAATTATTTTATGACGTGGCAATCAAGAAGCAAAGAACGGACATAAACAACATACACACACAAATCATCTGGCGTGTGAATGACATAGATTATCTTCTTCTTCTTTTCTCGCGGCTGGTCGACCTCAATTAGCGCCAGCCGACTGACTCTCCTCTTCTCTGCCCGTTCTCTTCTATCTCTTCCTCTCAGCTGTTCACACTTCAAATGCTGCGTCTCTCTTTGTATTCTGAAGTCAGAAGAGGAAAAGGAAGGACTGCAAAAAAAGTGTTGAAAAGTGGATAGTGCAACATTCTGATGTTTGTACTTCCCACCAATGAACGTCTCCCGAAGGCTTCAAAATCAAAATTTCGGAAACGGAAAGTTGGGGCATCGTCTCTGTGCTATTTCGAATTGTCTGTGAAAATTTGAAAAGTTTTGGTCCACTGGTGCCATCGCTAGGGCCGGCGACATACAGGACTTACGAACACAAACGAGCACACTAACACACACACAGAGTTTACTGATTGTTAATAGAGAAGATACTTTCCATTTAAAGATTCTCAGATTTTTAGACTCTGAAAGCTTTAGAAAAAAATGTTGCCTATTTTTTCGGTGGTTTGTGTTCTTTGAATGATGTGTGACACGAGATGACAGCATACACAGCAGGAGAAGGGGGGAAAATGGAGAAGCATTGGCACGAAATGGGTCATTTGAACTTGCAAAAAGCTCTGGAAGAACCTAACAATCTTGATCCCTCCTCTATTGTTATACTTGTCCTTGAACATGCCTACTCACACATTTCAGGACAAGTACTTGAATTTCACGGCATCGCCACCATCAACAAGAGATCGGTCGCTCTCGGACTCCCGAGTTGTTTGCTCTTTCGATAAGCCGTTCATATGTCTCAATTTCTCTCTCACTGTGCTTCCACGACCCTCCTATTCAATTCCCCATGTGGCGCCCTCCTTCTTTCGTGTTTTGTAGGATCCTCTAGGCCCCGCCCACTTTTTACTTCTTCGGTTTCCTTGCGCCACGGCGTCATGGACATCTCCCCACCAACACCACCCGCTCCAAATCTTGTTACATTGCGGAAAGAGTCTCCTTTTAGCCGTGTCACACCAATTAGACACTCGGCAAACTGCGATGGTTTTCGGGGGGAAGAAGAAGAAGAAGAAAGAAGAAGAAGAAAAGGAAGGGACCACTTGCGTTGTCCATATATGAGCACACATTGTCACTCCTGTCACTCGACACGTACCACACGAGAAAAAGGAGCAGCACAAAACATTCTTTCGTTCTTCTTCTTCTTTTCTTCCTTTCTGTCTGTGTTTCCTGCTTTTCACTTCTTCGAAACCTACCCATTTTCACACGTTTTCGTGGCCTCCGAAACTCTCCCAGCGCCCCATTCTTCTCAAATAGCTCCGCCCCATCGATGATTTGTTTCCGCCGGCGTGTGCCACCGGAAGTCACCATTTCCCCTCGGGTGGTGAGAGGCTCACTCTCCAAGAGCCTTGTTAACAAAAAAGACTAGGAATGGATAATTTTTTTCAGATGAACCTATTATATGAACTGGGAACGCAATTAAAATCTGAAAAGCCAGATCCATCAAAGACGTCTATTTTGAGCTACAGTAGGACGGAGTTCTAGTACTTCAATCCAATGTGATTCATAATTCACAATGTGTCGGTCACTGCTCTCTGCTGTGACCAGAGAAAAAAGAGAGAAGGAGAGAGGGCGTCCCACTTCCTGCCACTTTGAAGTTCCCGCACACATTTTCTGCAGAGCAGCTGAGGAGCGTGGCTCCGCTCCCAACGCGTCAACGATTAGTCTATGACCTAACATCATCTCCTCTTCAGGAATCATCAGTTCGAATTCTCACGCTTCTTCATCTTTATCTCTTCTCATAAGGCTAACACTAAATCTTGCAACCATTCGTTCGACGGAGGCCTGTCATCTCATCCATTCCGCATTTTCTTCTCCCGACCTTCACTACGTCTATGTCTCTTCTTTGGAATCACTGACACTATAGACAGTCTCCGCGGTGTGTTTCGTCAGCGGGCGTTTTGCCTGTGCTTATCTACCGTATTTTCACTTGTCAAACTTCTATAGTAGAGAGATATGTGTGCGAAGTGAATGTGTCTTTTCTGTATGTGTACATTTGTTATGCCTTGTTCTTTTTGGTTCTTTTTGGACCGCCCCTGCTAGCCAGTGTTTTGTTTTGACTCCTGCATTTTCAGTTTGGACGTCTGTGTCAGGCGGTTCTTTTTTTTTTCTTCATTTTCGGTGTGTTCAGACATACAACTAGTTCAGACAAAAACATCAAGACGAATCTGTACTCTCTGGAATAATGGCTACAGTAATCCTTTGGGTGTTCCTTTGGGCGTGTCACAAACTTCACAAACGTCACAAACTCTTTCTCCCACATCGTTAGCCCTTGATATCAATTAGCTTTCTCTAATGAAGCTGTTAAACCAGGTAGAAGACTATCTCATAAATCTTCTCCTAATGACCTTTCCGTGTGAAAGATCCCACGAAAAGAACACATCAGCGCTACCACCTTCTCTTTCTTTTTTTTTCGTTCTTCTCCTCCTCCTTCTTTTTCTACCCCAATTGAATATATTTATACAAGTAATCGTGTTTGCCGACTCTGCACCCGCACGCACTGTCTTTTTGGTATAGTGGCTTTGGCGCTTGCGCTACGCGGCCCAATCCGCATCGTCGCCGCTTCCATTTTGTGTCTAGCGCCCTCCAAAAATCTCATCCTCATTTTCACCTCCGACGTCTTCTTCTTTCTACCTCATCGTCATCATCATCTTCAATCGCCATAATCGTGAGCGACCTACAAGCAATCTCTCCCCTGTTCAATCGTCACCTTCACTCTTGTTGTTTTTTTTTTCAAGGGGTCCTCAAGTACCCAGCAGTTCTCAATTCCCACATGTGATCACCCCCCACCTCCTCCCGGCGACGCTTATCAATTGATGCCTCAATTTCGTTATCAGCAACACACTCGGTGTTTGTTCTACACGCATTCTAACCCCGACTTCTTCATCTTTCTACTACTCCATCTCCTTTTCCATCTTCTTCTTCTTCGCCACTTCTTCTAATTCCTTCGTCACGCGTATTCTGGGAGTCTTCGTCACATCAGAAGAAATGGAAGGCAGTAGTGGTAGGAAGAACTAGGAGTATGAAGGGGGAGGAGACCTTCTCGAGATTTACGACTTGACAAGTAGTATTGGCGGTCTAGCAGGATCGATTGGTTTCAAAGGGGTTCTGATTACTGGAAAAATCAAAAAGAACCATTCAGTGTTCTTTATTGCCACATTATGACCGAGAAACACCTGCCCTCGGGGTTGTTTATACAATTTTCCCCCGATAAGATTAGCATTTTCTCTTGTTTTCTTTTTTCGCCTTTTTTCGGAACACTTTGTTCTCGAATAGCTTTTCCATGAAGTTCGAAAAATGGTCTGACACCTGTTTACACCCCAGATGAGTTGAAGTTTTGTAGTTTTGAGAGGTTTCACAACCTCATTTAGTTTTTTGATTCTTCCCTTTTTGTACTATTTGTCATCCAGTTTCCTATTCTTGCCTTCTTTCATTCCTTTCTTTCAGAATTTTTCTCAGAACTACCGTAACCCCAAAAACTCTTTGAATATGAAGCCACCCTAACCGCCAACTCTAAGCTTATATATCTTGGTTCCTGTGAAAGATATCAAAAAGTTGTCAATTAATAAAGTGTTTATCATAACCTCAGCAACGTTTTATCAGTTGACCACTTTTTGATATCTTTCACAGGAATCAAGATATATGGGCTCAAACTTAAAAGCTCAGAGATCTTCCATGCTTATCGGTTTTTGAGACGGTAGCAAGTAGTTTCAAGTATCAAAACCACGAAACTGGCGTTCAATTGTTTGCTAATTTCCAATTTCCTCCTCCTTCTCCGTCATCCGTCCGTCCACTACGATTTCCCGTTCCTTTTGCTTTCTTTTCTTTTCTTTCTCTTTTTCATGCCGTTGGAAATTGTGGGAGGGCCTGCCTCCCCAGTTGTGTCAGTCATCATCGCTTGTACTTACTATAATACGCACCATCTGCTGTGATGTTTTGTGATGGTAGCCGTTGCCCTCTTATATTCCCAACCTTCAAATCTCTCGTCGCCCCGTAATGATACCCACCCTCACAGAGACCTTCCCTTTCCGCCGCTAGTCATCTCAAGCATTGCTTTGTTAGCACACAGGTGAACGAACCGAGAAAATGCTTAGCAAATCTGCTCAAACTTTCTAGGTGTCATAACAGAAAAAGGTCATACTACCATAATGCCTGTAATAGAGTAATGTCGGGTTTGAGCTCAATTATCTCATTTTCTAAGCATGATATCAAAAATTGTCAACTGGCCAAACTTCTCTGATAATCATTATCCAGATTCTGTATGTGCGTATGTATGTAGCGTGCCTTTTCCCCCATTCAAAGTTAACCGATTGAGCTGAAACCTGGATAGATAGATCAGAAATGTGTCTAAGTTGATGCCCAAACTTTCCGTTTTTCGAAAATTTGGTTTTGAAGCCTTCTGAAGACGTGCCTTGGTTTCACCACAGAAGCCTAGATAACCAAAAGTTAGAGTGCAGTTCTATTACAGGTTTTACGGTACATTCACAAACAGTAATTTCTTGTCCAGACACTACCGAAATCCGAGGGACATGAACCGCCCATAAATCCTTCTCACTTGAAACTTAGTCTCATCTTCATCACATTTCCCTTTCCGCTTCTTTTTTTTGCACCATGTTCCTTCTGTTCATCTTCATCATTTTTTCTTTTCCTCTATACTTTTTGTGCTAGTAAGCTATTCCGCAATCGTATCGAATTTCATCCTCTTCTCCACTTTTCTTCAGATCTTTAGTAGTCCGTCCCACAAGTGTCCACTTCGTTGACACCTAAAACCTCATTATCATTATTGTTTTCTCTCTAAGTACCTATTACCTTTTTTTCAAATGACCCTCTTGTTTAACAGGATGTTGTTCGACTCATTAATCGTTTGTTAATGAGGTGTGACGGGGACGTCGCAATATTCCAACGCAACATGTTCTCTGTTTCACAGTTTTGACCTGGAAATGTTAGCAAACATCTGCTTAACTAAATCCTGCCCGGCTTAGATTAATTTTTGAAAACCGTTTTTGATATGATCTTCATTCTGCCGTCCTAATCTCCTCTCCTCCTTACGCTCTCCTCACTTATTCATTCAACCATCCAAACGACCCATTCACTCATTCATTCAGTCAGTTCTCGGTGGGAGGCCTTTCCTCTCTGAACACAGACACACAGAGAAAGCGCTCGCGGTTGGTTTTCGGAAAGGAAGATGATTGTTTGTGTGTCAGATAGATATGTGTGTGCGTATGGCTGTTGACTCTTTTCTCCTCCTTCTTCCCATACCTTCCTGTAGTTTTGGGAAGTATTCCAGGAGTTCATATCCCTTAAAATTCCCGATTTCCATAGTCCAATTTTAATCCAATTTGTCATATATCTATCGCTACAATTAAGTGGTTATGTCGGATTTGGCACTCTTAAGAGAGCTCCTCCTCCTTTCCCAATTCTTCCCAGATGTCTTCTGAAGAGAGAGCAGACGTTCCTTCAATTCCTCTTCTTTTAGTTATTTGCTTGCACTTGGTCTCTTCTTTCCGTTTTGCTCATCTCATCTTTTTGCTTCTTTTTTCAACGTCTTCTGCTTTTCTGGAATTCACTTACTGAATCATTCACCACTTCTTTCTCTCCTCCCCCTTTTTTCACTTGCCAGCAGGCGTAATGTAGTGGCTCCTGATTGACTTCCTCTTCTTCTTCTTCTTTTTGCTCCGAACCTCGAAACCATTTCCGTTAGAAGGCCTTCTTCTTCCTCCGAATTCTGGAACACTTTCTTCCAGAATTCAATGGTCTTCTTCTTTTGGCAATCCCCAAGAGACACTTGTCGCCTCATATATCTTTCTCCTCTTTTCACTTTTCAACTCTCTATCCCTCTATCCCAATCTTTTCTCACTTTTGTGAGACATTCATCACCCATGTCCTCGCTTAATCATCTGAAGGGAAGAGTGAGAGATAGAGATCATGTAGCAATAGCAATCAACTGTCATGAAGCAAAAAAAAACTTAGGAAAACGAATCAACGTTCGAAACGAACTGATCAAGTTGTCTGCGGGATGAGGGAAAGAGGTGTGTAAAAGACACGGCAATTAATCTCGTGGCAAGACCTTCCTCTTCTTCTTTTACCGCTCCCGGGCCATCTCATCCATCCGCTCCTCGAGAGGCGGGAGGAGGAAGACGTCGACACAATCGGTGTTTATTTTTGAGACGTAGGGCAATTTTACTCGCAAACATATGAGCGGGGCGGGAGGCGCCGACGACACCCCGGGCGGGCCGATGGACGAGAGAGGTTCAGATAGTACGCGAGGAGAAATAGAGAAGTTGAAAACGGAAAGAAAAACGATGAAGAAGAAGCGGCCTGCCTAGTTGTTCTGTTCTGCCACCGCACGGATAGGAAGCGGACACTATTCGCTCTTTTTTGAACTTTTTTTTTCTCTGATCTTATCACTAATTGAACATCTGATACCTACCATAAGCCTTTTATTAGAATACAAATCATCCCTTTCTAGATCCGGAACAGAATACGAAACGGATTAAAAACCTTCAGAGATCAACAATTTGTATCTTTCCCTTCCTCTCTCTGCAAATAATAATCTGTCTGAAAATGTAGTGTTGTTATCACGCCAGTGTTCTTCTTCTTCTTCTTCTTCTTCCACTTGAACTATCTGGTAGTAGTCTCCGCCCACCGTGTTCATGACTCTCTTTCAATTTGATGATGTTTGTCTAGGACCCCCATCTGACAATTGACCTGACCATCACCCCCCCCTTTTCTCCCACGTTTCATGGAGCCATTTTATGATGCAGGGGAGGAGCTAAAAGTTGTTAAAAGGTCTCGGTGTTCTTTAAGAATCTCATCTTGTTTGTCATATTGTCATTAGCGGGTCATCCTCTTCTTCCAACCCATTCAATTCTTCCTAATCCCTCCCCGTCCCTTCTTCCTTCTTATGGTGGTTGTTGAGCAGTGTGAGTAAGAAGAAGTACCACCCCGAGCATCTGTAATGAGTTGTTCCTAATTTAAAGTTTTTGTTGCCACGTCATAGGAAGCCAAGACACAGTGGCGGTCTGCTTTGAGGTCGTCACTGTCACCGTCGAACTGTTTTTGATCGCAAACATACATCGATGGTTGTCTCTCTGTCTCTTTCCACCAGTCCTCTCTTCTTTTCCCGATGACTACCTTTCCTCTGCCCAATACTCTCTTCCCGCCACACCGTCCCTACCTCCCCCATTGCCTCCACCGACTATTCCACCTTTTCGTGGTATGTACTAGCACTTCCACCCCTCTGCGTCTAAAAATTCTCATTTACAGGTCTTTCCTTTCCCTCACGCTTTTTCTCCTCCATATATAGACAGGCGTACTGTAAGAATCTTGAATCCCAGTAGGTCACATGGCGAATGAATTTTGATCTACCGGGTCGCGGCTCTGCACCTTGTTCCTTCTCGACAATTGTCGTTTTCTCCCCGCCCCCTTTTTTCTTTTCTTATCATCACTTGACTTTTTTAAACCGACACATTGGACAGGAAGACCATGATGTTGCCAATTTTTCGGATCCTAGCGCGCTAACAGGTGTCAAAACAAGTATCACTTTCCGGATTACGGTATTCTATTCAGAATGCCTTCTGGGGATAACTAGGCTCTAATCTCTGAGAACCATCTGTGACCTGTCAATTATATCTCTTGAACCTAGACTGACGGCTATTGGGGGTCCCAGGCCAAACCAGTCCGTCTGTCTTCGCTCTTTTTGGCATTCTGAGACTTCTGGAGTTCTAGGAATCAGATTTATTTTTGATTCCTAGACTCGGTGGTCCTGTGCTAAATACACCAAAATATTTGATGAATGCGGTGCTGCCGCCGCCAATGTCTCTTTTCCTAGCGGACCAGTCGTGTATGTGCTCTGTTGTATGTGCCCCACTAACCGACGACGACCCTCGCCCGCCCCACGCCACTCCCACACCCCAGGCCCCGTCTTCATCCCTTTCCTCTCTCTCTCCCAGTCTTCTTCTATCCCTCGGTGCTGTTCTAGTTTGTGTTTTTACTAGGCTCTGGAGGGTTCCGGAGAAAAAAACGAACTTCTGTGTTCTTCATCATCTTCATCATCATCGGCATCGTCCTTTCTTTTTTTTCTATTCTCGTTATCATTTCATTCTCTTTCTCTCTCTTTCTCCCTCTCATATGTTTTGATTATGGCCATTCATGAATACCCTATATATTTCAGAATAGTTCATCACTTTTGGGGGAGCAAACTGGAAAAACTAAGAAGACACACGAAGTAAGAAGAAGATGAGCCGCTTCGACAGCCAGTGCAGTAGTGAAGACGTCGTCAACAAAGAGGACGAATGCCTGCCGTCGTCATCTGAGGATAGCCAAGGTAATGAAATTGTAACTGAACCGTTGTCGTGTCATATATGTCTCCTATGTCAACCTAGATACCGTGTCTCGGGGGTAATTCATCGGCGGGCCGTTCTTGGCCCTCCTCCTCCTCCCCCGTCCAGCAGCGTGAAATGTTATGATTCTCGCGGCGGATTAGCGCTTAGCGGATTAGTCGAGCAAATGTACGAACACACAAAAAGACACCTGCGGCAGAAGTTTTTTTTTTATTCGTTCGAACTTAATAGGCCCCCGACGCTTTTGCCGCTTGTTATCAGTGTCGTTGAAGTTGCAAACATATTATTACAGTATCACCTGACCCCCATCACTAACGTAATTTGTTATTTTCAGACGGCGTCTCATCAACCATGGAAAATGGCGATGAACCAGAATTCTCACAAAAACACTATGACATTGAACCATGTTATTATAGTTTAACCGGCAAATCAGATAGGAATTGTCGAGGAAGAGTGAGTTTTTTTTGTTTTTTATTCAAATTTTCAAACTATCCAAAAATCTGAAAAAAAGTTCCAAACAAGCAAAGTTGCACTTTGTGTCATAGTTATAATCTGAATAGACATCTTGTTTTGCTGCGTCTCTTCGTCTTCTATACTCTCTCTCTCTTTCGCCACTAGAGAAAAACCAATTAATTGTCGTTCCGCCAGGAGACACAGACACGAAAAGGGAGGTCAGAAGAACAAAAAAAGAAGAAGAAAAGATGGTAATTCAAATTTTCTCGCCTAGTCGAACATGGATAAAATCCTCCTATCGTTTTTTCCTTCTCTGCGAAACGCTTTTGATGGCTAAACCTCAAACATTGCACATACAGTCACAGACACGCACATTGTGAGCTTCAAATCATCGAGAAGAACCAGATCGTCAAACACTCGATGAGCCCCGAAAAAAATAACAGAGTGACCTTTGTCGAAAAAAATAAAACTTTTTTCTCAAAATTGGAACACAACCTCAAAACAGAAATTCTGAAAAAAACAAGGAAAAAACAACTCCCTCCCCCAGTCAATTTTTTGATCTGAAATTCGAGACAATTGCTTTTTTTCTGGGTGCTGTCAAGAAAAAAGCAAAGTCAACAGAGAGAAGTTTTTCGGGAGGCCCCAGAGAGACAGATAGAAGCTTCTGCTTTTTTTGCCTCAAGAGAGTACAAACAATAGAAGAAGACTGAGAGTGAAAAAGATGGAATACTATGCGACAATAGACACACAAAACATTTTTTTGCCGCATTATATGATTTGTTTGTTTGTTTTGAAACGAATAGGAATCATCATCACATTCTATCTCTCCTCCTCCCACAGTTTAGTTGGTTTGTGGCAATTGACAGTGACCTACTGGATACTAAAGTGTGTGTTTTATGTGAATGGGAAAGAGAGAGAGAGAGAGAGAGAGAGAGAGAGAGAGAGAGAGAGAGAGAGAGAGAGAGAGAGAGAGAGAGAGAGAGAGAGAGAAGGGAAAAGGAACACTTGTTAGTGCATTCTGAGCTCAAAATCAAGACTACAGTAATCCTGAGCCTACTACTCTAATTTAATCCCATTTTGCAGGTATACCGGTATCGAAAAGACAGTGATCTAAAAGGTTTTCAATCACACGATGGAACATTGTACAGGTTACGAGACTCGGTTTTCGTGGAAGTCTCACAAAACGAGCCGTTTGTGATAGCGGCAATATGCGGATTTAAATATGTGAGTTATGGCCCATAACTTATGGGATAGGGATGAAATCTCGAATGTCAACAGATGGTCCGATTTATGGGTTTTCGGTTTTCAAATGTTTTGTGTTCTCCAAAGAGTGCCACATGTACCGTCAACTTTGAGCTGATATATCTCGATTTCTATGAGAGATATCAAATAGTAGTCAACTGATAAAACGATTATCATAATATCACAAGTACGTTGTCAGTTGACAACGTTTTTGTATCTTTTACATGAACTGAGATATCTGGGCCCAAAGTGTACGGTATATGCTAGCCAGTCTTCGCTAATTGATCACTTTTACATGTTCGTTTCTTGATTAAACTTTGATTAGAAGGAGAAGAGTAGATCTTTATATATAGTGAAGTGACAAGAATCGTATCTCCTAAATTGATAAGATAAGAAATAGAGAGAATGTCGGAAATCAAAAGTGAATGTTGCGAAAAACGAAGTGATGTGTTTCGAAGAGTGGCGTATCGGAATTAGACAGTGCCTGGAATAGTTTAATGGGGGTTTTTATCAGAACTAGTGCATCTTGAACTTTTTGAAGCTAATAAAACTTTAGAATTCGGATTTGAACACCTTTTAAGCAAATACCGTAAAACCTGTATTAGGAGACCTCTCAACTTTGAGCCAATTTTTCTCGGTTCCTGTTAGAGATATGAAAAAGTTGTCAACTTATAAATTGTTTGTCAAAATATCAGAAGTGTTATATCAGTTGACAACTTGTTGATATCTTACATAGGAACCCAGAAAAAGCAGCTCCAACTTGTCAGTGTCGGGGCCCTTCTATTACAGGTTTTACGGTATATGAACTAGTAAATCTTAAAGTCGGGAGAAATAAGAAACAAACTTTTTTCAAAAATTCGAAACTTCAAAAACTCTGAAAAATGCCCCCCCCCCCCCTCCTCTAAAAAATATAGTCAGGATTTGAACACCAAAAATATAAAATGTTAAATAGAATTATGTCATAATCCCTCTAATACCCATACTCGTCATTCATTGACAACTCGCTTTTTTTGATAATCGAAACATCACAAACATAAGTTCAAAACTAGGGCAAATTCTCTTATACTACCATCTCTTATACTACCATTCTCTTATACTACCGAGTCTCTTTTACTACCACTGTCTCTTATACTACTTTTTCATCATGTGTCTCTCATACTACCAAGTCTCTTTTACTACCAAGGTCTCTTATACTACTTTTTACCACTGAGTCTCTCATACTACCAAAAAAGGGCACCCAAATTTTGGAATTTTGAGCAATTTTTCAGACGTCCTTACCGAAAATGATAAGGCATTTCAGCCTAAGCCTAAAATACAAAACAAGTGGATTTTTTTGGAATGATCCTTTTTTGTTACATATTAGAGGGGCTAGAATGCCTGTTTTCAGATAAGGTGTTTCAGCCTAAGCCTATAATTTGAACATGAAAAACAGAACATTTTGAGAATTCCAGACAAAAAATTGAGAATTTTACTGATTTTCGCTAATATCAGTATTTTTTCGACTCGAGTTTTTTCCCAGAATATTGAGTTTGTTGTATAAAAATATAGGCTTAGGCTGAAACCCTCTTGTTTTTTCGTAGTATGAGAGACTCAGTGGTAAAAAGTAGTATAAGAGACTTGGTAGTATGAGAGACACATGAAGAAAAAGTAGTATAAGAGACAGTGGTAGTAAAAGAGACTCGGTAGTATAAGAGAATGGTAGTATAAGAGATGGTAGTATAAGAGAATTTGCCCAAAACTAGTCAACCCCTTCTGCTGACCTCTTCTCCAATTTCACCATTCTACATAACTAGTTCCTACTTGATTTATGAGGCAAGGAGGTCTCGACCTTTTTTTCCAAATATTGACAGTATGGTTTATGTTTTATCTTGTCAACTGATAACTGGAAAAGAAGGGTGTCAAAGTTGAGTCATTCGCCATTTAACTTGTCCCATTTCGATTGTCCTTAATCGGATTGCGAGGAAATTTTAGTTTCATGTTTTCTGAGAATGCTTCTCTGTCGAAAATCCAAAATCCAAAATTATAAATTCCAATAATTTACACTTTGCCCTCCCATCCATTTTATGAACTGTTGAGCATACGTTCATTGTTGACACAGCACACCAGGGGGGACATATAGTGTTATGATACGCGCTATGAAATTTGAGATGGGAGAAAAATAAGAGAGCAGGGACGATGATGATGAAGAATTGAATTCTCAAAATTTTCAGACAAAACGAGATCACGTGGTAGTGAAACTAACGAGGTACTTTCGGGCAGATGACATACCAGAATTATCGCTAAATTTAATGAAACAAGAACGAGCAGAGCTTGAGATCAATCCACATTTATGTCCTGTAAGTTATAGAGAATTTTGGAAGAAAAACGAATGGTTTCTTTTCAGCGAACTTTGAATCGGGAATTATTCAATTCAGAATTACAAATTCAACAGCCTGTATCATGTTTAAGGTTAGTTCTTCCTCTCAAAAGAATGTTTATTTTGAAATCGGATCTTCTATTGCTCGAGAAGAAAATGATGATGACGGCAATCTGAGAAGGGCGGTCCATAATTAGATTTCTTTCTTTTTTTTTATAGCAAGAAACTAAAATGTCTCTCTTAGTTAAGCAGACTTTTTCAAATCGGGAAATCGAGAATCCCGTTTCTCGGTTTTCCCAAAAAGTTCCAGGATTTTTTTCCGCGAATTTTCTCGAATCGTTTTTTGAAAAAAATGTTAATTTTAAAAAAATTGACATTTTTCAGCCATTTATTTTTCTAGATTCCTTTAAAAAAACAAAGAAATTCATTGGACACTTTTGAGAATTGTAAAGAAATCGAAAAATCCCAATATAACTTGAGAAAAACAGGCAAAAATCAGTTGAGAAACCAATTTCCTGATTTCTCGCGATTTTCCCGATAATTCCTGAATAATAATTTACGAAATTTCTCGAAATAATGTTCGGGAATTTTTTCGGAAACCCGAATCAGGAACAAAAATTCCCGATAAAATTTACTTGATGCAGTTAAATCATCAAAGTCCATCTTTTATTCTAATTTTTGGCGTTCCTACCAGGTCATCATGCCTACTCAATCTTCTATTCTCTCCTCATTCTTCTTTTTCTTCCTCCTACTAGATTATCTTTTGTTCTAACACAAAATGTGCACATCACATTTCCCTTGGGACCGAATTAATTGATGTGACGAGTAGTAGGAAGCGCGGACGGGTAGGCCGGTGGAAAATAGCACTACCGACCTCGAAGCCATCAATTATTCCCACTTGTTTACCGCTCTTCCTATTCTATATTCAACCCATTCAAATTCGTGTCCTTTTACCCCTGAAATTGATATTCTAGAAGAAACTCCTCGTTTTCTTAGCTCTAGGAGAGATTTAGGAGAGAATCCAACACAATAAATCCAAATTTTATTGCAAGCTTTTGTTTCCGTTTATGCTTCTCTCTCTAGTTTCCTCTAGAGAAAAAAATGGTCACTAAAACTCATAGTTCTCTGCTTATGTGTTTTCTCTTATAGTTGCTTTTTTTGCTACTAGGGTTTCACACACAACAATCCATAGAATCTCATATTTCAACGTTCTACTTGCCCTTCTCCAACATCTGGGGGTCCGATCTCTATCATCTATTTCTTTTTTCTTGGCCTCCCCGCCGTCATATGATGATGCGGCAACAACTTGCAGCATTCTCTTGTTTCTTGGATGTCTCATCACCACTCGGAGCCGAGATTTTTCAAACTCTCACTTTTCGAAAAATTCTCATTTTGTTCTCTGACTCTTTTGATTTTAGAAAGATTTCTCGGAACTAGACAATTTTGTACTGCAAAAAATTGCTTGTAGGTTTCGAACGGAATTGATACTTTTTATAATTACTATCCATTTTCACCAATTTTTGCCGTTTTTTTTAACGGGAAACGGAATGAATTTTTTAAAATCCCGAAAATTTCAAAGTCGGAAAAATCCGAATTTTTCAAAATCGGAATATTCCGAGATTCCGAATTTGCGAAATCTTGAAAATCGGTACATTCCGAAACTGCGAAATTTTGTATATCGGAATTTTCTAAATTCCGAACAATTCCTTTCCGAACATCCCTGGTTCTTGCCCGCCGTAAAAACTTTCTTTGCAATTGAAACAGTACCGTAACCTTTAAAGGCGCACATCCTAAAACTTTAATGCGCTGCGAAACCATCGGTAGCCTGTAAGCGTTGCGCCTTCAACTAAATCTTACGGTTCCGCTCAAAAAACAGCAATTGTCGAAAAACATAAACTTTTTCGACTTTGGTTTTAAGCTAAAATCTGAATTTCGTTTCGAGCTCAATAATTATAGTTTGTATTTTCAGAGGCAAGTGCATTGTAGAATACGTAAAAGACATTCGACACGCGCGAGCAGTAGCTGATTTCTCTGTCGACAACAACACCTTCTTCTACTGTCTTCACTATAATCAGGACTCAACGAAACTGGCGTCAACGCACTATTGTATTCGAGTCGGAACAGCATTCCAGGTAAGTGTTATCTGAAAATATAAATCCTTAATAAAAGGGTTTTCAGGCTACACTGCCACCAGTGGCAACATGCTCTGTCGGAGACGAAAAAGACCGTGACGAACTGTTGTACCGGCCGAATAGTATCGATATTGGTGAAGAAGAAGACTACATCAAGCTGGCACGCTGCTACCGGACGTTTACGCTAAGCGGAAACCATATGCTGGATTCTCAGAAGAACGCAAGGGTAATCGAATTGGAAACCTAATCCAGACACCTTCTTTCACATTTCCAGTATCTTCAGGTCAGCGATTTGCTTATGGATGAGGCCATTATTCAGCTGCATAGAAGCGGTTACAAGATTGACGATGCGCTCAGTGAGTTGAACGCAAACGATCTCATTCTGACGACAGATGTCGACTACATGACACAAGACGATGCGAAGAAGTTCGCGAAAGGCATCAAGCAGCTGGGCAAGAACTTTTCGAGGATACATCGCGAACTGTTGCCGCATCATAGCCGGGTAAGCATTTAATATAAATACCAATTCTTGATGAGGCGTGTCAACGGCTTCTCAAAAATTCAAAAGAAAAAAGACATATACGGATCGCCATTTGTTCTCTTTTTCTCCCATTTTTCCCCTCTGGTTTGAACTAGTGTGTCCGCAGAGTGAACAAGTGGGTAAACATGACACGTTTTTCCCTCTCAATTTGGTTCGAAAGAGAGCAAACAGATTGAGAGAGAGAGAGAGTGTTCGTGAATGAAAAAGCAACCGTTTTTTTCGGGTATTTTTTCTCTCTGGTGTAGGAGAGAAAGAAGAAGAAGCAAAAAGCCAATATCATGTCATACCTACCTTCATGTTTCTTCTTTTTCTCTCGTTTTTTTTTCTTGCGAAAATGCGACCGAAAACCAATACCCATTTCACCAGATTTACGACCATGAACTTTTTTTTTCTTCGAGTAACACAAGAAGAAGGCAATCTTCTCTATCAATTCTCGTTATCAGCCAGTCACTTTTTTCCCCGCGACCGATTATTCGCATTAGTGTTAGTTAAGTAACTGCCACTAAGCAATCTAAATTGAAAATTTGCTTCTTATCGTATAAACGCTATTACAAGGGCCGGCCCTGCTGTTTTTTCCCAGGTACTTCCGGAGGGCCCTTCAATTAGAGGGGCTCTTCTGTTTCTCTGCCCTTTTATTAGTAGAACCCTTCTAATGCAGGTTTTACGGTATTTTAAAAAAATTGTATTTTTTCAGGAACAACTGGTTTCGTATTACTATCTCTGGAAGAAGACGCCAGAAGCCACAAAACCTAAACAGGCGGCACGACGGGTCAATCCAACGAGTATCAAACGGCCAACGAAGGAGAAGGTGAAAGCATCACGACCAACGTCTACCGAGTACCTAGATTTCGATTCTGCAAGTGAGAGTGACGTTGAGAACAACGGACCATCGGGCAGAGCGTGCCATCATTGTTACGGTGCAGGTTGGTTTTTGTCAGAATTAAGCTACCGTATAACCTGTAATAGAAGGGCTAAACTGTCATTTTTGAGCCAATTTTTCTAGGTTCTTGTGAAAGATATCAAAAAGTTCTATAATATCAGAACTGTTTTGTCAGTTGACACATTTTTGATATCTCGCATAGAAATCGAGATAATTGAGCGCAAGCTGGACAGTATGGGGGCCCTTCTATTACAGGTTTTACAATAACTGATAATTACTGAAAACATCTATAAATGTATCTTTTTCAGAAAGCAAAGATTGGCACCACGCCAACGGACTGCTACTGTGCACAGAGTGTCGAGTACACTATAAGAAGTACGGACAGCATCGACACGTGGCGAATCGTCCAACCCAAGTTCCAGCCTGCCTGTTTAAGCGTTCCAATTCTGACGAAGAAGAGAGTGGAGTGCGAACGAGAGCTGGAAAGAAGGAGCAACGGAAAAGGTATGTTTTGCTTTTTTGCTGATTTATCTGAATTCATTGCTCTCTCCTACTTCCTCGTGTTCTCTTTGTCTCGTTCTCTAGACTCTCTCTTTCTCTTTCTCACTCTCTTCTTCTTCTTTCTCTTGCTGGCTATTTGTCTCAGGGCGTCATTTGATAACAAAACGGGGCAGTCACTCTGGTCGCGCGCTCCCCCCTAAAAAAGGTGATATCAAGATAATTAATCGATTATGAGACTATATGCTGTCTCTCCGTAGTTCCTATTATCTCTGTAAGCCAATACCTTATCATCTTGATTTCTTTTTTTTTTTTGTCTCTCTTTCATCATCATCTAACGGCGTCGTAAAACATTCACTCTTTTTTTTGTGTTTCTCGATTAATGTGACACGGTAGATAAAATAAGAAAAAGAATGAGAGATGGATGGGACAGATATACTGCTGCCTCCTATCTCTCAAGTATAGTCAGCAGACAGGTTTTCCATTTCTCTTTTCTTTACTTTTTGTTTCTTTTTCAAAAAGAAGGCAATTCATATCTTCTCAATAGGTAGAATTCACCTGGGTTTTGTTGTATTCTGTGGTGTCGTCGACCCTGGCGAAGACCCTAATGGACCAAAATTTCCCAAATTTTCATAGATGATCCGAAATAGAAGCTAGATGATGCCCCAACTTTCCGTTGTTCGAAATTTTGTTTCTGGCGTCTTCTGGAGACGTTCTTCTATTTCTGCATTTTCATATTCCCTTTCTATCAGGCTATATGTTCTCTGGTGTTTTGAGCTTGCTTCCCCGTGATTAAATACGCATTCTCTATGGCTTCTCTTCTTTTCAAATTGCAGGTTTCTAGATCAATTTCTGACACCTAGTTTTGCTAAATGGGTCCTCTTTTTCCTCTTCCTTTCTTCCTTGTCCACTTATTTTTCTTTTTGAAAACCATCTGCTATGTCCCATTGACAGGTGTTTCTCTCTGAGAAAAGCCGATTAGAAAGGTGAACCCCGGCTTAAGGATCTCCGTTCTTAGCTAATTCACAGCGAACCAGTCATTATGGCGATTTTATCGTTCACCCCATGCTCTGATATTCAATTTGAAGACAATGAAACAAAAGCAATTAGGGCGTGTGCTGCATGCCCCTGTCATTCTCTAAAGTTGATTAGGTTTGCTTCTCTCTCCCCGGATGCTCTAATATCCGTTTGAAGGTTCCCTTCCCTTCCATCGTTGGCCAACGACGGAAATGAAATTTATTTTTGTAGTTGGAGATATTTAGTCTTTGAATTGGAGCAGTACCACCCCCTTCAGTCGGTTTGTATGTCTAACAAGAAGAACACACACTGCTTATTTTTTCTTTCAACAGTGCCTTTCATTCTCCGTACACTCACTTCCCCCACTTGACACTTTCTTTTGGGTTTGGCAAAATGCCAATTTCGGCCTCTTCGCCCTCTTCAGCGACACTGTCGAACAGCCATAGGCGGCATCTTATCTACCAGAAGATCTTTATCTCTATAGTTATTCTGTCTGGCAACATGTCTCTCAAAATCTCCATACATGGCTTCCTATGTAGGGTCTTATTTCCCCCCTCATTTGTGCCCTAATTGGCGTCTTTTTCTGAGACACTCCTCACACCTCCTTCTTCATCGAGAGAGCGTGAGAGGGGCGGCTCGACAAAATTGCCTTCATTGCCATGCTCATCAAGAAAAAGAGGCAAGAAGAAGACAGCGGTTTTGTTGTCTCCATAGGTGGAGAGTGTGAAGAAGACGTCTTCCTCCTCTATTCGGTTTCTTTACTTTCTGCTTCTTTTTGTAACTCGTTGTCCACTCTCTCTTTTCTTTTCTTCTTCCCTTTGGTCTCTTTGTCACCGGGCGTCCAACCGGCCTCTATGCCCCGCAGACACCTTTTTACGCCGCCTCAATGGGTTTATAACACCTATAACTTGTTGTAATGCGCTTTTTTTTATGAACGCTAGTTGTTGCTCGATCAATTCATGCTTTCCGCCGCCCGTTTTAAACCGTTCTCTCTCTCTCTCTCTCTCTCTCTCTCTCTCTCTCTCTCTCTCTCTCTCTCTCTCCTTTCCTCTCCATCTGCTGTGGTTCAACCTGGTTGATGGCAACACGGGCATCATTCAATGGCAGTGAATGTACCGGAAAATTGCGCAATAAAGAAAATGAGGCTGCCCATCTACCATCCCATTACCCATCACATCAAAGAGACCATACTGACCGTGAGCGCGTGTGCGCAATTATCGATTGCTTTCGATGCGCGAGGGTACACATACACTCAACCACCACCCCGCTGCTCTCTCTCTTTTTTCCCAGTGTGTACTACAAAATCAGGTGTATGTACAAACGTCGGTATTTCGATATCCCCGCTTTTTATAGAAACGGAAACTCTGTCTCCTATCCCTAATCCCATTCCCCTCCCATCACGAGATAATCCGTTTTCGAATTTGCATATTTTCAACTACTACTACTGCTACTATCCAAACTAACAAAATGACTAGTCGCTCGCCTCTCTGTCGGACGCAATGTCAGTGTATTCCCCTTTTTCGGCAGATGTTTCTATACGGCCAGATGTCCTCTTTTCAAACCTTATGAACCTCTAAAAAATAGACGAAAAATATAAGAATTACGACGAGTTATTCATCGCTTACTGTACTCCTAGAGCATGCTCCATGTGTCATCTCATTCTTTGTTCCCAGTAGAATTTCTACTTCCCTTTGTCTCTCACCGGTTCTATGAGAAGATGTAAAAAAATGGCCCTGCGTTGGCGGGCGAATAAATTCTCTTCTGTCACAGTTCTCTCGATTTGTCCTCGATTCTTCATTCTCTTATCTCTCACTATCATAACGATCTGTCGGTTTTTATCAGAATCATTATCACGCCTTCTTCTCCTTTTCCTATCATCTTCTATATTTTGACATTTTCTTCCCCCTGTTAAATCTCATTTTATATCACCTAATGATATTTTTCCACATCATTTTTTATTACCCAACAGTATTTATTTCCAGAACACCATCATCAATGAGTGAGACTCCAGACCGTCGATCGCCTTCAACCGTTTCGAACGGCACTCCAAACCTGGCAGCTGCGGAGGAAACGCCTACAAAGCGGCTGAATGGAAATTTGAAGCGACCACAAAAAAGGCCGCTGCACAACGGCGTGTTGAACGAGAAGGCGAGCAGTTCGGAGCCAGCGTCACCGTCAAGAAGTCCACCACCAATTCTGACAAATGGATTGACGAATGGACATGCTCCAGAAGCATCAACTCCGAATGGAGAATCTGTTGTGAAAAAGATGAAGATGGTGAGTATTGAACGATTTAAAAATGAAGCTAATTTAGAGTCATTTTCAGGAGCAAGTAGACGAGGATGACAGTGATGATGAGGTCGGAAAGATGACTATCGATGAAGGGGATGACGAGCCTATGCCAGTGTTGAATGGATTCAAAAAAGAAGAATCTGTGGAAGAAATAAAGGTTGAAGTTAACGGTGATATCAAAGAAGAAGTCGTCGATCTGTGTCCAACGACGTCGGTCAGCTCAAGCAGCGCGTCAGAGAATGGAGTGGAAAGCTCCACTGCTACAGTTTCCCTGGAGGCTAATGACGAGAGTAACATTGAAGCTGTCGTCGAGCCAGCTTCAGAAGAGACAGTTGAAGAGGAGGAGGAAACTGTCGAGGCTGATGATTCAACGGATACGTTCGAAATTGGAAAAGAAGTGGAATTTGAAAGTAACACTGCCAGTTTCATCCGCGCATTCGTTAGATCATGTGGACCACGTTGTGCACGAACGGATCTTCACTATAAGATCAAGAAGGGAACGAAATGGGATAAGATTCTGATAGAAAGAGAGGCGAATAAGGAGAAACTGAAAGCAATTCCACCAGCCCAAAGGACAAATCATGAAGCAGAAGCAAAGATGCTCAGTCAGAGTCAGCAGATTCAAGTGAAGAAGGAGCAGCAAGCCCAGATGCAGGCTCAGCAACAGGCGGCTCAGCAGCAATCCCAACAACAAGCACAACAAAATGCTCAGCAAATGCATATGCAACAACTTCAACAGGCCATTATGATGGGTCAAATTCCGCAAGAAGCTCTTCGAATGCAACAGTATGCTGTCGATCCAGCAGCCCTGATGATGATGCAGCAGATGATGAATGGACAGAATCCTCAAGGAGTCAATGTCGCTGCTCTCCAACAATTAGCTCTTCACCATCATCAAATAGAACAAGCCCAACAAGCTCAGCTCTTGAGAATGCAGCAGGAGTTCGCCCATCAACAGCACCAGAAGATGCTTGCTGAACAACAGCGAAATGCTCAACAAGCTGCTGCACGAGAACGTGAGCAGCAGCGCGAGCGAGAAAGAGAACGCATTCAGCAGCAGCAAGCTCAACAGGCTCTCCAGCAACAACAGCAGCAGCAACAAGCTGCAATGAACAATCCTCAAATGATGCAAATGCTGCAACAATTGATGATGGCGCAGAACAATCAACAACTTAGTCAGCAGGATATTCAGAAGTTGACCGAAATGATGCACCTGCCAACGCAAGCCCAAGTTCAAGCTGCTCAGAGAGAACAACAAGAACGAGAGCGTAAGGAGCGTGAAGCTCGTGAACGTCAAGCAAGAGAGCAACGCGAAAGAGAACAACAAGCTCAAGCGCTCCGTGAACAACAAGCGGCTCGAGAACAAGCGGCTAGAGAAGCTCAGGCTCAGGCTCAAGCTCAAGCGCAACTTCAAGCCGCCGCTGCTGCTGCTGCCCAACAAGTAAGTCTAATTTCGAGCAATTTGGAAATTTAACGTTTTCCTTTTTTTCAGGGTATTGATCCTCAACAAATGATGATGCTTCAACAGATTATGATCAATCCAGCTCTCATGATGCAACTTCAACAGCATGCTGCTCAACAGCAGCAACAAGCTCATCAAGGACAGAATCCCCTTCAAATGATGCAGCAGGTGATGGCAGCACAAGGTGCCGCCGGAGCCGAAATGATGAGGCGACTCGGGCCTGAAGCAGCGATGCGTCCTCAACATCCATAACTGTCTTGAACCTTCCCGATCCAAAAAACCATTTAACCGGTGCTTGAAACGGCCATTTTCTTTCACTGTGAACTTTCTTATAATCTTACCTACAATTCGGTCTCTGGGTATTTCATTTCATGTATTTACGAAAATACCTCTTCCCTCTCTGTTCTCTATCATCCATCATCATCATCATCTCTCCTACTACGTGCATTTCGTTCAATTCTTGTTAAAAATTCCATTTTTTATGATATGCAATGTTCCGTTGTTGTTTTTTATCTATTCCCTTTCCCTTCCCCCTTCTAAATCTCTTCCCATTCTCAAACCTCGATCAGATCTGGCACCGGTACATGTTTCATTTTTTTCCTCTTTCTGTTTAGTGAACCTTTTCTCTTCTGTACTTTTCTCTTCTTTCTTTCAAATCTAACCCCACCGTATCTCATGCCTAATTAGACTATATTTTTTTTCTACCAGCCCTGTTTTATCACTGTCTTGTCTTTCGAGAAGACAGACAATTCAAAATGAAACAAATTTTTCAAAAAAGTAACTTGTTCATTCATCTCCAAATACACAAAACATTTCCATGACACATCCATCGAAGAGCAGTTCCAGCCGCCTGCGTCTCCTCTGTCTAGAATTCCCACCTATTTGATCAACTGTCCCATTATTATGACTACGAAATAGTATTCAGATCGAAGAGACGGCAGATTTCTGAAAAAAATCATATAGAGACAGTTTACGAAGCAAACTTGGGCTAGCCACAATTTCATTTTTCAACCTCGATCTCTACTAAACGCCCCCAAGATGACCGCATGGCACTTCACCGGACCGCCCGGAAGGTACGCTTGATGAGAAAAAGAGAGAGAGAGAGAGAGAGAGAGAGAGAGAGAGAGAGAGAGAGAGAGGGAGAGAAGTGATAGATATAAATAGCGTTGATTGGTGTTGATCTAGTGTCAATTCTTCTTCTTCTGTCAGACAGTAGAAGAAGAAGAAGTGGCAGAAGAAGCCATGTACGTCTTCAATTTCTATCCGACACATAGTAAAAGTCATAAGAAAATTGACTTTAGAAGGTGAGCTCATAGATTGAAATTTCGGAAATTAAAAATTTTCATTTTTAGATCATTTGATCATAATTCAAACGATACCAAATACTATTATTTTCTATTCAAAATATCATCTTCTATTCTATTTACATTTCTGGGCAATTCCAATTTTTCAGCTTTAACTTAGCCTAAATTTATACATACCGTACCTCGTAGAGGCCCGCCTAAACCGTCATGTTTGAGCTTAATTATCTCAATTCCTGAAAAAGATATCAAAACTTTGTTACCTGATAAAATATTCGTGATGTTATGACAAATATTTTACTAGTTGACAAATTTTTGATATCTTTCACAGAAATCGAGATAATTGAGCTCAAAGTTGACGGTTTGGGTGGGCTTCAACTAGAGGAAATACGGTAGTTACCGAACCTACACCGTCAATTTTGGGCTTAATTATTTCGATTCCTGTGAAATATATCAAAAATTTGTTAACTGATAAATTGTTTATCATAAAATCACCAACATTTTATCAGTAGACACAATTTTGATATCTTTCACAGAAATCGAGATAATTCAGCTCAAACGTGACAGTTTGACCAACCCAGACCGTCTACTTCGAGCTCAATTATCTCAATTCCTGAAAAAGATATCGAAATTGTGTCAACTGATAAAATGTTTATCATAATGTTATCAATATTTTATCAGTTTACATTCTTTTCATATCTTTTACAGGAAACGGGATATTTGAGCTCAAAGTTTGGATAAGCTTCTAGAAGAAATAGGTGAACTACATAAACTCGAAAGATCAAAAGACAAAAGCATCATGAAGTAGACGAAGAAGAAGAAGAAGAAGAAGAAAACCACGTGTGATCGAAAAAGGAATTCGTGCGTTTTCTCTTCTTTTCTGTTCGTCTGTCTTCAGTCATCTAAATCAAAAACTGGTATAACTGGTTTATCTATTTCCTTTTCCCACACTGATATGAGAGAGAGAGAGACACTCATTTATCACTTGGCACAACTATTATTGCAGTGATGTTGATGATCTTGGATTCATGCGTCCCTGGTCGCCACTAGAAGAAAGTGGATGTCAGAAACAATATGAAACGTGGTACGCCTCATATCTTCCGATTGTTGTTCGACGAAGATGTCGATGGGAGAAAGAGAATCCAAGGAGGAACAGTCATTTGTGTAAGGAAATGGAACTTGAACAAAGAAACCTAGACTTCGTGTGAATTTGAAAGTTTGTATTTTAATTATGACCCGAAAATTACCGTATCTGGGTTTCTTGTTCTCTAATAGAAGCCCACCGAAACCGTCAACATTTTTCTCAATTATCTTCATTTCTGTTAAAGATATCAAAAAACGGTCAATCGACAAAATGTTTATCATAATAGCACCAATATTTCATCAGTTGACAAATCCTTGATATCTCTCATAGGAACCGAGATAATTGAGCTCAAAACTGAGGATTTGGGAGGGATTCTATTAGTGAGAATACGGTATGTGAAGTTTAAACTATTTATGCAACAATTTTTTTTAACAGTGCAGATGCATTTGGTCTTAAGATGCCGTAAAACCTGAATTAAAATGGCCCTTTTGATAGAAGGGCCATCCGAGAGGGGCATTGAAAAACAGAAGGGCGCCCTGTAATAGAAGGGCCCCCGTAATAGAAGGGCCCTCTGTGAAAAGGACCCCTCTTCAGAATGTGTTTTGAAATCAGAAAATTTCCGTACTTTTTCAGTAGAAAATATCCCGGGAACTTCACAATTTGATAGAAATTTGTTGAAACTCTATTTTTCGATGAAAATCTTACTAAATTTTGGTGAAATTGGCAAATTTTCATGAATTTTGAACGTAACTTCGTCGAATTTTTCGATGAAAAATTTCGGAAAAAAACTGGCCGGAAAAATAGAAGGGCTCTCTCTAATTGAAGATCCCCTGTAAAGAAGGGCTCTCTGGAGGTACCCTGGAGCAATAGAAAGGATGGCCCTTCTAATACAGGTTTTACGATATACTTAACATCATACATATAAAGGTTATTTTACAAAACGAATTTCAAAACGAAAGACCAATATTTTGGACCACCCAAAACGATGAATAGTTTTCTGAAAATTCGAAAACTTAAAAACAGATTGCTTACTCTTCACAACCAGAAAGTTGAAAACATAAAACATGATTTCCCCAAATTTCAGTGCAACGCTTCGTCCGAAAAGGAATCCCGCACACATTCAGAAAAGAGCTCTGGTTGAGAAGTTGCCCATCACGCAAAGACGGAGTTTGGCAGAGACATGAGGTTCCAGATGAGGTCATCAAGCAAATTAAGCTTGATCTTCCAAGAACTTTTCCGGATAACAAGTTCTTGAAAACGGAGACGTGCGTTTTTTTTGTTTTTCGAATCAGGAGTTTATTTTTAAATTTTAGACAACATTTGCTAGTATTTTTTGTAAATCTTTTTTCTCCAGAACCCGAAAAACATTAGGAAGAGCACTGTTCGCAGTTGCCGAGCATATCCCAAGTGTAGGATACTGTCAAGGACTCAATTTCGTGGCAGGAATCATTCTCCTCGTTGTCAATGATGAAGCACGAGCCATCGATCTTCTGGTTCATCTGGTATCCCAACGACAAGATTATTATGGAAAGAATATGATTGGGCTTCGAAGAGACATGCATGTCTTGCATTCGCTGCTCCGCGAGCACTGTCCACGTGTCATTGTAACTCTTGAGAAACTAGATGTTGGACTGGATATGTTGGTTGGAAAATGGTTCGTCTGCTGGTTCGTTGAGAGTCTTCCAATGGAGGTAAAAATAGAAACATGATTTTCAAAATTCAAGTTGGTTTTATTTCAGACAGTTCTTCGCCTCTGGGATTGCATGATTTACGAAGGCGATGAATGGCTTTTCAAAATCGCAGTTTCTCTATTCAGATCCAACATGATTGCCATTTCTTCCTGCGAGACAATCGACCAACTAATGACGGAGATTCAAAATATTGGAACTAGCAAAGCAGCATTATATTGTCACCAGTTGATGATGGTAGGTACTTTTGACTAAACTCCATAAAAGATAAATAATTTTCAGAAGAGTGCTGCTTTGCCAATCACCAATAAATCAATCGAAAATCTGCGTGTTATTGCTGAAAAGGAGATTCCCGAGTGATTAATGACAACAAGCCAATTGACAAGAGTTTCATGTTTATGAACCGCTACTTAACATTTTCAACAGTTTAGCATTCCACTTTGTGAAGTATTTACCATTATATCAATCAGATCATGAATAAACTTATCAGGATTGACGAACATTATTTTGAATTCAAATTTCTTATTATTTTGCTACAACTACCGTAACCTATTAGGTTGAACAGAAAGTTTCTTCCTTTTTCACAGGGCTGTTTTTGAGGCTCGATTTCTGGTTCTAGAAGAGGTGTACCGAACCAAACTTTTTTTTGTTCGAGAGCTGTGTTCAGTGTCTATTAGATTGTAGATTGGTTAGTTTTTATCTCACTCGGTGTTGGAGGAATGACGATTCTTTTGGTCCCTATCTGACTGCACAAACTCAACACGATTATATTTTTATTTTTATTTGATCTTCAAATACCTGGCGTTATCAAGAAAATTGTGAATGTATATAAAGGACATGTTCGGTCATCGCCTACAATTTGTCTTTGGTTCAACAGATCCCATTCGGGGGAGTTATGTTTGAAAGATGCCAACGGCCCAGTTAGTTGCATCTCGGCCGATTGCTAAACGTCGTGATGGCGGATCCATTTCAAACCAATCGTAAAATGTCAAAGGCATTGTACGTTAGTCAATCAAATATTGTGAACGGATCGAAGTCTCTTGGCGAAGTCAAAAACTGGGTCTATTCGTACTCCGTGTTTCGAAGGACTACGATATGGATTTCCATGTGGACATGCGCATGTTTGTCCTATCATTTCTTCACACATTCAGTTAGGTGGATGATCTAGCTAGCGTAAATGAGAAGTGGGTAAGTTACTCTAACAATGTGCGGAAGGGTCAGTTGATTGACAAAGAACCAGTAGCTCTGGCCGTCTCGAAACCTAAATTTCAAGTGAAAAGGGGTATGCTATGTATTTGTTGATATCTCAAAGGAATGGAGACTGTGAACTTTTAGATGAGAATATCATTATAACTGCCGGCTCGTAAAGTTCCTAATTAGTGAAATTAAACTGGGCAGTCAGAGCAAAAAAAGCAGAAAAACACAAAGTTCACATTCAGAAAGACAATGCGAGATCGCCTGCGATTAGAGAAATCAGCCAAAAACTCATGTCGTTTGGCTGAATTATTCTTTTGCATTCTTCGTATTTTCCGGACCGTGCATTTCAGATAAATGGTCTTTTGGGGCTCTTAAACGTCATCTTGATGACAAAGACTTCAATTGAAAAGAAGACCCAAAAAAGGAGTGGATCCATTTTTTCAATCGCCGCTCTCCTCGTTCTGGTCCCATGGACTCAAAAAATTATCGAAGCATTGCCAGACAACAATCAATGCTCATGGACGTTACTTTCATTAATCTAGCCCTCTCCCCTTTTAGAAAAGTTTGACCGATAAGGTTGCCAAAAAAGGAAGAAACTTTCTGTTCAACCTAATAAAAATTATTATATTTTTTTGACTTTTGTGCGTTTTCAGTCAATTTTTCACTGTTACTTGATATGAGGGTGTCGATCTATTTGAGAAAAAAGGTCACTACCGTAAACACTCTAATAGAAGGCCACCCAAACCATCAAATTAAACAATCCTAAGGAAATGATGTATGGGCTCAAAGTTGGTGGTTTGGGTAGCCATCCATTACAGTGTTTACGGTAGTCCCTTTCTACCTGGTTATTTTGTTTAAAAAATACGAAAAATGTGTACTTCTGTTGAAAATTTGTGTGTCACTGATATGTAAAAAATATGTATCACTGATAGTTTCAGATAGCATTTCGAATGAACAAAATATAACAAATTTCTAAATTTCAAGTTATTGTTTTATTCTGTTTAAGGAGTGGGATAATGTAACGAATACTGTAACCAGTGGAATACTGTAGCTCTCAACGTTCTTAAATGTTATTGCAGCAGCCTAGTTGTCTAAAAATTAGATTTCTAACATTGTTAAGCTGAACATTCCATGATGCCGTTCGATTCTTTATTTTCATCTGCTATAAGCCTATAACCTATCTTTTAAAAATTTTGTTTTTTTGCCAGTTTTGCTGCTTACCTTAATAATCCGATTAATCTTGTCACAGTGAACCAAGTCTCATTTTTCTCGTGAACTCCTTTTTTCCCAACAGCCCAATTGGTGTGACCCCCCGTGAAACCCTAACAAAATGAGAGCAATGTCCAAGATTCCGAAAATTGAGAGAAAAATCAGTATTAGTTTCCAATGTTCAAGTTGCAGGATCTTGCAGGATCTTGCAGGATCTTCTTGGCTTCCAGGATGCCTCCTCCCCCTTCCCACTACTCCAACAACTCGCACGGCTTCGAGGACGGCTTCCAAGGCAGACTCCGGTGCTATGGGAGTTGGGGGGGGGGGCCACTCAATTTTTCGATTTTTACGCAATTTTTTTATTTTTGCGTGACATTTTTCTTCTTTTTGAAAGTGTTGAGTGACCGGATTTCTTTTTTATAAAAGTTTCGAAAAAAATATTTTCGTGAAAATTTTCAATTTTACGTGAATATTTTTCTGATTTTTTGAGGACTTTTTTGCTAAGCCTGATTTTTAGGTCTGCTTTTTAGAAGGCTGAGCCTACTTTTTAAGGGCTGAGCCTACTTTTTAAGGGCTGAGCCTACTTTTTAAGGGCTGAGCCTACTTTTTAAGGGCTGAGCCTACTTTTTAAGGGCTGAGCCTACTTTTTAAAAAAGTCCCCTAGAAGTCAAATTAGCCCTTAAAAAGTAGGCTCAGCCCTTAAAAAGTAGGCTCAGCCCCTAAAAAGTAGGCTCAGCCTTCTAAAAAGCAGACCTAAAAATCAGGCTTAGCAAAAAAGTCCCCTAGAAGTCAAATTAGCCCTTAAAAAGTAGGCTCAGCCCTTAAAAAGTAGGCTTAGCCCCTAAAAAGTAGGCTCAGCCTTCTAAAAAGCAGACCTAAAAATCAGGCTTAGCAAAAAAGTCCTCAAAAAATCAGAAAAATATTCACGTAAAATTGAAAATTTTCACGAAAATATTTTTTTCGAAACTTTTGTAAAAAAGAAATCCGGTCACTCAACACTTTTAAAAAGAAGAAAAATGTCACGCAAAAATAAAAAAATTGCGTAAAAATCGAAAAATTGAGTGGCCCCCCCCCCCCCAACTCCTATAGCCCCCAGACTCCAGGATTGGCAAATCAAGCTGGCAGAAAAGGCAGAGTGAGATGAAAGGTAAGAAAATAGGAATTGATAAAGTTTCAAAACTTTAAAATTGCAGGGAACACTTGGAATCCGGGACCGACTTTCAAGAACTTCGGAGACATTTTCCAGAGATCAGATTGGCACGATTCGAATCAGGCCTACGGTTGCAGTGGAGCAGAAGGATAGGTAAGGAAATGCGAATTGATGAAGTTTCTGAACTTTGATGTTGCAGAGAACACTTGGACTCCGGGAGCAACTTCAATAACTACGAGGACGGTTTCCAGAGCTGAGATTGGCACGATTCGAATCAGGACTACAGTCGCAGCGGAACAATGGAAAGGTAAGGAAATGCGAATTTATTTCAAATTTGAAATTTTTACCGGTTTCGAAAATCTTGACTTCGGGGAAGTCTAGAATTCGGTAAACTAAAGGAAAATCGTTATTAAGCTTCAGGTATTTAAGTTTCAGAAACTGGAATGCACCACCTTCCAGGTCTTGATAGGAGGAGCAATATTGGAAGGAAGGTGAGGAAATGCAAAGTTTCCAATTTCTGTTTCTAATGTTAAATTTCTAGGAGCTGCTTGGTACGCATCGAAATCGAGGCTTTTGAGGACAGTATCAGGATTGGCAGGATTCGCATCAAGATGACAGAAGTAGTGGGAACAAAATGAAAAGTGAGGAAATGGGATATTTGTTCAAAATTGCAATTAATGGGGGGAAATGAGAATTTTCAAAATAGAAAAAATGGCCAAAAGTTTGGGGGTACAATGGGGTACAACTGATTTTGGGGTACGGCCTTGGTAAATTTCATTTTCTGTACAAAATGTTAGTTTTCAAAAATGAAACCACCGCTAGTTTTGAACAAAAATTCTGCAAATTTCCAAAAATAACTACACTTACGAAAAATTACAATTCATAGAATTGTAGAAAAAATTTTTTAAAATTGTCATAAATATGTTTTATTTCAGGATCCAAATGCCGCTGGAGAGGAGATATCGAGTCGCCGTCGGGATGCCAGAACTCTGTGAACTTTTTTTGTGATTTTTTTATCCTTGGATTCTTTTGCGCGCTTTTCATCCTTCGGTTATGATTCTCCGTGATGTCGTCGAGTTGTTGTGAGAAGGACACGGACAGTCCGTTATCCGTTGTCCGATTATTTTGACTGCCCGTTATCCGTGTCTGTTGTCTATCGAAAAATGTCTCTGGTATCTGCTGTCCGTTGTCCGTTTGCTCCGTTGAAAAGTTTTGTCCGTCGGTTTTTTTGAGTTCGTCGTCCGTTTTCCGGTGTACGTTTTCCCTGCATTTCTGTCTCGTAGTCGTAGTCCTTGTTCTTCCAGTTTTTGTGTCGGTCCTTCGGGTGGTGACCTTTGTTGTTCGTTTGTGGTGTCTTGGATAAAATTTAACAGAAAACCAAAAATGTAAAAATGTTTCAATAAACTTTAACATTTTCCATAAATGATGTATCCTAGAAATGTTGTTTTGAGTTAACTTCAGTGTTTTTCTGAACTGCTCAAAGTTAGAATCATTGATAATGCATGTCAACATCAAGAACAGGCAAATCAAGATCCGAAATCGGCTTTCCAATTTACAGAAACTGAGTTTTCTCCAATTATAAGTCTATTTAGCGCATTCGATTTCAACTACAGTAACCTGGAGATTCGTTTGCAAAAGAATATTATTCATTCTGCTATTTATCTAAAACCCTATTCTCGTGCTTTTTTTCTTTGTAAGGTATTTTGAACAAGAATCACAAGGTACAGTAGTCGAGTTCGAATCTACTGAATAAGCTCTAGAATTTTAGAATACAGGAATTTCGAAATTTTTTGAGATTTTTCGAATTTTGGAATTTAAGGTTCTATTTCATTTATGTCCTGAAATCATTAAATTATATTCTTTATTTATAAACTTTAAAGTGAACGCCTGAACGATATAATTTTAATTTTGTCTGCAGATCTGACAAAAAGAAGAAGCATTCCCTTGAAATAGACATCTAGTGAATAAATAAAAAAGTCAAAAATAAGTTAAGAAACATGTCAGGATGGGAGAGAAGTATATATATATATATATATATTAGTTTCACTGCCTTGGCACTGAAATCGACTACTCATATCTACACATTATTAAAATTTAAAAAAAAAAGGGTGGTGAGGAGGAAAAATATAAGTTTTTGAAGTTCTGTCAGCGACTAGATCTCATAGACATCGGGAGAAAAATCGGAATGCGTTTAGAAGTTTGAAAAGCGGTATAAAAAGAATTAATGAAAAAGTGAAAATTGTTGGGAAAAGATAAGGCAGGGTAATTGGAAAATGGGTGATAAATGAAGCGAGGAATTATTTCTTCTCGTCCTTCTTATCACCTTCTTCCTCGACTGGTCCGAGAGTGTGCCATTGGGCGATTGGACGACGTGGAGAGGCCAACATGTCCATCCAGTGCCTGAATTTTTCATTTAAAATTAACTGAAAATCCAGAGAATTCGATACCGTATTCCGTCCCACCGAAACCGTCAACTTTGAGCTCCATTATCTCGGTTCCAGTAAAAGATATCAAAATTTTGTCAACTGATAAATTGTTTATCATAATATGACCAACATTTTATCAGTTGACTAATTTTTTATATCTTTCACAGGAATCGAGATAATTGAGCTCAAAGTTGTCGGTTTAAGTAGGTTTCTATGAAAGATAGTACGGTAAATATTGAACTAACTGAACATGACTAAATTATCCATTCGGTTCTAATTAGTTGAGTTCTAATGAATTAACATG